>CM054131.1:18761967-19366967 GCA_028751855.1 Ambrosia trifida
CTTCACGTATTTTATCAGGCAGGTTAGAGTGTATGGTAAGTTGTAAGGCTCGCACACGTTTGGGTTTCGTTTCTTTACGGCTCAGGGCATCAGCTACTACGTTAGCTTTCCCTGGATGGTACTTGATAGCACAGTCATAATCATTCAAGAGTTCGACCCATCGACGTTGTCGTATGCTTAGCACCCTCTGGTCGAATATATGCTGGAGACTTTTATAATCTGTGAAAATCGTGCACTCTGTCCCGTAGAGGTAGTGCCTCCAAATTTTGAGAGCGAAGTCCACCGCTCCCAGTTCCAAGTCGTGAGTGGGGAAATTTTTCTCATGAACTTTTAGTTGTCGTGAAGCATATGTGATCACCTTTTCGCGTTGCATCAAAACACACCCTAGACCTTGGATAGATGCATCACAGTACACCACAAAGTCCTTCGTACCCTCAGGTAGTGATAATATTGGAGCACTGCAAAGTTTAGTCTTTAGAAATTGAAAAGCAGCTTCTTGGGCATCTCCCCACTTGTAGGTAATCCCCTTCTGTGTCAAAGCAGTGAGGGGTTGAGCGATTTTTTTTTTTTAGAATCCCTGAATGAATCTGCGATAATAACCTGCAAGGCCAAGGAATTGTCGGACCTCCGTGGGAGTCTTAGGGGCCTCCCATCTTTTAATCGCATCAATCTTAGCGGGATCGACCTGTATTCCTGCCTTGTTCACCACATGACCCAAGAATTGGACCTCACGAATCCAGAAGTCGCACTTGGAGAATTTTGCGTATAACTGCTCACTTTTCAGAAGTTCCAAGATCAGTCGTAGGTGTTGCTCGTGCTCTTCCCTACTCTTGGAATAGATCAGAATGTCGTCTATGAACACTATGACAAATTTGTCTAGATAGGGTTTGCACACACGGTTCATGAGGTCCATGAACACAGCTGGTGCATTGGTCAGCCCGAAGGGCATTACCAAAAATTCATAGTGTCCATAACGAGTTCGAAAGGCTGTCTTTGGCACATCCTCCTCTCGAACTCTCAGATGGTGATACCCCGACCTCAAGTCAATCTTGGAATAGAAACTCGACCCCTGGAGCTGGTCGAATAAATCATCAATACGAGGTAAAGGGTAGTGGTTTTTTTTTATTGTCACCTTGTTCAATTCCCGGTAATCGATACACATACGGAAACTCCCATCCTTTTTCTTAACAAATAAGACTGGAGTTCCCCAAGGTGAAGAACGAGGTCTAATGAAACCCCTGTCCAATAGCTCTTGGAGTTGGGTGGATAGTTCTTGAAGTTCGCCTGGTGCAAGGCGGTATGGTGCACGCGCAACTGGGGCGGCTCCTGGTGCACGGTCAATTTGAAATTCCACTTGTCGAACAGGTGGAAATCCGGGTAATTTCTCTGGGAAGAGATCTGGAAAATCCTGAACTACGGGGATGTCCTCAATTTTTGTTTCAACTTCAGCTCGAGTATCAGAAATGTTAGCCAATATGGCTGGGTAGCCCTTCCGAATACACTTCTAGGCTTTCAGGAAAGAGATGATGCCCATCATGGCACCACCAGGATCACCCTGGACAGATAAGAATTCTCCACTAGGGAGAGGGATACGAACAATCTTCTCTTGACAGAGAATTTCAGCGTGTTGCTTGGACAACCAGTACATGCCAACCACGAGATCAAAGCTTCCTAGGGTGATAGGTAAGAGGTCGATGGCAAACAACTGTCCATCTAGTTCGAGCTTACAGTCACGATGGATGTGGGTTACCTTAACAGGCTTCCCATCAGCTAACTCTATAGAGTACGGGGTATCAAGAAGTGTAGGAACTATCCCTAGTTGTTTGCTAAGTTTTGATGACACAAAACTATAGTCTGCACCAGCATCATATAAAACAGAAGCGAGAGTGGCGTTTAAGGAACACGTATCCGTCACGCCGTTGTTATCAGTCCTGGCCTCCCCAGAGCCCATCACAAATGCTCCTCCACGAGCCCCATTGTTGTTGTTACTGTTGTGGTTATTGTTGAAGGACTTATACCGCATACTATCTCACGTTCTCTTGTTATCACCAAAAGTAGAAGATGAAGCACCCTGCTTCGGAAAAGTACCATGCTCAACAGCCTCGTCGGTGAGTTTGTGAGCCAGGTGAAAGGTTTGTTATATTCTGGGTAGGTGAGCCGTAGTAGCCATGCTACGAACCTGTGGGATAACCCTTTTGGTATGAAGCTCGATCCGTTTGTAATGTAGGTTAAATATGTGTGAGCATGTAGTAGCTAACTCCTGTAGCTTGGTAGTGTAGGCGTCGATTTCAGACCCATCCGTCTTTAGATAACAAGTTTCTAAATTTCGTCATGGGGGTTACATTCTCCACCCAAGTATCTGTAACTCCTCGAGTGTGCATGTGGCATACATTACCTCATCCTGCCTGGGGGCAAATGCACAGAGCAAAGACTTATACTACCGAAGCAATCAGACGGTCTCCTTCAGTTCCGTTGGAGTTATCGAGGTTTACAACCAATAAAAGGCTTGAAAATACGATGTGCGTTCAAGGTATAAGAAAGTTCAAATGTGGAAGTCAGGGGAAAAGAATGATTTAGCAAAATAGATCTTTACTAGCTTGGAAAGATGCGAGGGCCTCAATTACCCTATCGTTGATCATAAGAACTCAGTCTTATCTAAGTTAGCAAAGGAAAATGAAAGAAAAGATAGGTAAGAAAAGGTAAGAGCCAATCGTCGCCTTGCTCTGTCTAGATAGTAGAGCCTTCATCCTCACTTTCCATGTGCTCGTCCTGCTCAGGTTCCCCTTCCATCTCTTATCCTTCCTCTTTTGCGATGTCAGTGTTATATGGTTCTCATCACGTACAATCTCCTTCTCTAGTCCTATGTGAACCAGTTTAGTGGTAAGCTGTACCACTCGTTCCTCCAATCGTGGCTATCAGCCATTAGTAGGTTTCATCCTCCCTTGTGATGTTGCATTACATCGCAGGCTTTACGTAACTCCCCAAGAGTGTGTGTAACAAGTCCCGATCTAATGTGTTCCCATGAATCTACCATATGCTCATGAGAAACAAGGATTTGCAGTCATGCGTTCGCCCGCTCGCACTAGGCGTAAGGTACTAAGGTAAGAAATAAGTTCTATATGCGTAATCCAGTCCCGTCTGTGTTACGAATGGGAGTAAGAAGGATCAAGTAACAAGGAACAGAAACTAATTGTCTCCTTGCTAAATGACAAAAGATAAGTCTCAGCATTCGAATTCCTTCATAGTTGATTTAATGGTACCACGTCATGCGCATCGTGCAGCTTCCTGTGTACGTGCGCCACAACGCTCGCAAGGGCTCCCTCCCTTGTACTATAGTTGTCTCCTCGTCCATGAGGTTAGTTAGGATATTACTCCCAGTAATGCGCCACCTGGTGTAACCCTAGGTTCCCACCATTGACGTGTTAAGAATTAAGTCTAGAACTAGAAGATAACATATCTCCTGAAATCATATGTTGTAGATATATGTAGCTAATAGCTAGTTGTGCACTTAAGTTGTGAGTGTACTTATGCTATGATGATTATAGACTAGACTCAACATGCAGTCCTAGTTCACTATAACCAATGGCTCTGATACCAATCTGTCACACCCTCAAATTTCCACTGCGGGGTTTACACCGCGAGGCGCGTGACATACCAGGATCCCATAGCCATAAGTCACAGGAACGAACTCTAAATGCCCAAACCATTTAGTTCGTTTTCAAAAACCAAGTTTAGTTAAGCTGCGGAAGCGTAAATCAAATTTAAACCTTTTAAAACCATGCGCAAAACAACGCACCCAAATTAAAACCATACGAAAGCATAATATATAATTTATGTGTATGCCCGAGAGCCCAAATGCAGTGAAGTGTACAGTGCTTTCTAATCCTGGCACCGGAAGCTAACTACCTGCAAAAGCATGTAAATCGTGGGTCAACAAACAATGTTGGTGAGTTCACTGAGTAAAGTAGGTGAGTAAGTAAAAGCGTAGGTTTCCCAAACCATGTAACCAAATGAAAACGTCGGTCTCCCAGACCACATAACAGTACGTAAGAACGTCGGCCTCCATGGCCACAAGTAAATAGCTAATTCATATGCCAGGGGTAGCTAGCCCACTCATGATAACTAAAACCGGCGAATACCGAACTACTAATGAACAAGTTCCCATAACCGGGATAAGGATGCCTTGCATCATTGTCCATCGACAATGATTATGTTTGAAGCTAATAGTTCACATCCGTGCTCCCAGCACAATGTGAGGTTTGTTAGACCTAATAGCGCTATCAACTAATTAACCCGCTTGCCCAACCGGCAATTGATTCGGTATTTTGAAGGACTTAAAAGATGTGTTTGGTTTAGTTCATCAAGGACATATATATGAATTAGTAAAAATAGATTCACCACGTGAACCATGCACCCCAAAACCCGGGATGTGTAAAAGTAGTCCTAACCCGGACTAGAAACGTTACGTAAGTTGTCTCAACCCGAGACGCATGCTTTTGAGAAAGAGTAGTGGAACTCACCTTAGGTCGCAAGTGAAAATCCAAATTCCACGAATAGTAAAATGCTACCGACTCCCTATTACAAATGTCACTAGGTGAGTATACGTGCGTAACCAACACACCATGTAACTCGTTTATCCAAGACTTTTAAAAGTTCAAAACCGTGTGGTGACACCTAATGACTCTACATGCTCAAGTATGTCCTACGTATCCCGTTGGTGATCATAGCAATTATTATCAGTTTAATGCATCAAATACATCTCATACAAGTTTCCACACAAGTACATGTCAATTACACACCACATAGAACTCCAAATAATCACTTAAAGACCCCGTACACAATCTGTGTTTTTAGGACAGATTGTGCGCTGTGGAAAACAATTTATTTAAAATACTTAACGAATGAATTAGAGTCCCAAATTTTTACTGAATTTTATTTGGGATTCCCTCGACAATAACTATTTTTGTTTTGTCTTAATTCCAAACACAAAAATTATAAAAATTCGTACAACACAGCAGTGTTCAGAAAATTTCCTCAACAGGTCAGTTTAGTAGGAAAATTCTTAAAAATTGTGTATTCATCCAAACGAGATGAATCCACTTGGAAAAGCTATATTTTTCCAGTATTGACCTACTGTAAAAATTTCATAACCTAACTCCTTGTAAATCTCAAGTTATGACCATTTAAAGTTAGCCCAATTTACAAATCCGAAAATCTGATATGACCCCTAATCAATTAAAATTCCAAAAACGACTCAAACGATGTCCAAATTCGATGGTTTTGCCCATTATGAAAAGCTAAGACCTTGTACATTACAATCATGCAAAGAATCGATCAAACCAATTATTTTCAAGCCACGAAACAGACCCTACAAGTCGACATTCAGAATCTGTCCAGATTCTAATCATGCAATATTATCAATTATATCAAACCCTAGTTGCATATTATCAATCAATAACACCTAATAATCATCATACAACTTTAGTAAGAACCACATCTGATCAAAACCCTAATTATACATCACAACCATCATTATTCACAAACCCTAGAAGTCTAAAACATCAAGAACATGCATAATCATGCAAAACATATAACATTCATTATGTAACAATGTGGTTGACCCTTTTAATCTTTGTAATCATCATGTTTTAACTTTTATAAAATACTTTCAGACCTGGACAAACTTGTTATATGATTTTTATAGTAAAAACATAAGGTAAAAGCGTAAGAAATCATAAGTTATACCCTTAGCTCTTCAAATCAATCAATCGCGCGCCTTGGAGCCTCCCAATTGATGATCTTGAGCCTTAGCAAGAGTTTTTGGAGTGAAATATTCGTGTGGGGCAGTAAGGGGGCGATTAGGGTTGAGTATGGGGGTTGCATGGGGGTTTAGGATGCTTAAATATGAGTTTGAGGCGGTTTAGACCCGTCAGGGATGTTCGAGCGGCCGCTCAGAGCCTGTGAGCGGCCGCTCACAGGTCCGAGGCGCGCGATTTTGCTTCGTTTCGCCTCCCGACGCGTTATCCATCGACGTTTTCGTTATTTCGGACCGTAACAAGTGTAACCCCATGCGTTAAGACCCTAATCAACCTCATGCTCCACTTTTAATGATTTTTATTAACGTGTTCGGTTTAGGTTCACATAATCACGTATGGTTTTCACATTAGTTTATTATTCACCAACGTTCGGGATACAGGACTCATGTGTGTGTTAAACAATACTTATCCTATTTAACACATATGTTAATAACCTCTAACATGTGTTAGGCCTACTTAACTACCCCTAGTTAAGTATCTAGCCATGTATGAACATGTAAGTTAACTAGAGTTCAGTAAAAGTATTTAACCTGAAAATGCGGGGTGTCACAGTTGTTGCATCTACACGTGGGTTAACCCGTGTAATTTGCATCTACGATTTGGTGGTCTACTTTGTTGGCAAGTTCATCCTTTTCCTAAATCTCTATCATGATCTTCTGGATCATCCGTCTTTTACATGTACAAGACGGTCGGATGCGATATTTAGGAGAGTTTGTTCTTTGACTTGTCCGGACCGTTGGTAAGCATCTGTCTGTACATATATTTATGTACGTATTTAAGGTGATGAAGATGAAACTGGACACTGGGTATAAAGTACACTGCGAAAATATATCTTGGCGTTCCAAGCAACGGAAATGTCTCGGTGTTTGACGTGTTGAACGACTTCGTGAATTATTATTGTTTGTATATTGTAATTGTTATAATACTTTAGTTGTATTTTTATTGGATCCCTTTTATTATTTGTTTATGTTAAGTTTGTTTAAGGTCATGTGTTCTCTACTTTTTGGTGTTAAACAAAACAATCCCTTTAAACAATATAAACTTAAAATAAACATTTTTTTTATTAAAACGTAAAATAAAAGGAACATTAAAAGTAAGAAAAAAAAACTAATCCCAAGCCCCGGCGACATCACGAATCATCTGCCACGCCGACAAATGAGTAAAGGGTGGTCGGCCCGAAAACTCGTGCTCAATCTTGGCATGTTCAAGTTTTTCATGGTCCGCAGTCTCTTGTGGGAGTTCACGGATAGCGGTTTGATAAAACCCCTCGAAGAGACGGCACTTGTTTTGCAAGTCCGTCCACTTCCGGTTGAGAGACTCCGTTGACCTGCTTGAACCTCCAACCAAAACTTTGAACTCATTGAGAACGAGTGGCCAAATGGACCCTCGACGTGGTGGGTTTTCTTTAACAGTTATCCAAGCAGTGCACAAGGCAATTTCTTCTTCTTCTGTCCACGGTTTCGGTGCCATTGTGATTTTGGGTTTGGGTTTCTTATCTGTGACCGTGTACTGACGCTCTGTAATGTCAAACCGTCTACTGGCTTTATATAGGAAGGACATATGCGGGTGGGTTAAGCATTTAATAGGGAATATCAATAGATTTCATAGTAAAAATTAGAACATTTTTTAAAACACTAAATAAATTAAAACACTTTATTAATAATAAAAAATACATTAAAAAAAGAACATTACATAACATTATTTTTAATAAAACCTAAATTTAAATATAATCACGTAACAAATGCCACGCGGAAAGATATTCGAATTCTTCGTCGTAGTCCAAAAAGTAGTCGATTTTCGCCAATTCAATGAGCCCTTCCTCGGACTCGTTTGGCGACTCCTCTTTGTTGGAGTTGAAGAACCCTTCGAATACGGTGCACTCCGCCTTGACGTTGTGAAACTTTTCTATAACATCTTGGGTCGTACGGTTTGTCTGACCGCCGACAAGTGTTCGAAACTCGAAAAATACTCTACTCCAAAATGGAGTTGCACGAATTTCTTGACTGGTGTTCGAAACTCGGGTGTTTTCGGCAACATTTCGCCATGCCAGTGTAACCCCAAGGATCTCCTCGTCGGTCCATGAAGACATTTTACTTGGTTTGATTGATGTTTTGTAAGAAAAATATGTGATGTAGTGAAGAATTTGTTAATTTGGCGGGTATTTATAGTGTGAAATAATTTAATTTAATTAAATATTTAATATGGTAGGTAAAAATAAATAAGGACAATTAAAAAAATAAATAAACTTCCAAAATAAGAACATTTTATTAAGAATTGTTTGGACGTGGTAAGCACCTCCAGAAATACATTTTTTCAGCCATGAATCGTCTGTAAGACGAACATGTTTGTTTTAGATCACCGTTCGTAGTAATTGGTTTATCAGTAACCAAATGCTCCATCAGCATACAAAGATATACCGCTTCATTACCAGACAGGGAGTTATGTGGTGCAACATAGTCTTCGTTAAGATTGAAAGTTATACATTTTTCTGGATTACCTGTTTTCTTCCAGAATCTTATGTTCACTAGTAAAGCTCCTAAATAAACTTGTATCTTCGTCAGCTTTGGGTGAACAATGGTTCTGTATTTGTCTCTGATACGAAGGTCTTCGCAAGCATACATAACAAGTTCTTGCGTCACCAACTCTAGTCGCACCACTAACCATTCCCTATTTTCAAGCTGAACGGGGAAAAAAACAAAATCAACGTCGAAAAATGAAGGAAACGGTTTGAATTTGCCATTGCAATAGTTGGCCAAGTTTTTTGGTACAAATTCTAATAACGAATTATAAAATTCTGGTGGAAGAATTGTCCACCGCATATTTAGCGAAGCATTTTTTTGTAGCTTTCTACTCCTCCAGTTCATCAGTCTTCCAACCCATCCTTCAACATGCTGAAAAATAATTGAATCACAATTTCAGTAAAAAAAATAAAAAAAAAATTAAAATTTAAGTTATTACTGTTGGTGTGAGGTAGCCGTTAGAACGATAGCCCAACAAAATTCCCCAAAAATTTTTGTCAAGCTCAATACTTCTTGAAAAAACAGCAGAATAACAAAACGGTGCGTCGCCTTTATTGTAGAAGTCAACAACATTAGTTGCCCAATTATCATTTTCATCGTCCGGTATAGCCCATTTGCCGATAACGTTTCCGTGTAAGCTTTGTCGATTACTGATAAATTCTCTTTCTTTGGTAATTTCAGGTTCCTTTGGACGCCTCCATTTTTTTAGTATCCAACTCGAGGAATGTTTCTCTGGTTGAGAAAAGTATTCTTCTGGAGCTATATTTTTATCACGGCCGTCAGACATTTTCTTGAGCGAAACTTCTCCAACAACGTTTTTTAACGACAAAATATTTTACGTTTACAACTACTTATATAAAGATGATTTTAAATATAAATTATTTATTTAAATTTTTAATTTTTTGTTTTTTAAATTTTAAATTGATTAGGGGCCCACAAAATGCACTCTCGGGAACCGTCTGACAGCAATGGGAACCGTCTCCTTGGGAGCCGACTGAGAGGCTTTGGGAACCGTCTCGTCAGACGGGTTAGTATTGGGAACCGTCTCCTCAGACGGGTTAGGCGTTGGGGACCGGACCCGGCTTGTGAGACGGGTTGGGAACCGGAACCGGCTCAGCAGATCGTTCCAAGTACCGGCTCAAAAGACGTGTTGGGAACCGGAACCGGCTCAGCAGATCGTTCCGGGTACCGGCTTAAAAGACGGGTTGGGAACCGGGACCCGGCTTTGTCAGAGGGTTGACTGAGAGGCTTTGGGAACCGAACCCGTCTTGGTCAAACCGTCTCCTGAGACGCTTTGGGAACCGGACCCGGCCCATGCAGCCCGGTCCCACTAGGGTTTACCTTTTGGGGGTAAAAGTAAACTTTCGGTGAAAATCTCTCCACCGAAAGACGCTACGTTGACGGGAACGCTCTTTTACCGGTTTTCTTGTTTATCATCTATTTTCCGGCGAACGGTTTGCTAGGACTCCGGTCAAAGTATCAGACGACGGTCATTTATAATTAAAAAGGTAATATTAACGTTCCTTTTTAAAGTTTTAAAATTTTTTTTTTCATTGAAAACGACACAACACAAACGGGACCACACGACATATTTTTGGTCAAGTGGTCCACCACGAACGTGCTCACCGTCGACCGTTGATTAATTTTTAATTTTGTTTGTTTTTTTGTTGTCCGTTAATCGAGGTTGACCAAACCCGTTTGACCATGTTTAATCCGAATGACTTTGTCGACCCGATGAACGCACATCAAATCCTACAAGAGGAACAGTACGAAGAGTTTTTTCGGCACCCACAACAGCCGAATCCTCCTCGGAGCTTACCTCCTGCGGTAAGCGTTTACTACCATTTTTCATTCAAGTATTTTTATCATTTTTCATTTACCTTGTTCGTTACTAAAAAATTTTTTATAACCTTTTTTTTAGTCTGATACCGAAATAAAAGTCCGAAGTGCCTGGAACAAAGTAACACAAATGAATACTAGAATGTCCGAGGCAATGCAAAGGCGTTTTAGGGAGACCGTCTTCGGTCACTTTCTGGATGTTATGAGCCATCTTTGCGAAAGTAATTTGTTACTCTCAGTGGCACAACATCAGATTGAGACGGGACTGCCTAGTATCGACGGCCTTTTTTATCAAATCGGTCCTAACAGTCTTGTATTCACTCCACAACAATTTTGTCTGATAACGGGCCTAATATTTGGCCGTCACGATGGTTGGGAACTCGTACAATCCCCAACATCGTTTAAAAGACGAATATTTCGTGAGGTGAGTAAGGTATCTTATGAAAGTGTGCTTGCTATTTTCAACGGTGACTGGAGCGATTATGAGAAGGATGATCTTGTCCGTATTTGTATCCTGGTATTGATTGAATCGGTGTTTAAGGGTACCCAAAATACCGCGACCGTGGATGATCTAGTGCTCGATCTTGTTGATGACTTTGTAGTGTTGAATAGATTTCCATGGGGAAGTTATTTTTGGGAAGATTTGGTTAAAAATATCAATAACATGCACCTGATTCAAAAGCGGGGTACAAAGGGCTTCAGTTTAAAATCTTGTAATTGGGTTTTCAAGGTATTAGTTTGTATGAATTATTTACTTTTAATTATTAATTTTAACAAATATTTGAGATATTTCTAAATTTTGTTTAAAAACTTGCAGATCTGGATATATGAGATATTTCCAGAATTTAGAAACGATAGAGATTTTTTTCTTGGTGATGCAATCCCCAGAGTTCTTTCCTGGGGTCCGGGAAAAAAAATGAAGAGGAGCACCATTGATCGTAAGATCACCGAAAATTCTATGGTAATCTTTTGAAATCATTTTCTACGGAATATTTTTTGAAAAACTAAATATAAGTGATAAAATTTGAAAAAAAATTGTTGCGCTTCAGCTTGAAGGGCTTAAGCCGTTTAGGTTTCTACTTCCGAATGACTCTGAGCTGCGCTGTGCCTGGTACACTGATAGTGCCCATTTTTTACGAGCACAAAAATACTCGTCTCAAGGGTGCTTTAATAAGCCGGCCGAGTTTCATCCGTCTGCCTATGTAAATTTTGATAATACGGCAGCGGATGATGTAAATTTCGATAATCTGCATACGGTTTACGGTGATCAGCCTGTTGATTCGACGGCCAAAAAACGAAAGTCGGAAACTGTTCCGACAACCTACACTATCAACGATGATTTAATAGAGCAATTTAAAGCGTTGATGGATGATAGGTTGGAAAACTTTTATAATAACAAGTTGAAAGGTTTACTGCCTGAGGTAAAGTTGTCGTATGATTATTATTAATCCGTATTAATTTGTTGAAAAGTTTAAAATAATTAACATTTTTAAATCTTAGGTACGTAAATCCCAACCGACTGGTGTAGAAGGCCCGACGAGCTCGCATCACAATGAAAATGTTGACGAATTTTTTAGCTCGGGTGATGTATATAGACCAGACACCGACGGCCTAAAAAAGCCTGAGGTAGTTATGTTTTATTTTATTTTTTTCCTTCATAGTTTAGCATTTAAATTCAAAATAATTGGTTTACTTTTGTCACTTTAACAGTTGAGACGGTCTCAAAGGTCAACAAAGCCATCCTCGTGTATGCTTTCCCCATTCACAACAATAAAAGGTGCAAAAAAGAAGAAGTTCAAATCAAACGATGAAAACGAAAACATAAAACTAATAAAAAAATGGTATCCAAAACAAAAGGATAAACATAGAACTTGTGCACTAATTGGGGGAAATATATTCCCGGATGGCTTTTGGGAAGATCTTTTCGGCGATGATTCACTCGGTTGGTTAGGCAGCGAGGTAATAATTTTTAAATATTTGTTACTTTTATTAACTATGTTTAATTTAATTAATATATTTACCGCAGTTTAATATTGAATATTAAAATTATTTATTATAGCACATATATGGATGGACACACCATCTCTACGAGACTCTTTGGAGCTCAACCTCCCGTTGGAGCATCCTTCCTCCATATTTTGTGGGGGGGTTATTTAGCCGTACTAATAACCAGCCTTTTAAAGATTTGTTTGATGGGTCATTCGAACCGTTTCCAAACATCGCTGATGTTGACGAGGTTGTTTTTCAAATTTAAATCATGGTTTTGTTTGTTGAACATATTATGATTTGTTTTTAACATTTTGTTTCAAACTATTCGCGATTTAATAGGTATATGTTGTGTTGAATATAAGCGCACAACATTGGATCCTCGGAGTTTTTAACCTGTGCCAGCGAACGTTTACCATCTATGACAGGTAAATGTTGAACCTATTCATTTTAATGCCAGTTTTCATTAAGTAATAGTGTTAATTTTGATAATGTTTTTTCTATATTTTGCAGTTTACTTGGTTTGAAGGGCGGGGGGGGGGGGGGGGGGGGGGGAGGCCAAAAGAGAGGTCATATGCAATGCTAATTATGCATTTGAGCTTTGGCTAAGATCCAATAATTACTACGAATCCGTAAACCCGTACATGTACGCCCCTCCTTTCAAAGTCGTAGAGCCTGAAGATGTACCCCAACAGTCCGGACATCTTGGTGATTGTGGGGTTTGGGTGTGCATATTTATTGAGAGGTTGATTAAAAACGAACCTCTAAATAAATATGAAAACACCCAAGTAGCAGCTTTAAAAATGCGGCACAGGATGGCCTTTGAATTTTATAAGAACGTTTTGCCGGAAGCTGATTCGGTAGATAATAGACAGACTTCCGATGAAGACGAACTGAAATTGTTACCTTAATATTACTAATGTCATTATTATTACTACTCCTCTTGTGTTACATTAGTAGATATGCAAACAAAACCCAACTAACTACCAAAAGTAACTTCAACAATCTGGCCTGCAAACGGTATTTTCTAGCCAAAGCTTGTTGCTCGTCTAACGATTGCCTCAACCCCGGAACCATTTTTTGCACCTGAAACATTCTGACGCTTCTACCCACCTAATAAATCCACAACCAGCAGTCTGTGGTTTAAAAAAAATAAACAGTTATTTGATGATCATTAAAAGCACACGATAAATATTAAAATTTAATACTTACGCAACACACGAAGTCTCTATCCGGGTTTGCATCAGTTCTCGAGATAAGTATACGTGTAGTTGCACCGCATGAACATATTTCTCTTGACCTGCTAAATCGTCTAGATGAAGACCTTGAAGATGAAGATGATGACTGAGACATGGTGATGGTATATAAACCTCTACACAATTGATGATGAACGGTTGGTGGTAGGTATATTTATAAAAAACGAAAGAGTTATTTGCCAATTTAGTCCTTGACGTTTGGCAAAAATTGCAAATTCCACCCGATATTGGTACACCTATCAACCTAGGTCCTTATATAGAAGCTCATTTCACATGCTTTTTAATAGCATAATGACTAACATTCCTGCTCCCGTAGAGAACACAATTTGGGTTAATCCACATAACCAATCAAGTTTTTGGGCTCCAAATGTTCTTGAGTTTTACTACGATGGTGATAGCACATGTTGCTATACAACCTATATGGGGCGTACACCATTAAACAAAGAGTGGTGGGGTGGTATTTTAGGGTACTGTGGAAGCAGATATCTTCAAAAAACGGTAAATACTATGACTGTTACGTTATACGTTATATGATATGATAATTTTTTTGTGATTTTATTAACATTTATTTACAGCATGTTCGTGCATGGTGCAACAAATTGATGTCGTTAAGGGACATTGAACGACAAAGAAGACCAACAACATGTAGTTATGGTCTTTGGACTGTTCTTCCCCCTAATTTCTATAACCTAATTATTGAACAAGATCACCATGCTTATTGCTACGCAAACGGCTCGAGAAGAATATATCCACCTCTTTGGGAAGTTGATATGGTAAAATACTGTTTTTTTGTATATTTATACCTTTTTATCGTGCTGTATAAAATCTACATTTCGTTTTGGACTGTAATTTTCAGGTATATATACCAGCCTCGATAGACGATGAAAACTGGTTTGTTCTACAAGTTGACATGAAATTACTACAAGTAACAGTGTATTTCCCAAATAACTGTAGTCCCATAGATTGCGGTGATACTTTTTGCATTCATAGAAAAATTCATCAAATTCTTATAGAATTTGAATCTGCTTTCATATGGTTTCTGGGGGCTATAACGTACTGGCAAAAGTCTGGTAGAAACGAAGTTGAATCATTACAATTTTGGGGGGATGTTGTCTGGCCTGTCACCAATAGTCGCATTGGTCGACATTCAGGGGTAATCGTCTGTATGTTGCTGAGAAATCTTGTTCAAAACATGTCATTGACTTGGAGAGAAGGCAGCCTACATGATGCTTGCATGAGATTCAGACGTTTCATGGCAGATGAAATTTATGCTGGTCGTTTTGCACCGTCAAATATTTAAATATTTATCTACCTAGTTTATGTATTGATGTAAAACTTGATATATCCAAGTTATTTGTAATTTTATGTTATAAACATTGTTAAGTAAATAAATTAAAGTAAATAGCACCACTAAAAATCAGCAAGGTTAACAGTCGAACAAGTATTATGAATTACATATTCTGCAAAGTCATCTGCTTCAACGAAAGTGGGGGACGTTGTTTGATGATGATTTTCTTTCTTTGAACCACGCCTGGCAGATTTTGATCGTGAGGCAACAGGAGCTGAACATCGGTCACGATGATGACCGTGAGTTTTACAACGACTGCAATATACAGGCGTAGGTTCCTCGCCTCTCGATAAAATTCGTTTATTTTCACGAGGACGTCCCGACTGTCGTTTTGTGATATGTGGTGGTTGTAGAGGAATCAAATACTCTGGCGTCTCCCATTCAGACCTGTGGGGTAAAGGATAAATGGCCTCTTCATATGTTGTTTTGTATAACTGGTTGCTATACCAAGGTGACGTATAATGACTGCACTCCTTTTCCTTCAGTAATTTTGATACTGCAATCATGTGGCCACATGGGAAACCAGATATATGGGGAACACAACAACTGCATGTTTCATTAGACAGATCAACAAAACCATTTTTCCCACCGTCTAGAACTTGAAAAGTGTTAACCCCAACGCCATAAGCCTTCCACGTTCTAGAATATTCAATCTTTTTAATAATTTTTTTTACCGCGAAAGGAGTCAGTACGTGTTTATTTTGAATAGCCTCATTTCGGCGTTCGTAATACCATTGTTGAAGTTTTTGTCTAAAAAATTCAACCAAATGGGTGATTGGAACTTTTCGTTCGTCCTTAGATAAGGCGTTGATTGACTCTGCACTGTTAGATGTCATATAATGATATCGTTTCCCCGAACAGTGTGCTCTTGACCACTTATGTAAACCGATACTCAATAGAGTATTCCTAACCCGTGGTAGGGCTGCACACAGCGCGTTAAAACTTTCTTCAAAATCAGACACCCGGTAAGCTTTACAAGTGTTCCACCACAGTGTCTCTAAATCCTTCTTTTTGCTTTTTGGTATCTTTAAGTTCACCATCAAATGTCGACAGCACAACCCGTGAAAGGCATTAGGAAAAACCGTCCGAACTGCCAAATCTATTGAGTTGGCTCTGTCAGATATGATCGCCAAATCCGGGTGCTCACCGATACACTCTTTAAGTTTCGATAAGAACCACGTCCAACTCTCACCGTCCTCGGATTTGCCGATACCATATCCAACGGGTAAAATTTGGTTGTTACCATCCATGCCAACAGCAAGGAATAACGTTCCCTTAAACTCACCTTTTAAGTGTGCCGCGTCTATAATAATGACCGGTCTTAAAGACAGAAGAAAACTCCGAATCTATTTAATAAAATGAAAAACAGATAAATTTTAGACTTCAGTAAACCAAAACATCAATAATTTATTTAAGTTGGTATGAAAATAGGTAAAAATATTTTACTGACCGTTGCACCAATGGCAATAAAAAGCATTTCAAAACGATTGTCTTCATCAGTTTTAATCTCAGTAACAGTCCCTGGATTTGCATTTCGCAAATTATAGCAGTAGAACGGAAGCTCAGAAAACGATTGTTTGCTACTTCCTTGCAAAAGCTCAAGTGCATGACACTTCCCCCGCCAAGCTTGAGTATATGATATATCAACCTTAAATCTTTCTCGAAAATCTTGTACTATTTCGTTTCCACGATAAACACGTCTAGTATCTCGCAATTGGTGCTTCAGTATGCTACCAATTACTTGCGGGTTAGCTTGACGAAGATGGGGATGTGTTTGAGTTTTAGAACATGTGTGGTTGTTGTTAAAAAATGTAACAAAAAACGTGTCTGAAGTTGGGACAGAACGTGACCTAAATTGCCAATCACAATCATCAACTACACATGAAATTTCATACCTCGTTTTAGATGACCTGTCGACTTTATAGGAAAAACGTTCAGACAAACAAAAATTTCCTAACTGCAATTTCAATTCATCTTTGTTACGAAATACGGAACCTTCAGAAAAAACTAAAGAGCTTTTGGTTATATCTGAAAACAATTCAGGACTTGGCTTTCCATAAAATTCTTCTTTTTCAGCTTTCTCATCATCGAAATTTCCAAAACACCCATATGGTGTGTAATGATCAAAATTTTCTATAGACACATTTAGATCAGGGACTTTTGAATCATTTGAAGGTACGTCATTTAAATGAGCATTACTAGACGAACCCACAACTGGTTCATCTACAACATACAACTTCAATACTTCATGGGGGTTTTGCAAAGCAACTTTAAAAAGAAAAGATACATCACGATCATTAAAAATGTCGATTGCATCATCAAAAGCTGACATTTTATAAGATAACCTTGAAATGTTTGGAATCTCACACACATCGGAAACTACATTTAAAAAACTAGGATACGAGATATTTGAATCAATTTCAAAACCACGTCTTTTACAGCTACTATCAACAATGTATTCCATTCGACCGTTGACAACTTCCCACCTGCCTCCACTATAGATTATAAAACTAACCATTTTTAAAAACACAACTTTTTTTAACACTTTGAAAGAAAAATAAGGAATACAAGAAAAAATTCAAACAAAATTGTTACAAAATTTACTAATTTTATAACAAACGGTTCGTCATGGACGTCACATCACCGAAAACGTCTCCGGCGATGTACGACGTCCGGCACCGAGTCGGTGCAGAAACAGTAAAAAGACGGTACGGGAAGCCGTCTTTTTCGTACCCGCAGACGTCTCAGGAGACGGTTGATAACTTTTACAAGACGTCACCGGAGACGGCTTTTTCGTACCCGAACCGGCTCAGGAGCCGTCTCCGGTGGGATCGGATATATTATTTTATTATAAGCCGAGCCGAAGACGGCTTAACTTGAGCCGTTGGTGAACCGTCTCAGGGACCCCACCGGAGACGGCTTTGCGGCGCTGACACGTCTCAAGCCGCCACGGGAGCCGGTTGGCAGACATCGGGATCGTAACCGCCACGTGTTGGGTTGCTACTGGTTGGAAACCAAAGGATCTCGGAAGACGGTTCAGCCCTTTTGGAAACCGTGTCCCGTCTCTCCAAAGACGGTGGAGGGGGCTATTTACGCAAAACACCCGGTCAAGGGGCTATTTTGGCCATTTTCCCGTATATCTACCTTTGAATGTTACATATTTGGCTTGTAATAGGAAAAAAAAAAAGGATTTTTTTGTTGGATTAAAAATAATTGCTTAGCTATTTAAAGAATGTTTTCAAAGCGAAATCGATTATGAAGCATGCTTTATTGGTTTACTGGTTTGACCGATTTGAAAGCCAAATAACGGTATAGATAATTTAGTAATAAAATCTATAACTTAGACCATGTGTAATGGGAAAATCCTACTTCACGCCATATACACCATTTCTGCGGGCGTTAAACTAGCGTTTTGCGTGCATGGCGTTATATGCTTAACGCCTACTTTCCTCTGACTTTTCTGCTTTGCATTAATTACTCCACGTTATCAATGTATATTATTTTTACTTCCAGGTATTATTTATTTTCACTTCCAGGTATTATTTATTTTCACTTCCATGTATTATATAACTCATCATAGTGGATTATGATCTGTATGCCCGTAAGTATGATTAAATATTTGTAATATAAATAAGTTACTTTTAGTTTTAGCCTTAGATTATAATTGGAGCCTTCACGGTCTTAATTTTTGAAAGAATAAAATAAAAATCTAAGTTATTAATTTTTTTTTATATCATCGATTCATACACCAATCATGCAAAAAAGTTCATAACACTAATTTTTTCATATTATGTACTTTTAAAAAAATAGTGAAATGTTTTGTGTTTTTTTATAAATTTTAATGAAACATTTTATGTTTTTTAAGTATTACCAGGTTTCCTTTTTATTTTAAAAATAGTAGAATGAAAAATTGTAAATTAATTAAATTATTAAGTAATGATTGAAGGAGTAAATAATGGGCTTGAACCATTAGACCTTCTTTTAGCTAAAAGTTTCTATGCTGATGTGGCATTCACATGGTAAAAAACGCTCCTAAAGGGTTTGAACCACTACACATGGTCTTATAATAAAAGAATTGAATTTCTATGAGGTGACATTTAATGGTGGCTTCAACCCCCCATTGAATGTGTCATGTGGCACTTTGAGGTGATAGTATTAAATTTATTATATTAAATAAAAGATAAATTTTTAAAATTTTTATTTTCTTTTTTAAATAAAATCTATATCTATATTATCTTAAAATTTCAAATATGTTAATTAATATCTTTTCCTTATTTTCCTCTCACATTTTTAAATGTTAATTATTATTTTAAAATTTCAAATATTTTAATTAATATTTTTATCTTTATTTTTTCCTTATTTTCCACTCACAATTTTTAAACGTTAGTAACTTTTATGTATGACATTTTTTTTGAAATTTTTTTTTACACCAAATTAACAATCGCTTTATTATCTTTCAAATGAGCACCATAGTGCTATACAAAAAACGAAAAAAAAATGTTTTTTAGTGAGTTTTTGTTCATGCAGAAAAAAACACACATGTGTTTAGGTGATTTATTAATCATATATAGGCAAGTACTAATCGTGTTATGATAGTATATATGTTTTTAAACCTACTATTACATATATGAATTGCCCATGTTCATGTGCCATAACGATATGCTTAGCATTAAAAGAGATTGAGATTTTTTTAATCTGCTGGGAACGCAGCATGAGAGCCCTTTTTTCGTAGTATAAACATTAGAACAACTTTCTTTAGCATTAAAAGTGGTTGAGACTGTTTACTTCTTTTATCCTTTTTTATTAAGTCATATTAGATTTTTCAACCCCGAGACACTCCTGGGATAATCAGCTAGTATAGTATAAGAAACTACAGCAAACATGCCTCTTATTGATCTCATGAAGTGATTACTTTTAAATTAGTTAACGTTAAGTGTGTTTGGTTTATCAAATGATATCTTTGAATCATATAGCAAGCGTCTTACTCACTAAGTTTCACAATGATGATTAATGAAAAATTTGCCCCTTTTGTCCTTTTACCGATGTTAACCCACATCGGTTACTCACACACCACCTCTTTAGCTCACTATAACCAATCACCACCAAATCAGAGTATTTTTATTGGTTCAGCACTTAATGACGTAAAAGCTGCTAAAAAGCCTCTTAAAATATAAAAGGGTACAGTTTTGCTATTATTTTGAAGCCAATAATAGTGGTTTATTTCAAATATAAATTCTTACACATTTCTTGTTTCTTTGTACTTATGTTTATGGCTTTAAGTTTAACTAGTGGGATTCCTAGCACTACATGATGGGAATTCGGTTGTTATCCAACTAAAAGAGAAAACCAAAAGAGTAAATTACAAAACCCGTCTCTGTGGTTTTGTCAAATTTGTCACTCCAGCTCAATCTTTTAAAAATTGCATGAACAGTCCTTGATCTTAAAAAAAATATATGCCAAAACAGTTCAACGACTTAACTTAGTTAACTTTTTTTCGTTAAATCAGGGGTATTTTCATCCAGTCATGTATAAAATTCATCTTCTTCCTTAATCAGACCCACCACCATCTTCACCTTTCACCACCACCACCACCACTACCCAAAAGCCAAATTGAACTAATTCGTAAAGTGAACCAGCACCCATTTCTTTAATCAGATAATTAGTGAGGGTTAACCCAGTAATTACCATATCGTTCTCCTAAATGCCTTTTCCTCTTAACAAGAAAGTATACGACGAAGAGGAAGACTCCTAAATGCAGAAGGAAGACTCCAATTACACATCAAGATTGTGATTTTCTTATAACAAAATCCGTTTATTAGTTAAATTGTCCGAATTCCTAACAAATTCACAAATCAGGTGTATTGAGTTAATATGCGAGAAAGCTATTAAACCATTAACAGATAGATAAACATGAAGGTGGTTAAAGTTTGAGGTCATCAATCAGAAATGCATTTCGCAATATATTTTTTAAAGTGATTCAAGTCTACCCCACAAGTTATCTGATGCAATCTTAAAGAAACATAAACAATGTAGTAGTCTTAACTTACAGTGAGAGATCATGTGATAACCAGACTCGCCGGTGTTCAAACTCCGGCCAAGCACCGATACCCCTCAATCCTTGCTCCAAAACCATAAGCCTTTATGCCGTTATGTTCGTTTTTACCTCTGGTTTAAAAGCCCCATGTTTAATTGGGATTACAGGGGCTTAGTCGAGGTGATTAAGGGCTAGGGTTCCTAGGGTTCTTATGGAGAAGAAGGGGACTTAACCAGATTACCTAGGTTAACTAGGTTTAAAAATAATACGTGACTTGACGAAAATGCCCCTGACTTAACGAAGAAAAGTTAACTGAGTTAAGTCGTTGGACTGTTTTAGCATATTTTTTTAAAGATCAAGGACTGTTCGTGCAATTTTTAAAAGATTGGGCTGGAGTGACAAATTTGGCCAAACCACAGGGACGGTTTTGGTAATTTACTCATACAAAAAAACACAATAGATCATGAAATATGATACAATGAGCCACAAAATATAACACAGTGCCAAAAAATATAACACAATGCTGAAGAAAAAAGACACAATGAATTGAAAAAATGATACAATGATGAAAATAAGAAAAAGACACAATGGTACATAAAAGACACAATTATATAACGCATATTCTAAAAACTACAGGCTAAAACCCCAAAAAACAAAGACCTAAAAACTAATTCATAGGGTTCGATAAGACGATTCCAATGCCGCTTGAATGAGTTCAATCGGAGTCCGTTTGATACCCTTCCTACGACTTTCTATTTTTCTTTCACTGTGTATTTGATTCTAACCCCTCTTGATAAATAAGATACGTTTAAACTATTGTTAAAGATAATACCCATTTTGGTAAATACTTTTTAAGTATTCATTTTGATAAAAAGGTTTTTCCGCTTCACCTACTCGGAAAAAAAACTCCTATTGGGGCGATTTTGGACATTCTTTCACCATTCCACACCTTCTAATCACTTTCCAATCATCAATCATGCAATTCTACATCAAGATTGAAGATAAAATCATGAAGATGCAAGGCTAATCCTCCTGCGGTTTCTCCGGGTGAAGATTTGGGTATTTTGTAAGGATTTCTTTGTTTTGAACTTTGTTTAGGATCAGGTTTTATGAACGCGTTTATGTGCTTTTGAATCTGGTTGTATGTTTGACTGATTTGAACAAATTGATTGACTTTCACAATTACAATTCGTTATCGTTTCTTGGTTTTCTTGCACTAGGAATAATTTAACCTTGTGATTTGTGTTTTGATGTAGGATTGCGTTGAACTAGGGATGAACATTTTTTCCCGAGTACCTATACCCGTACTCATACCGTACCTGTACTAGTACCGGTACCCATACCGATTTCGAGTAATCGGTATAGGTATCGGTACCCACTTTTACTGATTTCGATATTCGGTACATTCGGTATCGGTACGGGTAAAAATGGTACGGGTACCGAATTCTATATACTATTGAATTTGATTATATGTTTTACTTCGTATTATGGTATTTATAGTATTCGTATCAATTTTACCTATTTGGTACATGTACCATATTGGTACCCGTATCAAAATTTTCAATTTGGTACCCGTATAGTATTGATACTCGTAGTTGTTTACCTACTTGGTACCCGTACGAGTGCTCAAAAAGGAAAAAATAGCAAAATGGTACCAAATATGTACCATACCGAAATACCGGTACCGATACCCGTACTCGTACCCGTACCGTACCTATATATTCGGTACGGTACTCGGTACCCACTTTTGTTCAAATTCGGTACGGGTATGGGTATAGGTACGAGTACGGTACCGATCCCATCCCTACGTTGAACAACTTAAACAGGATCATGTTTATGTGGTTGCCTAATTAGGCTAATTCAGAGTGTCTTACAATTACCGAATCACAAACCCGGAGTGATCATTTTTCTATATTATTGTTTTTTCTTAAAATCAATCATTACCTCGTTTTGCAGCACTGCGACACTTTTTAACAATCTTCATAAAATCAATTTAGTTAATTTATTAGTTTAAACATTATTTTACAAACCAATACTTTCCACAAACTCCCCGAGGTTCGACAACCCTACTTCCTATACTGCATTCAGTCGTAGCTAAGGAGTAGTTTTTATATTGTTTTTTATTAGCATTTCGACTCGTGATCACTCTTCTTGGTGCAGATTTAGCCCTGCCACTTCTAAGATCTTCTAAAGTCTGGAGAGGGTTAAACACCACTACCCACCACCATCCACTACCACCACCGCCACCACCGTCCACCACCAACACCCACCACCACCCACCGTCCACCACCACCCGCCACCACCACCACCACCAACACCCATCACCACCACCGTCCACCGTCCACCATCCACCACCAACACCCATCACCACCACCAGCACCCACCACCGTCCATACATTACCACCAATTTATTTTAGCAGTCTACGTATGTTAAAAAACAAACAGTTTTCTTCTTGCTGAAGGCACCTCTTCTTCAGCAGATGTTTGAAGACGACGCCCGCAAACTGCATACATTTACCTCTGAAAAAACAAACAACACCTTAAGTCTCTAGTGTTTGTGATTGACTGATTTCTTATAAGAACTCTATCTGATTATTGTGTTTTGATACAACAAATGATCATGACTTATTGTTTCCATGAAGGCAAATTGATTATGAGTATATATATTTGAAGTGGAATTATCAATTTTGAGTTTTAGTTTCAATATTTTTTAGTTACTTAGTCAAACTGATCACTTAATTATGATCATTTGACCTCTTAAGTCATTAAATAGTCAGAATTTCCATATTGTACCACTGAATATCTAAGTTTTGTAAGTCCACTTAAATAAACATGTTTGACAAACTCGGTACCATACGTTAATAATGTATGACTTTTTGACAATACCTACTCGTGGATTGACATTGGCATTTTATGTTTGTGTGGATGTTGTAGTTAAAACAGGATAAGTCTGAACCCAAAATCAAATCAAATGTAACAAAATCAACATTGTAAATTTATTCAACACTCGTTGGACGTCAAAAAAAAAAAAAAAAAAAAAAAAAAAAAAAAAACCTAATCAACAAATGTAATTTAAACGTGAGAAAAGTGAGTTACAGATGCAACAAAATCTTTATGGAAAGGACTTGAAGCTCTTGAAAAATAATAATAAATAACAAAAAAAAAAAAGGAACAACTTTTTTTTTTACTCAAACCCATACTTATTTTTTTTTGCTTAACTTAGTGAACTATGAAACAAACCCATCCAATTAAACAAGAAGCAAATGCCTGTGTTGGCACGTCATCATTTACGTCAACGTCCACATCAGCATCCACTAACTGAGTTAGTTCTCAGTTAATAAAGGTTCATTGTTGGCCAATACGTTAAAAGTTGGGATCGTTGTTGGGACTTTTTAAAGTAGAGATTATTGTCGGCCAATGTGTGAAAGTTTGGATTATTAAAATCCAATACCCATAACATAATGTTAAATAAGAAGAAATAATGGTTATGGGATTATTACTTTAATACTTTTCGTGAGGGCATTGTTTAAAATTACAAGAAAACATGAACATATTCAGTTTTGCAGATGGATGATGTGATAACTCAGGCTCAAACAACTAGATTTGGTGATGTTCATGGCCTAATTGGTATTACTCTTCTACTTTTTAATTTTGTTTCCACTCTTCTAATAATATTTACAAAAATATTATAACAAAAGTTTTCCAACATATAACATACTATTTATAAAAAAAATAAAAAAATAATTATTGGTTTTTATGTTGGTCGGTTTGGTTAATTCAGTTATTTATACACGTATAACTATAACCGAACAATATAAATCGGTTGTAAAAAGCATAACCGAACCATAGGTTTCTCAATCGGTTCTGTTATCCACTTTTATGCTCCTATAACCGATCATCGGCTGTTCTTTTTCTTTTGGGGCATGATTTGGTTTCTCTGCACCTGGCTAAAAGAGGAAATGTAACTAAACAGTGAAACACAGACTGTTAAAACTTAAAACCAAAACTTAAAAAGATACAAATCCATCTATAATGGTTCTCAAAGGTCTTAGACAAGGTATTAACTGAAAATGTTGAAAACATGCAAATTCTGATTAAAAACAAAGGGGCAATCACTCATGCAGGATATTAACATCCAAACATTTGTGAGGGAAGCACGGCATGCTTCTCACGCGCTTCTTTTTATTTTTATCAGTGCGAATAAAGTAATCAAGCCTCGGGCATTCCATGTGAGGCGCCTCCCAGTATTCCCGTTTATTAATCACCAATTTCATTTCGTCAAAGTTGACTTCAACAGGGTATGGAACTTTTGGTCCGTAACTCTTCACGAACAGCTTTTCACCCGAAGTTGCAAACTCTGGAAGTATGATACGAGACGTCACCAAGTTCTTCATTTTAAGTGGTGTCAAGGTGGGTTCAGGATTGAGTCTCACTTCACATAAACCGACGTCTGTGTTCAGGCTATATATCTTTCCTTTGAAAAACGTTAAATCGCTGATTGGGGAATCGGATGAAAGATGAGTCCAGCTGGCTTGTTTACCAGAGAACGAGAATGATACCGTCTCTGAGAATGTGGGTGCGATCACAAACATCCACCTAGACGTTGTTGGTGAAAAGATGAGGGTACCCTTAAAGGCTTGTGGATGAGGAAATATGTGAAAGGGGAAACGGGGGAAATGAAGTTCATGCCTCGTGATAAGATTTACAAGCCTGAAATCATGGGTTTTTCGTCCAAACAAGATCAAGTAACCAGAAACTAACCCCACACAGCTTCTGCCACTAGAACGGGGAAGGATGGTCTTGAACCTTCTTCCTTCATGATCCTCTAACCAGCACTCTTTCCTTGTAGCCACTTCCGTGGAGATGTGTATAACCATGGGTTGTCTAGTCAACATGAACTTGTACCTGCTTGAGAGTGCAGCAGTCCTCCACGACTTGCACACACCGCTGAATGCAATAAAGTCAACAACTCCCAGCCGCATTATAATTGAAAAGAGAATATCATGGATCGGATTTGACCAGGATGGTATATCAGCGTCGTTGTCAGTAGTCTTGGATCTCTTCCTGTTGCTTGCATTTTGATTCTGCTTTGCAGCCATACCTACACTATTAAAAGAAAACTGACCGTTCAAGTTCCTAGTAAATGCCAATTGTAGTCAACAGGGGTGCGGGAATAATATATGGGAAGGTTCAATTTAGAAGAAATATTAACGCGAGGACAACGAGAACAAGAATGAACAAACAGAATAACAAATGGTTGATGTTTTGCTAAATCGAAAAACGCAGACCACTTGATATCAATGAATTCTATCATTGCTTCATATAGATAGATGACAGCATATGTAAACCATTGATGAAAATAAGTTATAGTACATAAAAAGGAGATCAAACTGTGCATTGTCATAAATCGGTTAACCTCAATCAGACCATGGGAAAACAGAAGGCATACCATGTACCACAGGTTTACATAACCCTCTACAACATTTACAGGGGACTAGTGTTGACTTCTAACCACTTACAAAGATAAACTTGGCAGCAAAAAGAAACAAAAACCTCGCAGTTCAATGGTTTTAGCAGCAAATCTCCCTATGTAGGAACAACTACAGCTTTGATGTAAAAGGCACAGTGTTAAAACCATTAACTCATCATAGAGATCAAAACTCATTTTGCAAACCAAATTTCAACCATAGTTATCAAAGGTGCTAGGCGCACTCAAGGCGCATAGGCCTCGCCTGTGGCATAGGCGCAAGGCGCAAAAAAAAGCGAGGGCCTGAGATAAAAAAAGCGAACAAAGAAAAAAAGGAAAAATATATTATGTATTAGAAAAATAATGCTATTCTTCAAATAAAATAAAATAAAATAAAGGTATCATATAACATTTAATATCATCAAATTAGTATCGCTTTTTTTAATATATTAGTGTATAAAAGTAATTTTCCTTAGATAAAAGTAGAAATCTGGCTGAAATTTAGCCATAATTTAGAGGATTTGGCTAGTAACTCTTCGGAATTTAGGAATCTCGCCGGAATCTGCGCCTAAACGATCACCCGGAGAATTAAAGCGCAATTTCGTTGACTTAAAGCGCAATTGCATCGCCTTGCCTAAAAAATGGGCTAGGCGCAAGAAGCGATGGCTTTTAACAACTATGATTTCAACGTTACCAACTGCTACGCCTAAATACCATTGTTAATTAACGAAATTATATGAACTAGAACATGCAGAGGCAATAAAGGGCAGAATCTCAAATCAGGTGAGCTAAGTCTAACTGATCAGATTAGTATAGACAAATCAGATTTGTAAACTGAATTCAAGCAGATTTTGTATCAAATAATTGTATATCGGTGATCAAAGCCCCAAACCTTTAAGCAAATAAGGAAAATGGATCTAATTAAAAGGAAACAATCAGCAGAGAAGCTAGGAAAATATTTTTTACCTGCAATCGCAACGACGCTGCACTAAGAGTGGAGTTCTGGATTCGACACGATTGGGACTAGCAACTAGTGAGGCGGCTAGGTACAAATATAAGAGAGTGCGATGGGGCAATAGGGTTTGATTTGGATTAGAAATTACAACTACACCCCTTAACAAAACGATGTCGTGTTGTGCATTCACGCGATCATTGTGCCCACACCACTAGATTTTCATAGTGTGTGCACGTAACTTTATTATTCCAATCAGGTGTACATACATAAAATAGACTTTTCATATAGCCCATGACATTGTTAGACAACAGATCATTGTGGATCTTATTCCTCACCAAAATAACATTACAAATAAAGCAAACAGCACACACAGAGCATCCTTCCAATTTAGTAAGTTTCGTTATGATGCAAATCGGATACCCAATAAAAAAGACAGCTTAAAGCAATTTTGCCTGAACTTAACAAAAATCTCCAACTGCAATGATCCATGAGCCGTCATTTAGATCTTTTCAAACTTACAGAAAGTCAGAAACTTCTAAACAAATTGTGTTTCAACCAAAGTAACTCACTTTTATTAGTGCAATCTTCATTACCATAAATCCTTGAATCCTTCCGAAAAAGAAGATCTCAAAACTTATAATTTACCCTTTTATTTCCAAATATAGTTTGAATATATACTTCTTATAGTCTGAATTAAGGTTTTAATGAGGTTTTATCTTTAACTTGTATTCTTTGTGCATGAAAAAACTCAACAAATTTTATTAATTGAAGTATAAAGTAAAGACAACTGTAGGTAGTAGATATTTTGAGTGTAGTCAACAATCGCCTAGATTGACTCTTGATTATATGCCCATAGATCAAAAATCAAGTTACAGAGGTCAATTGAATCTGATGTGGATATAATGTCTTAGAGAGAAATGAATCATTCAAGCATATGACACTCAAATACTCAATAAACTGTAACATCTCCATAATATAATTGCCACCGGAAAATCAGGGCTGCTGAAATTAATCAAGAAGTAACACTTGATAAAATACAGTAAAGACACATACCTGAAACATCATCGAATGCTTAATAATGGTTCATAAGAATGACTAGTTAACTGGTGGCTCAACGTGCTTGCCAACTAGCTTATGTTGTGTTGTTTGTTCCAGTTCACTGCAAAACAAAATATTTAACTAATTGACGTGACGATGTATGCAGAAGAAAGATAAAATCCTCAAATATATTTAAAAAGGGCGTAGCAGAATATTCACATGTTTCATGAGCTCAAACAACAAAAACATCAAATTTATAAAAAAAAAAAAAGAAAAAAAAAGAAAATAATCACTGCTATACTATTATTATCGATAAGAGGGTTAATCACTACAGCAACAAAAACAAGTTACCATGCAGTAATATGGAGTTGAAGTGCTTCCATGACCATGCTTAGTGTCCCTTCCTCTTTGCATCATCTCGGCACAAAGAAAAACATTAACACAACTTATGAAAGGTTGTGGCTTTTGCACCATAACAGAACTCCAAACACTCTAAATTACAATCACCCAATTGTTACAACCACCCAGATCATATCATATATAAACAAGAAACATCACAGGAAGAACCCTAAACACATGGTAACAAAAAACTTAATATGTGATCACAGAACCCTAGCAGTACCACACGATTCAGATTCCAGAGGCTTAACCGCTTCTCCAACCTCAACACACCAGATCAGTTTCAGACCTCCACCTCAAACCACCCACAAGTTAGGTTAGTTATATGTAGTCAGTAGTAACAATAATAATAATAATAATAATAATAATAATAATAATAATAATAATAATAATAATAATAATAATAATAATAATAATAATGATGATGATGTTTGTGCAGACCGGACATCCGCTCATCACCTCCATCGTTGGCATTGGGCCGCTTTTGAAATCTGGATTTCGGACTTGGTCCGTTTTTAGCATCAACCGAGTCAGAGTTCAGTTATATCAAGTTTGAATAGGCTTACTAGTTAAAAACAAATTTATTCTGAAAAGTAAAACCATAATTAAACAGGTAAAAACTCCACATCTGACAGACAATACCGACACCATTTTGTCAATGAACTCCATACACACATATATGCATGCATATAAATTATAACGTATATGATGACTCTTTAACTAATCATACCACTTAAGGCTAACTTTTTAAGGTCAAAAAACCAAAAGACAAACAGAAGGTCCTTCATGTCCAACACAACAGCAAAAGGTCACCAAACAGACATATGAAAGATAGGTCAATGATATTTATGCTCACCTAAACACTGGGTTAAGAAACAAAGTCTTTAAACCATGACCCGCATGATGCAACTTGACATATAGTGGTTCTCAAAACCATCATAATAAACTACTGTGGTGGTAGGGTATTGAAATTTACGCAATCATGCGGGAAGTTCAAGTACCACATGTCTGCAATCAGTAACCTTCCTTTAATTTCACTTCTATCCAGTTTCTTTAAGGAACCAAACCTCTCATATTGTATACGACGGTCATTCCAGGTGTCAGGATTAATAGCAGCACTACTCTTCCGGTCACCCACAAAGAACGCGTATTCCACTATTGACTCTTCTGTCAACACCCATTCCATTTTTTCAAGATCTATTTCAAAGACCCCATACATTATACAATCCAGCACCATACAGATTTTTGTCCCAACATACAAACTCTGGGCGAAAAAGTTAATGTTTTGGTAAATTTTTCATTCCAAGCAGTGTCAAAGTGGGCTTTGGATCAAGTCTCACTTCAAATAAATGACCACCAATGGTCATTGTATATATCTTCCCCTTGAAAGAATGTATATCCAGGATGGAGAATTGGCAGTTAAGATGATACTGGGAAACTCAGGGTGAAAAGACAAGGACACCCCAGAAGATGGATAGGTATGTATTTACATAAAGGGGAAAGTTAGGGAAATGAACATGACTTGTGAAGGGATTCACAAGCCGGAAATCACGGGCTGTCCAGTTAAAGAGTATTAAGTAACCACACGTTTGCCCAACACATGTACTGCCAGTAAAATGGGGAAGAATAGTTTTGATTTTTCTTCCATCGGAGTCCTCAAAATAGCACACTTTCGTGGAGCCAGTAGAGAAGCTTACTGACATGGGTTGTGTAGAACCCATATACTTGTTTATGTGAGCAAATGCAAGTGACCTCCAAGCTTTGCAAACCCTGCTGAATGCGAAGAAATCAGCTAGTTCAAGTTTCATCATAACCGTAAAGAGCAGATCTTGGAAACATTTGAGTATTTGACCATGATGGCAGACCACTGTTGTCAGTAGTCTTGATACTCTTGCTGGTGGACGCATCATCGATCTGGTTTATACTCATATTCCTCGTCTTAGTTGTTCCTATACTTTCAAAAAAAAAATAAAAATGGATGACATAATAAGTTAGATGCATGTAAATCCCGGTTTGAAAAGAAGGTTATAATTCACATCCAAAAATCAGAAATGCATATGGTCCTTTGATGTATATCATAACAAAGAAGTGAGAAGATAAACTGGTCTTGTTAAGAATGTAATTATGTATAGATGGGAATTTATTTAGTTTCCTTATTTACTTCATAGATTATGACTTTAATTTGATCATACTATGTTTTACAAACACTCCATTTTGATTATTTATCCAAATGATACACAGGTTGAAAAATTGAGATGGGTTTGATATTTATCCAAATGTTACACTCACTTGCAGGAAAAAAAAAAAAGAAACACACACACAGACACTTCGATAAATGTAACGTTTAGTCCTAAATTTCATTTATGTCCACATGTACAGTAAGTAAATAAACAAATAAATTTCATTAGATGAACCCAACTCCACATCTTCAAGTGAGCTATTAACTGGAAAACTGGAATACAGGATAAGCTTCCTTTTTATTTCATTTGTTTGCACGTGTGTATGATAAGTATATAAATGGATAAATATCATTAAAGGAAAAGAAAATTGACCCATCATCTTCATGTCCTGCTTTTGACTGGATACGCTATCATTTTAAATAACACGAACCAATAGCCTGTTTTGTTTTGACCCATTTAGGGCTCATTATCAACCTATCATGAACCAATAGCCTATTTAGTTAAAAGGCATTAACTCATGATGGAGATCACAACAACTAATCTTGCAAATTTACCAAAACTATTAATAAACAAAATCAACTGATTATATCTCACTAAATCAAGAAGGGCACAAACTAAAATCATGTTAAACTAGGTTAAACCAAATTTAGGCAAAATAATCAGAGTTCAGAACAAACTATATGATTTGTAGACAATAATCGGTAAGATGTTAAATTGTATCTGCAACACTTTAAAATAGATTATGTAACCCTAAATCTAAATAAAAGGCAGGTTTTGACTGAGAAACCTATGGAAGCTAACTCAACAAGCAAAAGAGCAAACACTAAGGTAATAAAACATTTGGAAGCTAACTCTTCTTGCAGTTACTGTTTTACAGTCCCATTGTTCTGTAATTGAACTGTTAAACAATTCTAATTTCATGTATATTCTTCCCTGTAAGAAGAAAACTAAGGTTGTAACTAGTTTGAAGCTTCCTAATTCCATGAACATATTTTTCCTTGTAAAAAGATTGTAAATCAACAGAAAATCAAACATTTTTTTCCCTAAACTTTGCTCTATTTTTGCAGCTTTCATGATCTCCATAACACACATAAAACTAACCTATATTAAAGTTACAGTTTTTAATCCAACTGTTAAAATAAAAGCATTAACACATGATATAAATCACAAATTCACAACAGATAATTTAGCAAAATTACCAAATATAAAGTGCAATCCCAAAAGCCAATATTGATAAACCTAAACAAACTAATCATGTTAAACTAGTTTAGCCCAAACTAGGGCCAATTAATAATCAAAGAAAATAATAAATCGACCAAAAGGTTTTTAGCTGATCGACAACTCAAGAAGCAAATGGAAACAGTGAAGCCATGAAAGAACATATACCTGCAATCGCAAACAGCGACGTAGATGATGGTAATAAAATTGTCGCAACAAATCACATCAACGTATATTCATACTACTTTGTTCAGTCGGTATCAGTTAGGTTTGTTATAATACAAAGTTACAAACACTCGATATAGCTTACCATGCCAAAACAAAAAACTTTATTGCGAATATACTCCGTGTTCAATACTTATAATAAAAGAATTGAATATTGATAAGTTGTTATTTAACGAAGGCTTAAAAAAACCATTTTAATGACATGGCATTTAAGGAGACATTCTCCTCCTTAAGTGTACCATGTGTCATGTCATATGACAAATAAAAAAAAATAAATAATAATATAAAATCTAATCTATTAAATTTAAAATGAGTTATTTTAGGGAAAAAAATTAAAAACAAATTAAAATTTTTCTTTCTTATGTTTCCTCCCATAATTTTTAAACGTTAATATCTTTTATATACGAGATTTTTTAAAGAAAAAAATTACACCAAATTAATGAGCGTTTTATTATCTTTCCAACGAGTACCATAGTGCTATCTAAAAACGGAGAAAAAAACGATTATTTTTTTGGGGGGTTTCGTTCATACAGGAAAAAAAAACACAAAGTGTTCAGGTTATTCATTAATAATGTTTTTTCTTTTAAACCAGATTCTTATATACGATGTTGAAATTCAGCCCAATCGTCATGCTTTCATTGTAATTTTACTCTTTTAAAGATGCATAGGTATACTTCATCAAGAGAAGCTAGGAGAAATAATCGCGCAACACTGCAACACATGGTGTCACCTTATAGCAAGGTTATTTTTTATTTATTTAATTACAAGAGTAATAATTAGGACATGTTTGGCTCTCCATTTCCATTTCTTCTTATAACTTTTCCTCCTTCAAAAGTTACTTATTCTCAATTTGTGACTTATGACTTTTCCCCCAAAATCCCCTTTTCAAAGCATAAAACCCCTCCATAAGTTACTTTTCAAAAAACCATCCAAACACTTTTTTTAACTTATGACTTATTAAATAAGTTAATAAGTTAAAAGGAGGTGTGGAAATGGAGAGCCAAACATGCACTTATTACTATTAGTATTGGTATTATTAGAATTGTTATATTTTCCAACCCCGGGACGCTCTTGGGGTAAAAGCTAGTTTTTTTTTTTGAAAGGCAAAAAACTTCTATTCTATAACCAATATGTACAATGTCATCTATAAGCAAGATGCTCATTAGATGTTAGCCCAACAAGAACCCAACCCTTATTACATTTGACCCATTTATTAATGCAAAACCCAACCCAAGTTACATATTCCCATTACAGCAAACTTATACATATGAATCAGATATCAAAAGAAACCCATTTTGTCCAATCCTAAAGAAACGAAAAGGATGACCGTCATTTTATAAAAAACGAAAAGGATAACCGTCATTTTATAAAAAAAAAAAAAAAGAGAGAGAGAGAGAGAATCAAGTTACTCAAGTCACTTTTTAGTTCATGTGGTTTAGCCAGTTTAACTACTTGAATCCAAAGCCCAAACTTGTCTTGATCTGAGTCTAGTTGTTTTAAATCTTAACTTTTTGAGTCCAAATTCCAAAAAATAAGCTCGGTTAGATTTTATTAGTTAGATTGTATGAAATTACTAAAATACTCTTAAAACAAAGTATATACGTCTCAGGTGAGAGCAATGTTGTAAAATTCGGGATCAGCCGACAATTAATCGATAATTAATCGCAGGTCAGTCGATTACTGAGTATTTTTTCATTAATCAGCAGTTGGCCCTAGTGACTAATAAACAACGCTTCTAGCCATATTCCGGTCAAAGCCTAATTTCGGCCGTTTTCAAACCAAACCCACGCAAGTTGCGTTGGAGGTGCTCTTATAAGACTACAAGGTGCTCTTACAAAACTACATATACGGTGTCTAATAAAATACCTAATTGAGATTTTTTTTTGTGTAAGTAAACTCTTTAGTGCACCACTTTTATAAATACGAAGCACCAAACCAATATAAATTTTGTAGGCTTGTTTTATCATTTGCATAATCTTTTTGTGCATAATTTCTATGTTTTCATACCTCTAGTTGTCTATATCACCTTATTATGCATCATCTTCTTGTGCGACATTTTAGTATTAAATTGAACTATGATCATCAATATTATTATAACTACGATGTCATAAATTTTGTAATTGGTATAATGCACCGAATTTATCTTCTTGTGGCATATATTATATAGTTAGAAATCACTTTATTGTTACTTTAAGAAATGGTGCATCAGTTTTTACAAAACATGTGCATCATAACTAAAAAAACTGTATTTTCACGCTCTAGTGCGTCGTCTTTTGGTCTATGACACAAAGTAACAGCTCGAATCTAAAAGACACCGACATCATGAAGGATTTCTTCAGTAACATCCAACATTTCTTCCACTTCCACTTGTTTGTCATCTTCAACATCACTTGCTTCAATGTCTCCCAGCATTTGTTCTTCGTGATAGCTCTTCCACTCGTTTACCCACATTTCCCATTCTTCCTTCAACCGCTTCCTTTTTTCACGCTCCTGCTCGCTTAATAACATTGATATGTCTTGATCCTCCATCTCATACTTTTTACTGTATTTTTTCAGATTCTTCAATATATCTTCCTCTTTCTCGGGACTCAACAAGGATGCTGGCCGAGGCCTCCATGCAAACTGCACATGTTTCTCATCGTTATATGACTCAGGGATGAACATTTTTATGTGATACTTACTAAATCAACAGTAATAAAAGGGTCTGTAAAAGATGTATGGTGTTGTGTTATCTCAAACATGTCATGTAAAAAGAATCAGCTTAAAGAGGATTGGGTCAAATTAAAGTCTGTTTTAAGTGCCTATAACCTCCTCCTAAATCATTTTATACAAAGATATAGATTGTAAATGTAACAAAAATGCTTTCATAATCATAAAGTAACACAGTTGTTTATACTTTTATAAAAAAAAGTGGGCGAAAAAGTGAATGTGTGCCAATCCAACCCAACATGTTTTGATCTGTACTTAAAATGCAACTATTTCAACCCACACGTGTTTTGACCCGCTATCCGACCCACCCAACTAGACACCTCTATATGTCATGAAAGAGCTTGCAAATGATACCTAAGCTAATTATAAGCTGTATGCTCAAGTTCGGTGATTACAGATGAAAAATATAATACATTTTCCTACACGTTGTTTAATCAAAGTGATTGGATTTTCGATAACAAGGAGTTGATTATCTACACCAAATCAATTATTTTGTTCTAGCGGTTTAGGAGGCAATTTAGAGTGCAAAAAAAGTATGCCATTAATGAAAAAGGTGCATAATTACCTGAAAGAAATGTTCCTTGGGTATGTGGTAGAGTAGCTTGCCATTTAATGTCCAAATGTTAAATCCATTTTCCATCTCATGCACGGAAGTAACTGAAGTTGCAACATACCTACAGACAGACTCCACAAATGAATCTTAGCATACAGTCAGCTAGAGATGGCAATTTTGGACCCATTTAGTTATGGTTGGGTCGCCTTGGGTTATTTTTAATCTCAAACGGGTCAAAAGAAGAAAATAAATCAATAAATTAAAATTTTCTTTATAGTACCTTCCAGTGGGATCCCATTCAACATCTGTTGCCATAAAATGTTCAGCAGTTGCAATAGTTTTAAGCTCATCAACATTGTAAAACTCCAATTGTCCATTGAATCCCTTCAATCCAGCCAAAATAATAAAATGGCCACCAGGTGACCAAAAGAGAGCATTTGCCTGCTTTTGCTTTAGAGTTGTGAGCTTTGATACCTTACCACCTTTAACCGAATAGAAACTAACATCGGGCCTCGGATTATCGCCATGAATAACCGCAAATCTGTGACCTTTGGGCTCCCATGCAAATGAACTAACTTTATCATTCTTGTTGTCAAGCTCAAAAGTCTCAGTAGGTATGTCACGCTCCTTGATTCTGAAGAGCTCAAAGCCTGTATATGTGTTCTTTTTAGTTTTTGTGTATCGGTCAACTTTGACTACCAGATACTCCCCATTACTTTGCCAATACATTTTGCAGTCATTAACACTGAAAAGATTCTTCTGCCTCAGCTCTACTTTGCTAGGAATTTGGAACAAACTCACCTAAAACAATAACATAAATTAAATACAAAGAACTAGAATGTGTTAACCGGTAAAGACGGATTGAAACAGTTCAGGCGGGATGGGTTGACTCTTAATTCGTAAGCATATATTTGTATGCAAACACCAATCTTATCCATTTGACCCGCATATCAAGTCCGCCCGTTCTGCCACCATAAGTCAGAATTGAAGAGCTTTGAATAGAAAACTTACTCGTGCAGGTTGATTTCCACCACCAAGTTCAGGAACAAAGAGTGCAATAATGGAATCAGTCGGCGACCAGCAAAAGTCCATGACATTTTCAACTTTAATGGATTTTGTGTCGATAAGATTGAACGTTTTGGTTTCATACACAGAGATGACATTTTTCCCAAGTCGAGCAAAATATTTGTCTTCATTTCCTCCACTCCATCTGCAAAGGCACATGCATATCCACACCAATAACACATATATGTAAAGAAAAAAATTACTCATATGAATATATCATCCTACTAATTTATTACTTGAAAACAGGCCAAGAAACCCCAGTGAAACCGCCGGTTTCTCCAAATGCAAACTCATCTGTGCTTTCCTTGAATTCTTTCATCACTTTTCCAGTTCTCACATCAAATATATTAAGCACTACTCTCTGATCATGAGCGAATCATACATTCATTAACAAATAAATATCATTAAAAATACAAAAAATGGCATTCTTACATGAGTGTCGCAAGGGTTGCTTGGTTCATGGCTACTGCAAGTCACCAAATATTTCTCACCAGGAGAGAAGTCAATAAGTTTGACCTACAGTTAAGGGACAGTATCAGGATCATATGCAAATAATCAGAAGAATAATTAAAATAATAATTACTGAAAGTAAGAAAACAATGATCATAGGAACCTGTGGATGAACATATCTCATTAGTTGATTAAAACTAGAAGCACCACCCCACACAGCAGCACCCTGTCTATGGACAGTTGCTAAGTAGGTCCCTAATGGTGACCACTGCACAAAACTTTCAGTCCAAAACTGCAATATGAAGAGGAAACAGAATCCACTTTTGAGTATTGTTCCAATTTTCAACCTCAACGAAGAAAATAAAATAAAAAACAAATGTATAATTTACAGGGTATTTGTAAACAGGATCAGCCTTCACTTGTCTTGCATCATTCCACAGGACCTCCGTATCTGCTCCAGAACGAATAACAAACTGATCTCTACCTTTCTCATCAGCAAGCCATTGTTGCAGATTCTCCTGAATTTATATAACAAGTTTCAACAAGATTTTTAATGTTATGTTATACAGTGTATTATATTATCAATAAATCCAAGAACCTTAACGTCCTGTATAGTGACATATATGTTCTAATCCAACCAAGGTAATAGAGTTATAAGCCAAACAAAATACATACCCCTGGTGTGTACGGTTTAGTTTCTGGGGGAGCCCACTTATCTGGGACATTCATGAGATTGTCTATTTCATGAAACATTTTGACAGCTAAAGTATGTTCTTCGCCTAGCTTGCGTCCATTAGCATTTTCCTTAGCAAGCTCTGCTTCCTATAGTAACAATTATCATCAAAAGATATTAAAATGAAAGCATGGATTACAATGCGCAATCACAAACCCAGCCTCAAAAGATAATACACAACACAAGTTAACAAGTTAGCAAGTTTCTGTTGCAATTTGTACAACTGATAATGAAAGCATGGATTACAATGCGCAATCCATTAGAAGAAAAATGTTCATGAAATATGATTTTCTTACTGTTGTATAAAACTAACTAGCAAATCAAATCAAGGTTGACAAGTCACTGGCTCTCTGTTATTCAAGGTGATAATGCATAGACAAATAAAAAATCAAAGCCACAGGTAACAAAAGTCGATTATTAAAAATATAATAAATATCAACTGTCTGCTATGTTGTCAAAAGCCCCTCGGGCGCGCGCCTAGGCGCCCGGGCGCAGCGAGGCGCACCTATAGCGCTTGGTGGTGGCTTAGGCGCAAATCTGGGCTTTTTTGTGAAAAACAGTGCCTAGGCGCGCGCGCCTGGAACCTGGCACAGGCGATAAAAAGCGAGAGCTTAAACTCATCAGGCTGATTTTCCGGCCAAATTCAGGCTAAAAGTTTCCTAAACCTCTAAAACATCCTAAATGAGCTATGAACAAGTCCTAAACAACTCTAAAACATCCTAAAGTAGCCCTAAACAAGCCTAAACAAGCCTAAAACATCTCTAAAATCTCTAAAAAAATGTATTAGACCATCATGCCACTTGATTAATCATCCATTAGCAAACAGTATTATTATTATATTGTGTTTTCTTTTACATAGAACTTTTGTTTATACGGTACAGAAACCAGTATACCAATATACTATAATTTCAAAAAAAAATGAGGATGTAACAAAAAAAAAAATGTACCTGAGGAGTTTTGTACTCGATAAAGCAATAACCTCGAGTTTTCCCTGTGTCCTCGTCAACAGGCATCCAAAGACCATTCTCCTTGATAACACCGAATCGGCTGAATCTTCTTCGAACCACAGCTTCAAGTTTATCAAACTTTTTCTTTGGCACAACCGGCAAGTTATCAACAACGATAACGCTCCTAAATCCAGCATCAAATTCCAACGATTCATCCTCGTATACACCCTCATCATCACTAAAACATGCAGATATTAAACTTATTTAGAAAACAAAACTAGTGTGTATGACTGTATATACTCAAATACTCAAGTGTTCAACCACAAGCATACATACACAATTATACACAATGTTAAGCACACAATTACCACTCAATCATTATACAAAACTGAAAGCACCAACTTTGGTTCTTAGCATTATTTTAGGACCCCGCGTGTTGCGCGCGCACTATCACACCAAACAAAAAATAGACAGAAAACACATTGCCCACGCACGTTGCAGGGTGTTAACCCGTCAAATTTAGACAGAAACGTAAAACATCATCATAGAAAAGAATAACTAAGTTGAACCGATAACAAACTCCACCGATAAAAAATTCCGACGATAATAACAAACAGTTTTCAACACGTCAAAATAAGCAAGCCGCACCAATATAAAATTACTAATCCAAAAGACTAGTCAGTTGTTGAATAATATTATGAAGCTTGATCACACATGCATAAACAGGTACAAACATTAATGTATGTGCATAAAGTCGCTACCTTTTGATACCGAAATCTTCACCATGAGGAAGGATAACAGAGTCGATATTCAACCGTGAAGCTGATTCGGTTATTATATCATCCAACGACATTGACATAACATCCACCATTATTATTGATCTACAAAACCCTAGTTCTTCAAAAACCGTTTATGTGAAGTTAATTAGTTTCTGTTGCAAACAAACACAGGGGTTGAAGTTTATATAAATAAGGGATAAAGCATATATTTTCCCTTAATCAAAATCACATCGAATTTAATATGGTATAGCTTACGTCTTTTTCTTTTGCTTGTTCCCCAAGTTTCATGTGTTTTGGGCCAACACTTATTATTTTATTTTTTAGTAGCTGATTACCCTGGGAGGGTCCCGGTGTTGAAAAATCTAATTTTACGTGATAACCTATTGCAAATGGCTCAAGTTAACTAATCATAAAATCTCTCAATCATTGCATGTTTATAGTATTCTAATAAGTAATAACTCATATTCCCTAATCTAAAACCTAATCAGTATTCATCTAAAGAATCACTTATGTAAGCTGCAACTATTAAAAAACTCAGCATATCTCTCTAATTTCTCACATTCTAATGGCTCAAATAATTCCTAACCTAATCAACTAAACAAACACTTAAGTTGGAAGTTGTAATCATTGCATCTCTGTAACATCCCGGAAATCCATTTCGCTTAATTTCGCTGATAGGCGTGCATAAGAAATGACAAGATGAATTAAATAGTAGAATGAACCCTTACGGATAATAAAACGGGATGATAAGAATGTGGGCTATGTTCCAATATGGAAATAACCATGTTAGTGTTATCTAAATATGTAAGTAAATAACACTAGGAATTAACTTGGTTAGTTAAGTTTTATAATAAAATTGAAGAAGGGAAAACTTGAGGGACCATTAATATAACTAGTTGGTCAACATAAGAAGGTGGATAAGACCCATTTTGGGGTCATACGTATTCAGCCCCAAAGGGGGCATCCATGAGCCAAAACCAACCTAATAATCCCTCAATTGAAGAAGTTAATGCAAGATGTTGAAGCAATGGATGAAGGGTGTGTTCTAGAAGGTTAATCTTCAAGGATTGAGCTTTGGTAAGAACCCTAACCCCCAAATTCGTGTAGGGTTCGAACCCCACATGTGGGTTTTGAGCAAATGATGTTAAATTTGTATTATTGTTTGATTGTAAGTGATATTGATCATCTCTAATGGTTTAGAGATGAGCTAATCACTAGAAGTTGCTTATTTGCATAGATGATGATATTGGGTTTTTCATTTGAGCTTTGATATTGCTTTAGTATGGGTAAATCCATGTAATAGTAAGAATAATGTGTAGTTGATAATATGCATGTGGAAATTGATGATGATTGAAAGTGGTATATGTGTTAATTGTATAGAAATTGAATGAATTGAAGGATATGTGTAGAGTTGAAAGTAGATGTTGCTATTAGTGTAACCCATGGTCATTTTTTAGTTAAATGGGTGAATAGATTAGAAAGAAAGTGAGGTTTTGTTATGTTTAATATTTATGGAATGAAGGGTAATTGATGTGGGTATGAAATGTGATGATTGATGTTATGAGCTAAGAAAGTATGCATGAAATGCTTGTACATTGTGTTTTAAATGTTGTACGCACACCATGTGTTCGATGAAATGTTTAGATGAACTTGCGTGCAAGTAGTTGATAAATATGAATGGAATAGGATGATTGTAGGAAATTAATATAAAGGATGTGTTTTGATGGAAACCATGTGTGAATTATAATGGATTGTATGTAGGTATGTATGTATGCACATAAGGGATCTTATGGTTGTATATGTGTTCTATAATGTGTGAATTTGTATGCAAGACTCGACAAGTATGAAAGTAATGTGATAGTTGGTGCAAGTGATAGTAGGTTAACATGGGGATTTCGTCTTAGAGAGAAATCATGTGGGAATTAGTTGATTGTATGATTTGGTAAGAAGTATGCATTAGTAGTGTGTACACTATGCTTAAATATTATGATTGTGACATCCGTCATTTTTATCACTATTATATACGTATATAAATATTTTTATTTCGTACCTCCTATCTTGTACGTCACATTTTATCCTCATTTATAATTAAAATAAAAATAAAAATAATAATAATAATAATAATGTTAGTCTTTACTTAAACAAGTGAACCCAACACCATACAAGACCAACCCAACCTCCCTTTTTTATTTTGAGCCCAAACTAATGTCCAGATTAGTGTCCAGCCCAGAACCGAGCCCAATCAGCAAGCCCAAGCCCACACTCCACTTCTCCCTTCCCTCTTGTCAAAAAAAAATAATAATAATACATGCTGCTGCCCGGACTCGAACCCGGGTCAGCAGCACAACAACACACGCGCACCACCACTGGACCATGGGGGTTTTTGTGTTAATATCTGGAAACGATAAGCATTTAAACACACAATAAACTGTTTCTGTTTCTTTCCTTCGTTCGCTGTTGTTTAAAACAGCCGAACCACCCATTTTTTTTCCTTTGTTTGACCTTTAATCAACCACATGTATGGAAACAATTGACTAAAACAATTTTGCCTAACGAATAATGCTCCATTTCCGCGTCCAATCATCCATGTTTGCTATATATATGTTTGTGATGGAGATTATTACTCGACTTTGACCAAGTCATGGTCAAAGATTAAAAACCTTCTAAAAATACGAACACACTATAAATTGGACCTGTTTTCTCAGTTGTAAAACACCGAAATACAAACCCCACTCTCAATTCTTTGTGTTCCTTGTGTTAATCGTGCAATTAAAGAGATTTTGACTTTTGTGTTGACTCGTTCATATCGACCTTTCTGCATATTGTAAGTCATGATTCCTACCTTGTTTTGGTCCAGTAACATCATGCGAGCAATAACCCTATGATGTCAGGGGTTATTGCTTGGTAAATTGTTTGATTAGAAAAGCTAGGGTTCTTATGTTTTATTTGGGGAAGATGACCAAACCACGTATATAATAAATGTTTTAAAAACTGAAACATATACAAATCTGATGTACAGACCAGTTGGTTGGGGTGTTTGGCTAAAGACATGGAACCGGCCAAGGGCCCAGGTTCGAGCCCCACAACCAACAACATTTTTTTTACCTTTCTTACATATATATTTAACATATTATTTTTTTTTAAAATAGTTTTTAAATACTAAAAGTGGTTTATAAATGCTACAAAAATTACTGTATGATCTTCTAATGGTAAAGTTCATTTTATAATTTTTGGTTTTTCAAAAATAAATTATTTAATATATATTATTAAAAATACAAGTTTATTCATTTATAATTGTAAAATTCAATAAAAATATCTAAACGATTTTATTAAATCCCACAAAAATTATTCTAAACTTTTATAGCAATAAACATTTCAGAAATTATTTTTATTTCAGAAAAACCGTTCATTTTATATTTTTAATTAATTTTTGTTAGTTCTAATCATAAATAAATCATAATAAATTCATTTTTCAATATTTTTGCACCAAAATTTTATATAGATTATTTCTAACTATCTAGAACTGAAATACAATTTTTAATTCAGAAATTCTTTAATTTTAATATTTTTGGATATTAAAGTTATATTTAGACAATTTGAAACAAATAGATTATATATTCTATTTTCAAGAAAATAATTTTATAAAAATTATTTTCACACTTAAAACTTTATATTACGACCATATTTGATTTAAAATTTACAAAAAGACTTTTTTTTATATATTTATCAAATTTCTCTTATTTATTATACGTTTAATTTATTAATTAAACAAATACTTATCCCCAATTCGAAACCCTAGAAAATACTTATAGACTAGATAGACTTAGACTTATTTGCTACCTTATACATAGGGTGATACTTGGCAACGTTGGATTACATTACACAAGACTTACCACCTTGCTAAGGTGAGTATTACTTATCCCCTTTTTCGTTTTACACTTTTGGGGTGATTCATGCACAAGTATACAAAACTTACACATTCATTTACACATACATTTTTATTCATTTACAATTCATATACGTGTCTTGTTTATCTTTGTGCTTATGTTGAACATGAACGTAGCTTACATACAAAATCATACATCTAGACATAACTTATGTTATGGTGCTCTTTACATATAGACGTAACTTATGTTACGGTGCTCATTTAGACATAACTTATGTTATGGTGCTCTTTTAGACTTGACACGTGTTGAGGTGCTCATTATCAATTTCATCTTACAAACTTTACATTTGATCTTTGTCTTGTTTTGGTTACTTGCGTGTTTACATAATGCCTTGGTGATACTAGACACATGAATTGTACTACTTTTCAAACTTATACTATATGTACAAAGCTAAGTAGTACTCACCAACATCATATGTTGACAAAATTATTTTCGTGCATGTTTCAGGATAAGCTGCTTGACGCTTCACATAGGACCTTGGACTTAGATTAAATCAATCAATTATCTTTATTTTTGTCGTCTTGTATTTAATTTCACATGTTGTAAAACAATATTCAATAATCAAATATTTACATTTTAGTACCATGAGCTTTTGAACAATCGTCACTACGTGGCACCTCGATGATTCCGCCATCGGTTGGGGTGTTACAATGATGTACGCGATGTGTTGATTAATTGGCGTGACGAATGATCTTGTATCTTAAATGAGATGTGAATATGATGTCTATGGTGAATCTTATATGATCTAGTACATCAATATGGACATATGTTTCTAAGTAGGATGTGGGTATAGTTGGAAGTTGACTTTCTGGAAAGTCAACAATGTAGAATAACATGGTTAGGCTCCCAAACTTGATTGTGTGATTAGAACCACTATGTGACGCATAACATGTTAAAACTATGAGACATATATGATAATAAGTGGTATTACTATGTGAGAATAAATGTGGTTGTGAATGTATGTTGTAGATATGATAGAAGTTGACTAATGAAAGTCAATGTGATATTGGTTGAGAATGGTTGTTAGTGTGTTATGATCATGTATGCTAACAATGATGTGAACATGATGATATGAAAGGATAGGAAGGATGGACTCAACCATGGGAAGCTAATGGGTCAAGAGGAAGCAAATAAACAAGCATGAACTTGGAGGACTTGAGGTAAGTGATTCCCGAACTTAACTCGCATCTATGATATTGAATTATGTTCACATAGAATGGGAATCTTGAAGGAGTACGTGGTTTTGGTTATGGGTCAAGGATCCACATGGGAGTTAACTTGGACATTGTCTTTTGGTAAATGTAACTAGTGTAGACAAGGTTTGAGCGAATCAAGTATATTAGGCACTTGAACTCAAACCGGAAGCTCGTAGGGGCGCGCATTCGATCAAGGTATGTGTGGAATGAGGGGTGGGAGAGTTGGTAAATGGGTTGCTAGAATGTCGGAAATTGTGGGTAGGAATGGCATATAAGATATTACGTTGAAAAAGGAAAACAGTGCGCGGGATCTGCTGTTGGCGTACCCTACGCCAGTTTTGGCGTAGGATACGCCAAGTCTGGTGTGCCTACGCCAAAATCTGCTGCCCTACGCCACTCTGTCACCCTTTGCCTACGCAAGTGGCGTAGGCTACGCCACTTTTGGCGTACCCTACGCCAAATCCCCCTTCGGCCTTGGATGTTGATTTTTCAGCTTGTTTATGCTTCCGTACCTTGCCCGAGCAACTCCAAACCTCATTTATAGTACATATGTGTACTCATGCTCGGGTTTGAGAGAGAGCTTCATGTATGTAAGGGTTGGTAGTTATATGTAGATTGAGTAGAGGATTGGAAACGTCACATTGTCTTAGAGATTGGCAAAGAAAGAGTAACATGATGGGTGAAGTAGGTTATATGAGGTAATTGTATGCTTGTATGTAAAGTAGGTTATATGAGAATTGTATGCTTGTATGTAAAGTAGGTTATATGAGAATTGTATGCTTGTATGTATTGTGGGGTATTGAGGGAATTGTATATTTGTATGAATTGTGGGGTTATTAACCTTGTTATGTGAATGGTAAGGAAGATGCAGGTATATAAGTGTGAATGCATGAGACTTGTAGGATCAGCTCGGGGTACCACACCCGAACTTCCAAAAAGGCGTTGGAACGAGATCATGGAGTACCTATGGATATTATCTCTGCATTTTGAGTAGTGTGCATTAAGTCACTAAATGAACTAACGAAACGGTTATTTGGTGATCGCAGGTTGTCTTGTCTACCTAATAGAGTAAGGAAAGGATGGAGATCGAGCAAGGAGGCGGATTGTACGAGGGCACGACCCCATAACGTGATATAGATGGGTCACGTTTAATGTAATATAACATATTTAAAAGATGTAAAACCTAAAATGCTTAATAGATCTGGGTTCTAAACATCCAAGGTTGTTTTAAAAGAAATAAATTTTTCGGTTGGTATTTCCGCTGCACGTTTTTCTGTAAATTGGTTTAGGGCCTTACAATCTCATTATGCCACGTGGCATAATCAAGAGATGGTTAATGTCACCATTGAACGCCACGTCAGCAACTATCAATTCTTTCCGGGAGCGTCCCGGGGTTGAAAAATATAACCATTCTAATAATACTAATACTAATAGTAATAATTATTACTCTTGTAATTAATTAAATAAAAAATAACCTTGCTATAAGGTGACACCATGTGTTGCAGTGTTGCGCGATTCTTTCTCCTAACTTCTCTTGATGAAGTATACCTAGTAAAATTTCAATGATAACATGGCGATTGGGCTGATTTTCAACATCGTAGATAAGAACCTGGTTTAAAAGAAAAAACATGATTAATGAATAACATGAACAGTTTGTGTGTTTTTTTCCTGTATGAACGAAACCCCACAAAAAATAGTCGATTTTTCTCCGTTTTTTATATAGGACTATGGTACTCGTTGGAAAGATAATAAAACGCTCGTTAATTTGGTGTAATTTTTTTCTTCAAAAAATCCCGTATATAAAAGATATAAACGTTTAAAAATTATGGGAGGATACATGAGAGAGAAAATTTTAAATTTATTTTTAAATTCTTTTTTTCCTAAAATAACTCAATTTAATTTAGGGTTTTATGTTTATCTTTTTTTTAATTAAAAAAGGAAATAGTTCAAAAACACTAAAATCTTTCAATTATGATGCCACGTGGCACTCTCAAGGGGATGGCACGGGTAGCTAAATGATAGGACGATTACAAAGTGACAGATAAACAGACTAACTTATGTCGCAACCCCTTTTGGATAGTGGTGTGCCATAAAACACATCTATTTTCCTATGTATTTTGAGTTATAATTGAGCCTTTTGTATATAGTTTTTAGTAGTTTTAGACGTATATTCGTTTGTTTGTCTATTTTTACCATTATGTAGTTTTTTTTATTAGTTTTTAGCTATTTTTAGTACTCATTTACTCGTTTTTATATTTTGTTAGGTGTACATGGAATTTGAAGCGTAAACGAGTAAGTTCGGTCAAGCCAAGAATCCTGATACAAGAGCATGATATAATAATAATAATCTATATCTATATCTATATCTATATCTATCTATATATATAAAAGAAAATGTATATGCTGACGTGGCGTGCTTTGAAAGTGCCACGTGGCATCATAATTGAAAGATTTTAGTGTTTTTGAATTATTTCCTTTTTAAATTAAAAAAAGATAAACATAAAACCCTAAATTCTCAATTACTAAAATTAAATTGAGTTATTTTAGGAAAAAAGAATTTAAAAATACATTTAAAAGTATCTCTCTCATATTTCTTTCCATAATTTTTAAACGTTTATATCTTTTATATACGAGATTTTTTAAAGAAAAAAATTACACCAAATTAACGAGCGTTTTATTATCTTTCCAACGAGTATCATAGTGCTATATAAAAAACGGAGAAAAAATCGACTATTTTTTGTGAGGTCTTGTTTATACAAGAAAAAAAACACCAAAATGTTCATGTTATTCATTAATCATGTTTTTTCTTTTAAACCAGGTTCTTATCTACGATGTTGAAAATCAGCCCAATCGCCATGTTATCATTGGAATTTTACTAGGTATACTTCATTAAGAGAAGTTAAGAGAAAGAATCGCGCAACACTGCAACACATGGTGTCACCTTATAGCAAGGTTATTTTTTTATTTATTTAATTACAAGAGTAATAATTATTGCTATTAGTATTAGTATTATTAGAATGGTTATATTTTTCAACCCCGGGACGCTACCGGGAAGAATTGATAGTTGCTGACGTGGTTTTCAATGGTGGCATCAACCATCTCTTGATTATGCCACGTGGCATAATGAGATGCAATGGTTACAACTTCAAACTTAAGTGTTTGTTTAGTTGATTAGGTTAGGAATTATAAGAGCCATTAGAATGTGAGAAATTAGAGAGATGTAATGAGTTTTTGAATAGTTGTAGCTTGCATAAGTGATTATTTAGATGATTACTGATTAGGTTTTAGATTAGAGAATATGAGTTATTACTTATTAGAATACTATGAAAATGCAATGATTGAGAGATTTTGTTGTTAGTTAACTTAAGCCATTTGCAATAGGTTATCACGTAAAATTAGATTTTTCAACCCCGGGACCCTCCCGGGGTAATCAGCTAGTGTATAATAAACCAAAACATTTTTAATGACATGTCATAGTATTATGCAATCTCTTTTTTAAGAGATGCCACATAGGATGTGATGTAGTAACTCTAGACCAATTAAAAAAAAGAATAAATATAATTTAAATATGATTTAACATAATCTATTAAGACTATAAGGAGTGGTGGGGGGGGGGGGGGGGGAAGAGGTGGGGGGAAGCGCCATGTGGCACTTGTGGGTCCCTTTTGGGGGGGAAAATAATTGTGGGGAGTGGAAGGGGGGGGAAGAGGTGGGGGGAAGTGCCATGTGGCATTTCTTTTTTCTTTTTTTTTTCTTTTTTTTAACTTTGTTTTTTTTAATAATATAAAACAAAATTTTAAAAAACCATAATATTAATTCATAATAAACTACAAAGTTAAATAAAAAAAACACTAAAAACCAAAATTACATGAAATTTAAAAAAAAAAAAACCTTAAAAAAAACAACTTAGTTATCGCTAACGTCTTCATCAGATGGGTAATCTCTTGGTATACTCCAAATATGATCAACCAGATCCGCTCGAAGGTTGTGATGTGTTTGGCTATTCTTAATTTCAGAGTTGTTGACGTTTCTTTCTTCATCCGTAATGTTTTCTTGACTTTGCTGCGTTTCCTCACCAAAGTACTCGCATATTGCACGTCCTTCATCCTCCAAAATCATGTTATGTAAAATTAGGCATGCGTACATCACATTTCGTACATGCGTTTTTTCCCACAGTCGGCAAGGTTGGGCCAAAATGTGCCATCTTTTTTTCAACACACCAAAAGCACGCTCAACATCTTTCCGTGCAGCCATTTGTGCTTTGTTAAACTTTTTTCTCTTAGGGTCTAACGTAGTCCTCCGTGTAAACGATTTTACGAACACAGACCAATCAGGGTAAATTCCATCTGCTAGAAGATACCCGTACTTGTATTCTGTCTCGTTTAAGAAAAAAGTTCCTTTTGGTGCAACATCGTTTATAAGATCGTCGAAGACTGGTGATTGATTAAGAACAGTCCTATCGTTCAACGAACCGGGCACACCAAAAAACGCATGCCAAATCCAAAGATCTTGTGACACAACCGCTTCAAGCATCATACACGGCGATTTATGAAAACCGCTAGAGTGTTGGCCTTGCCACTCAGTTGGACAAAGTTGCCACTCCCATTTCATACAATCTATACTCCCGAGCATACCGGGAAAACCATGTTTTTCTTCGTGAAAGTCTAAAAGTTGTTGGACGTCACTAAATGTTGGTTTTCTTAAATATCTTTTTAAATATAAATCAATGACGCCCGCACAAAAAAACTGAGTACTTTCTCTAGCCGTTCGCTCGGCCATCCTTAGATACTCATCCATTACGTCGGAACTGCTTCCGTACGCCAATGCTCTAAGCGCGGCTGTGACCTTTTGCATCGCGGTAAATCCCATCTGACCACGTGCATCGGGCCTTTGTTTGAAATATTCATAATTATTTTCTAAATCATTTGTTATTCTTAAAAATAAATTACGACTCATACGAAAACGCCGCCTAAAAGTTCGTTCATCGTATGTTGATTCGGGTGAGAAGTAATCACGTACCAATGACTCATTTCCGGTTTCGCGTTCGCGAACTATATACTTTCTACGCTTGGGTGGTTCGGAGGTCCCTTCGTCGTCCGCTATAGCTTTAACGACGTTCTGAACGGTTGCCATTAACATTTTTGCGCCACTTTCGCCAAAGTCATCCAAAGCGAGTTGATCAAACATATCGTCTGAACTCGAAGAATCGCTCGACATCTTGCAATTTTTTTTGAAAATATATGATAGTATTGGGAGGATTATATGAAAAAAATGAGTGTGTTTGTGTGTAGAAAGTTATTGTTATATATATATATATATATATATATATATATAAAATAAATTTTTTTTATTAATATAGCCGTTATTTTCAAACGGTTACTTTTTTTTTTTTTTTTTTTTCAAACGGTAATAATATGTTCACCCAATCAAAAAACGCCACCTGTCCCTCCTCTCCCCCCCACGCCAGTGCTCTCCTCCCCGCCCTCAGCCCCACGCCGGTCATCCCGCCCCTATGGCGGCGGTGTTCCCCCCCTCTCCCGCCCTTCTCCCGCCCCCACTCCCACTAGTCTAAATACCTAATCTACTAAATGTAAATATTAAAACTTTATTATATTATCTTTCATGTTTCCTTTCATAACTTTTAAATGTTAATATCTTTTATATACGAGATTTTTTAAAGAAAAAAATTACACCAAATTAACAAGCGTTTTATTATCTTTCCAACGAGTACCATAGTGCTATATAAAAAACGGAGAAAAAAACGACTATTTTTTGTAACCCGACAGGTATTGTGTCAGGTTTAGAATTAGTTTAAAAAAAATTGTGGGTTTGAGTCGGGCCTGGGATTAGGTGATACCCGACCCAATTACCCTTTTTTTATATTACAATATGAAAACTTATTGCAGAGATTTGTTTAAAATAATAATAATAATCATTAATCATATATTGACAGATGCCATTTTTATAGTTTAGATACTTCTAATTTTATTCACGTTACTTAGATTTCTCAACCCGGAACGCTTCCGGGGTATAAACTAATAATAATAATAATAATAATAATAATAATAATAATAATAATAATAATAATAATAATAATAATAATAATAATAATAATAATAATAATAATAATAATAATAATAATAATAATAATAATAATAAGTTGGTGTTGAAAAAAAGAGACATTGATGTCTCGAGATGTTTATTAAAAGGAAAAAAAAAACAGAAAGAAAGAAACAAAAGCTGCAGATCAACGTCAAACAACCATTGTGTGACATTGAAAAGAAATAGGCCCAGATCGTTCAGAAAGCCCAGTTCGCTGTTTGTTATTTTTTTAACCTAAAAGTCTTAATGCGTTCACACGAGATACTTCATCTCCATCTCAATAATTACACTAAAAATCACTACATTTCTCTCTTTTTTTCTATTTAATAATCTATCTATATATATATATATATATATATATATATATATATATATATATATATATATATATATATATAAAAGAAAACGTATATGCTGACGTGGCGTGCAATGGAGGCCTCAACCTCCCCTTGAAAGTGTCACGTGACATCATAATTGAAAGATTTTATTGTTTTTAAACTATTTCCTTTTTTAATTAAAAAAAAAAGATAAACATAAAACCCTAAATTAAATTGAGTTATTTTAGGAAAAAAAGAATTTAAAATAAATTTAAAATTTTCTCTCTCATGTTTCCTCCCATAATTTTTAAACGTTTATATCTTTTATATACGGGATTTTTTAAAGAAAAAAATTACACCAAATTAACGAGCGTTTTATTTTCTTTCCAATGAGTACCATAATCCTATATAAAAAACGGAGAAAAAATGACTATTTTTTTGTGGAGTTTCGTTCATACAGGAAAAAACACACAAAATGTTCATGTTATTCATTAATCACGTTTTTTCTTTTAAACCAGGTTCTTATCTACGATGTTGAAAATCAGCCCAATCGCCAAGTTATCATTGGAATTTTACTAGGTATACTTCATCAAGAGAAGTTAGGAGAAAGAATCGCGCAACACTGCAACACATGGTGTCACCTTATAGCAAGGTTATTATTTTATTTATTTAATTACAAGAGTAATAATTATTACTATTAGTATTTGTATTATTAAAATGGTTATATTTTTCAACCCCGGGACGCTACCGAAAAGAATTGATAGTTGCTGACGTGGCGTTCAATGGTGGCCTCAACCATCTCTTGATTATGCCACGTGGCATAATGAGATGCAATTATTACAACTTCCAACTTAAGTGTTTGTTTAGTTGATTAGGTTAGGAATTATAAGAGCCATTAGAATGTGAGAAATTAGAGCGATGTGATGAGTTTTTTAATAGTTGCAGCTTACATAAGTGATTCTTTAGATGATTACTGATTAGGTTTTAGATTATGGAATATGAGTTATGACTGATTAGAATACTATGAACATGCAATGATTGAGAGATTTTGTGCTTAGTTAACTTGAGCCATTTGCAATAGGTTATCACGTAAAATTAGATTTTTCAACCCCAAAACCCTCCCGGGGTAATCAGCTAGTACTTATTATATACTTTTATCATTACATTTTCTCTCTCCTCTACTCACAACCACTTTTAAAAAATATTAAAAAATTATAAAGGGTGAAAAGTGTCTCCTCCAAATTTACTGATGAACAGTGTCTCCTCTATATATTTTTCTCTCTTCTCTACTCACAACCACTTATACTCATTCTATATAATATAGAGGTCCCCCACACACTAATATAGAGCATCTATTGTGAATGCTCTTATGGGGATTATTATATTTTTGGACGGAGCAATATTTAAAAGGAACAACATAATATTTGAGAAATATTTTCGAAGAAGCTGCTGTGGAAATCTTGGAGTAACTTTGGAGCGGAGAAAGTCCCGGACATGTTAAAGATTAATATTCAAGGAATCTCGGGTTTGGTTTAGTTTTTGTTTATATTTTTTATAGACAGGATGAACATTATTTTTATTTATTTTGTGATGATGTTTCTTGCCACGTGGCGGAGGACGAAAAAAAAACGGTCACTTTTTTTACCGTTGATTTTCAAACGGTTAAAAAAAATTTAAACTTTATATATATACACACATCATATTAACAAATAAACACACACCACAACACAAACAAACCTACTCAAACTAAAAAACACAACTTCAAAACACAAAAATGTTTCCATATGGTTCACCGTTTGGGATCCCGTCTCGCCCGGGTACGAGGCCAAACACTACTCAACTGCCACCCAATTGGGGCGACTTTGACGCGAACACAATGGGATACGCTCAACTTCTTAGCATGCCGGGTCAATTTTTTCAAGGGCCAATGGGGTTTGCGCCAAACATGAACCTAAACTATGTCCAAGGTTCTCAAGAGGAGCCTGAGCTCGTGCCTGAAACTCAAGGCGAGCCCAACCAAGACCACCCGGTAGAAGATCAAAAAAGGGTGGCAAGGCGAAGTCGTCTTCGGCAGGAGGGGGTGAGTTGAAGGAAGATTTTGAGGAAATGAATCGACGACTACAAGATATTCGCGACATTGGCCAAAGACATTTGGAAACTATGCACCAGAGAGTGGTCGAGAATAAAAGGTTCGTCGACATCCAAGAGGCGAGGCAAAGGGAAAAGGACATTGAGTTTTTGTCCAGATCGATCGACCACCTCGACGGAGAAGCCCTACGCCTTGCACAACTTCATAGGCAAGAAATTCTTGCAAAATTCGCCTCTAGTGTGTTTAGCTTTTTTTTTTATGATGCGTTTTTTTTAATTTGCTATTGTATTTTTTTTAGTTGTTTGAATTTAGTTTAATATTAGTTGTGTGTTTGTAATATTATTTGTAATTTTTTTAATATTAGTTGTCTTTTATTTTAATTATTTTGAGTTTATTAAATAAAAAAAAATAATAAAATAAACAACCAATCAGAAACAGGGGCATTATATTTTTCCCTTACCACTACACCCCTTTTTCACTTCAATCCGCATGCTGACTCAGCTGCCACGTGGACCAATCAGAATCAGGGGCGTTATATTTAATCCCCTCCACTACACATGGTCTTATGCTTTTCGTTTTGGATGTGTTGAGTTATGTGATTTAATTTTTATGTTTGATTTTGAATATTTGTGTACTAGTGTGCTTTGTGATTTGATTACCTGTTAGTTGGTTTTGATGTTCTAGGCATATAGGAATATCCCCTAGATCTAGAAATCATTCTAGTTTGATTAACTTTTGTTGTCGAGCTAGTTCTTGCAGTTAGGAATAGCGCAAGTTTAACAGGTTTTTAAGGTCAGTTAGCTAAGGTGTGCAATCCCTTCCTGAAGATTAAGAATGTAATTCGGGATTGCTAGGTTGACAAACTAGGCATTGTTTGGTAGTTTGGTTATCGCTGGGGTGAGACCAGTTACTTATTCGTGTTTAGAGTTTTCCTAGGATTTCATTCGTATTAATTAAGTCTGCGTCACAGTTTGGAAGTTTTCGATCCAAGAGTGGTTGATTAAAGGATTATTGTGGGGATTTGGTTTCGCTGGGGCGATCCACTTTCATTTTAGCATCTCAATACTTGTCCCGCCTTGAATCTAGTCGACTAGGGATGAGCTCGGGACGGGATCGATACCGTACCGATACCGATCCCGAAAATACTGAAACCGAAAATAGGTAAAAACCAATCCTGATCCTGAATATATCGGTTCGGTATCGGTATCGGTATCAATACCGATCGGGATCGGTATTTTCGGTATAATACCGAAAATTAGAAGGAGCTTCCAACATTAAAGCTTCTAGGCTGGATCAGAAAGATTGACTGATGAGAAGTCAACAGTTGACCATGCCAAACATACCATGGAACAACCAAGCCATTATTAACACAAATCAATAGTCAGCAGTCAACAGTCAATAGTCATAGTCAAAGAGCTATCTTTATGTCTTTGTAATTATTTAGTCATAGTCAATATTCTTAGTCAATAGTCTAGTCAATAGTCTTCCTAGAATCAAGTCATTGTATTAATGTTGTAGCCACTATATAATCTTCTGTGAATAATGAGAAAAGTATATTCGATCCAATTCACTATATTACCTATTACTCTATATGGTATCAAAAGCCTAAAGCTCCCTTGAGCCAACCGATCCATCACAACTTTCGACAGCCTTCTGTCCGCAACCCACACAACCCTTTCATTTTTTTTTTCTGATTTGCAGCCTCAATGGCTCCATTTTTTGTTCATCAATCAAACCAAAACTACAATCGGAACCCTTGTTCCTCAGCCTCAAACCCATCATTACAAAACCGACCCTCCTCGTGGTCAAACAAATCCGCAACCCAAACTCAAAACAACCCGACCCACAACAGCCAAACTAACGTTTTTTGTTATTTTTGCAGCATACCCGGTCATGTAACGAAAGATTGTCGCAAACTTCGTCGCTTCCTACGCGACCATCAAGTCTCTACTCATGATTCCTACTCATACCCGGTTGTGAACAATACATCTTCTCACACTACGGTTCCAAACACTCCATGGATGTGGGATACAGGCGCTTCCAATCACACTAACAACAACAATAACAACAACAACCAAATGCATGTTCTTTCCGAATATGGTGGCCCGGATGAGATTGTCTTAGGTGACGGTAAAACCCTTCCTATCACACACATTGGTCAAACAACCCTTCACACCAACTCACGACCGCTTTTCTTAAACGATGTCTTAATCGTTCCATCTCTTCGTAATAATCTTATTTCTGTTGCAAAACTTAGTCGTACTAATCAAGTTTCTGTTGAATTTTTTCCATGTCATTTTGTGGTTAAGGATCTACGCACGGGGGCGCATCTCATGCGGGGTGTGAACGTCAATGACGTTTACTATGGACCAACCACACTCTCTCCTCAAATCAATGCAACAACAACAAGATCTCTACATACGTGGCACCATATCCTTGGACATCCTTCGTTTCAAGTCTTCAAGTCCTTAATTTCTAAATTAGGACTTAATGGTAATAAAGTGTCACCCGAGTCTTTTCATTGCAAATCTTGTTCGTTAAATAAAAGCCATAAAATTTCTTTTGGTAAAAACTCATTTGTTGCAAAGAAACCATTGCAACTCGTTTACTCAGATGTATGGGGTCCAGTCCAAACATCCATTGACGGCTTCAAGTACTATGTCATATTTGTCGATTATTTTTCTAAATACATTTGGTTATATCCGATAAAAAGAAAATCCGACGTCTCCGTCCTTTTTCCACAATTCAAATCACTAGTGGAAAAAAATTTTCAAACACCTCTTATCTCTCTATTTACCGACAATAGTGGTGAATACATTGGTCTTAAACCATTTCTCACAACTCATGGAATTTCTCACTACACCACACCCCCTCATACACCCGAACAAAACGGGGTGGCCGAACGTCGTCATCGACACGTTGTTGAAACGGGCCTTTCCCTCCTTCACTATGCTCAACTCCCATCACAATTTTGGTCACATGCCTTTCAAGCCGCAACTTATCTCATCAACCGTCTACCCACCACCATCTTGAACAACAAATCACCTTATGACATGTTATTCAATGTTGCTCCCACCTACTCCAAACTAAAACCGTTTGGATGTCTTTGCTATCCTTGGCTCCGCCCAGACAACACCTCCAAGTTACAATCTCGCTCCGCATCATGTATCTTTCTTGGATACTCCTCTTCCAGATCAGCATACAAATGCTTTGATCCAGCCACCAACAAACTATATCACTCTCGCCATGTTGAATTCATACCACACATCTTCCCATCCCACACCAATAACTTCGCATCTCCCACTGTCACATATGAATCATTTCTTCACAACATACCAAATCCTACAAAGCCTTCACACCTTACACAACCTCCCATCGATCCCACACCCCAACCCATACCTCCTACACACCCCTCTCCTGACCCTACACAACCTTCTGCTGCACCTACACAACAATTGCCTGATACTACACAACACTCATCTGACCATACACAACCTTCTACTACACCTACACTACATTCCCCTAACCCTACACAACCCTTGTCCTCTACACAGTCCTCCACTGTCCATACACAGTCCATATCTCCACAATCCTCCACTCCTAAACAACCTAATTCACCTACACAGCCTTCCTATGACTCTACCACCTCCTCATCTCAAACTCCTTCAACTAACTCCTCTCCTACCACCTCTACTCGCCCACAACGGTCTCGCAATCCTAACCCAAAATATTACAATTCCAACTTCATCAACTCCACCACACTTCACCCACTTCCTACATCCATTGAGCCCTCTACTCACATCCAAGCGATGAAAGATCCACAATGGCGACAAGCAATGGATCTTGAATACAACGCGCTTCTTCAAAACCATACGTGGGAGCTTGTCCCTCATACTACCCAAAATCCAATCGGATGCAAATGGGTATTCCGAACCAAACGAAAACCCGATGGAACTATTGATAAATTTAAAGCGCGCCTAGTCGCAAAAGGGTTTCATCAACAGTACGGTAAGGACTATTTTGATACCTTTAGTCCGGTAACGAAACCTGTCACCATTCGTACTGTTCTTTCCATCGCACTCTCTCGAGGGTGGTCGTTACGCCAACTAGACGTCAATAATGCATTTCTTCATGGCACCTTACATGAGGATGTGTACATGATTCAACCACCCGGATTTGCAAATTCGGCGTTTCCTAATCACATTTGCAAACTCAAGAAATCTCTCTACGACCTTAAACAAGCCCCGCGGGCTTGGTACAATGAATTAACCGCCTTCCTCATTAGCTTTGGTTTTAAAAAATGTCTCTCTGATGCGTCTCTTTTTGTCTACAACACAAATGGTAACACTTGTTACCTACTCGTCTACGTTGACGACATTGTCCTCACTGGAAACAATAATCCATTCATGGACATCTTTGTTCAAGCCCTAAGCAAAAAAAATTCGATCAAAGACTTAGGCCCTCTACATCACTTCCTAGGAATCAAAGTCATTCCAACTCCTCATGGTCTATTCCTCTCCCAACACAGGCACATTCAGGACATCTTAACCACTTTCAAAATGGATGGTGCCAAAGAGGTCCTCACCCCTCTAAGCGTCTCTGAACCGCTTATCCCTTCGGATGCCTCTCCACCCGTTGACCCAACTCCTTATCGCAAACTTGTTGGCACACTTCAATACCTTGCCTTCACCCGCCCTGATATATCTTTCGCTGTCAACAAACTCTCTTAGTTTATGCACCACCCAAAACAGTCACACTGGCAAGCTCTCAAACGGGTTCTCCGCTATTTGAAAGGAACATTGCACCATGGGTTATTGTTAAATAAACAGTCCTCACTTGATTTAAATGCTTTCTCAGATTCTGATTGGGGAGGCATACAAGACGGAGGAAGATCTACTACAGGTTATATATTATATCTTGGATCCAACATCATCTCTTGGCGTTCATCAAGACAAAAAACGGTCTCACGCTCATCCACTGAAGCAGAATACAAAGCACTAGCAAACGCCGCAGCTGAAGTCTCATGGGTTAAAAATCTTCTCCAAGAACTCGGTCTTCGCACGATACGTACACCATCTCTTTTCTTTGACAACACCGGCGCCACCTACCTTTGTGCCAACCCGGTGTACCATTCCCGCATGAAACATGTTGCCCTCGACTACCACTTTGTTCGTGAACAAGTCAATGCTGGTCACTTAAAGGTCTTTCACATTAGCTCAAAGGATCAACTGGCTGATGTCCTCACCAAACCACTTCCAAGATCACCGTTTCTTTCCTTTCGCTCCAAGATTGGAATATCCAATGGATCCTCCATCTTGCGGGGGCGTATTAACACAAATCAATAGTCAGCAGTCAACAGTCAATAGTCATAGTTAAAGAGCTATCTTTATGCCTTTGTAATTATTTAGTCATAGTCAATATTTTTAGTCAATAGTCTAGTCAATAGTCTTCCTAGAATCAAGTCATTGTATTAATGTTGTAGCCACTATATAATCTTCTGTGAATAATAAGAAAAGTATATTCGATCCAATTCACTCTATTACCTATTACTCTATAGCCATATCCCTTTTCTTAATGCATTCTATGAAGACACCATCACCAGTAAAGAAGAAATTCTTGATGCAATTATGTTTATTTTATATTGCAGCCTGAACCTATATACTGTCTGGCATTACTCAAGTGTGCAGGACGTAAGTCTTTTGTATTAATTACTTTTTTTTGGCTCTTATATACTTATATTGACTTCTAGGCTAAACTACATGAATCATTCTTGTGGGTTGATAATGATCTAATATATGAATATAACAGTTTATGAGCATGATTAGAGTTCTATTCTTACAGGTAGAGTTGAAAAACAACACAAACCTAGATTAGTATTCTGAGTTCAATACGATGAAACTAGAGAATCCTTTAAATTTTCGGTATTTTCTTATAACTTTCTGTATTTTTACTTTTCGGTATACAATTGGTATCAACGCCTTCGGTATTATTTTTGGTATTGTCGATAAAATCCCGTCCCGACACCGTGTAGTACCGATCCCCAAAAACCTAAAATGTAGGTACCGATACTGAAAACCCTCGGTTCGGTATCGGTTCGGTACGGGATCGGTTTCGGTATTCAGGACTATATGCTCATCCCTATAGTCGACTATCCTTGACAGGAGGTTTATTAGGTGAGAACATGGTCTCCAACCGGATTACATAGGTCAGCTTTTATAACCAGAGTCTAGTGATTCTACCCAGGTTACCAATCTTCTCCTCATTAGAGTTCCAAACCAGTTCTTTAGCTTTCGTTTATTTTCAGTTTCTTAGTTTAATTAGTAATTTAGTTTTAATAAGTTTAATTAATTTATTTTAATTTCAGTTTAACCCCCCCCCCCCCAATCAACAAACCAATTTATTAATAATAATATATCAGGTAATTCATTAAAGATAATCTCAAAAGTGTTAGATAAAGTCCGTAGGTTCGATATCTGGTCTTGCCTACTTGCGATCGATACACTTGCCGATAGTGTGTGGTTTTAGACAAGTCTAGGATTTTAACTTGATCAATTTATTTATATACTTATTTGCACACATCAGATAGTAAGGCCGGTCCTACGTAAAACAAATGCCCCTCAACAACACAGAATTCCTCACAATATACCTGATGTCGCTGAGCCCAACCAAAGGGAACACTCATGTAAGGTCTACACAAGTGTGTTGAGCTAAATTGTTGTGTGCTATTGAAGCATTTTGAAAAATGATTATTTTTTTTTTTGGGGGGGGGGGGGGGGGGGGGGAGGATTTTAGAATTTTTTTTTTTGTGTGGAGCTAAATTGTTGTGTGCTATTGAAGCATTTAGAAAAATGATTGTTTTTTTTTTTTTTTGGGAGGGGGGGGGGGGGATTTAGAATTTTTTTGTGCATTTAGTGAGTGTCAGGATTGAATTTGGGTTTTAGGTGATTCCGCAAGCTGAGCTTGCGAATTATGCTTACGTGGACGTTGGGTGGTGATGTCTTGTGCTCACCGAGAAAGAGAGTGTGGATTTCTAACACAAAAAGTTAATAGATAACAACAATAATAATAGTGCAAAATAACAAAATTACCCGTTTTGACTAACGTTGAGTTAACGACCTTTGAGGAAAGGGACCTAGTTGACCAAAATTGGGAAAGTTGGGGACTCAGGGTAAAAATATAACAAAGTATGGACTGAGACTTCCTTCCGTCTCAAACCACATGAACTTAAACAATGCCTAGCTCTTATTTTGTTATACACTTTTAAAAAATTACAAAAGTTTTTCATCCTTGGGGAATATAAAGTGATTTTTTTTATAGTTGATCCTACTATTTTTATGGCTAACATTCATGAAGTATCAATAATATATTTAATCAAAAGTTGAAAATCACAGAAAATATAATTAAGACTTCATTGTTGCTTTTAAGATGGATAAGTTGTCCTGTAGGCATGATAACCGAATACTTTTGTCTGTAAATACTGCATACCTGATTCCATCCATAAAATGATTTGATTCCTTATAAGTTCTAGTCTCAATAAGACTACTAATTCTTATTGTTCATATAGTATGATATGAATATACCACATCAATTTGTTATGTATGGATGATGAGATTTCATTGATACAAAGCTAATTCCTAGACTTATTGGAGGGTCCCATTTGCGTGCATCCAGTAGGAATTGAACCTACGAATTCGCCAATTATAAGTTGTGTGCTTTAACCATTCAGCCATGGATGCTTAGCGGGTCATAGTGAATGACCATATTCCAATTCAAATGGAATTCTCTTAGTTCTAATAAATCAGGAGGAATTTAATGACATGACATTTATTTAAGTCCTGGATTTTAGAATCGAGAGAGATCAAGAATTCTCGCTATTTCTTAGATTCCTAGACCCAATTCAATTATGTGGGATCTTTCATTCACATTTTTATCCACCAAGAACGTTTTATAAAACTTTTTGACTCCCGAATTTGGAGTATCCTACTTTCACACAATTTATAGGGTTCAACAAGCAATCGATATTTCACGATCAAAGGTGTAATAATACTCTTTGGAGTAGCAGTCCTTATATATCGTATTAACAATCGAAATATGGTTGAAAGAAAAAACCTCTATTTTATAGGGCTTCTTCCTAGACATATGAATTCCATTGGACCCAGAAATAATACATTGGAAGAATCCGTTGGGTCTTCCAATATCAATATGTGGATTGTTTTGTTCCTGTATCTTCCAAAAGGAAAAAAAAGATCTATGAAAGTTTTTTCCTGAATCCGAAAGAGAGTATTTAGGTTCTCCCAATAATAACTAAAAAGTGTAGCATGTCTAAATCTAACTGCGGCGCGGGGTAGAGGGAAAAATTTTAACCATTGTATCTTCCACAAGTAAGGGGAAAATTTTAACCATTGTATCTTCCACAAGTAAGGAAAAAATTTAAACTATTGTATCTTTCACATCTTTACTTACTACTAAAGATTTATTGTTTTATTGTTTTTTAGTTACTACTAAAAATTTATTGTTTTTATTGTTTTGAATAATATAGTTTTATTGTTTAAAATTAAAATTATTCAACTTAAACTACCGGCTCGATTATTACGAATTTATTTTTGATCTATTTTTTGCATTTTTTATTTTAACTCTCATGTTTATAAAAAAAAACATAGTTTATTCATTGTTTTACTCTACAAATATGTAGTAAGCTTCCATCATTCCATGCTATGTTTATGTCTCAATTTATAGACATTATTTAGGTTCAGAATTATTCAAGTTAAACTACTGGCTCGATTGTTACGAATTTATTTTCATTCTATTTTTTACATTTTTTATTTTAACTCTTATGTTTACAAAACATAAACATAGTTCATTCATTGTTTTACTCTATAAGTACATGGTAAGCTTCCCCCATTCTATGCCATGTTATACTATATTATAAAGCATGAGGGAAGGATTCCAACCAAATTTAAGTAATTACAACATATAATGCATATGGTACAATAACTTAATGAAGATAGTAAAGGGGTGAAGTTGTCTTTTTATAGACAATGTTTAGGTTCAGAATTATTCAAGTTAAACTACCGGCTCGATTGCTACGAATTTATTTTCATTCTATTTTTTACATTTTTTATTTTAACTTTCATGTTTACACAACATAAACATAGTTCATTCTTTGTTTTACTCTACAAGTACGTGGTAAGCTTCCCTCATTTTATGTCATGTTTATTTCTCATTTTATTATAATAAGTCAAATGACATCGCCGGTTTAAATAATTAAAAATATATGACATTGATTAATCAGCTCATATGCAAGTTGTTGTCCACAATATATGACATGTAATGAACGAGTGTCTTTTGTTAACCAACAACCCAGTTGTATATACCACTATATAATCGTAAGAAGTTATATATTGTATTCAGATCATATGAATATTTTGTGGTTTTTAATTGCAAAACTTTTTTTTACAACCCTTAAGATTTTTCTATACATTAACCCATGAGTAAAGCCATAATATGCTCATGTTTCTCATGCATGTCAAACCCAAACATATGAAATCATCTCACTCCACCTTATCTATCAATTTTTGTATCCTACATATAAATTTTATGAGCGACTATGATAGTTCCATGCATCAATATATTATTCGATTACTTTTCTATGAACTTCCTAAATATAAAAATACAACCCTAGATATTAACTGTATAAAAGATTATAAAAACAACAAAGTATGGATTGTTTGGGGGCGTAAACACATAGTGTTTGCAAGAATATTGTTTTAATGGTGAACAAAAGGTTACTTTAAGATCAGTACCCTATATTTCACAAAATTTTGAACGACCAAATACAACATAATGGTTATTTGCAATATTCTTGTGCATAAAATCCCTTATGAATCTGCAGAAACAAAAGAAAATGGTTCATTAATTGTTTTCATGCTAGAATGAAGCCATGAGATATTAGTAAGAATAAGGCCTCATAAAGGTACAAATTGAAGAAAGAAGCCGGTGACAATGCCTACTAACAAACCAAAGATTATAAAAAGAATAAGGAATGAGAGAGTTGTTTCATTGAGATGCATATAATACCAACACAATGGCCACTATTTATAAGGCTCTAATAGAATGTATAAACATAAATGAGATAAAGGGGTTAGAAAAATGGATAGTCACTAATAATTTATAAAGGAGTTAGAAACATGGATAGTTACTAATAACTTTATTATTTCATAATCAACTTAATTGTTAATGTAAAAAGACAACTTCACCCATTTACTATATTCATTAAGTTATTGTACCATATGCATTATATGTTGTAATTACTTAAATTTGGTTGGAATTCTTCTCTCGTGCTTTATAATATAGGGTATGTTTGGCAAGGAGCTTTTAAGAGCTTTTAGGAGCTTCAAGCTTCAAACTTTTAAGAAAAAGCTCCTACTTAATAAAAAACCTTGTTTGGTTGAAGGAGCTGAAAGCTTTTAGGTTAGGAGAAAAAACTCTATAGTGAAAAGCTACTAGTACTAGCTTTTAAGAAAAAGCTCTACTAGCTACAAGTTTTTAATTAGTAAAAGACACAAATACCCATTCTATTTTAAAAATAAAATAAAAACCTTCTTTACAAGCTTTTAATTATACCCATTTTGGTCATTTTATACATTTTATTAAAAGCTCCAGCTACTCTGTCAAACACCAAAATATATTTAAAAAGCTTCCAGCTTCCAGCTACCAGCTAGTTTTGCCAAACATACCCATAGTATAGATATAGATATAGATATGATTTTAATTTATTTTTATATCTAGGCTGTTTTTTTAGTTTTATTTGACTCTCATATTTAATTTTATGTATTTATAAAAAAATGTTGTTTTTTATTTTATATTAATTTAAAAAAAAACGCAAATGATGAGAATGGTTCAAGTGATGGGTGTTGGAAGTAATTTTAAGGGTATGTGTAGTGGTGGATAGTTATGTTGGGGTTATAGGATTAAAATATTAAAAAGTAATAGAAAAGGTGTTATGTTGGGGTTATGGAAAAAGAGGGTGTAGTGGGAAGGAGGGTTATGTTGGGGTTATAAATGATTGGTAATGATTGGTTAATTATTATTTTTTATTTAAATAAGAATATTTAATACTTAATAATATTTCATTAAAAATAAAAATAATAATAAAAATAAAAATTTAGACTGAAAGTTTATTAAATTAATAAAATAATAAAAAAATTATTTAGTATTAAAAAATAAAATTAAAAAAAAAATTTTGAATTTCAAACGGTTACTGTTCCAAACCGTTTGAATTTCAAACAGTTTCCCTCCTACTTCAAAGTTTGAATTTCAAACTTTGCCCCCCCAAACGTTTAAATTTCAAAGTTTGAATTTCAAACTTTCCCCCCCTCCACCAAATCTCAGTCACACCTATAAATACCCCCCTCCTCCCAAATCTCAGTCACACCTCTTCCCTCTTCCTCATCCTTTCCTCATCCTGAACACAATGAATAATATGGGCAGTTTTCAAGCAGGAGCTGCCGGACCTTCTAATGTCCGGCAGTATGCTCGCCGGGTCCGGGGACGGGGCCGGCCCCGGAGACTACCATTCACCTCCTCTCCTCCTCCTCCACAGCCTCCTCTTCCTCCTCCTCCTCCTCCACAACATTGGATTTATCACCCTCCTCCTCCTGCTGCGGCACCACCAACCTTTCCTCATCCTGAAGTCGATGATGACTTCACGGATGAAGAATGGGCCTGGGCCATGGATTATACCATGGCTATTAATGAAATGGACCGACTGAGAGTGTCGGCCCCCACCCCCCGAATTGCTGCTGCTATCCCCTCCCCCCACCACCAACCTATCCCCTCCCCCCACCACCAACCTATCCCCACCCCCCAGAATACCCCCACCCACCACCACCAACCTATCCCCACCCCCCATAATACTTGCCCACTCCACCACCACCAACCTATCCCCACCCCACCCCGTGAATATGGGGACCCAACTCCTGAGGACTTGGAAGCCCTCAGGGAACTTGAGGAGGAGGAGCGCCTTTGGAGCATGCCTTCCCCTCGTGGGGAGAACTACTACTTCCCCTCGGATGCAAGGTCCGATGGGAGGGACAGCTCACGTTCCCTATCCCCCGAGTACTACACACTCGAGTGGGACAACTACTCTCCGTAGTGGGAGGTTTAGGTTTTAATAAGTAATTTAGGTTTATATTATGTCTTTATGTAATGTCTTTATGTAATGTGTTTATGTAACGTTTTAATAAGTAGTTTAGGATTAGGAACTCTGTTTGTAATAAGTAATTTAGGATTGTAATTTTATGTGTTTATGTGGTTTAAATTTAAAATATTATGTAATCTTTTAAAATAAACTAACATTAAACACAAAAGATTGGTGAAAACGCATTAAACATAAAGCCTAAAACATTAAACATTACAAATAGAACACAAAACATAAAACGTAACATTAAACATAAAGCCTAAACATTAAAAATTAAACATAGTGAAAACGCATCAGAGACCACGACAAAAGATTGGTGATTGAGAAGTCTGTTTGGTATTGTTGACGATAGGCGTCGTGTGTCAACTGAATTGCCATCTGTTCACTAACCCCTGGGTGCGCCTGCATCGCCGCTGAATAGACTACATGCCACCTATCAACGTTAGTTCGTATAGAATGCCACTTACTGTAGATCTGGTCAACGTTACGGTGGTTCGTTCCCGTGATTTGGTTGAACTCAGCCAACACATCCTGCCAAAAAGCCCGCCTATTGGTTGACGGAAGCTCCTTAACGTTTACCCACGCCCGCACTAACTCGAGTTGCTCTGTATTCGTCCAGGCTGCCATAGGTTTGGTTTTTGGTTTTTGGTTTGTAAAGAGTGTGTGTATGTATGAATTGTTTGTGTGTGTGAATTGTATATGTGTGTGTTTATGTTGTAGAAGATGAAGTATATATATATAGATAATAATTAAATAAATCAGTTTTTTTTTTTTTAATTTTTGGACCGTTCAACGGTCATATGCACGAGTCCCCAACTAAAACGCTCGCTATGCTGCTGCCGGACCTCCACCATAACGCCACCATAGCGCCTGGGGGGGCGGTGTTCCCGGCGCTATGGTGGCCCAAAACGCCTCATAACGAGGCCACTACAGGTGCTCTAAGATGGTTTGACTGTGACAAAATTGGATGAAATGAGGCCGTAACTTGTACCTGGTTGTTGTTTTAGTGATTGTGTAACTTCATGTGTAGTGGGGGGCTATAGGGTGTTATAGAGCCCCATAGCGTCGGGGAATACCGCCCCCGGACGCTATATGGTGTTTTGGACGTCAGACGCTTTATATACAACGGGCGTTGTCCTCTGACCTTCTTTTTATTTTTATTATTATTATTATTATTAAGAAGAAGAAGAAGAAGATGAAGATGTTGATGATGAAGACGGTTAGCCTCATTTATTTTTCCAAGCATCTTCTTCAGATCCCCAATTTTAGTTTGCTGTTGTTTATAAACAGGTATTTAAGTGGTAACAATTTTCTCTTTTTTCCATTTTTGCCCTTTGGTTTCTGGGAGTTTTACGAATGTGGGCGTCAGCTTTGCGTAGTGGCTCACTTGGGAATCATATCTTAAGCCGTTTCTACTTTTTTTTTTGAGTTCTTTAGAAACTGATTTTGTTATTAGTAAATGTAATTTGTATTTTTATTTACAAATAAATAATAATAATAATAGTAATAAAAATAAATAAAAAGCAATAATTACCCAATCATTTATAAAGCCCCATAACGACCCTTCCCACTACATCCTCTTTTTTCATAACGCCCCATAACCCCATTCTATTACTTTATAATATTTTAATCCCCATAACGCCCCTCGACTACACATGACCTAATGAGTAATATCCCCTCCACCTTTATATTTACATCTAGATATACCAATTTTAATAACTTAAAACTCTTACATGATTAAATTATTATATTGAAAAGTACCCCATAAACAAAGTTATTTTAATTTAAGTATGAAATTGTTAGATTCAAAAGGCTACATGTTGTACACAGTTAATTATAAACATGTGTATGAACTAGATACAATAGTATCATCTAAATTCTAAACTAAGTCCTTTATGAGTAGCTCAGTTGTTGAATGGGGATCCCTCTTGGGTGTCTCGGGTTCGATTCTCACGAGGGACATAATGAGAAATGATGGATGACTCCTGGCCTATGGTCACGAGTTCGAGTCTTGATCTCGCCCGGGGTATACCAATCCTTCACCGTCGTGCCTACGGGCGGGTGAGGGGTTGGGTTTTCCCCGGTTTCGGGAACTGCATGGGCGGGCCTGTCTACGCCCGCCACCCAAGGTACGTATGGGCCCTCCATTGGGTTGGTCGTGGGGATCTATCCATAGTGTGGGGACTCCCCTGGGTAGTCAGGCAGAAATGTTTGTTGGCCATTCAAAAAAAAAAAAGTCTAAACTAATTACAATGGTGCATATAATATTACAACAGTGCATTCAAGATGTCCGTAGCTAGATGTCTTACGCATGAAGAATTGTGTGATTATAAATGCATAACATGTCCAAACTATTACAACGTTATTCTAAAAACGATTATAATTTAAATATGTATATACCCTTACTACAAAATAAAATTTATCATCATGAATACACAAGGGTCTTGCTATTCAAACCCCCCCAAAGAATTATTTGTACCCCTCAAAGCAAGTGGGGTACCAATAGATAGGGCCATACACAATCTACACGTTAACCTAAGCAATTGTAGGATTTGATTTTACCTGAAATATGTATTAATGGACTTTTCTCAGTTATTTGTAAACCTCATTTTCAATGATTAATCTTGAGGAAAAATATATTGGTGATTTCCAATATTTATACTTAAAAACGAAAGTTTTTATGTACATTAACAGAGAACAAATATAGAAATTATGTACTTAAAAATGAAAGTTCCAAAAGTTTGAAGGGACATTTAAAGTGGACAATTTGGTAAAAGAAGATATCTTACAAGTTCAATTAATAAGCAAAAGATCTTTGAATTTAACACATTTTGTCTTCATTTGTTGATTTTTCACTTTATCATAATTTTATCAAATAAAATATATAATATATAATGAGTTATTAAAAAAAAATTCTTAAATAAGATAACATACTTTGGAGAACCACCCATTTGGCAGAAAAAAGTTACACACATATAGTTGATCTGTTTATTACTTGTAGATTGTAGGTATGGTTTATCGTATCCATAACCTGTAGGTGTTAAGTTGTGAGAGTTCATTTGTATTTTGTTGAGTTTTTGTATCTTTGACTCTTTGAGGTTGAATCTATTTTGGGTTTGTTCTTGATGTTGGATCCGACTTGATTCTTGTAATTAGATACTCTTGTTTTGGTAATACCACATGGTGAGGGTCGAACGACCTCTTTCACTACAATTTTCATTTAAGCATAATTCATTAGCGATTTTTAACATTTGTGACACATACAGAATGTTAAAACATAATTTTCATAAAAAATCAATCTTATGTTAAAATTGATCATCTTCAAGACTCAATTTCTACATGCATGCACGTCTATCAACAAAGTGATGCAAGCTATTTGTTTCTAACATGCAAGATCATTAAAGTAGCATTTTTAAAGTATGGAATGCCATTGTTACTGTAAAGTCTAGGATCCTTGATCCTTGCCTCTCTATTCTCATTAATTTATAATGAATGTACAATCCCTTATTTTAGGGAAGATTACAAGGTGATAAGGAAGGTATTTAAAATACAAATCAATACTAAAGATATATAAAAGTCAATGCCAATCATGGGTCGGCTATTACACCCCCGCAGTCGAAGCCGGAGGTGACCGAAGGCTAAGACTGGAACGAAATTCTTCAAATAGAACACGTGGTAAGCCTTTCGTAAAGATATCTGCAATTTGAAACCGAGACGGCATATGAAGAACGCGAACTTCCCCCTTCTGTACTTTTTCACAAACTAAGTGTATGTCAAGCTCAATATGTTTGGTGCGCTGGTGTTGCACCGGGTTACCCGAAAGGTAGATAGCACTGACGTTGTCGCAATAAACAAGAGTGGCACTGGAAAGGGGGCGTTGTAGCTCTAGTAACAAATTGCGAAGCCAACAGACTTCAGCGACGACGTTAGCAACGCCGCGATATTCCGCCTCTGCACTTGAGCGGGAGATAGTAGCTTGACGCTTAGAGGACCAGGAAAGGAGGTTGTCACCGTAATAGATGCAGAAACCACTGGTTGACCGACGTGTGTCAGGGCATCCGGCCCAGTCTGCGTCGGTATATGCCACAAGCCGAGATTCCGAAGAAGGGCCGAGAGTAAGCCCAAAGTCACTGGTCCCCTTAATGTAACGGATGATGCGCTTGAGAGCGTTCCAATGATCAGTCTTGGGAGCATGCATGTGTATACATATCTGCTGAACAGCATAGCTAATATCTGGTCTGGTGAAAGTCAAGTACTGTAAAGCACCTGCAAGACTGCGATATAATGTGGGGTCAGAGAAATCGTCACCTACAAGAGACCCAAGTTTACCATTAGTGTCAACCGGGGTTTGAACCGGTTTGCATGAAGACATGCCAGCACGCTCGATAATGTCCTGAGCATAGGCGTGCTGAGATAAAAATAGAGTATTCTGTTGCCGCTTGACAAAAATTCCAAGAAAGAAGCTGAGAGGACCGAGATCTTTCATTGCGAACTCGGCTGATAGGTGAGACATGAGGGACGAGCGTAAGTCGTCTGAGGAGGTGACGAGAATAATGTCGTCCACATATAACAATAAATAAGCAATATGAGATCCGTTATGCAACGTAAATAACGACGCATCACACATGCTCTGCACAAAACCCAAAGTAAGAACAAAATCAGTGAATCGTTGATACCACGCCCGTGGTGCCTGTTTTAACCCATATAACGACCGCTTGAGACGGCAGACATGATCCGGAAAGTCTTTATTTCGAAAACCCATCGGTTGGTACATGTATACTGTCTCGTTCAGGTGACCGTGTAAGAATGCGTTAGTCACATCCAACTGATGTATCTGCCACTGCTGAGATAAAGCAATAGAAAGCACTGTACGGATGGTAGCCGGTTTAACAACCGGACTAAATGTCTCTCCACAATCAATACCCACCTGCTGAAGGCGACCATCACAAACCAGTCGCGCTTTATAACGTTCCAAGGACCCGTCAGATTTATATTTGTGCTTGAAAAGCCACATGTTGCGTATGACATTCATGTTGGGTAGTCTCGGTGTTAAATCCCAAGTCTCATTCTTAATAAGGGCATGGTATTCGTCGGACATGGCGTTATACCATTCCGGTATGGACAGGGCCTCGGACGGGGTTTTTGGGACAGGGACGACGGTGGATGTGTGTAGGTTAAGACGAGTGATGGGTTTAGTGATGCCACCCACAGCGCGTGTGCGCATGGTGCGAGTGGGTTGTTGGGTTTGAGGAGGGGGTGGTGGCTCGGGTGTGGTGTGTGACGGGATGTTGGGCTGGTCGTGGAGTGGAATCGAGGTGGGTTGAGGGCTGGAGGCAGTGGGCTGGTTGTTTGATGCAACGGTGGGCTGGGCAGGGCTATTGGACGGGTGATGTTGGGCTGAAGAGGATGGATGGGTATTAGGAGTGTGGGCCGGAGGTATTTGGGATTGGATAGGGGATTGGTAAGGTGAGTTGTGGGTTGGGGGGTTGGGTGAGTGTTGTTGGGCCGTAGGTGGGTCAGGGGAATGGGGCGATTGAGTTGTGGGTGTTAAGGGGTGGACGTGAGGCCATAATGCACGGGGGAATTCTGAGAGGAATTCGTAGGATGGAGGTGGGTTAATGGTATTGGCGAAGGGAAAGGTAGTTTCGTCGAAAGCGACGTGGCGGGAAATCATGATTTGTTTGGTGGAGAGGTTGAAGCACTTATAGCCTCGGTGGGTGGTAGGGTAGCCCAAAAAGACACACGGCGTGGAGCGGGGGTCCAGTTTGTGAATGGTGGTAGATGGAGTTAACGGGTAGCAGAGGCACCCGAAGACTCGAAGGTGATCATAGGAGGGTGTGCGAAGGTATAAGATTTCTGTTGGTGTTTTATTGTTTAGGTGTTTGACGGGAAGGATATTTAGGAGGTAGGTGACGGTTTCGAGGGCATGGTGCCAAAATGTGTTTGGTAGGGAAGCATGGGTAAGGATGGTACGAATCATATTGTTTATTGTGCGAATCATTCGCTCCGCTTTCCCATTCTGAGACGATGTGTGTGGGCACGATCGTCGGAAAAGGATGCCGTGTGCGGAGAAGAAGTTATTGAATGAGGAGTTTATATATTCAGTACCGTTATCACATTGGAACGTTTTTATGGTCCGTTCAAATTGGGTTGTTATTTGTTTATGAAATTCACAAAAAATGGTGTAGACTTGTGACTTGTTGGATAACGGGTATGTCCACAAAAAATTAGAAACATCATCAAGAAATGGAATATAATATCTATGGCCATTACAACTCAAAAGTGGAGAAGTCCATAAGTCACTATGAATTAAATCAAAACAATTGAAAATACGAGTATTAGAACTAGTAAAGGGTAGTCTAATACTTTTGCCAAGTACACAGGACTGACAAACTTTATTATGAAACTGAGGAAAATTAACAGAACGGTTGGACTTCAGAGACTGTAATGGTGCACGTCCAGGGTGGCCTAGACGTTGATGCCATAGAGATGATGTGACAGCAGCAAAAGTGGTGGGAAAGGTTGTTGTTCCAGGACCAAGCACCAGGGGATAAAGATCACCGCGGTTGTTGCACCGGAGGATAGGGATCCAGCTCTGGTAATCCTTCACAAGGAAACCAAAAGGGTCAAATTCAACAGATACAGAATTATCGGTGGTGAATCGACGTACAGAAATTAAATTTTTAAGTAGTTTGGGTGCATATAGGACGTTTTTGAGGATAAAGGGTGGGTAGGGTGGGGGCAAGGTTTGGTGGCCATGTCCAAGTACCGGGATGGTTGAACCATCACCAACGACTATTTGTTGTCCCATACCATTATTAGAAAAAGAATTGAAATTAACACGAGTATTGGACATATTACCTGTAGCCCCAGTGTCCATGTAACCGGTAGGCTCCTGTGCATTGTTCAGCGACATGGCGTGCAGAGCCTGATCAATATCCATTGGGGTGTAGGCGGTGTGATGGGCCTGAGAAAGCTTGGACCCGAGTAAGCCTGAGGTGGAGTTGGAGTTGGTATTGTTAGGCCGTGTGGATGATGTTGGGTATGGGCATGGAGGTGCGGCCCAAGGTGAAGGGTAGGATGGTGGGTGTTGGGCCGAGTAAGGTGGGTGTGGTAGCCAAGGGCTGTATGCAGGTGGAGGGGGCCAGAAGGTAGGGTAGGAGGGCCATTGGTTGTAGTACTGTGAATATGATCCGCGTCCGCGGCCCGGTTGTCCACGGCCACGGGTACGACCCCGGGAGCGAGTACGGTCATAGGTGGGTTCGATGGTGGTTGATGGAGGGGCTGATCGGGTCGAAGTGTTGAGGGCGGTTCCGGACTTTTGGGAGGCATGGATGGCTTGCTCCGCTTTTTGTGACTCGACCATGCAAAGCTTGGATCGAGCCTTGTAGAACGGAAGTAAGGGTTCTTGGCCTTGAAGAATGATGCCTATGCTTTCATATTGCTCGGTTAACCCGGCAATGAGTTGCAAAACGAGGGCGTCATTGTCAAGTGGGTGACCGACACTGGCTAACTGGTCGGCTAGGGTCTTAAGTTGTTGACAGTAGGCATTCATAGATTGAAAGTTTTCAAGGCGGGTGTTATTGAAGCGATGGCGGAGATGAAGAGCACGGGCGCTCTTGTTGTCCTGGAAGAGGTCTTCAAGAGACGTCCATACTTGGTAGGCGGTTTTGTTTTGGCCCGGTTCAACCACGGTGTGAACGAGATCTTGGGAGATCGTACCGTACATCCATTGAAGTACAATGGAGTCGAGACGTTCCCAAGTCTCATCTGTGGTGGAGGAGGATGCCGGGGCCTTATCTTTGTCGGTAGCGACGGGGGTAGCGGGTGGTGGGCGAGGAAGAAGGTGGTCATAAACTTGGAAGGCCTTACAGTGAACCTTGAATAATTCGGACCAAGAAGGCCAGTGGGCGGTGTCATGTTCAAGCTTAATTGGGATAAAGTTGGTGATGCTGCTTACGGTAGTAGCTGGATGAATTTTATCTGAATAGGGTGGGGAGAGGCAGGGTACGGTAGTTATATATGTGGGAATAGGTTTTGTAGTATGGTTAGGAGAATAGGAAGGTAATAGGTGGTAAAGAAAGGGTGATACGATGGACAGAAGGGAGGGACAGTAGGTTGTAGAAGTAACAGAATAATGAAGCAGAAAGAAAGCAGCCGAAAGTTGAAGCTGCCGCCGGCCAAGGAGGTTTGAAGGTCTAGGGTTCCTGGTTTGATATCATGTAAAGTCTAGGATCCTTGATCCTTGCCTCTCTATTCTCATTAATTTATAATGAATGTACAATCCCTTATTTTAGGGAAGATTACAAGGTGATAAGAAAGGTATTTAAAATACAAATCAATACTAAAGATATATAAAAGTCAATGCCAATCATGGGTCGGCTATTAGTTACTTCTTAATCATGAAAAATCCTACATGAAAAATTAATTACAATTAAAGAGTTAAACCATGTTTACAAGTTACTAGGAATGAGTGTAGTAGGTTAACGTTTACGGACACATCAACAATATTTGGGCGCAAAACATTGCATCGTTAAGAGAGGTGCCAAGGGGAAGACATCAGGGGCTTTAACGAACGTGAAAAAGGATAAGAAAGATGGCAGGAGACAACCAATGAAAACCCTCCCATTACGCCTAATCTTACCACACATGTTTATCACTTTGTTAGTAACAGGATTGATTCCATCTACCAAACTTTTAACTCTTGTAAAAATCCAAAGAATTAAGCTTCTTCTCTCTAAAATCACACATCCCTCTCTAGAATCAAGTGGAACCAACTTGCAATGAGTAAATGTTGACCTTAGTCAACCTTTACTTTGTCTAAACCTTTTGTTTGATATAATGTCATAAATGGTCCCTAAAGTTCCATTTCTCATTCCCTTACATGTCAAACTTGAGTCCAGCCATGTTTTGATCCATTATTATTTACCTTTACTTAAATTTTTACATATTGCACTCGAAAAGAAAAACTAGAATAAGCCCATTAGTCATTAAGTCATTTCTAAAAGCTAAGATTTGATGCTTTGGGATTGTGGTGGAAAACTCCTTATTGACTTATTGGCTTTTTGAAAAAAAAAAAAACAATAAGTCATTTCTAAAAGCTAGGATTTGGTGCATTTTCAAATGATTTATTGGCTTTTTCAAAAAGCTAATAAGTCAATAAGTCATTTTCCAACTCAATCCTAAACACCAAGCAGAAAGTGGAGAGTTCAAATAAGAATAAACTATATTGTAAGAAGAAAAAGAACAAATATTAACCATTAGGAATCTTCAATGTAATAATCGTATTTAATATTAAATAAATTATTTTTTTATAACTATCCTAAACTAGTTAAATGAATAAAACTCATAATTAATGTTTAAGTTATATATTATTTGAATAAAAAAAAGTTATATACTTTCAAATCAAACCTAATTTAAATTAAAGGATAATTTCGATATGTGTATGATAAACTTTTATATGTGTAGGATAAACGTAAGATAATCTCGATATGCGTAGGATAAACGTAAGATAATCTCGATATGCGTAGGATAAACATATGATAATTTTCAGTGTATGTAGTATGAATTTTGATATGTGTAGGACAAATTTTGATAATGTGTAGGGTAAGATGTTAATGACTTATTAATTAGAGAAATAATAATTAACGTAAGAAGAGTTAACGTATTTAATTTTTACTATCATGTCATTTGTTATTTTTGTTTTCATACTAAGTTTCTTCTCATCTGATCCTCCCGTATATCCGCTAAGTAGAAAAGCGTCACTATGGTGTGAAATATTTAGTATTTCTTAACTGTCACTATATATGAAGGTAGAAGGTTATACGGCTATACGAGGTTTATAAATGTAAATTCGATATATAAAATTACACATGATGAAAAAATACGATTGTTTTATATAAATAATTTTGAAGTAATGTATGGCTGTGTGCATCCTGGAAGGCAGCAGACAGTACTTTGGAACTATGCCCTTGCTATTCTTGTCATTTTATATAGAAGCAGATAATAATTGCCTCAGAAGGGACATTCTTAGAAGCTAACTTTCTACTTTTAAATGACTTTTTATAGATCCAAATTCAAATTATCGACTTCTTTGATGAAAAAAAAGATATATATATATTTTCCAAGTCCTGTTAAGTGTTAAATATACAGTAATTTATAACTTCTTTTCACTTACTAATGTTATTTTATGTATATTTTACTTTCAGAAAATGAAAACGACAGTTGACATTGTTTTCTAAAAAAAAAAAAATTAATTTAACCCTTAGAAATTTAAAGTTTTATACTCCATCCTTTTGCCCATTTTATATCTTCTATCCTATTTAGAAATGTCAGTGGGGTTTTTCACTAACAAATCCAACCTCCTAACTTTGTTATTTGTCCTTTTAAGTCTCTATTCAACTTTACAAACTAATCATTCAGTTTCTAATGCTTTAACTTTTACCTCTGCGCCATATTTAATATACGTTTCAATCTATTAAGTGTTTACTAGCTTAATTTTTCTTTAATAATTTATGTTTGCTAATTTTTCTGTAAAAAAATATGATTTTCGAGTTTCTAAAGTTTCGAGTTTACCCATGTTCGTTCATTTACTTTTAAAAAAAACTATTTTTTACGTGCATACTTTTATGTACGTTTCGACTTGAACTTTTTTTGGAACGAGTCAAGTCAAAATATAAGACCATTTCGTGCTTATTTTATGTACGTTTCTAACTGGTCTACATTCCGCTTAAATTTTGTTCCAAACCAAGTGGGGTTGAGTTTACCACTTTTGGTACATTTATTTGGAAAAAAAATATTTTTTTTACTTGTGAATTTTTAGATTTGTGTCAATATAAATACGAGATAGTCTACATTTCGTTTAAAAATTTTTTATGGAAAATTTCGAGTTTACCCCTTTTCGTACCTTTGCATGGAAAAAAATTATTTTTTACGTGCGAATTTTTATACATGTGTCGGTAAAAATACGAGTTGGTCGACTTTTCGACGTAAACTTTTTTTTTTCTCTTGAAAAAAGAGTAATGTGAAATATAATACGTTTCCCTACTTATTTATGTGCGCTTTCAGTTGGTCCACTTTTCGACGTAGATTTTATTCCGAACCGAGTTAAAAGCATTGTGTATTACACTTCTTGGTAATTGTCATTTACGCATTATGTTTTATGAATTGTGCATAGCACATTATGTCTTACGCATTGTTGTTTACACTTTGTATGATACTGCAAGGTTCGACCCGCCGCACAGCGCTGAAACGCGCGGGCGGACAATATAGTAGGTTTTTCTATATCTATGTTTCAATAGCTTATCCATAATTCCGTAATTTAATCAAAATATGATCAAAATAGATGGTATCAAACTACCAATGGTAGCAAGTTTGATGAGGGTTAAAACTATGGGTTAATGTTAACGTCGGTAGGAGGAAACAATATAAGATGTTACCATAAGTCCATAACTATTTTATTGTAATAGTATATGTATGAATGTTAAGATTGGAAATGTTATTTTGTTATAACGTGCATATGTATAAATATAGTGCTCTAGCACTCTATTGGATTCATGTTTCTTCATTTTGATTATATGTGTAACGATTTTCACTGTATAACAAATTAAACTTTTTAATTAAAAAACATAGAAAAATTATAACGGTAACGGGCTATTTTAAACAAAATAATCATCCCTACAAATAGACCAGACACGCAAAACGTAATATTATATAGAAGATAAATTTTCTTTTAGAAAAAAATCAATAAACTAAGAACATCGGTTCTCTTAAAATCGTCATTTGTTTATTTTTTGTTAAAAACTTATTTACAGAAGATTCGTAAGAGATTATTTGATAAGTCCAATGTGTAAAAACATGGTTGTGAATGGTCAGTATCTCTGAAAATTGTGACCTCATATCTTATTATATTTTGTCTCACTTTGCATATAAGATCTTTTAGTAATTATTGAGTTCGATTGAAACAATATAGTGGCCGGAAGAAATAAATAGATTTTGGTATAGCTCCATATCTTAAGTTTGGTATTTAAATATTTATATTTATATATAAATCAACGAATTTGATAAGCGGGTCTTTTGATTTTTTTTGGTTAAATTTGATAATTTATACACAACCCTTTGGATAATTTGAAAGAAGAGAAACCATTTGGGGTCAATAGAGTAAGAGCTCGGTGTCGACCACGTTGGAGAACATTAAAACACAGTTGTTCTCATGGGTATGGGTGTTATGTTAAATAGATTGTGTGCTCAGATGCTAACGTGTTAATCCCCACTTGTGTCCTAATGGTAAAAAAACCAAGTTTGATCCTTGTCTCATTTCTTTTGTGAATTATAGCAATGAATGATTTGAGCTAAGCCTTTTGAGGTTGTCAGTTCGAATCATGAGCCCACACAAGTTTTCGTCTCACCGTGTGTTACGCCAGAGAGTTTTACTCTTATGACAGTACAACGACTGTCAAGTGGCAACTGCCGGTAAGGTTTCCCGAAGGAACGTTCAAGCCAAACTCTGAAGCCAGCATGGACCCGATTAATACAACATAGTTTTGCCAACGTGGGGCAACATGGCTCTCCAATTTAAGGAGTGTGGTGGCCAAACACAAACAAATTCATTGTTCCAAAAAAAAAAAGTTGCTGACGTGTTCTCGATGGTGTATCAATTTGTGCTCCATGTTTTGATTCTTCATTTGTTAGAAGTCTAGCGCTATATCGTTTGCAAGTTGTACCCTTTCCACGTGGTCGTGGGTTCGAATTTCACGGATGGCGCCAATGAAAAACATTGGTATAAAGATACTAAATACAAGCAAAATAATGAGATGTATTTATCGATCATGGACTAGACGATTACAAGAAACTCGAATCAGCATAAAAAACAAGTATTTTGACTATATTCTTTCTCAAATAATTTAGAGTGATTATTATAGGTTTTTGGGTAAGACAATGATTCACCCCTTCTCTCTAGCAGAGAAAAGAGTATTTATAGTAATAGAAGCCTCATGCTGATTAGCTATTTGGGGAATGTTAGGGAATATTTTATAGAAATTCAAACGGAAGCGATTTTCTATTTAGATTTGTTTGTTTGTTTGAGCCCTGCAGCGGGAGGGCTGCTCGGTTTCTAAACGCCAACGACTCTCAAAATGGCTAGGTGGATTTTGTATAAGAAATGTAGAAAGAATATGAAAGATGTTATTTTATTGTAATATTTTGGTTTTGGTACAATAAAATGAGGAGATAACTTCCTCTATAAATACATAAAGAAAATACATAAACTAAGTAATGAGCTAATCTTGGGCATGAGGAAAGCTTGGAGGAGAGTCAAAGTCAAGCATAAGACTAGGAAGACTTTGACTACAATCTTATGCTTTGCCTTGGGGCACAAATCAAGGAGGCTCAAGACTTGGGGTATAGAATAACCTATTGGAGAAATTATCTCCAATATATTTCAATGTCCTTTTGTCATTGGTTGGATATCATTCGAGCGTTCTTGTTGTCCTTACTGCCTGCCATGAGATTGTGGAGCAGAGAATTCTCCCCTTTGACTGGCTAGATGTCTCTTTCCATGTCTCCTATTAGCTAACATGTCCTAGATGGCGCACGTGACCTTTAGAATGTTCTATTGATTATTCCAATTTTGACATGTGTGATGTGGGCCCATGCATACACGCAAGTACATATCTCTTCAGCAGGCTATTAATTAACAGGATTTCATTACCAGTAAAAAATGTATATTTTTTGAGTGACCAAATGGTGATTATACGTGGTAACAAAGAACTAGAAGGGTATGGTATCTATATCTATATCTATATCTATATATATATATATATATATATAGGGGCAGGATCAAATACAAAGTAATATAAACGTGCGAAGCGTGCGAAGGATCACTTTGTACATGATAATTACGTAATGATAATTACGTAATGCCTTCATGAACATAAATGCATGATAATTACGTAATGATATTTACGTAATGATAATTACGTAATGCCTTCATGAACATAAAAAACATTACGTAATTATCATTACGTAATTATCATGTACAAATGCATGATAATTACGTAATGATAATTACGTAATGCTTTCATGAACATAAAAAACATTACGTAATTATCATTACGTAATTATCATGTACAAATATCCTTCGCACGATTCTCTATTTTTGTAGAATAACCGTCCCCTATATATATATATATATATATATATATATATATATTGCAAAGGGATTAATCTTACATGTCATACTCTTATGCAATCTCTCCTTTGAGAGATGCCACATATGATGTGATGTGGCAAGTGTAAACCAATTAAAAAAAATATGATTTAACCTAATCTATTATAATAATTTAAGCTAATCTATTAAATACCTAATCTACTAAATCTAAATATTAAAACTTTATTATTTTTTTCTCTCATGTTTCCCACCATAACTTTTAAACGTTAATATCTTTTATATACAAGATTTTTTTAAAGAAAAAAATTACACCAAATTAACGAGCGTTTTATTATCTTTCCAATGAGTACCATAGTGTCACACCCTCAAAATCCACTTGCGGAGTTTTACCGCGAGGCGCATGACAAACCAGGATCCAAACCAACGATCACAATAAACAAGTCTAAATGAATATAAATGCAATTTCAAAACATAGTTTAAAATCCCCGTTTACAGCGGAAGCTTATTCAAAACAATTATTCAATAATAAACCAATGTTCAACGTTTGTAAAATCATGCAACTCTAGCTAGACGCCGTGCAGACGCGTGCGCCCTAGTTCCGTTCGTGCTACCTTAGCGACCTGAGAAAACATGTAAAAGTTTACGTCAGCACAAAAATGCTGGTGAGTTTACAGGTTTTGTAATCCAAGTACCAAGTCCACCTGTCCATACTATAACAATCGAAAACCAGTATACGCTAGCTAGGCGTACGTTTTGTTACTACCACGATTGGAAAACCATTACTAACTCGAATACCAGATGTTGTGCCCGAAAAGTACCAGTTGTTCCTGTTGTTCCTGTTTGAGACAATATGCACTCGCCCGGCCCTCCAAGCTGACGAGCGGGGTTGGTCACTCCCAATAGCGCTATTCACATTTCCCCGTTGTGCAAACCCGCACATTCATGGTTCCCCCCGGGACTTCCAAAGATCGTGTAGTACACAATAGAAACCCATAGTATGACAGTAGTTACCAAATAATAGTTTTAACACATGTTTTCTCCCCCGAAAGTATGAAACCAGTTTAAAAGAGGGGCCGTAAACTCACCTTAGGTTGCGTTACTCCTTAACCCGAGTAAACTCAGCTGCTATGCTAGTCCCGTAAAGCGGCGACCTAACATATGACAGTTACAAGTACTTAGACTAATAACCCGCAGGTTAATTAGTCCCTAGATGTCCAGACCATAACCAAGTTCGTTTGAAAACACCGTGACTGTTTAACTGACCCAAAGTACAAGACTCGACATCCCATTGGTGACCCGAGACTCCCCGTGTTATGTTTACGCTCCAAAACATACAATAACGCAATTACACTTAACATACGTTAACGCACAAGAAGTCATAGCACATAGTTCACGTATCACCGAATTACATCCAAACATATGTTACTAAGTTATTAGATATGTTACGAGGTTCCTAGCATGTTACTACATGTCAAATCGGGTCTCGGAATGCTAATTTACACTTACAGCAGCAGTACACGCGATTGGGAAACGTAAACTAGCATTTAGGACTGATTGCATATAAAAACTAGCAATTAGGGCTAATTGCATGTAAGAACTAGCAATTAGGGCTGATTGCATGTAAAACTAGCAATTAGGGCTAATCGCCCCTAAGGTCACACGAGTAGGCTTCTACTCGCATGAGTTATAGGCGATTAGCACCCTACTCGCCTATAACATAGGCGATTAGGAATGCTACTCGCCTGTAACCTTGCTGTTCCGGTTTTTCGCGCGTTTAACGCTCCAAATCAGATCCAGAACGTGTGTAACTACCCAATATCATCCCAAACGCTATTCTAAACATGTTTAAACTAAAACCCTTCGTTTTGCCTCGTATTATCAGCCCTGCATGCAATCACGTAATCCAAACACCATTCCCATAGCATGCAATCATCATACTAACATGCATAACAATAACCCTAATAATCAATTACTCAGATATTATCATCATAACATTAATATTATTCTGATTTAACCTAATAACATGTTAATCCATCATTATGAATCATAAAAACCCTAGCTTTCTAATCATAAACACCCATAACACATGTATACTAGTTAGAATCCGATTAACAACCCTTATTAACGATTTTCAGAAAGCTTTTTCGTTTTAGAACAGGTCTGGACCATTAGGGATTGATTAAAAACGTTTATAAAGATTCATGGATGGAAACCAAACCTTAGGATTATGAAAGAATGATAGATTATGCTTGAATCCTTGTGTTTTGATCAAAAGTCGCGTTCCAGAGGTTGTGTGTGTGTTGGGGCAGGTTATGGGACCACTAGGGTTTGTATAATGAATTTTATGAGGTCAAGTATGGTATTTATAGTCGTTTTTAGTCGTCCAGCACGTAACTAGCGATTATGCAGCCCTTACACGCGATTAGGGAGGCTAATCGCATGAAGGTTCACACGATTAGGCCTAATCGCCCCTACCATCACACGAGTAGGCTTCTACTCGCCCCAATGGTTACCTACTCGCCTCCCCTATGGGCGATTAGGCTTCCTAATCGCCTATAGGGGTTAGTTTCGTGTGTTTTGCGCGTTAAACCCCGTTTTAACATATGTTAACACATATTAACGTACCGACAAGTCACATAATGATTGTAAACACATAACACAAGTAAATACACATATTCACACTCGTTCACCAATTCCCGGGACTCGAGACTCGTATGTTCCGTATGCCCTGACGATCCTACAAATCGTCATCGTTTGTACACTTGGTTAAGGACCGACATCTAATGAACCTCTAGACCAACATCCAATGATCCTCTAGACTAAACCGATAGTTCCCGAACCATAACCCGACTTAACTAACCCAGTTAAGTACAATATACGCGTGACTCGCTAAGGTAGACTTTCATCTAGACAACGTTGTTAACCAGAATTTGCCGGGTGTCACATCATCCCCACGTTAAAAGAATTTTCGTCCCGAAAATTGCACAAGTACCAAAAGAACAAAAGAAATAACGAAGGAAACAAACAAAAGATAGAAACCAAAAGAGAGATTTACCCGAGTTGTCACACATAGTGCTATATAAAAAACGGAGAAAAAAATGACTATTTTTTGTAACCCGACAGGTATTGTGTCGGGTTTGGGATTAGTTTAAAAAAAATTGTGGGTTTAGGTTGGGTCTGGGATTAGGTGATACCCGACCCGATTACCCGAAATAACATACCCAAATACCCGAACTATATACCCGGTCATATACTCATGAATTTTTTAACGCATCACATAACCCTTAGAATAATGCGTTCGATATTTCAATAATTAACTTTTTTTTTCTTATTTCATGTTATTTCTTTTTAGAATGATCGATTACAAACTTCCGAATTCATTTGTAATGGCAATAGATTTATACCCCGGCGTAGAGATTCGTTTTTTTATATTTGAATATGATAACTTATGACAGAGATTTGTTTAAAATAATAATAATAATAATAATAATAATAATAATAATAATAATAATAATATATTTTATTATGTTATATTAGATATTTCATCCCGGGATGCTCCCGGGATAAAAACTAGTATGCTATATTTATTTGAAAGACAATTTTTGAAGTTTTTGTAAACATTATCGCATTGATCAAATAATAATTGTAAAGAGAGTAGAGTAAGAAATATGCATAAAACGTATCGTTTTAGCTATTAGTTTTTGTGAATTGTTTTATTCAATATCTTTTCTCTAAGAATAGCTCGAGATCATATTGCCTTCCAATCTCAACTTCTCTTGTGGTGTTTTAAGATCTTGAATTTTAACATGAAAAATGTTTTAAAAAAAAACTTAGGTCACTCAAAATTTTGTAGCGAAATTATAAAATTGATTCACACTAGGTGAGTTTAAACAAATTAAGTGGAAGGAAAAATTATAGAAATCGACCTTTATGTTTACATTGTTTTTCGGTAGTTGTCTTTTAACTTCAAAATTGATGATAATCATCCTTTATGTTGTAAAAGCTTGCAGGTCTCGTCCTTTAGGCCTAACCTGGTTAGTTTTTTTGGTTAAGTTTGGTCACGTGGACCCTACATGAGGGTATAATTGTCTTTTTACTATAAGAATTTACAAAAAAAAAAATGATATACATATAAAAAATACCCTCTTCCGCCCTCTTTCTCTATAGACCCATCTTCATCTTCACACCCACATCCAACCACCAACCACCACCACCACCCAATCTTCTTCAACACTGCAACCACCGTTGCCATCTCCCAAATCATCTCCACCTGACTCATTGGGGCAGTTGAGTTGGCGTTCACACATCTGAAAGAGTATTGAATCAAGATGATGGTGGTTAGGGTTGGGGGTTTAGGTTAGGTGATGGTGGTTAGGATTGTGCTTCTGTTTACGATTGTATGGCTGAAGACGAGAAGGTCGACGACGGTTCATCATCGCACACCACTATGACTGTATGGCTGGGATGAGCACAACGAGGGGGAATTGGGTGGGCTTCTATCTACAGCCGAGGATCTAGTAGATTAGGGTCTCATCAATAGTGGCAACGATAGAAGGGTCTAAACCCTAGCAATGGCAACGGTTCCAGGTGAAATATGACAAGTAGGTATGATTCAAACCTTTAGATTTTGTTTTTCCATCGATGGTTAACCTTTCCGAAGATTGGTGATAGCCACGGTGGGTTGTTGGTGGTGGGTTGCTTCAGGAAATGGTGGTGATGGTTGTTGCTCCGATGGTGGTGGGTTGTTTTTTGGAGATGGTGGTGTTGGATGTTGTTGTTGATGGTGGTGGTGGTTATTGTGGAAATCACTTTAGGCGATGGTGGTTAGGGTTAGGGGTTTAGGTTAGGTCATGGTGGTGGTGATGGCAACAACAGATGGTAGTAGATGCAGATGGCTGAAGAAGGTGATCAGGAGGTTGAGGGTTTTAAAGAGAGGGGAGATGTGAAATGACATATATGCCCTCACGTGGATCACACGTGACCACTTTTAACGTTAAAATTTAACCAAGTTAGCCCTAAAGGACGAGAGCTGCAAGATTTTACAACATAAATGACGATTCTCATCAATTTTAAAGTTAAAGGACAACCACTGAAAAACGATGTAAACATAAAGGACGATTTCTGTAATTTTTCCAAAGTGGAAACAAGAAGGTGTACTCGACATAGGGGCATGATGACGTGGGTACCCAAACCCCCACGTCTAAACATATTTAAGAAGCTATCAGGGTCGGGCCAGGAAGCCAAAAAGCCAGAAGCTAGTGTAGAGAAGCTACCTGCATCGGCTCCTCAGCTCCCTAGCACAGGACCTGCCTTACAGGAGGTTAGTAATAAAGGTGGGTCCAACACTTATGGGCCAGCCCAGCCCATTACTACAAAGCCCATTAGGGTTTGGGGTTTCACCCTCTATAAATAGAGGGGTTACACCTTCACTCAAGGCCATCCCATTTGTCTTGATCTCCACTCAAGACATCTCACTCACTTTCTCTCTCTCTCTCTCTAGAAACATTCTCTCACTAACTAATCTGCCTAGCTCCCATAGAGGAGCCTACGAGCTGCTAAAGTATCACATCAGCAGCTCATGAACTCTCCATAATTACACACAATAAAGCTGTTAAGCTCCCCTGTTGAACTCACGAGCTCCCCTGTCGGAGCCCCGGAGCTGCCATATCTGCAGTCTACATATCCATGGTTCTAATAACCAACTTTCAGCCATCGAGTTAAGCAGTCCGAAATTGCCTCGGCTGCTAGCTAACCGCCGGGTTTCAACCACCACCTCCTATCATACTTCGTATCCCTCATTTACTCATTTATCTTTACTTTTATGTACATTTCTTGGGATAAATCACTAATGTTGAGCGTCGGAGGGTGGTCCAGAGACCCCGGTCTCTGGACCCCTTCTAACGAGTTGTTCGTGGTGCAGGTACATGCTCGGAAGGTGCTAGGTCCAACCCGAAGAGACGTCCATACTATCTCCATGCCTTATTCTTGTTGTTTCAACAAGTGGCGCCCACCGTGGGGTTATCGCGCTTAGAACATGAAACTCTTTGTGGGTTAGCCCCAAATGTTCCTAAGTTCTTTATTTTTAAGGATGGAGAAGATGTTCTTACCGGAAAAATCACTCCTACACCTCCTACACATGTTTGCGTTTTTTGCTCCACGTATTACATGTTCAAAACGTCGGTGACCGGGTTCCATACACTTGTAACTCGGTTGCTACATGTAACTTCTTTGATAAAAACGTCAAACCTGAAAATCTACTCATATTCTTGATGAAAAATTACAACCTTTTGAACACATGTTTACACTTAGTTCAAATATGGTAAAAAAAAAAAAGAATACTAGAGAAATGAAAGATTTTGTGTACACAACACTCAACCCCACTTTATGTGGTGTCAAACAAAAAGCCACTAAAAGGAAAATATTATATCATGATATAATATTTTCATAATGCATCTGAGAAAACAAAGAAAATTTCTCAAAGTATTTTCTCAAAAGAATAATTGCATAAAAAGATGTATACACTTGTCCCAAGGTTTGACTATCTCATTTTTGTCTTTTAGCACACATAAAAGTGTGTGAAAATAAAGCACAAAAGAGGATAAAGTCAGGAAACAACTTTATCCAACATTAAAGTCTCTAGTACAACGAATATTGCATCTTGTACAACTCATGCTGCAGGCTGCCATACCGCAGCTCCATTGTAAGTGATATCATCAACGCTATAATTCACGACGTGGATGCAAGAATCCCACAACTGATCTACGAGTAAAAAAAAGGAGGAGATCACGTAAATCGGAGCTGGGTAGCCTATCTAAACTATGAATAGGGCAGCCAGGAAGCTCCAGGCTGCCATATAGCAGCCCCTGCTACAGTGGTGAACAGTAAAAAAGTAAGAAAAGTCAAAAGTCATACTTTCTTACACACTAATCCACAAAAGTGCTCAGTCAAAAGCAAATCAGACCTCGAAAGCATAAAAAGTGGTATCTTTCACCAAAATGGCAAAAACACTTGTTGCCATATAGAAAGGGGGTCAGCACTCGCTCCCATATGGAAGCACCTGCTCCCATAAGGAAGCACCATGAGCGGGAAGCCTTCCCTTATGGCAGCATCTGTTACATCTTAATATACTAAACGTTCATACCGAAATGGGGTCATGCTCCCCTAGGGAAGCTCCCTGGGCTAGAAATCTTCCTCTATGTAAGCTCATTTTACATCTTTGTGTACTAAACATTCATTTATCGCTCTTCACTTCACTTCATGTGCACATGCGATACAAGCACATGATCGCTCTCTCGATATTAACATTAGGCACAAGCTCCTAAAAACTCCTACTAGCCTAAACAAGATAAAGTGTAGAATTATTTTATTTCTCATATCGTTGAAACGAGCTTCTCAATAAATAATCAAGAGTTCTAAATGTTGTTAAACAAAGTCTTGAATAAAACTAACATTACATCTCGTTTCAACTTTTAGCCTAACCTATATTTGACCCAAAATTCTTCGTAAAAGTGAAGGGACTTACGAGTGTAACCATGGCATGTAAAAAGCCCATGCACTTGTAAGCTAACCATTAACTTCACTTATAAAATAATAATAAATAAATAAAAACAATAAACACACACTTTATCAGCTAGTCAGGTCCGGTAAAGCAGGCTGGCTCCCGTAGGGCAGCTACAGACCACCATTCAGCTTTATCAGCCTAAACAACTATTCACGTCAGAGAGTACATCAGCTGCTACATGACAGCTGTGGATAACTATTCATGTCAGTAGGTCAGCTGCTACAGGACAGCTGTAGACAACTACGCATGTCAGTGCGTTAGCTGCTATATAACAGCTACAGATCACCATTCAGCTTTATCAGCCTAAACAACTATTCACGTCAGAGAGTACATCAGCTGCTACATGACAGCTGTGGATAACTATTCATGTCAGTAGGTCAGCTGCTACAGGACAGTTGTAGACAACTACGCATGTCAGTGCATCAGCTGCTATATAATAGCTATAGACACCTATTCAGCCTTATAGCTATCAGAAAAAGTACACTACTCATACCAGTCGCCATACGGCAGCTGCAGACAACTCTATAAATAAACTCATGAGCTACAGCCCGAGAGCTACAAGCTTATAAGCTGCAGCTCGCAACTACAAACTCGCACCTATGTCATATAATATACTTTAGCTTTTACATCGAAAAGACAAAAGTCAGATCTACACAAGCTATAAGTAGGTAGCCTAAAGCAAACAACATAATACATACACCCAAGTAACCCTTGGGAAGAGAACACATATAAATAGGGTGCCTTGAGTACCTCTAAGATATTTGCTTCCTAAGGCCACACTTGTCTTTAAACAGTTATATATGACATATTGGAAGACACAAAAAACAAACATGTCAAAAGCTATGAAAATTAACTCATATGTCATACGCTACATAGCCTCCGGCTGAGGTAAAGAAGCTAATAGCTTGGCAGCTCAGCTATACTTCACCATATGAATCAATCCGAGGTTTTATAAGTATTGACGAACGCTAGGTCAAATCATCCCTAGAAAATTAACATCTTTTCCATACACCAAAGTCATTTAAGGAAACGAGCACATCGCTTAGGGCAGGCTCAACACCTTCCTTAAAAAGGCTAACAACTTGGAAAAGAAGAAAGACGCCTCCTCATATCAAAGAGGCCGCTAAATATTATGAAGGCTTGACCCACTCACTATGGAAAGCATAAAACATAACCTCGTATACTTGCTTCGCTTAACACCAATTCAATGCTTTGCAAAGATGAGTTGCTCTCCTAGATAGAAAGGGAAGCCACCCTATGGGAACAAAATCAGCTTTGCATGACCTCACCTATGGTGACTAGAGAAGCTCACAAATGCATCATTAAAAAGTTTTTATGACCTCCATAACACACCAATTAGAAAATGTGGCAACTCGCAAAGCCAAGAAGCACGGTTCCGAGGTCTTCACAAAATCCAAACTTATCTAACCTTATCAAGTACCGTGCCCATGATAACATGTGGCATAAGTAAGGCAACCGTATAAAGATTATATCTCACAAGGAGGACCATCGGCCCAAAGCCATCATAATCTAAACGAGCTATCTCAATTACACGAGCTTGGCCCTTTGTCCTATCTCTCTCATAGGATAAAAAACTTTAGCTTGCACACAAAAAACAAAGATGTTCGCAAATGACATGGCACATAAAGAAGTTAACCGCCTAAACATGTTCACAAAAGCATCCAATGTTGAACAATAGACAAATGTTACTTGTTCAAAGAAACATTTATTCGGTTCCAAAGCAATAGCTTACTTGAAATAAGAATAAACTTCCTCAAATACCTAGTTTAAAGCTTCATATATACAGATCTTTGAATCCCGAAAGCTTGACATGTCTAGAGGCTTAGGAAGCTCATAAGTGAGAAGTTCAAAATCGAATGGTTAGATACCAAGTCATAAGCACCCAAGACTACGTCATGACTACTCATGACTGGGGGCTGATGGTACGGGTACCTAATTTTGAACGAATTAAGAAGTTTAGAAACCGAAAAGGCGAGGAACTAAAAAGTAAGAGATGCCGATTAGCTACACATGTCAAGGCTCCTGCCCTAAAAGCTAAAATGGTCACATGCACATTGCTACACATGTGACATCATCGGTAGGAATAAGGAAGCTTCGAACAAAATCATGGTCTGAATAAGGCATATGCTTCTCTGTTGGAAGAACGTTGTTTATTGTAGCTAAGCAACAAAGAACCTATTAAGCAAGCTAAAGAACAACACATCGTCCTTTCAATTGCTCCTGTCTAGGTGGCTCCGCTTATGTAAAAGATATAACAATACTTATCTTGCACATGATTATCTACAAAGAACCAGGCATAACAAAATCGGCAAGATCAAGGTTAACTAAAGCAGCTTGCTCAATCATCGAAGCAACCTGCTAAAACCTCCATACATCTTGCCGACACTGCAAGAGAATAACACTTAGCCGATATAAGGAAAAGTTTAAACACCTCATTAAGGGAACCTCATAAAAAGAAGATTCTATAAAAGACGAGCCTATATGCCTAAACTAATCCTATCAAGTGTGCAATCTCCGATAGATGGTTAATACTCACAAAGCCTACGAGGCTTAGAAACATAATAGCCCACAAGAAATATTAAAGCTACTTGTGGAACAACAAATGGATTACTAAAACAAGCAAAGAAGCTTCAAGCAATGGTTAGGGCAACACAACAAATGATCAAACAAGGGAGCATTGCTACTCGTGCCTACCTAAGAAGCACGCAAGCAAATTGCCAATGCAACGATGCAACTTGGTGACACCAAGGATCGTGGCAAACAACTTCTAGTAATCATGAACGCGACAAATTACCACAACGTTAGAACTCCACAAAATAATAGAGTTGGGTGAATCCTTATTCGCATCTGCCCTACGGCAGCAACCAGCTGTTAGGAGCATAGAAGCTGCTCGTAAGAATATAGAAGTTGCCAATAGGAAGCATGAAGGTAGCCTTCCAGAAATTGTTCACTATAGCAAGGAAGCAACATGAAAGAGGTAGCCCGCCATAGCATCAAAAAGCGTTGGTTAGGAGATATTTTTGCCATATGGTAGCACCTTGCTAAAGAATTGTTCAAGGAGTCCCAAAACCTCAACACTCGAAGCCATGAGACTTCACCACCTATGAGGTAAGTGAACATCTACCCTTGAAGTTTTACTTACCAACACTCCTTCAATCAAACACCACGCTGATGCACCATGCCATTAAACAAGCTCAACCTCCACCTCATGTGCTTTAAAGTGTCCAATGACTAAGAGAATTTTACTAAATTATGGAAAGGCTTATTTTTATTATCTTCTCTATTGAATCAACTCATACGAAAGGTCAATCAAAGATCACCATATACTCTATTCTAAACAATGTGGCTGAAGGCGAAAGAGTATCTCGAATGTCACCAAACTTACACATAAACATCGTCCAAAATGTTATGAGACATCTTTGTCTCCTTCGAAAGTTGATCATGGGTTCAAGTGTAAAGTTCCCTGACCTTGCACGAAGCTCTTCAAGTATCATCTAAAACCAAGAAAACTAACCATCATATCCTAGAAGGCAATTTTCTTAGCACACACGAAGCTTACTATCGTCAACAAAGAATATTACCTTCTTACATGACAAGCTAATATCCTTACATAGAAAGCTTCCATAAGCAAGCTAACCTCCTTATACATGAAGTTGTACATAAAAAGCCTCCATAAGGGAGCTAACCTTCTTATATAAGGAGATGTCCATTCTTACCTAAATAGCTTTCATTCTTACATAGGAATTTAACATTCTTATATAAGAAGCTGACATTCTTACATAAGAAGCTGCCCTTCTTACATAAGAAGCTGCCATTCTTACGTAAAGAAGCTGCCCTTCTTACACAAGAAGACAACCTTCTTACTCAAGAGGCTATTATTCTTACATAAAAAGACTTATGGAACTACAAAAGAATCTCCCTAACATTTCCTCATGACATTTCGTCTCTTTGACATATGGCAAACACAAAGAGAGGAACTTTAGAGGGAAGCTTATCATATAAAAAATCCACATTATTTTAAGTGCATAGTATTAATATGCATGTATTATTGCATTACCCCAACTCATGGAAAAACTAACAAGGATATGCTCTTCAAAGACGTACTCCACAAGACATTGATCCATGAAAGTTGGTCAAATACCACAACATGCATACGGAATCCATGATATAGCCTACTCTAAGGCAACCTCAGTTACTATAACATTTTGATATTCTATCAATAAATCCAAAAGCGTTGTCTAGACAATGTAGTTTCTAAGCTGCAAGCTAACGGAACGAAGGAAACTCTTTCGTGCAACCACAACCACTTGTCACTTATCTTATCAAAGGGTGAGCCCCTCCTAACCAGGCTCCATGGGATCCGGCGCTATACCTACCCATGAAACGGGGATGAGCTCCTAGGCCACAACTGCTCAACAGGTAACAAGGATAATGACCTTCCTGTATACAGGGTGAGTTCCTAATACAATCCACAACTCCATGGGACAAGTTCTTTAGATGGAATACCTAAACCCATGAAAGAGGGTGAGCTCCTCACACCAAGACAGTTCATACATGTTCATAACAGGTTACAAGCAAGCTGATATGATAAGCATTGCATCGGTTCTCTAGCCTAGTAGCCTGGGATTAAAACGAACATTTCATATAGGTAACTGTTGCTACAACAAGAATAAGGCATGGAGATGGTATGGATATCTCTTCGGGTTGGACCTAGCACCTTCCGAGCATGTACCTGCACCACGAACAACTCGTTAGAAGGGGTCCAGAGACCGGGGTCTCTGGACCACCCTCCGACGCTCAACATTAGTGATTTATCCCAAGAAATGTACATAAAAGTAAATATAAAGGAGTAAATGAGGGATACGAAGTATGAAAGGAGGTGGTGGTTGAAACCCGGCGGTTAGCTAGCAGCCGAGGTGATTTCGGGCTGCTTAACTCGATGGCTGAAAGTTGGTTATTAGAACCATGGATATGAAGACTGCAGATATGGCAGCTCCAGGGCTCCGTTAGGGGAGCTCGCGAGTTCAGCAGGGGAGCTTAACAGCTTTATTGTGTGTAATTATGGAGTGTTCATGAGCTGCTGATGTGATACTTTAGCAGCTCGTAGGCTCCTCTATGGGAGCTAGGCAGATTAGTTAGTGAGAGAATGTTTCTAGAGAGAGAGAGAAAGTGAGTGAGATGTCTTGAGTGGAGACCAAGACAAAATGGGATGGGTTTGAGTGAAGGTGTAACCCCCCTATTTATAGAGGGTGAAACCCCAAACCCTAATGGGCTTTGTGGTAATGGGCCGGGCTGGCCCATAAATGTTGGACCCACCTTTATTATTGACCTCCTGTAAGGCAGGTCATGTGCTTGTGTAAGGCAGGTCCTGTGCTAGGGAGCTGAGGAGCCGATGCGGGTAGCTTCTCTACACCAGCTTCTGGCTTTTCGGCTTCCTGGCCTGAGCTTGATAGCTTCTTAAATATGTTTAAACGTGGGGGTTTGGGTACCCACGTCATCAGCCCCCCAGTCATAAGTAGTCATGACGTAGTCATGGGTGCTTGTGACTTAGTAATCTTATCTCCTCTTTTCCTACCTCTAGAAATTCATAAACTTTGGTGTAAGGTGTTTGCGCCTTATATGTTTATGAATTTCTTATTTTGGACTTCATAATTTCTGCCTTTTCTTGTAGCTTCTACGTTTCCGATGTTTCTTGAAAAGCTTAGAAGATGCAAAGCTTTGTTGGACGTCTTGGAAGTCCTTAGATCTTCTAGTATTGAAGATTATTTTGTAGCTTATGAGCTTTGAAACATCTTTATTGTTTTTGAAGCTTCCAAGCTTCCGGTTTTCGCTTAGCTTTCTTTTAGGCGACTTGCTTGAATTTGACTTGTCATGATTGGACGACCGAGCAATGGAGCTCCAAGACACTAGGGACCAGCTTGTTAGGTGGTTATCTCACCCTTAGAGGAAACGACAAGCATTTCTTGCTCATTTATAGAAGAAGTTTCTATCTCATGGGGATCGTTCATGTAACATTGACATGTTGCAAAATTTCTTGGTGATAAGCTTGTAGGTGTGAAGAACTAGGAGATGTTCATCAAAGTGGTTGGGAGACTCTACCTTCCTTATTGGGGAGGGTCCAAAAGTCCATGAATGAATGGAATCATCTTGTTGATGGACTTATCATAGACAAGCAGTGGTTGTGAACATATGTGGTAACATGCTGGTACACGCCTTTTTACCTTGTAGAGTTCTTAGCCTTGAGGTTCATGGTAAGATATATCACCGTAAACGTCTTAGTCACGTGTCCCAAATGGGTAAGAGCTCATAGATATTTGTTTGTCAAATGGCGTAGCTTACTTTCCCAAAGTCTTTGGGTTTTTGAAGCATTTGATAAACTTTTTCTACGATAGGATTGATGAATTCAAGCAAGTAGAAGCCAACGATGTAAAAGAATGAGCTTATCGTGTGTGTATGGCACACCGTGTTGGTGATCTTGCAATAGACAAGTAGTGGCTTTGATCTTGGTATTTATCGTGTCACTACGTGTCTCTTTTTCTTATACATGTATACTAGGCTTATAATCACCTTGCCGGGGTTTGCGGTAAGTTATACCAACGCGAGCGTCATATGTGCTCTCCCGGATATTCTTTGGTGCCTGATGGTAGCTAATAGCTTCATTCCATGAGCTCATCGCTTCCATCCATTAGGTGTAGTAGCTTACCAGCTTGAGACTTTGGGCTTCTCTAAGTGTTGTGGTAAGCTCGTTTTATAATAGATGTGATGGAGCAAGGCAGATATGAGCAAACATGGCAAAAGAAGGAGCCTTTTGCGTACCAATGTTGTAGATTGATAAACTTTTTCCGTAACAAAGTGGGCTTATTTGATGCGGAAGTGAGCTTCTTTCGTATAAAGGCGAGTTTATAGGTGTACGCTATTGAGCTTCCTTTGCATGGATGTGAGCTTGTAGCGCAATTTAGTGAACTTCCTTTACACAAAGATGAGCTTCTTACGAAAGCTATTTTCTTCCTATATCCTTGTAAGAGGCTTCTCTTTATCAAAATGTGAGACTAAGCCTCTTTTTATATTTCTTTTTCAATCGTATGGTACTTCTAAATGTGTAGACAATCTTGTTGTCTTAGAAGCTTATTCCCGGTTGTAGTTGCGTATCATAAGAAGGTTGAACCTTGTTTGAGCAAGGTATTGCTCGTTGAACTTGCCCATGCCTTAATGACATCTTCGTTGGCAAGGATGCTTCCCCTACTATTATGGTTGAGAGCACTCCCAAGCCAATATAGCAGGCTAACTTTGATAATGAATTTGTTGCTCTTCTAGTGAGCTAATGCATTATGATTCTGAAGACCTTGTCATGTAAGCTATGCATGAGTCTTGCTATGCAAATGCCTTTATAACCTTGTTATGGTTTGATGCTTTGCTTTACGACTATATGACCAAGGAACTTCCCTTCCCTTCCTCAATGGGAATGCTCCCCCTCTAGGGGTGATACTTTATTTAAGTTTAATGTTTGGTTGTCTTAGATCTGTTACTTGTCGTTTATAGTGTTTGCAATGTCTTTAACCTTTTGCCATGAGGTGGATGCTGCAGTCACCCATCCCAGGCTACTAAGCTAGAGAACCGATGCAATGCTTATCCTATCAGCTTGTTGGTAACCTTTCTCAACGGTTACCTATATGAAATATTCGTTTTGATCCCAGGCTACTAGGCTAGAGAACCGTCGCAATGCTTATCATATCAGCTTGCTTGTAACCTGTTATGAACATGTATGAGCTGTCTTGGTGTGAGGGGCTCACCCTCTTTCATGGGTTTAGGTATTCCATCTAAATGACTTGTCCCATGGAGTTGTGGATTGTATTAGGAACTCACCCTGTATACAGGAAGGTCATTATCCTTGTTACCTGTTGAGCAGTTGTGGCCTAGGAGCTCATCCCCGTTTCATGGGTAGGTATAGCGCCGGATCCCATGGAGCCTAGTTAGGAGGGGCTCACCCTTTGATAAGATAAGTGACAAGTGGTTGTGGTTGCACGAAAGAGTTTCCTTTGTTCCGTTAGCTTGCAGCTTAGAAACTATATTGTCTAGACAACGCTTTTCGAGTATGAATTGGATTCATTGATAGAATATCAAGATGTTATAGTAACTGAGGTTGCTTTAGCGTAGGCTATATCATGGATTTCATATGCATGTTGTGGTATTTGACCAACTTTCATGGATCAATGTCTTGTGGAGTACGTCTTTGAAGAGCATATCCTTGTTAGTTTTTCCATGAGTTGGGGTAATGCAATAATACATGCATATTAATACTACACACTTTAGAAAATGTGGGCCTTTTATGTGATAAGCTTCCCGTTGAAGTTCCTCTTTTTGTGTTCGCCATATGTCGAATAGACGAAATGTCATGAGGAAATGTTAGGGAGATTCTTTTGTAATTCCATAAGACTTTTTATGTAAGAATAATAGCCTCTTGAGTAAGAATGTTACCTTCTTGCGTAAGAAGGGCAGCTTCTTTACGTAAGAATGGCAGCTTCTTGTGTAAGAAGGGCAGCTTCTTATGTAAAAATGTTAACTTCCTATGTAAGAATGGAAGCTATTTAGGTAAGAACGGACATCTCCTTATATGAGAAGGTTAGCTCCCTTATGGAGGCTTTTTATGTACAACTTCATGTATAAGGAGGTTAGCTTGTCATGTAAGAAGGTAATATTCTTTGTTGACGATAATAAGCTTCGTATGTGCTAAGAAAATTGCCTTCTAGGATATGATGGTTAGTTTTCTTGGTTTTAGATGATACTTGAAGAGCTTCATGCGAGGTCAGGGAACTTTACACTTGAACCCGTGATCAACTTTTGAAGGAGACAAAGATATCTCATAACATTTTGGACGATGTTTATGTGTAAATTTGGTGACATTCGAGATACTCTTACGCCTTCAACCACATTGTTTAGAATAGAGTATATGGTGATCTTTGATTGACCTTTCGTATGAGTTGATTAAATAGAGAAGGTAGTAAAAATAAGCTTTTCCATAATTTAGTAAAATTCCCTTAATCATTGGACATTTTAAAGCGCATGAGGTAGAGGTTGAGCTTGTTTAATGGCATGGTGCATCAACGTGGTGTTTGGTTGAAGGAGAGTTAGTAAGTAAAAGTTCAAGGATAGATGTTCACTTACTTCATAGGTGGTGAAGTCTCATGGCTTCGAGTGTTGAGGTTTTGGGACTCCTTGAACAATTCTTTATTAAGGTGCTACCATATGGCAAAAATATCTCCTAACCAACGCTTTTTGACGCTATGGCGGGCTACCTCTTTCATGTTGCTTCCTTGCTGTAGTGAACAATTTCTGGAAGGCTACCGTCATGCTTCCTATTGGCAACTACTATATTCTGACAGCTGGTTGCTGCCGTAGGGCAGGTGCGAATAAGGATTCACCCAACTCTATTATTTTGTGGAGTTCTAACGTTGTGGTAATTTGTTGCGTACATGATTACTAGAAGTTGTTTGCCACGATCCTTGGTGTCACCAAGTTGCATTGCTGCATTGGCAATTTACTTGCGTGCTTTTTAGGTAGGCACGAGTAGCAATGCTCCCTTGTTTGATCATTTGTTGTGTTGCCCTAACCATTGCTTGAAGCTTCTTTGCTTGTTTTAGTAATCCATTTGTCGTTCCACAAGTTCCTTTAATATTTCTTATGGGTTATTATGTTTCTAAGCCTCGTAGGCTTTGTGATTATTAACCATCTATCGGATATTGCACACTTGATAGGATTAGTTTAGGCATATAGGCTCGTTTTTTATAGAACCTTCTTTTTGTAAGATTCCCTTGACGAGGTGTTTAAACTTTTCCATATATCGGCTAAGTGTTAGTGTCAGCAAGATGTATGGAGGTTTTAGCAGGTTGCTTCGATGATTGAGCAAGCTGCTTTAGTTAACCTTGATCTTGCCGATTTTGTTCATGCCTGATTCTTTATAGATAATCATGTGCAAAGTAAGTATTGTCATATCTTTTACATAAGCGGAGCCACCTGGACAGGAGCAATTGAAAGGACGATGTGTTGTTCTTTAGCTTGCTTGATAGGTTCTTTGTTGCTTAGCTGTAATAAGCAACGTTCCTCCAACAGAGAAGCATATGCCTTATTCAGACCATGATTTTGTTCGAGGCTTCTTTACTCCTACCGATGATGTCACATGTGTAGCAATGTGCTTGTGACAATTTTAGCTTTTAGGGCAGGAGCCTTGACATATGTAGCTAATCGGCGTCTCTACTTTTTAGTTCCTCGCCTTTTTGGTTTCTAAACTTCTTAATTTGTTCAAAATTAGGTACCCGTACCATCAGCCCCCAGTCATGAGTAGTCATGACGTAGTCATGGGTGCTTATGACTTGGTATCTAACCATTTGATTTTGAACTTCTCACTTATGAGCTTCCTAAGCCTCTAGACATGTCAAGCTTTCGGGATTCAAAGATCCGTATATATGAAGCTTTAAACTAGGTATTTGAGGAAGTTTATTCTTATTTCAAGTAAGCTATTGCTTTGGAACCGAATAAATGTTTCTTTGAACAAGTAACATTTGTCTATTGTTCGACATTTGATGCTTTTGTGAACATGTTTAGGCGGTTAACTTCTTTATGTGCCATGTCATTTGCGAACATCTTTGTGTTTTGTGTGCAAGCTAAAGTTTTTTATCCTATGAGAGAGATAGGACAAAGGGCCAAGCTCGTGTAATTGAGATAGCTCGTTTAGATTATGATGGCTTTGGGCCGATGGTCCTCCTTGTGAGATATAATCTTTGTACGGTTGTCTTACTTATGCCACATGTTATCATGGGCACGGTACTTGATAAGGTTAGATAAGTTTGGATATTGTGAAGACCTCGGAACCGTGCTTCTTGGCTTTGCGAGTTGCCACATTTTCTAATTGGTGTGTTATGGAGGTCATAAAAACTTTTTAATGATGCATTTGTGAGCTTCTCTAGTCACCATAGGTGAGGTCATGCAAAGCTCATTTTGTTCCCATAGGGTGGCTTCCCTTTCTATCTAGGAGAGCAACTCATCTTTGCAAAGCATTGAATTGGTGTTAAGCGAAGCAAGTATACGGGGTTATGTTTTATGCTTTCCATAGTGAGTGGGTCAAGCCTTCATAATATTTAGCGGCCTCTTTGATTTGAGGAGGCGTCTTTCTTCTTTTCCAAGTTGTTAGTCTTTTTAAGGAAGGTGTTGAGCCTGCCCTAAGCGATGTGCTCGTTTCCTTAAATGACTTTGGTGTATGGAAAAGATGTTAATTTTCTAGGGATGATTTGACCTAGCATTCGTCAATACTTATAAAACCTCAGATTGATTCATATGGTGAAGTATAGCTGAGCTGCCAAGCTATTAGCTTCTTTACCTCAGCCGGAGGCTATGTAGCGTATGACATATGAGTTAATTTTCGTAGCTTTTGACATGTTTGTTTTTTGTGTCTTCCAATATGTCATATATAATTGTTTAAAGACAAGTGTGGCCTTAGGAAGCAAATATCTTAGAGGTACTCACGGCACCCTATTTATATGTGTTCTCTTCCCAAGGGTTACTTGGGTGTATGTATTATGTTGTTTGCTTTAGGCTACCTACTTATAACTTGTGTATATCTGACTTTTGTCTTTTTGATGTAAAAGCTAAAGTATATTATATGACATAGGTGCGAGTTTGTAGTTGCGAGCTTCTAGCTTGTGGCCATGAGCTTGTAGCTTCTAGCCTTGGGCTTCGAGCTTCAAATTTCTAACTTCGAGCTTTGGGCTTCGATCTATGGGATCCAAGCTTTAGGTTTGTAGCATGCGAGCTGCAGCTTATAAGCTTGTAGCTCCCGGGCTGTAGCTCATGAGTTTACTTATAGAGTTGTCTGCAGCTGCCGTATGGCAGCTGGTATGAGTAGTGTACTTTTTCTGATAGCTATAAAGCTGAATAGTTGTCTATAGCTGTCATATAGCAGCTGACGCACTGACATGCATAGTTGTCTTCAGCTGTCCTGTAGCAGCTGACATACTGACATGAATAGTTATCCACAGCTGTCCTATAGCAGCTGATGTACTCTCTGACGTGAATAGTTGTTTAGGCTGATAAAGCTGAATGGTGGTCTGTAGCTGCCCTACGGGAGCCAGCCTGCTTTAGCGGACCTGACTAGCTGATAAAGTGTGTGTTTATTGTTTTTATTTATTTATTATTATTTTATAAGTGAAGTTAATGGTTAGCTTACAAGTGCATGGGATTTTTACACGCCATGGTTACACTCGTAAGTCCCTTCACTTTTACGAAGAATTTTGGGTCAAATATAGGTTAGGCTAAAAGTTGAAACGAGATGTAATGTTAGTTTTATTCAAGACTTTGTTTAACAACATTTAGAAGGTCGTTTCAACGATATGAGAAATAAAATAATTCTACACTTTATCTTGTTTAGGCTAGTAGGAGTTTTTAGGAGCTTGTGCCTAATGTTAATATCGAGAGAGCGATCATGTGCTTGTATCGCATGTGCACATGAAGTGAAGTGAAGAGCCATAAATGAATGTTTAGTACACAAAGATGTAAAATGAGCTTACATAGAGGAAGATTTCTAGCCCAGAGAGCTTCCCTAGGGGAGCATGACCCCATTTCGGTATGAACGTTTAGTATATTAAGATGTAACATGAGCTCACGCAGGGGAGGACTTCTAGCTCAGGGAGCTTCCATGGTGGAGCTTGCCTTTCATACCTGCTAAGCGTTGACCCTCTTTTTGTGCACGTTTAGCACATTAAGAGGTAACAGAGGCTGCCATAAGGGAAGGCTTCCCGCTCACGGTGCTTCCTTATGGGAGCAGTTGCTTCCTTACGGGAGCAGGTGCTTCCTTATAGGAGCGAGTGCTGACCCCCTTTCTATATGTCAGCAAGTGTTTTTGCCATTTTGGTGAAAGATACCACTTTTTATGCTTTTGAGGTCTGATTTGCTTTTGACTGAGCACTTTTTGTGGATTAGTGTGTAAGAAAGTATGACTTTTGACTTTTCTTACTTTTTTACTGTTCACCACTGTAGCAAGGCTGCTATATGGCAGCCTGGAGCTTCCTGGCTGCCCTATTTATAGTTTAGATAGGCTACCCAGCTCCGATTTATGTGATCTCTTTCTTAACTCGTAGATCAGTTGTGGGGGTTCTAAAATCCATGTTATCAGTTATAAACTCGATGATAACATTTACGAGGGAGCTGCAGGGTGGCAGCCTGGAGCTTCCTAGCTTCCGAGTCTTAGCCTTTTAGCTTAGGCAGGTTACCCTGCTCCAATGCTTTGTGTATTTTTATAAATGCCTATTTTCATCGTTAAGGGACATATTTTAAGAGATCGTTTATGGGTCTGTAATATCAATTTGTGACCTTTAATTTTTTTTTCTCTTTTGTGATGATCTTGTGTGCTTATGATAGAAAGAAAAATGCTTTCACCCCACACTCTTTCAAACCCTTTCGTTTTGCAGTTTTAGCTTAAGGGTATATTATGAAAAGTGTGCATGGGGTTGGTGTTTAGATGTCTCACATTTTTCAATGATGTGATAGGTCAAAAAGTCATAGAAAGTAGGAATACTTTTACATAAAGGTCTCCAGGTTTCTTTTTCTTTATTAAATAATGAAAAAGTCTTCTAGGAATAAGAGATTTGACACTTTTACTTTGATTTGACCCATCTAAAAGATAGATGTATTTATTACGTATATGGCCATTCTAGCAAAAATGCATAGAGACATGTGGGCCCCACAAGACTTTTTATCAAAACTCCCTTTTTGAAAAAAAAAAAATAATAAAAATAAATTGATAGGCATTATAAACCATATGTATCAGGCAAAAGATTCTTTCATATGGTGTTGAAGCATTCTTTTTGTTTCACAATGTTCCAAATATTGTTTAGTAAGAATGCATATTTTTATTTGTTTTTTTTTTTTTTTTTTAAGTGTAAATATTTGGATTCGACATTTTTTAACAAGGTCACGTTTTTTTTACGTCACGTTTTGTTATGTTATGTCAAATTTCAAAGATCTTACATATAGCAACCAAGTTATAAGTGTATGGAACCCGGTCACCGGCGTTGTGAACACGTATCACGTGGAGCGAAAAACATGTGGAAGTGTAGGAGTGATTTTTCCGGTAAGAACATCCTCTCCATCCTTAAAAATAAAGAACTTAGGAACATTTGGGGGCTAAACCGCAAAGAGTTTCATGTTCTAAGCGCGATAACCCCACGGTGGGCGCCACTTGTTGCTACAACAAGAATAAGGCATGGAGATGGTATGGATATCTCTTCGGGTTGGACCTAGCACCTTCCGAGCATGTACCTGCACCACGAACAACTCGTTAGAAGGGGTCCAGAGACCGGGGTCTCTGGACCACCCTCCGACGCTCAACATTAGTGATTTATCCCAAGAAATGTACATAAAAGTAAATATAAAGGAGTAAATGAGGGATACGAAGTATGAAAGGAGGTGGTGGTTGAAACCCGGCGGTTAGCTAGCAGCCGAGGTGATTTCGGGCTGCTTAACTCGATGGCTGAAAGTTGGTTATTAGAACCATGGATATGAAGACTGCAGATATGGCAGCTCCAGGGCTCCGTTAGGGGAGCTCGCGAGTTCAGCAGGGGAGCTTAACAGCTTTATTGTGTGTAATTATGGAGTGTTCATGAGCTGCTGATGTGATACTTTAGCAGCTCGTAGGCTCCTCTATGGGAGCTAGGCAGATTAGTTAGTGAGAGAATGTTTCTAGAGAGAGAGAGAAAGTGAGTGAGATGTCTTGAGTGGAGACCAAGACAAAATGGGATGGGTTTGAGTGAAGGTGTAACCCCCCTATTTATAGAGGGTGAAACCCCAAACCCTAATGGGCTTTGTGGTAATGGGCCGGGCTGGCCCATAAATGTTGGACCCACCTTTATTATTGACCTCCTGTAAGGCAGGTCATGTGCTTGTGTAAGGCAGGTCCTGTGCTAGGGAGCTGAGGAGCCGATGCGGGTAGCTTCTCTACACCAGCTTCTGGCTTTTCGGCTTCCTGGCTTGAGCTTGATAGCTTCTTAAATATGTTTAAACGTGGGGGTTTGGGTACCCACGTCATCAGTAACCATTGAGAAAGGTTACCAACAAGCTGATAGGATGAGCATTGCATCGGTTCTCTAGCTTAGTAGCCTGGATGGGTGACTGCAGCATCCACCTCATGGCAAAAGGTTAAAGACATTGCAAACACTATAAACGACAAGTAACAGATCTAAGACAACCAAACATTAAACTTAAATAAAGCATCACCCCTAGAGGGGGGAGCATTCCCATTGAGGAAGGGAAGGGAAGTTCCTTGGTCATATAGTCGGAAAGCAAAGCATCAAACCATAACAAGATTATAAAGGCATTTGCATAGCAAGACTCATGCATAGCTTACATAAGCTTACATGACAAGGTCTTCAGAAATCATAATGCATTAGCTCACTAGAAGAGCAACAAATTCATCATCAAAATTAGCCTGCTATATCGGCTTAGGAGTGCTCTCAACCATAATAGTAGGGAAGCATCCTTGCCAACAAAGGCGTCATTAAGGCATGGACAAGTTCAACGAGCAATACCTTGCTCAAACAAGGTTCAACCTTCTTATGATACGCAACTACAACTGGGAATAAGCTTCTAAGAGAACAAGACTGTCTACACATTTAGAAGTACCATACAGTTGAAAAAGAAATATAAAAAGAGGCTTAGTCTCACATTTTGATAAAGAGAAGCCTCTTACATGGATATAGGAAGAAAATAGCTTTCGCAAGAAGCTCATCTTTGTGTAAAGGAAGTTCACTAAATTGCGCTACAAGCTCACATCCATGCAAAGGAAGCTCAATAACGTACACCTATAAACTCGCCTTTATACGAAGGAAGCTCACTTGTTAGCGTGAAAAACTCACCAACATATGCGTTCATGTTCATACCAAAGAAGTTCAGCGTCATATACCAAAAATCACGTAATAGGATAACCTACAAGTATGAGAAACTCACTTCCGCATCAAATAAGCCCACTTTGTTACGGAAAAAGTTTATCAATATACAACATAAGGTACGCAAAAGGCTCCTTCTTTTGCCATATTTGCTCATATCTGCCTTGCTCCATCACATCTATTATAAAACGAGCTTACCACAACACTTAGAGAAGCTCAAAGTCTCAAGCTGGTAAGCTGCTATATCTAATGGATGGAAGCGATGAGCTCATGGAATGAAGCTACTAGCTACCATCAGGCACCAAAGAATATCCAGGAGAGCACATATGACGCTCGCGTTGGTATAACTTACCGCAAACCTTGGCAAGGTGATTATAAGCCTAGTATACATGTATAAGAAAAAGAGACACGTAGTGACACGATAAATACGAAGATCAAAGCCACTACTTGTCTATTGCAAGATCACCAACACGGTGTGCCATACACACAAGATAAGCCCATTCTTTTACATCGTTGGCTTCTACTTGCTTGAATTCATCAATCCTATCATAGAAAAAGTTTATCAAATGCTTCAAAAACCTAAAGACTTTGGGAAAGTAAGCTACGCCATTTGACAAACAAATATCTATGAGCTCTTACCCATTTGGGACACGTGACTAAGATGTTTACGGTGATATAGCTTACCATGAACTTCAAGGCTAAGAACTCTACAAGGTAAAAAGGCGTGTACTAGCATGCCACCACATATGTTCACAACCACTGCTTGTCTATGATAAGTCCATCAACAAGATGATTCCATTCATTCATGGACTTTTGGACCCTCTCCAATAAGGAAGGTAGAGTCTCCCAACCACCTTGATGAACATCTCCTAGTTCTTCACACCTACAAGCTTATCACCAAGAAATTTTGCAACATGTCAATGTAACATGCACGATCCCCATGAGATAGAAACTTCTTCTATAAATGAGCAAGAAATGCTTGTCGTCTCCTCTAAGGGTGAGATTGTAACCACCCAACAAACTGTCCCTAGTCTCTTGGAGCTCCCTTGCTCGGTCGTCCAATCACGACAAGTCAAATTCAAGCAAAAGAAAGCTAAGCGAAAACCGGAAGCTTGGAAGCTTAAAAAAAACCAATGTTTCAAAGCTCATAAGCTACAAAATAAGCTTTGATACTAGAAGCTCTAAGGACTTCCAAGACGTCCAATAAGCTTTGCATCTTCTAAGCTTCTCAAGAAACACCGGAAACGTAGAAGCTACAAGAAAAGGCAGAAATTATGGAGTCCGAAATAAGAAATTCATAAACAAATAAGGCGCAAACACCTTACACCAAAGTTTATGAATTTCTAGAGGTAGGAAAAAAGGAGACAAGATTACTAAGTCACAAGCACCCATGACTACGTCATGACTACTTATGACTGGGGGGCTGATGACGTGGGTACCCAAACCCCCACGTCTAAACATATTTAAGAAGCTATCAGGGTCGGGCCAGGAAGCCAAAAAGCCAGAAGCTAGTGTAGAGAAGCTACCTGCATCGGCTCCTCAGCTCCCTAGCACAGGACCTGCCTTACAGGAGGTTAGTAATAAAGGTGGGTCCAACACTTATGGGCCAGCCCAGCCCATTACTACAAAGCCCATTAGGGTTTGGGGTTTCACCCTCTATAAATAGAGGGGTTACACCTTCACTCAAGGCCATCCCATTTGTCTTGATCTCCACTCAAGACATCTCACTCACTTTCTCTCTCTCTCTAGAAACATTCTCTCACTAACTAATCTGCCTAGCTCCCATAGAGGAGCCTACGAGCTGCTAAAGTATCACATCAGCAGCTCATGAACTCTCCATAATTACACACAATAAAGCTGTTAAGCTCCCCTGTTGAACTCACGAGCTCCCCTGTCGGAGCCCCGGAGCTGCCATATCTGCAGTCTACATATCCATGGTTCTAATAACCAACTTTCAGCCATCGAGTTAAGCAGTCCGAAATCGCCTCGGCTGCTAGCTAACCGCCGGGTTTCAACCACCACCTCCTATCATACTTCGTATCCCTCATTTACTCCTTTATCTTTACTTTTATGTACATTTCTTGGGATAAATCACTAATGTTGAGCGTCGGAGGGTGGTCCAGAGACCCCGGTCTCTGGACCCCTTCTAACGAGTTGTTCGTGGTGCAGGTACATGCTCGGAAGGTGCTAGGTCCAACCCGAAGAGACGTCCATACTATCTCCATGCCTTATTCTTGTTGTTTCAACAGGGCATGATCGAACCAAATCCGACCATGGTTCAACTATCGTTCATTTAGACACCATTCTGACTCTTTTTCGTGTAGCCATCATGCGAAATTAAAAAACGATTAGAAGCAATAATCTACATAACTCATTTAATATACCTACCTTACAAGTATATTATTCATTTCAATTTTGTCGACTATCAAGCTATTAGGAAAAGATAGTTAACTCATGAATGGAGCATTTTAAACGGTTGTTAATTTTTTTAAAACAACGCTATTCATGAAAATGGAGTATTATAAACCGTTGTAAAATTTAACTAAACTTAAGTTGAGTCGTGTTACATAATGGAGATTGATGCAGTATGTTGATGTCAATATTGTCACCGACGACTTTGAAAAACGCATGCCAAGTACATAAGTCTTGTGAGACAACCTTTCTAGCATAAGGCTATGCCTTTTTATCACCCCTCATGTATTGTCCTCGCCATGCTGTTGACCAACTTCTCCAAGGAAAGTGCATACAATCTATGATGCCTAGCATCCTTGGAAAACCATGTCTACATGTGTGACGCATAAAGGTTGTACGTTGGTCTATAAAGAAATTAATTTCCGTATAAATAAATGACACCATCACAAAGGGTTGCAAACTTTCACAAGAAGTTCTTTCACTCATATTTAGGTACTCATCAAATTTTACAGGTATAGTGCTGATGGGATTGGGTACCGAATACACTATTCCGCATACCCAAACCCGAAACAACATCACCGCTCGGAGAAAAGCCTATGCGCAAGAAGTGGTCAAAGCACATTAATGACCGGTCAATGGTCAAGTCTCGGTCAAGGCGGATATCATGCATGGTCAACTGCCATGCATAAATCACGTAGACTCAATAGTAAAGGCGGTACAACGTTCCATCATTCCCATTAATTTAACTTTTCTTATATCACCATACTAACACAACTAAGGGTGATGGAGACAACCTAACCACGGTTAGGACTTGGGTAATGGTGGCATACGGACTCTCCTATAAAAGGGATCACATCCCCAATACGAGAGGACACTTTCTACTGACCTGGAGAGCTATCACATTTGATAGTATCCCCATTCACCCCGTTTTTGTTATAAACAACTACCTTGTGTAGTCGTCTCCACACCCACATATTCACTCTTGTTTGTAGGTTCCTCCATCCATAGCTGTTAGTGAAGGATCAACCCTGTAGTAACTCATAATCTTATCATCCCTAACCGGTGGTGGGATTATTTGTTTCTTCATTGGCGCCATCCCTTACGGTTTTAACCAATCTTTCAAACTAGCAACATAGCTTTCTCAAAGGATGCAAACAACAATAACACTGCTGAAGTTGATGCCACAATCAACGACGAAATCTAGGATGTTACACCAAACACCATCATGAAGAATGTGGCTCAGAAGCAACCGGCTTCGGCATTCCAGTTCCACCCAATCAAGGGAGGATCTACTAGAGGAAAGAAGAAACAAGATAACCTATCTCTGGTTGACCCGGACGAATGGTTGGCTCGACAAAATTCAAAGACAATCGCTGAATACCAGAAGATGGTAATGAATCAAGCTAAACTCAATGTTCAAAAGACGTTAAGTTTCGACACAAAGGAGGAAGATTCAGAATCTTCTTGTGAAAACAACAATGGCCGTCACACTAAGGGACCTCGTCAGGCGGTGCGTGGTGGAGGCCGTGGTAGAAATACTCACGGTCAGGACCCCGCCAACCTGAATGAGGAACCAGACGGCTATGAATCAGAAAATAAGGTGCATCATGATTCTAATAAAAAACAGAATTCTAAATCTGTTGCCAGCAGTCTGGCACCCAAAGATGATGACATCTATAAGCCATACAGGCCGAAGGCTTTTGCCGAAAGATCAAAATTTTGTGCGCGTATTGCGCTAGCACCGATGCCCCAAGAGTGCAAGCTACCAAGCACCATTGGGAAATACGACGGTTTGCGCGATCCAGACGATCACTTACTTGCTTTTGATTGCGCTGGCAGCTGCTCCAAGCTGTGGCCGGTGCAAGCCTGGTGCCATCTGTTCGTGCAAACGTTAACAGGGGCAGCCAGAGTCTTGTATGAAAGCCTGCCTGTAGGAAGTCTGGTGGACTTCGATGATCTAATAAGAAAATTCAAGAACCACTTCTCACATCTGCGCAAACACAAGAAGGACAAAGCTCACATTCTCCTGTGTACGCGCCATGAGAACGAATCTCTGGAAGATTACATCATCAGATATAACAAGGAAGCCCTCCAGCTAGGATGCGGCGAAGAACTTACCCGCGCAGCATTCATACACGGGGTAAGAAACGACGATCCGATGAAGTGCCTAACGGGAAAAGATGGTGTGCCGCAAGCTTGGGATGAAGTGATTGAAGCAGCCAAAGTGTATGCATCTTCCGAACGATCCTTTCACCGAAATAAAAACACGCACCAAGGCAGCAGCCACCATCCATCATCAAACAATAGAGGGAAGGACAAACAGTCTGTCTGGTCTAGAATTTCAGGCACAACGGGGGAAGGAAAATACTCATCTGCGCAAGACGCATGAAACATGCTTAGCTCAAGAGGGTCCCGTGATCACAAAGGGCACTCAAAAAAGAATTACGAGTGGATACCACTGTCCAAAACACCATCTGAGGTGTTAAAAACTGAACAAATTCAATTCCCGAAACTACAAGAGCTCCGAGGTGACAGGCGGAACGTCGATAGGTCCAAGTACTGTGAATATCACGAAGACTACGGACATATGACAGACAACTGTTATAGCCTGAAGATGAAAATAGAAAACGCAATAAAATCAGGGCAGTTAACGCACCTTGTGAAGAACATGCGGAGAAAGCAGAGAGACAACACGGAGGGAGGCGAACCCTCTCAGAAAAAGATACTGAATCTCAATGCGCATCACGTAGCACTTCGCGCAATACATATAGATGACATATTGAATATAGTTGACATATTGTAACATTATGAAACTTTATATGTTTCTTGCATTAACGGTTTAAACAACACTTCAAAATTCCTCTCCATGTGATACATTTTGTAAAACATTTCCGCATTGAATATTTTGATATTGAATCAACGAAGTAATTTTGAACGAGTCTAACATTTGCGACATCACAGTTTCTATGCACATGTATTCTTGATGAAATAGCTAGCGATGTCTCAAACATCGGCTTAATTATGTCATTTTGTGTACGACTGAAGCTAGAAAGTGGAATTATTGCCTACCTTATTGAATGCCTTCTTCCTCAAAACTTGATGAACTGAAATATTACACGAAATTTAAAGTGATAGGTGGCCGGGATGAAAGTTGAAAACGTTTCATAGTTAAAGTGATAAAGACCAGACAAAAAATTTACATACAAAGAATAAAGGTTCTATTGTTATAAATTATATTGTAGCATAATTAGTAATAAAGTGATTCTTTATTATTAGAAAAGAACACAAAAATTTTGTCTGGCCTACCCCAGAAGTGAGTAAAGTCGCTATCTTTGATATTTTGTCGCTTAGTAAATGTGTGACATACAAAGCATTTGCCAGCCAGTCAACGACCGTCTGTGAATTTAAACTTGGGAAAATTGCTAAAGTGACCTTTCACCGAGGCGTTTTGCGAAAATAGCCCCCTTAGTCGACTCGGGAAAGATGGCTCCCGATTCCCGAGACACCCGAGCCGTCTTTGAAATTACCGAGGCGACTTTGACTGAACAGGAAAAAGTCGTCTCGGTGGCGACTTTTCCAAGGCGGCTTTGAAATTACCGAGGCAACTTTAAATAACCAAGGGGACTTTGAATTACCGAGGCGACTTTAAATTTCGGGAAGCGACTTTAAACTCGGCAGACGACTTTGTACTTTTATATCTCCAAAAGTCGCCACGGAGACGACTTTTTCAAATATTACAATATTACAATTTGTAACACGACAACAATTACAAAAACTGAAATATTACACGAAAAATATTAATATTTTTATTAATCCAAATATTACAATATTACAATTTGTAACACAACAACAATTACAAAAACTGAACTATTACACGAAAAATACACAAACTCGTTGCACACGTCGTCGACCGAGACATATCCATTGCACACGTCACCCACAGTAGTTAGCACTAGGGGAGGGGAAATTACTTCCCAAATTTACTTGCTTTGAACCTTGTTTGAATGGTGTATGTGCTCTACATAGACAAAGAATCGAACTTGCCAATAATGTAGACCACCACATCATCGATGCATTCTACACGGGTTAACCCACGCACAGATGCAACAACGATCCAAGTAGTTGTACGCAGATGTAACAACGGTCCAAGTATAATCAAACCGGACAATATATTCGTAAGCCGGTCGGCTTCGATTGAAAAGTGGAGGATTTAAAAATAAAAATGTCATTGATCGGAAAGTTGTAAGGTTTGATGAAGGTTTAGTATAGATGATTGAGAGAGGGTACAAATTTTGTGAAGTGAAATGGGGTATTTATACACATTGCAGAGACGATTCCCAAGACGACTCAAAGTCGTTTCACGGTTCCCGAGACGTCTTTGAGACGTCTCACGGTTCCAGAGACGGTTCAAAGCCGTGTGCAAATTCTTTGAGGGTTCCCGAGACGGCTTTGGAAACCGTCGCATTATTTACCGTGTGCAAATTTTTTGTATATAAATAGAAGAACTGTGGTTAAAACTCACAACTCACACAAACGATAAAAACTAAAAAAACACACACCCGCCAAAAATATGATCACATGGACCGAAGAGGAAGAGATGGCCCTTGTGGACTGCCACAAGGACGCCTCGAATGACCCGGAAATTCAACTTCTTCCCCCCCCCCCCTCGGGACGATGGGTCAGCCTTCCCCCGGAGGGGTTTTGGGCTCGGGTGTTTAGCGACTTCGTTGAACACATTGACACAAACACCACCAAAACCGTCCGTGACCTCCAGTTCAAGTGGGGCGACCTCAACATCAAATGTGAGAGGTGGAACACCATATACGAGCAACAAGTTACCGAAGACCCGGAGCTTGATGAAGAGTTGGCTATCGAATTCACTCAGTATGAGTATGGGGTTCGATACGGCAACGATTTCGAACATGTCGAGGCATGGCGATTGTTGTGCCCCCAACTTTAAGTTTTTTTTCTTTATTATGTATTTTTTTTATGTTTTCCTATTATAATGTTTAATTTTTAATGAAATGTTTTTATTTATGTTTTTATATTTACTTTTAGACTTATAAAAAACAATCAACTTAAAATATAAAACATAATAACGGTACAATGTGGGAACCGTCACGAAGACGGCTCCAATATATCCGGAGCCCTCTTTGACAGATCTCAGCCGTCTTCGGAGACGGCTGCAGGCTTGTCGGACACGTGGCAGACGGTAATTGGTCCGTGGGGGATTTGAAACAAAAGCCTGCTGAGGTGTCTCGGGAATCGGGAGCCGTCTTTCCCGAGTCGGCTGAGGGGGCTATTTTGGCAAAAGGCCTCGGTCAAAGGCCACTTTGGCAATTTTCCCTTTAAACTTTGTTATAGTCATAGGAATTCAACATCTCTAAAAAAATAGATGGCAAATTTTATTCATAGTATGTTTTACACTCGTTCTTCTAAAACTAGTAAACATGTCATATCTCTCTAAGAGACATGAGTCTCTATTAAGTGACTAGACACAGTTGACAATGAAAAAATATCTCACTTCTTTTAATTGCTAAACAATTGATTACGTTTATATTATTAGCAAAATCATAATTAAAATAAAAAACCGGTCGTAAATTATATTGAAATAACATGAATAAACTTTGATCGCTAGTTTTGCAACAAAAATTCATGTCGCAAAGGCAGTCTCGCTTAGTGTTTAAACAGTTGCTATTGAAATCAATGGTAAAAGGGCGTGTGCGACCAATATAACAATTGCAAATTGTCGTTTATCTTGTATTGATTTTAGCCTAAACTCCGTTACATTTTTCCATATTTTCCCACCAATTTGGTTAAGATAGATTCGATTTTTGGTACATTGCCTAGGTTGATACGCTCATGCTTTATTGATCTATGGACTAAGGATATTATTCAAGATTACCAATATATAGAAACATCATGGAAGTGGAAGCATTGTGTAACCATAAGTCCATAATTAGATGAAGCTCAAAATTAATCATGCATAAAACCATAACTATGTTCTTTTTGTTGGATAACTTACTAGTTCTCTCAGGGACCCATCAAAAACCTCTGACTGGTCAATGACTACTGTTAGAAAATTACTTCTATCATTATTATCTATATTTGCTTCTTTTTTTTACCAACTTACCAATGATAGTTGGTGATAAAGTAATTTTCCTAGTAGTGTACATTGTATATTAGTGTCCCTCATCCCATGTGACCATGCATTAACCAACTGCACATATACTTTATGTTCTCAAGTGACTTTGTAGAAGATGTTGTAAGATCCCCACACTGTTCACTGTTGTCTATAAACCACATCAACAAGCCCCTACGTACATACAGCAAATACTCCCTGCATATATTTAAGTGATGATATAAATGATTCATCAGTCCTCCCACCAACTAATTCTCTGTTATAAGCCTCACACATATTTTGTCACACACAAAATTTTCGAACAAAAACAGGAAAATTTTACACTAATGAGCCAAAAAACGGTGAGGATGGGTGTTCTCAAGGATGTGACTCAAACAAAATGCGTTCAACAAATGGGAGCACCTTTCCTATGATTCGTTTAACAAATAGACTACGCGCCAATGATGTTGTAACCTAGTGATTGCAATGGAGGTGGGAAGGTTTACCCACAATAGTGGGGTTCCTGCCCAGGAGGTCTCAAGTTCGATCCACGGGGTATGCAAAACATGCGAAGCCTTCGGGCGAGGGGTTGAAAAGCCTGTATGCATGGGGGATCAAACCGGGATGGGTAGGTTCGTTGGCAAGCGACTTACCCGGATGAACTACGTCGATAAAAAATAAAAACAAATAGACTACGCTTTTTCCTATAATTGATTCGTCCCTCCCACCAACAAATTCTCTAAATCATAACCAAAGATCAGAAAAACTAAAAGCCATTAAGACATTTTACAGAAACAAATGTCGATACATGTCTTAGACATGGGCTCTTCATGCATGTTCCATAGCCCATAGGTCTCATTAACTCTTTAACATGGTATAAAACCTTTAACAGTCGTAATTGAGCGAGTCCGACATTTTTTTTCTTTTTTTTTTGAACGTCTAATTTTCTCCCCCATTTTACACCCCTTCTTACACCTTTTTATTACACCTCTTTTTTGCCTCTTTTGAGGCTTGAACTCCAACCTTCCATTTGAAATCCCAACACCTTTACCATCACTCCACAAAAGGGTGGGGCGTGTATTAATAATAACTAGTGAATTTTCCCGCGCGTTGCGACCAAATTTAAAAATGGGTTGCAATATATCATTTGTGATAACTTACAAAACGTAAAAAGTTGATTTAATAGTACAAATGTTGTGCTTCTAGTAAGTTTATCTGAACTTATACATACCTGCTCGAGAACTTTATTTTTGCGAAAATGTTATTTTATTCAATTTTTATAGTCTTGATGAATTTGAAAAACGTCACTACTTTTGCAACCACTTTCTTTACCGGTTGACTTGCGCTAACTCTCGTGTAAGCAATGTATATACTAACACATGTTTCTTGATTAATTTGTTGGAATGTTTCTATTTTTCCTCTCAATACATTCTCTAATCTCAACTTTATCCAATAAATTACACAATATTTAAAAGATAATAAAGAATAGAGTAAATTGCCAAAATGGCCCCTCAGGTTTGACCCAAAATGCTTGTTTGGTCAGTTATCTTTTTTTTGTGCCAAAAGCACCCCTCACAGATCGAAAATTACCAAAATGGCCCATATTTAACTGAGTTTCTAACTGAGGATGGAAAGTCAGTTAAATATCAGGGGCATTTTCGTCATTTCATCTCTAAACGTTTTAAAACCCCTTTTAACCCATCTGAACTTCATCTTCTCCAACACTAACCCTCTTGATGCCACCACACCCTTTTGTCTTATAAAAACAACACCCACACATACTTTTCTGTATCAGACACACATGGTAGAGAGAGAAAGAGAGGGTGAACTAGAGAGAGAAGGAGACCGGTGGTCTCCTCCACCTCCGGCGAAACTCCGGCCACCGCCGTCTGATAACACCACCACAATCTCCACCGTCCACCCTCCGCCGCCATGAAGCCAAATCAGAAGCCTAATCAGAAGCCAAACCCTCCGCCGCCGCCGTCTGATAACACCACCACAATCTCCACCGTACACCACCGAAATCTGAACAGGAACCCTAGATCCCAACCGCTGCCGCCACCGTCGCAGTCTCTTCCTCTCTCCCTCTCTCTTTTCGATCTCTACGTCTCTCTCTCCCCATGATAATAATCGAGTGGAGTGTGGTAGGTGGTGGTGTGGTTGTAGGGTTTGGCTGCCGGAGCACCGCCGGAGGCGGAGGAGGAGTTGGGGATTATGATGATGAATGATGACAGAGAAGGTTACCTCTTGTTTAGGAGTGGTGATGATGAACAGGTTGTTGTCTCCGACGACTCTGCAACTCCGGTCACCATCTCCGGTGACCTGGTTACCTCTTGTTTAGGAGTGGTGATGATGAACAGGTTGTTGTTGTTGATAATCCTTGTGCTTGTGCTTAAGATCTGGTTGAAAGTTTTAGGTATACGTAAGTTTAAGTTTAAGTTTGTGTATTATAATAATTGGTGATGTATATCTGATTTGGAATCTAGATTTTGGTTTTGATATTCTGATTGAATATGGTAATCGAAGGGTTAGTTACTATAGTTTAGTAAAACTTTAATTGAATTGGAGTAATAAGTAATAATGTTGAAGGTGGAGTTGTTGAAGATGAAATAGAGGGGGAAGAAGAACACAGGGGCCATTTATATGGAGAAGATGAAGTACAGAGTGAAAGGACGAAATTACCCCTCAGACTTAACTGACTTTCCATCCTCAGTTAGAAACTCAGTTAAATATGGGCCATTTTGGCAATTTTCGATCTGTGAGGGGTGCTTTTGGCGCAAAAAAAAAAGATAACTGACCAAACAAGCATTTTGGGCCAAACCTGAGGGGCCATTTTGGCAATTTACTCTAAAGAATAATAGCTAGTATATATGATATTTAAAAGAAATAAAGAATGTTAGCAAGTATATAATGGATCCACAAAATTACCTGTCACATCCCTTTTGGTAGACATTGGTTGCAGACACTCTTAGATCGGACAACAGCCTTCATAGGAACTCTTGTTAATGTCTCAAAAACGATTACCCCATGAGATAATTCCGCCACGCTTGGGAGGTGGCTGGTAAGTTGTAAGTGAGCATTATGGTAATTTTCATACATAAAGATGACGATGAAAGAAAAATTATAAAGCCCACAAGATATGAAAGTAGAGATAAAAAAAAAATTACGTGGTCCTATGACCAAATAAACTAATATCACGAAAGAAATGTTTTGATGTATGTTAAAGAACATATTTTGGTCCCATTAATGAGAAACCCAAAAACACCACCAAAGTAAACTAACCCAAACAAAAATGCTAAACTATTCCTATGACCTAAATAAGGATTATATAGACCATTGCCTACCAAGTTTGTTTTTTGTCGTCTTATGAACAAAATCGTATAACTTACCACAATGTTAAAGCGGTTGTTACATAGCAATGCTTATAAAACCAAGTTCATTTTTGAGAATCAATTGTGCTACAACTGGCAGATAAAAAAAAGCCACACATTACTGAATCACCTTTCAAAAGTTGTAAGTGATTATGTTGACGGTTTGTAATTAAATAGCATGACACATTTTTATCATTCTTAACGAATACAATAAAGAGGGAAGGTTAAACATTATTATGACACAAAATAACATGGTATATATGAGATGCATAACATCAGAAGCAAGAAAAACATAAATCATTGAATTACGATAATACACATAATGTGAACGACTAGATCAACCACACCAAAACTGTATCTATATTTCTCAATGGAACCGGTCATTATGTGAGCTATAAGAAAGGGAAAATACCAGTAACTCCACTCATTATCATACCACGAAACCAACTTCACAAAATTATTATGCAATATGATTCTAGCCTTTGCATTAGATATGCTAGACCTGTAACATCATCACTTCTGGTTATTATTGTTTATACTTTATATGCAACAAATGAATGGAAAGACTACTAAGCATATGCTAAAGATGCTGAATGAACATGATTTTCTTTTACTTATGAGTGTTTGCCAATGTTTGAACAAGTTTTTGAACCAAGTTTTCCTGTCAGATGATAGTAACCATGAGGATGTCAGTTCACTTTTGGTTTTGAATGCCTTTTTGGCTCTTCATAGACATGTGGCAGACTATGACAAGGTGGTTGTCCATGTCCTCTTGGAAAATTGTTTGAGGGTGGAGCATCTGTTACTTGGACATCTATCACACCCCAACCCAGAACAGGCTTAGGTGTCACTATTACAGATATCAAAACCAAACACAATCCAAAGAAAAAGAATCCAAAAATTGTGCCAGGTTACTTCATAGATTGTGTTCGATATTTTTTTCGGTATGGGTTTGGGTTCGAGTTTTAAAATATAGTTGTTGGGATTTCGTATTTACTTCCCTTCGTCCGTTCTTTTCATAAACTGTTGATTTCTCCGTTACTGGGCAATTTTTGGCTCAGCCGTATTTTGTTTGTTGTGTTTGTCTTATGTGTTCGCAGGTAATATGGGGAATCAGGGATGAGTGAGAGAGAAATGAAGTTCAAGATGAATAAAACTTTTATTTTTGTTTATTGCGGTTTTAAATAAATTAAGACTTAGGATGTTGTTCGTTTTAATCTGAGACTCTCGATTGTCTTTTGGATTCTTTTTTTTTTGGGGATTGTGTTTGGTTTTGATATTTTTAATAGTGACACTTGAGCCTGTTCTGGGTTGGGGTGTGACAACATCTCTGGGAGCAGAGGTTTCAAGATTTTTGGTAACAGATGTTTGGACTAGTTTAAAAGTCTGTTTGGGCTTTCCTTTTAGAGTACTTACCACTTGACTCATTTGAGTTTTAACTTTATACTCTTGTATTTTGACATCAAAATTTTTGAGATAAAGACACTCTTTGGTTTTATGATTCTTTTTACCACTGTCACACCACGCCAATGGCGGAAACACGTGGCGCAACGGTTCAAACGTATAAAGTCAAGGTTAACGCAAATCATAAGTAATTAAGAAAATGGGTCATTTATTAAGGCGTCAAAAACCATGTTTTACGTTTACACATAAACGAAATTGTTGTTAATACAAGTAAGGAGGTTTCTCAAATATATCCCAAATCCTTGGGAAATAAAGGTGAAACCCCTTCAAAACACCCGACGCCCAGTTGAGAGATTCCCCTGACCCAGCTCACCATGTTGTCCATCTTCAATCAATTACCTGACAGATGTGTTTAAAATTCGTCAATATATAAATATTGGTGAGTTCACAGGTTTTAGTTTCCAAAACTTTAACTCTTGGGAAATACCGTGTTATGACAATTTATAAGAGTTGCAAGTTCCTACAATTCTACTTGAGCCTATAACCAAACCAAGACAAATAATAATAATGCCCCGCTCCAAGTCGTTACTCGGTATCCTACGACTTGATTTCAGAATACGTGCACCCCAGGCATACGCCGATGCATAATCGACGCTATCGATTAGGGGTGGGCCTTGTCAGGCACCAATAGTACTATTCAAATATTCCTTCGGTTTCATTTCCCTGAATTAATGATTATAGAAGCGAGGTCTCGACCCCGAGTGGCGATCACAACTCAAGTAATTATCCCGTCAAACATTTTCCCTAACATATCTTTCCCCCGAAAAACGTAAAATAGTTTAAAATGGGACCGTGAGACTCACCTGAATCTGTGCTCGGCTCAAAAGGAAGGATAGCAAATTTGTGGTCACGCACCTACAAACGTCCTAGACGTATAAGTCACTACACCTATAGTGCATGTGCCTTAGCAAGTTGTACACCCAACTCCCCGACCACATGTCATTCCAATTCCCGTTTAATTAAACGCGTATCCTAGGTTCGTTGGCGATGGATTACCCTTTTCTTACAAGTTATATATTATTCTCGTTAATATCCTTTTAACTTGTATATTATTATCCTCGATTCGACTTCACCTAACGTATAATTATTTTCCCATTCAAATAATTATACTTAAGATCGCATCGTTCGATATAATATATTCTTAACACTCGACCCGACTCACTTTGCCGCATATTTATTTTCCCATTCAAATAAATATGCTAAGGTCTTGTCGTTCGGTAGTATATTCTTAACGCCCGACTCGACTTACCATGCCGTATATTTATTTTCCCATTCAAATAAATACACTAGGATCTCGTCGGTTCGGCATACACATATATATATATATATATATATATATATATATATATATATATATATATATATATATATATATATATATGTATATTTTGTCTACTCGTCTCGGTTTTCCTTCCCGCATATCTACTTTCCCATTAAGTAGATATACTAGAATTTCGTCGAGTCGAGCATATATATATATATATATATATATGTGTGTGTGTGTAATTTTTCTTGTTAAGTCCATACGTTTGTTTAACGTCTTAATCATTTACGTTATGTTTTCTCCCACGAATATTTTCTCCAACACTTAGGAAAGTGTTATATAATTTTCACCCATGTTATATATATTTTACTTCCTAAAATATATATTTTCTCATCTTGCCGCAATGACATTTTTCTCTTGTTTGTCCGTTTATCCGCTATAGTTAGTTTATGTATCTAAGTCCGACAGTTAATTTTTCCAATATGCGTTTTATAGAAATATTATTTATATTTCTAATTCTTTAACACATATTACTTGAAAGGTTCAAAAATACTTTTGTATTTTTAACCCAACTTGTTAACTTATATACAAAAATGTTTCCAACACTTTTATATTCCCATTTATATAAATGTGTTCATTTTTGTATAAGTTTTCTCAAGTTTTTAATCTTGTTCAACATTTTTATAAAAACCTTTATTTTTATAAAATCCTTATGTTAATACAAGTCCATATTTTTATAAACTTCCATTTTTATAAAAATACCCTTTTTACACAAAATACACAAATAGTTTACTAGTGTTTACCAAACCATCCTTGGAAAATCATTATTTATGCTTTTGACACCAAACTTTCCATTGTTGCATTTTTGGATCAAAGTTTCTAAAATATCCATTTTAGTCCCTCAACTTTCAAAGTTACAACATTAGTCCCTTAACTTACAAATGTTGTATTTTTCCATCCTAACTTTCAAAGTTAGCATTTTCTTTCCCAAATTAGTGGACTTTGAAGAATCATCTTCTTAATGTTAGATTATTTTTACATCATACCACTTTTAATAGACTTATATTCCATCATTAAGGCTACTAATATGTGTGATTAGTGCATTTGTCCAACATATCCAAATTTCACTCATCCAAGTGAGTAGACTTTAAATATGTAACTTCTACATTTATGATTTTCTAACATATTCCAACTTATATTAGACTTTAGATGATCATTTTATGATGATCAAAACTACTTTTTAGCATATTCAAGTTACCTTCACAAATAATGTTTAAATCATCATCCTACATGAGTGTATGTGTAGATTTTATAACTTTTAGAAACACTACATTACTAACATCAAATCTATGATCCATTTACATGTCTTTAATCATTCATTTTACTCTAGTAAAATATGTTAAAGCTTATGTTCAAAACCACATTTTAACCCTTCATGTACAACTTGCTTCTAAGAACACATAACATGAATATTAATGATCAAAGCAAGGTTAAGAAGCTTACTACTAGCACAAGGCTAGGGAAGACAAAAACCTTGGATTTGAATGGGGTTTAGTGTGTTCTTCCAAGTGGTTAAGCTCCAAGCTCTTGAAACACACAATGGGGTTTTGAAGGATGGATATTTAGAGGTGATTTGGAAGTATTAAACTTGAAAGAAAAGTGTGTGTGTGTGTGTGTGTGATATGCTACGGCCAAGAGGGGAAGAAAGAAGGAGGTTTTGCTTTGTTGTTTCAAGTGTGCATACTTGCATCTTTATAGTATCCTTCCAATATCTCTAAAGATCACTTGTATCTTCCATGGATTATGCAAAATCTAGTGAAGATTGTGTGAGATACTAATGATCTTTGGGAGGTTATGTATAGGGTGTTTTGGCCGGGAGTTTAGAGAGAGAGAGGAGAGGATTTTGTAAATCTTTGAAGGACACACTAATCTCTTGTATCTCCTTTATAATCTTCCAAGATCACACACTAGATTTAGAAGCATGATTTCTTTTGTACTTGGAGATCTTTAGTGTGTTGTTTTCTTGTGCAAGTGGCCGAGATTTTGGACAAGAAAGCAAAGCTTAGGCTTGCTTTTGTACTACATGATCCTTTTTAAGATCCATCCATGCATGCCTAATCCCCATGATTACCTCTAAGACACAAGTGGGCTACTTAGACAAAAAGAGATTGTGCATGGGGGGGTGGGTTTAGGCCGGCCCTTAGGGGGTTTAGGTGGGGTCCACAACACCAAATATTTATCCATTATTTGTTATGTTAAATCCCTCCTCGTTCGGGTGTCGTTCGGGTATTTTTCGGGTTTTAACCGCGCGTTATACGGATATTAAAAATACCTTTAATAACCCTTAAACATAGCCTAGTTTAAGCGTTGATTGGTTATTTAGGCTTTTGTTGGGTGAAATTATAAGTTATACGCGTATCGGGCGGTACGCGCACTTTATTCGTTACCGAGAGATTTGTATGAAAAGCTCTCACTTATGGCTTTGGAGTTCCAAAGCCCATTATATTTTGTGAAATTACCCTTTATTTTATATCCTGGGTGTCCGGGATCCTTTTCGTTTATTTAATTTTTACCAGGTAATCGCCAACGTCCATACCGGATAAGTTTACTCGCACATGATCCTATCATGTTTTGTCATTAAACGTATGCATTCCTATGCATTATTTGGGAATTGCTATCTTCTAAGGCCTTGATAAATAAATCAACACATAATTGCATTTAATTACGTTAATCATATATGTAACACCCCAACCGATGGCGGAAACATCGAGGTGTCACGTAGTGACGATTGTTCAATAGCACATGGACTAAATTGTAAATGTTAATAGCAAATAACTTCCATTATTCAAAACGAAATACAAAGAGTCTTAATAGAAATCTCAAACATAATTATTAAATGTTCAACTTTTTTATTTAAGCACTAGGTCCAGCCTAAGCGTGAAAGCATGAAACATCAAACGTCACCTGAAACATGTACAAAACAATTTTGTCAACACATATAATGTATTGGTGAGTACATCCGTTTGTTATATATAGTAAGATAAACTTTAGCAACTCGTGTGTTATTTTGCAAGATGAAATAAGTAGTATCCGGGTCAAACCAACCCTAAGAGAAGAAAGCAGATATATATAGTATGCGCTAGTAGTAATGCAATACATAGAAATGACGAGGACTCTCAACAGAGTCACAAGGGTATAAACCATAGTACTATTCATTGAAATGCCAGGCCGCCCAGCGGTTAATGATTTGACAGGTCATAGATACACAAAATAACACAAGCAAACACACATAAGAATTGCTATTTTAGTAAAAGAAAAATATAAACTTGATAGTAAGTACATGAGTCACCCCGAAATGTAAAATAGTAAAAAGGGGAAAGATATACTCACAGTTTGCGAAAGCGATCAAAATCCACTTAAGCGGTTGTGAGCTAAGTAGTGAGAATTCCGAGGAATTCAACCTATAATGTATATGAATACTAGTAAGGTAAAGTCTACAAAGTCTAAGGTATCTAGGGTCTAAGGCATTAGGGTTTGCTAAGTCGATTTGGGGAATTAGAGTTTTTATGATTTAGTCGAATTAATGTAAAAGTTGTATATTAAAATAATATACTAAAGTTTGTAAATATGATTTAGGTAATATAATTATTACCGATTAAATATTTAGATAACAATATGTTTGAATAATCAAGACAAAATAATTTAGTTAGTTACTTTAACTAAATTAAAATAATACAATAATCATAAATATATAAATAAATAATTTTTGTGTTACACAACGATTCAACAAAAAATAATTAAGACATTAAATCATACGAGTATTTCTATTTTATAAGAAAACATTTATAAAATAGATGTTTAAATTGTATAAATAAATAAATGTGTTATTATGTCTAACTAAACGTAAATAAGACTAATAATACTATACGTGATCCAAAAATATTTATTTTATAGAAAATGGATGATTTCTGATGAAAACATATTAGAGTAATTTCCCCATAATTTATATAAACTTATTTGTATTTAAAACTGATTTAATGAGATTAAATCATGTTTAAATGATTAAAAATGGGAAAATTAATAAAAATAAATGTTTTATTGACCAATAATTTTTATTTCAGTTGAGAATGGTTAGAAATAATTACTCAAAAAGTTTGAGATTAAAATCATTAAAAATGATTTTTTTATCAATTATTTATGATTAAAACAATTTAATTCAATAAAAATATAAAAATAAAACATTTTTCAGAAAATAAAAATGTGGAAATGTTCTTTATGATGTCAAGAAGCTACACCTAAATTTTCATAATTTTTGGGCAAAAGATGAATTTATTATGAATATTTCACTTAATATTATATATATATATATATATATAACTATTAAAATGAAAATTGAAAAGAATTCCCACCAAAAAGGGATCCGCGTCCAAGGGGACTCGAACCCGGCTCCTCCCGTTTTCCAAACCACACACACACCACTAAGCCATCAGTGGCTTTTGTTGTTTTAATGAAAACGATTTACATTTATATCATTAAGCAATTATGTCATCTTCCCCAAATCCTCTAATCAAGAACCCTAACCCTAGGCCAAAATCAATAACTCGATTCAGACAAGAAGAACAAATAGAACCTTAGGGTTAATGATCTAACATGGCCGACTAACAAGATGGCACAAAAAAATGATACTTACAAAGCGATTTGAGGGCCGAACAAGGGAACTAAGGCTCGAAAAAAAAAAGAAGCTAAATCGTGCAGCTTGGACGCGATTCAGGTGTGTTTTTGTTGTGGGTTTTGATCGTGTAATCGTACAGAACAGGTGGGGATGATTATTTATAGCTAACATCGCGTTACAAAGGCGTTTGGGATTAATGCCGGACCTAATGCGACGGTTACACCTAGGCCGAATCATTACTCACTTTTAAACGTGTTTATGACTCAATTGCTCGTTGAAAACTCATTATTACGGATGGAGAAACGTAACCCAATGATTTAAGATTGATAAAACGCGTTAAAACTCATTAAATGAGTTCGCCGGAATTAAATTCCGGCCGCCGGAATGTGAGGTGACCGGAAAAACGTTTCTAACAGGGAGGGAAAGATAGATTTGTTTTGAACTTTCAAGTATTGGCAAAATTGGTCCCTCAAGTTGTAACTAGGTTAGTGTACCTTAGTTTAGGTTAGTTTTTCCCTTATAAATACTTAACCGAGTTAACTAAACTAACCTAAAATGTTTTAAAACTTTATGAACTAAAAAATTTTTTTATCAAATATTTTACGAATACGTTTCACCTACGCATTTGATTAAAACTTATACCCAATCGATTATAAATATAACTGATGACGTTTTAGTTTGTTCAAAAAAAAAATTTAATTTGAAGACGACGAAACTTACTGGGACTATAATGAAAATATTTCAGGGGTTATTATTGTAAATTTGACGAAAGACGAGGGTGACGGATGTCACAATATATTAGTTAATTAGTACGGAATTACCTCATTTTTGCCGGTTGTTACAACCACAGACTGAACAGTTTGGTTTAGAATCACACACACTTGTTCCTTTGTTGATATCATATGCTTTTGGAAGAAAACAGTTTTTAGTAACATGATTCTTCTGTTCACAAAAATCACAAAACAAGTCTGAACCCTTTTCTTTCTTCTTCCTTTTTTCCATCTTCTTTTCAACAGATGTTTGAGCATCTGCTGGAAGATCTTTTAAGGGAATGATTTTTGCCTGTGGTGCCTTTTTACCAGCAGGGGTTTCAAAGTTGACTGGTTTAAAGTTATCAAGAATATTACACTCATCTGACCAAGTTGGTTTAAACTGATATTTTCAATTTCAGTAAATGATGAGGAACCCTCAAGTTTTTCAAGAACAATTTTCTTTCCATTAGGTTCAGTGATTTTAATTTCTTGACCCTCCAGATTTGTTGGAATGACCTCAACAAACTTTGGTTCCCTTTTGTCAGTGTTTTGAGAGATTTGAGCAGTGGTTTCATTGCAACCAATGCCAAATTTCACATGACTTTTGGTCTGTTTGTTGAGGAGCATCTCAAAACCTTTGGAAGATTCCACCCATTTTTCACACTCAACTTGGGTGGATTCAAGCTCCTGTTTACAACTCTGATATTTTGTTATCATAGTTTGGAGCTCGTCCTTGGTTATACTTGCTTCATGTTTTAAACTGCTGATTTAAGATTCTTTTTCAGTTAATTTTGATTTTAACTCTTTTGAGAGTTTTCCAAACTGAATTTCATCATCTAAAATTTTCTTTCTAAGGTTTTCATTCACCTCTTTAATGTTAGCAATAGCTATTACACATTTGTCTGAACATAAATCATTTAAGATTTGAGGAGATACCTTAGCAGCAGCCATCAATGCACAATCACACTTGCACTCACAATCATTTTCACTCTATGGATCTGAGAGATTCACAGCCTCTTCTTCATACTTTTCAGCTGAAACAACTGTATCAACAACATCATTAGTCACATTTTCAAACTCAGAAACCACTTCCTCAGATTCAACCTCTTCAACAACTGTTTCCAAAGCCATGAAATAGAAATTTTCTAGTTCATTTTCAGATTTGGCAACAAGAGCAAAGTTCTCATCTGTTAGCTCATCTGGTAAACTGCTCCAATCAATAAAGCCTTGTGTGAAAAAGCTCTGTTGACTGGTCTCTGCAGGGGCAGAGGGTGGAGTAGCAGCTAGTGGCATTTGAGCCTGAGCAACAGGGGTTTGAACATATTGTATCTGTGAAACAGTGGTTTGGACATAGTGGACAGGAATAGTGGATGAGGACTGTGCAAAGTGAGCAGTGTTTTGCACATTTGGTCCAGGGGTATTTTGGAAAAACTGATAAGTGTTTGTCTGAGGCCTTTGATTTGGATAGGTAATCATAGGTGTCCCATTTTGACTCCTACATTCCCTAGCAAAATGACCCATTCTATGACATTTGTAACACTTAATTTTAGATTTATCCAACCCCACTTTTGACCCACCATGTAAACCTGGATATCTTCTGCCAGTTTTATTATAGAAATTGTTGTTTCTAATACTGAGCAGAGCCAGTTGGTGCAACATGTTCATTTCTTCCAAGTCCACGGGATCAAAATATTGAAGGTAATTATACTCAAAGGAGATGTTGTCAGATGCCTGGATATCACCACTTGCTGCAAAAGCATAGTTGGGTGAATAAGAATAAGAGTTAAAACTAGAAGTTATGTCAATAAATGATCATAACCCTGATCCTTACTACTATTCGGTTAACTAAGTGTACAAAAAGAAAACGATAATCGATTTTAAGTTAAATCAGATGTTGGTTAACTCAGTTTTCAATTGATTTTGGTTCAGTTTTGTCTTTTTTGTTTGACTTTAGTGAACAGTTTAGTCATTGCTTACTCCTAGATATTGTTAATTACGTAGCATATAAAAATAATTTAATTAGAAAAAATGGCAAGACTATACTCAAATTCAAGATAATAAAATGCTCATTATTATGATCTATTTTCTTTTTATAAAAGTATCAATGTATGAAAAATATATGACTATTTAAAAATAACGAGGGATCGTTTGCTTAAATAAAGGAAAAAAAGTTTAACTGTAATTTAATTAAGTAAAAGTTGAGTAAAGTTTAAGAGATTAAAGTGTAACTAAGATGAGGTATCAAAGTGTAATAGTGTTTGAATGACTATTTTGCCCTCATTTTAGAGTTGTTAATGAAATTAAAGTTCTTAATTTTTAGGTATCTTAAACTACCCTTATCTTATACATTATAATATCTATCTATATATATAAAAGAAAACGTATATGCTTACGTGGCGTGCAATGGAGGCCTCAACCTCCCTTTGAGAGTGCCAAGTGGCATCATAATTGAAATATTTTAGTGTTTTTAAACTATTTCTTTTTTAATTAAAAAAAAAAGATAAACATAAAACCCTAAATTAAATTGAGTTATTTTAGAAAAAAAAATAATTTAAAAATAAATTTAAAATTTTCTTTCTCATGTTTCCTCCCATTATTTTTAAACGTTTATATCTTTTATATACGGGATTTTTTAAAGAAAAAAATTACACCAAATTAACGAACGTTTTATTATCTTTCCAACGAGTACCATAGTCCTATATAAAAAACGAAGAAAAATCGACTATTTTTTTGTGGGGTTTCGTTCATACAAGAAAAAAACACACAAAGTGTTCATGTTATTCATTAATCATGTTTTTTGTTTTAAACCAGGTTCTTATCTATGATGTTGAAAATCAGCCCAATCGCCATGTTATCATTGGAATTTTACCAGGCATACTTCATCAAGAGAAGTTAGGAGAAAGAATCGCGCAACACTGCAACACATGGTGTCACCTTATAGCAAGGTTATTTTTTTATTTATTTAATTACAAGAGTAATAATTATTACTATTAGTATTAGTATTATTAGAATGGTTATATTTTTCAACCCCGAGACGCTCCCGGAAAGAATTAATAGTTGCTGATGTGGCGTTCAATGGTGGCCTCAACCATCTCTTGATTATGCCACGTGGCATAATGAGATGCAATGATTACAACTTCCAACTTAAGTGTTTGTTTAGTTGATTAGGTTAGGAATTATAAGAGCCATTAGAATGTGAGAAATTAGAGAGATGTGATGAGTTTTTTAATAGTTGCAGCTTACATAAGTGATTCTTTAGATGATTACTGATTAGGTTTTAAATTAGGGAATATGAGTTATTACTGATTAGAATACTATGAACATGCAATGATTGAGAGATTTTGTGGTTAGTTAACTTGAGCCATTTGCAATAGGTTATCACGTAAAATTAGATTTTTCAACCCCGGGACCCTCCCGGGGTAATCAGCTAGTAGTATAGATATACTTGTGAGCTTGAATTGCTTACCAAAAAGACAACACACAACCTTTTTTAGGGTTGATGTGTAAAGCATGAAGGCATTTGTTTTACGCAAGCCGGGTAATTTATTACCATATCCCCTAAATTTATAAAAGGTCATTCATACATAACAATTGGATGACTTTCTAGATACTTTGATCAACCATCTAAAGGCTGATGTAATTGAGTGATCATTATTGATAACATAGATCCCTTTATATAGGGGAGAATTACAATCAAGCTTATCTATACATGGTAAACTCTATCAATTATACATGGCAATACTAATCAACAATAATGGCTATAATTAAGGAGACAATCTCTATCCTTTGACTTGAATATTATTCCCGCTAATAGCCCCCCGCAGTTTGATCGGGAGGTAAGCAGACGGTCAAACTGGATCGGAACGAAGTGAACAGCTCCCTGGACAGGCCTTTGGTAAAAATGTCCGCGTATTGCAGTGAGGACGGGACATGGAGAACATGAATATCACCAACACGAACCTTCTCTCGAACAAAATGAATGTCAATTTCTATGTGTTTTGTTCGCTGATGCTGGACAGGATTATCTGACAAATAGACTGCGGAAACATTATCACAGTAAACAATTGAAGCCTGTCGTAGTGGAACATGTAACTCGAGTAGGAGGTTGCACAGCCACGTGACCTCGGCAACGGCATTAGCAACTCCTCTATATTCCGCCTCTGCACTGGAACGAGACACTGTAGGCTGGCGCTTGGAGGACCATGATAAAAGATTATCCCCGAGGAAAACACAGTAGCCGCTAGTGGACCTGCGTGAATCAGGACAGCCTCCCCAATCGGCGTCCGAATATGCAACGAGGGACTGAGAACTGGTACGAAGGATGCGTATGCCATAGTCAAGTGTGCCTTGGAGGTAACGGATGATACGTTTCATAAACGCAAAATGAGAGTCCCGAGGGTCATGCATGAAAAGGCAAACCTGCTGAACGGCATAAGAAATGTCGGGTCTAGTGAATGTCAGGTACTGAAGTGCTCCCGCAAGGCTACGATAAAGAGTAGGGTCCTTGAATGGAGCCCCAGCAGTTGCACTTAATTTAGCGGCAAGATCCACCGGTGTGCTGCAAGGCTTACAATCTGTCATAGACGCACGGCTAATGATTTCTTTACCGTATTGTGCCTGATTCAAGAATAAGCCGTGGGCCGTATGTGTGACTTTAATGCCGAGGAAATGATGAAGGCGGCCGAGGTCCGTCATGGCAAACTCTCGTGAGAGTGTCTGGATAATCTGTGTGAGGAATGAATCAGAGGATGCTGTAAGAACTATGTCATCAACATAGAGGAGCAAATACGCCGTGTGAGAGCCATGACGATAAACAAACAGTGAGTTGTCACATTTGCTGCTTTGGAATCCGTGACTGGTAATATAAGATGCAAACCGTGTGTACCATGCACGTGGCGCTTGTTTAAGACCATAAAGGGATTTCTTTAGGCGACACACAAAGTTGGGGTATCGTTTGTCAGTGAATCCAGCCGGTTGATGCATGTAGACTGTTTCATTTAGATTCCCATGGAGAAAAGCATTTTTCACATCAAGTTGATGAATTGGCCAAGCCCGAGATACTGCCAGTGAGAGAACGGTACGGATGGTAGCCGGTTTGACGACCGGACTGAAAGTGTCGTCACAATCAACACCAACCGTCTGTGACTTCCCATTAACCACCAAGCGTGCCTTGTAACGCTCTAGGGACCCATCTGATTTAAACTTATGCCTGAATAACCACATACAACGAATAACCGGGTGGTCTTTCGGGCGTGGAACCAAGTCCCAAGTGTCATTAACCTGTAACGCATTAAATTCGGCCTGCATGGCTTGTACCCAATTTGGATCCGTAAAGGCTTTACTGTAGGTTGAGGGTATAGGGGAAATGGTGGTAGTGTGTAGGTTAAGTTTATGGACCGATTTAGAAGAACCAGTTTTGGATCGGGTATTCATCGGGTGATGGTTTTGGGGAATGGAGGAGGATGGGGCTGCGGAAGTGTGAGATGGTGGAGGTTGGGCCGATGAAGTGGGCTGGATATGGGCCGGTTGAAGGTTTGGCTGTGACACGGTGTTTGTAGCATTGGGTTTGGGTCTGCGAGAGTAAGTTATGGGTTGGGAAGGATGTGGGTTTGGTGGAGATGGGCTGGAAGTGGGCTGGCTGGGTTGGGCAGCTGTATGTGGGCTGGATTGGGCTTGGGCCGGATGGGTTGGGGGTGTGTGTGGTGGATGGAATTGAAATCCGGGTGGTATAGGGTCATCAAGGAAGGTAAAGGAAGTAGCGGGTTGTGCAGTTGTATAGGGAAAACTGTTCTCGTCAAATGTTACGTGACGAGAGATGGAGACCTTGCCCGTTGTAGGGTCGAGGCAACGATAGCCCCGGAAATCGGGGGGATAGCAGAGGAAGATACAACGGGTGGCTCGCGGGTGTAGTTTGTGAGGTTGGGTTGCGGATGTGTTAGGGTAGCACGCACATCCGAAGACACGTAAGTGGTCATAGGATGGGTGTCGGAGATATAAGGCGAATGTGGGTGTGAAAAAGTTGAGGCGTTTAGTTGGTAATATGTTGTGAAGGTAGGCGGCAGTATGGAGGGCCTCCACCCAAAACGCAGGGGGGAGATTGGCATGAATGAGAAGTGCGCGAATGATATCATTTAGACGACGTATCATTCTCTCGGCACGTCCATTTTGAGAGGACGTTTGAGGACACGCAAATCGGAAAAGGAGACCGTGTTGGTTTGCAAATTCTTTGAAAGCGTTATTATTGAATTCGCCTCCAAGATCACACTGGAAGGTTTTAATTTTTCTATGGAATTGGGTGTGAATTAAACGGTGAAATTTAGTGAATGTGGGAAAGGTTTCGGACTTGAATTTCAAGGGGTATACCCAAACAAAATGCGTAAAAGTATCTATTAAAACCATATAGTATTTATAGCCTTGTTTGCTAGGTATAGGTGATGTCCATAGGTCACAATGGATAATATCAAATGGTGCATAAGTAACGGAAGTAGAAGCATAAAAAGGCAAACGTTTGGAATTCGAAACATGACAAGAGTCGCAAAATGCGGAAACCTTGTTCTTATTACATGGAAAATTAAAAAAACGAATAAGCGTGTCCAAGACTTGAGCACCGGGATGTCCAAGTCGATCATGCCATGGTAGAGAAGAAGATGCCACTAAACAAGATGATGGTTCAGGTGCGGTGAAGGTGTAGAGGTCCCCCGTGTTGTTATGGCGCGAAAGGTGCTCGCCAGTTGTAAAGTCCTTCAAAGAAAAACCATATGGGTCAAATTCAATGGAAACAAGATTATCACGGGTAAAACGACGTACAGACAAAAGGTTTTTAATGACTTTTGGGCTGTAGTGGATGTTGGGTAAAATGTATTTACGGTTTGGTAAGGTGTGATAGCCAGTACCGGATCCAAGGATGGGTAAACAATTTCCATCACCGACCAAAATTTTAGTACGTACAGGTAATGAAGATGGGATTTGGATCATACCTTGGTGAGCCGTGAGGTGTTCGGTTGCGCCAGTGTCCATGGTCCAGGTCGGCTCGGGTTCATTAAGAACCATGGTTGTGAATGCTGCACCTAATTCAGAAGGCTGTAAGGCATCGAACTCCTGAGTAGCCTGAGCAAAAGTGGCTGTACCAGATGGCTGAGTAGCCGGCTGCTGCTGTTCGGATGGGTTGCCAGTAGACCCGTGGGTCTGGTCGGGTACAGGGATGTAATTTTCGAAGCCTGGTGGAGGGTAATAAGTAGCATAGTTGGCTGAGGCAGATTGATTTGCTGGTGGGTTTTGTTGTGCGTTAGGGTTGGGCTGCCAGTTGGGTTGGGTTGGGTAAGGACAAGGTGGCGGCATCCACCAAGCCCAATGAGGAGGTGTGTTGGCAGAGGGTTGTGGGTTTTGAGGAGAAGTGGTGTTCCAGTTTTGGTAGGTATTATTTGTGGAGGGATTTGGGTAATTGGAGCGATACCCACTGCCGCGACCACGACCACCACGGGAAGACCGACCTCGGCCACGACCCCTACCCCGGTTGGAGTAGTAGGTCGGAGCAGAGGATGGTTGGTTGGGTGCCGAAGGGGTAGTGGCAGCGGTAAGGGCAGAGGGCTGCTGTGGTTGACGGGCTTCGAGGCGGATTTTTTCGTCATTCAACATGGTTCGAGCGGTGTCCCAATCTGCCTTATTCTGATGGATTAAAGCAGCGGTGGTGTCATATTCCGCGGGTAACCCGCGGACAAGTTGTAGGACGAGTCGAGACTCAGTGATGGGATGGTCCACGTCGGCAAGCTGGTTGGCCAGATCCTGCAGACGTGTGCAGTAGTCGTCCAAAGACGAGCAGGCAGCAAGGGTGAGGTTAACGAACGTGGTTTCCAGAGCAGCAACGCGGGCTTGTTTGTTGCTGAGTAGGACTTTCTCGATGTGGACCCAGGCTTCGCGAGCAGTAGCAGCGGTGTGGATGACACGACCAACCAACGAGTCGGAGATCGTGTTTAAAATCCACTGAAGAACCAGCGAGTCTAGTTCCTGCCAGGCTGGATAGTCCTCAGAATCAGCAGCCGGGCTTGGGGTACCGTCTATATGGTGCAGAACTTTGTACGCCATAGCGTGAAGTTTGAAGAGTTTGGTCCAGGCTGAGTATGTGATTTTTACGCCATCAAGGGTTTTGATTTTAGAGTTTATGTTTGAGACTGAGTATGCAGGGTGAAGAGTAGTGGGTTTTGGTGGTGGGTTTGAAGGTTCTGTTTTGTCTCCCATCGTAACAGGGACAGAAACAGGCTGCCGGAAAAAGTGAATCGGAAAAAGGGAAGGGGCGGCAGAAACCTAGGCGTGTGATACCATAAAGGCTGATGTAATTGAGTGATCATTATTGATAACATAGATCCCTTTATATAGGGGAGAATTACAATCAAGCTTATCTATACATGGTAAACTCTATCAATTATACATGGCAATACTAATCAACAATAATGGCTATAATTAAGGAGACAATCTCTATCCTTTGACTTGAATATTATTCCCGCTAATACCATCGAGCTTGTGGAAATGTGGAATGGTTGGGTTACGGTGTTGAACAAAACTGAAGTCTTCTACACCCATGTCTAAGACTTATTATGGGTATGTTTGGCAATAAGCTTTTAAAAACTTTTAAGAGCTTCAAGCTTTTTAAAAAAAAAAAAAAAGCTCTTACTCAATAAAAAGCCTTGTTTGGTTGAAGGAGCTGGAAGCTTTAGGTTAGGAGAAAAAACTCTATAGTGAAAAGCTACTAGTACTAGCGTTTAAGAAAAAACTCTACTAGCTACAAGCTTTTAATTAGTAAATGACACAAATACCTATTCTATTTTAAAAATAAAATAAAAACCTTCCTTACAAGCTTTTAATTATGTTCTTTTTGGTCATTTTATATATTTTATTAAAAGCTTCAGTTACTCTACCAAACACCAAAATATATTTAAAAAGCTTCCAGCTACCAGCTAACAGCTTCCAACTACCAGCCACCAGCCACCAGCTAATTTTACCAAACATACCATATAAGATATTAATGTACATTAATTCTAAATACGTAGAATATGTTTGTTTCAAATCATTTTAATACAAGAGTAGCAAACACAAATATGAAAAAAAAAAAAAAAACAATTAGAAAAACCTATATATATAAACAATTACATATGAATCTATATCTATATTCTATATAGTGAATGAAAGCATGGTGTGAGGCACTCTCACCCCTTGAGTGAAGACATGGCATTAGGGGGATGAAGCGCTATCAGATTTGGTCACGGGTACCCTATTACAAGCACGGTAACACCGCCGTCAGTGATGCTGGTAATGGATTCGTGAACTATTTTCCGGTTCTAGTTAACGCACGGTAAGACCTGATTTTTCTCTCTCCCTCTATCAAATCACTAATACACATAAATATTCAAAGTTTTTCTCTATTAATAAATGGAGATGGAGGATATGATGGTGATGGTTACGGTGTACAGAGGACACAACGGTGATGGTTACGACCGATAAATCTGTTGATGGAGAGGATGAATCGTTGATACGATCGGTGATGGAGATGATACAGAGGATGAATATGTTGATGGAGAAGATGGATATTGTGATGGAGAAGATGGAGATGGTGGGAGGTTGATGAAGAATCAGTGGAGAAGATGAATCTATTTTGTTTTCTTTTGTTTATAATAATAATAATAATAATAATAATAATATTATTATTATTATTATTATTATTATTATTATTATTATTATTATTATGTGTAAAAATAAATGATTGTTGCTAAAGAATCAGTGGAGTGCTGTCTTTAAAAAATGGTTTCAGTTGAGTGAATTAGTGAAGTGATGTGACAATGTAGGATTGGTGTAAATCAGTGAAGTTGAAAATGTTTCAGCGGAGCACCCCACCCCTTAAGGTTAGAACCTCAGAACTCTTCGGTGACACATGACACTAGATTAAGCTTTCACATCCTTTGAGTGACATATGACATTAGGTTAGGCCCTCATACCTATTGAGTGACACGTTACACTAGGTGAGTCATTCCTCTCTCTTATTTCTCTTTAAAAGTCTTTTTCTCTCTCATGTCTCCCACAACTTTTAAACCTTAATAACTTTTATATACAACATTTAAATCAAATTACACCAAATTAATGAGTGTTTGATTATCTTTCGAATGAGCACCATAGTGATACAAAAAAAAAATTAATGGGTTTTTTGTTTATACACTAAATAATAACCCAAATTAAACCAATATTTAATGATTTATAATTTTAATCTTTATCTCTATCTTTATTATTTCTATACAACATAATAAATAAAAATCTTATAATTATCCCAATTCTCTCTCATATGAAATAATATTATTAAATCATAATTTCACGTTTATCTCTTATTTATTTTCTTAACTAATTATTTTAATATTTCCGTTTTCTTTACACTAAATGAAACTATAATTGGAAGTTTTGTTTTCATTTATGGCAATATATGTTAAAATCAGTCGTTTCTAAAAAAAAACTAAACTTTAAAACCACCACCTCAATCAAGTTCTGCAATGGTTGTTTCTGGCTATCTGCTCATCCAAAATTCATTTTCCTTTTAATATATATTTTTATTGTTATTTGCATGATTAAAATTATTGTTTTCTCGTATTATAGTACATTAATTTTTATGTTGCATCGTAACACACATTTGTCACTTCATATTAGATTTGTCTACCTTGGAAAGCTTCAGAGATATAATCTAGTATGATATATATAATTACATATGAATGGTGAATCTATATATATATATATATAACACATTTTATCACTTCATACTATATTTGTCTATTCCTGAAAACGTATGAGATATAATCTAGTATTAAATTAAATATACATAATATACAATGAACTAGTTTTTATCCTGGGAGCGTCCCGGGTTGAAATATCTAATATAACATAATAAAATATATTATTATTATAAACAAATCTCTGCCATAAGTTATCATATTCAAATATTAAAAAAAAAAACGAATCTCTGCGTCGGGGTATAAATCTAGTGCCATTACAAATGAATTTGGAAGTTTGTAATCGATCATTCTAAAAAGAACTAACATGAAATAAGAAAAAAAAAAAGTTAATTATTGAAATATCGAACGCATTAGTCTAAGGGTTATGTGATGCGTTAAAAAAATTCATGGGTGTATGATCGGGTATGTAGTTTGGGTATTTGGGTATGTTGTTTCGGGTAATCGGGTCGGGTATCACCTAATTCCAGACCCGACCCAAACCCACAATTTTTTTAAACTAATCCCAAACCGACACAATACCTGCCGGGTTACAAAAATAGTCATTTTTTTCTCCGATTTTTATATAGCACTATGGTACTCGTTGGAAAGATAATAAAACGCTCGTTAATTTGGTGTAATTTTTTTCTTTAAAAAATCTCGTATATAAAAGATATTAACGTTTAAAAGTTATGGGAGGAAACACGAGAGATAAAATAATAAAGTTTTAATACTTAGATTTAGTAGATTATGTATTTAATAGATTAGGTTAGATCATATTTATTTATTTTTTTTAATTGGTTTAGAGTTGACACATCACATCCTATGTGACATCTCTCAATGGAGAGATTACATAAGAGTATGACATGTAGGATTAATCTCTTTGCAATATATAAATACTAGTTTATACCCCGGGAGCGTCCCAGGCTGAGAAATCTAACCCGGGTTGAGAAATCTAAGTAAAGTGAATAAAATTAGAAGTATCTAAACTATAAAAATGGCATCTGTCAATATATGATTAATGAATATTATTATTATTATTATTATTATTATTATTATTATTATTATTATTTTAAACAAATCTCTGCCATAAGTTATTATATTTTAATATAAAAGGGTAATTGGGTCGGGTATCGCCTAATCCCAGGCCCGACCCAAACCCACAACTTTTTTTAAACTAATTCCAAACCTGAAACAATACCTGTCAGGTTACAAAAAATAGTCGGTTTTTTTCTCCGTTTTTTATATAGCACTATGGTACTCGTTGGAAAGATAATAAAACGCTCGTTAATTTGGTGTAATTTTTTTTTCTTTAAAAAATCTCGTATATAAAAGATGTTAACATTTAAAAGTTATGAGATAAAACATGAGAGAGAAAATAATAAAGTTTTAATATTTACATTTAGCAGATTAGGTATTTAATAGATTATGTTAAATCATATTTAAACCATATTTATTTCTTTTTTTTTAATTGGCCTAGAGTTGCCACATCACATCCTATGTGGCATCTCTCAAAAGAGAGATTGCATAATATTATGACATGTCATTAAAAATGATTTGATTTATTATATATATATAGACTAGCTTTTATCTCGGGAGCGTCCCGGGGTTGAAAAATATAACAATTCTAATAATACTAATACTAATAGTAATAATTATTACCCTTGTAATTAAATAAATAAAAAAATAACCTTGCTATAAGGTGACACCATGTGTTGCAGTGTTGCGCGATTATTTCTCCTAGCTTCTCTTGATGAAGTATACCTATGCATCTTTAAAAGAGTAAAATTCCAATGAAAGCATGGCGATTGAGCTGAATTTCAACATCGTATATAAGAACCTGTTTAAAAGAAAAAACATTATTAATGAATAACCTCAACACTTTGTGTTTTTTTTCTTGTATGAACGAAACCCCACAAAAAATAGTTGTTTTTTTCTCTGTTTTTTATTTAGAACTATGGTACTCGTTGGAAAGATAATAAAACGCTCGTTAATTTGGTGTAACTTTTTTCTTTAAAAAATCCCGTATATAAAAGATGTTAACGTTTAAAAATTATGGGAGGAAACATAAGAGGGAAAAATTTAAATTTGTTTTTAAATTATTTTTTCCTAAAATAACTCAATTTAAATTTAGTAGATTAGGTTTTATATTATTATTTATTTATTTTTAATTTGCCACATGGCATGACATATAGCACACTCAAGGAGGAGAATGCCTCCTTGAACGCCATGTCATTAAAATGACTTTCTTAGGCCTCCATTGATTGTCACCTCATCAATATTCGATTCTTTTATAATAAATTATAGATTATAGATTATAGATATAGATAGATATAGATAATCATTTAATTATACATGAGTTATAATAACCAAAACATGATAGGAGACGTAATAAAAGCGCATTACTACATGAGCTATACACTAAATTTAGTGTATTTTGGTAGACACTATTTGTCGCAATATTATGTAAAATATTAGGTGTTTTTCATTATAAAATTTATGATAAAATAGTAAAATAAATAGTGAAGAAACAATAAGTAACACGGTGATTATTACTAATCACCGGGTGGTTTATACTTATGTAACTACAAGCTTAATCCTTTTCCCAAACCGTGATGGTTAACCCGTGTGGAGATTTAGTATGTGTGTGTGTGTGTTGGAAGTGTGTGAGAACACGAGAGTTAAGTGGTTCGGTCTTTAATGACCTACGTCCACTGTAAGTACACCGGAATGTTATTAAGAATGAGAGATTACAAGGATAGTATGTAGTTGTTATGGCTATTTCTGAATGAATACAAGGGTTGTATCTGATCCTATTTATAGGCTTAGTAGTGGGCTGCATGGAGAGGCCCATAGGTGACACCATTGGCTTGGGCCCAACCGAGGCCCAAATCCATGGTCCTTCTGAAAATGGCGGGAAGAGGCAGGTTACTGTTGATGACGTCACGCTATAGTGTGGTCGTTGTTGTAGCTGGACACGTGGCGGATTTCTGGTGGTGCATAGTAACGTCGTACTTGCTACAGTGTTCAGGCTATCTCTGCTGTCTGATGTGACGTCTGACAGTTGGCGAGGTAATGCCTGCTGGTCACTGTTCACTGTTCACGACAGCATGCACAGTGTAGCCGTTCACCTTTTGTACTATCTGCCACATGTCCTTCTCCTGCTAGTGTGTACTCTGACATGGATCTTTATGAATCTTCCTTCTGTCGTTCTTTGTACTTCGTATGAAAAGTGCTAAGGGAAGATTCCGCGCGTGGTTGCACGCGCGTATCAGGTATTGTTTGCTGCTTATCATCTGTCTTGGCGCGCGGGACATGTTGATTGCTTGTCCCCGCGCGGGTGCGTTCCTGCGCCGTGATCTGGCGTAGGGTTGTTGTTTTACGGGGATAGGGACGCCTTTCAGATTAGGCTCCCTATCCCTTCAAGTCCCCCTAGTCTAGGACTTCTCCTGCTCGCTGATGAGGAGGTGGAGTGCTAGACTCAAAATATGTTAGTCGCGGATGAAAGCTCATCTGCTTGTGTTGTAGAAGCTCTTGGAAGTGTTCTTACGCGGATTCTTGAAAAGTTCGGCGGGGAACGTCTTTTCCAGTTTTACGTCAAAGTTGCGCCGAGGAGGACGTGCTCCGCCCTTGCAGGCGTTGGGCGGGGAACGTCTTTTGCAAACTTACGTCAAGTTTCCGCCATGAAGGGCCTTCTCCGCCTTAATTTTGCAGGAGTTGGGCGGGGAACGTCTTTGCAAACTTACGTCAAGTTTACGCCGTGAAGGACGTTCTCCGCCTTAACTTTGCAGGATTTGGGCGGGGAACGTCTTTTGCAAACTTTACGTCAACCTTCCGCCAAGAAATTAAATGCTGTTGGAGTGATTTAATGCGGGTCTGGAGTTTGTGATAAATTCTAAATCATTGACATTCAATTTGTCTCTCATAAATTGGAGTAAATGCGCCTGGAATTCGAATGATCAGTTACTTCTGATGGAAGTTTAATGGTTGCTGATGTGTTCAGTGACTGTCTGGTTGTGCAGACTGAGGCACGTCACGTCGTGGTTGCAGTTACCAACTTCTCGTCTGTGTCAGGAGCGTGGGACGTCACGCGTCTGACGTTTTGTCTTCGTGGTTAAGATTGTGCCACGTGTCAGTGGGCACGTGCTTTCTGTCAGGCGCGTGGGCTATCACGCGCTCACTTTACTCATATCGTGAGATCTTTCGACACGTGTCGATCATCCGGCGTGTGTGTAGCGTATAACTGTCACACACTACCATCCGAGTCGTCCGTTTGTGTTATTGACACGTGTCATCATCTGGTGCTTGGAATTTGAAAAGGTGTGACGGTTAGCGCTTCTCTGGTGGGTCCCACTGTCATTAATGCGATGAGTATATAAACCTCATCAGGGTTCATCTGAATGGTTACTCTTTCATAATTTTCTTCTTTGCTTTCAGTTTCCTCTCAAACTTCCGGCCAACTTCCTTTGAAGTTTCCGTTTAATCTTCAAAGATCTTTCTGATCTTGAAGATTCATTGTTGAAACTTCAGGTTTCTTTGTTTCTGCTTCCTTTTCGTTCCTTCCTTTTCACTTGTTAATTTTTGAAATCCATTTTTCTTTCAACTTCCGTTGAAGATTCCGGTGAATCTTCATATTTTCCGGCACATTTTCCAGATTTCTTGAGTTTTCTTGTTGTCATGTTTGAAGTTCCGGTGAGTCCGTCGCCATCCACCGAGGATGTTAGGGTGGAGCCGGCTGTGGAGGAGGTGGTGGAGGAAGAGGTTCTTGTCGAACATGGCAAGATAAAGGAGAGGAAACTGATGTCTAACACCTATTGTGTTTGGAGTCAGGAGGCCTTCAACCGGTTCTGTATTATGTATGGGATTCTGCCGGAGTGGGAGCCCACCCTTCCGTCTCCGACCAGCACTGTTCTCTCTGCCGGTAGCGGTCAGATGGCATTGTACGAGGCCCACTTTGCTAAGTGTGGGTTCCGCCTGCCCTGTACCCGCTTCTAGGTTGACACCATGGTGGCCTATGGCGTTGGGCCTACACAACTAACCGCCTTCGGGCTTCTGAGGTTAGTTCATTTTGAAGCTTCATGTCGCGCCCTAGACATTGAGCCTACCGTTGAACGGTTCAATGTCTTCTACTTTATGGCGCGAGACGAGATGTGGTTCTCATTCAAGCCACGCCCAAAGGTGCTGCCTATGGCCACTCACACTCCTAAGTCCTTGCATTGGGCGAAAGAGAAGTTTTTCTTTGTTAAGAGGGGTGTGATTCCCATCAGTCTCCCCTGGAAGGTTATAGGGGATGGGCAGCGTGTAGCGGACATTGCTGTGCCCAAGGATTTCAAGAAGCAGGCTTGGTTTCTTACCCTTACCTCCAATGCCACCAAGCTGGAATTCAACAATTTGACTGAGGGCATATTTTTCCTTCTTGGAATGAGCCGCCTTGGCATCCGCGCAGGCAAAGAGCCTTACATTGCGGAGGAGGGTATGTACTTTATTTTTCCCTTTTGTGTTTTCTGCGCAGTTTCCCTTATTGTTTATTTTTGTAGGTGTGGACAAGTTCCAATTTTATGCTGCCCGCAAAGAGAAGGGTATCAAGTGGAGACCTTTGGCGGAGGGTAAGACTTCTTGCATAGATGCGTTTGCTGACCGCTTCTACTATCCTGATCTCACCACCGCGCTCAAACCTTATTATACAACCGGTGAGTCTTCGGATCCCTTCGGCACTAGCATTTATGGAGATGATTCTACTGAGTTTTCAGTAGAGATCGTTCCGCCGCTGAACTCGTCCGCGGGGCGTGGACGTTGGAAACACGCGCCGCGGAGGCATGGGTATCGAGCAAAGGTTGCTCTTTCTGACTCGGGTTCTTCCGTTTCAGCAGGAGAGGTTGTAAAGGGGCGCCGACGGCGGAAGGATGGGCCGCCCTCGGAAGATGAAGAGGAAGCTGAGTCCTCTCAGCTGGAGAGGAGGAAGAGGGCTCGTCCTGATAGCGCTGCGGCCAGCAGTGCTGCTGCTGCGGAGGGTGTGTCTCCTGCCCCGGCTGGTGGGGGCAAGAGTGGGGGTGCCACTCAAATCTCTGAGTCAGTGGCGGCTTCAGAGACTGCTGCTGAGGGCGATGGCAAGCAGAAAGTTAGCTTTGCTGGGGAGCCAGGAGGGAGCGCCCCTGTTTTTTCTGTAGGGATCAGCGCTGCCCCGACTAGACAGCCTCTGTTCCAGAAGCTGATAAAGAAGAAAGCGCCTGGTAAGCAATGCTTATTTTCCTTTGGAATTTTTAACTTTGAATTTGTCTCTTAATATTCTGTTTTGCTTTGATAGTGTCGCCCAAGATAACTCCTACTCCTCCTCCTGCGTCTCCATCCGCGGAGGCAGCTCAGGTAGAGGAGGAGAGGCTGTGGAGAGAACAGGAGGTGGCTCGAGAGCAGGCGGAAGCCGATGAAGCCTTGCAAAAGGCTGAGGCCGAACGGGCCGCCGCCGCTGCAAGGAAGCAGGCGGAGGCTGATGAAGCCCTTCGGAGGGCTGAGGCCGCAAGAGTAGCTGCTGCCAATGAGGCCAAACGAAAGGCTGAGGCAGAGAAGCAAGCAGAGGCGGAGCGACTTCGTCTTCAGGAGCAGCTGTTTCTTGAGGAGAAGGCTCGGCTTCTAAAGGAGCGCGAAGACCGTGAGCGCGCCGCTGCTGAGACCCAAGACCTAATCCAAGAGTCTGATGGGTTTGAGAGAGCGCTCATGGAGCAGGGCGCTGCTGGTGTTGGCGGTGGCTCACGCCAAACTCGGCGTGAGTCATCAAGGGTTGGTGAGGGGCCATCAGGAGTTTATGATGGCTCCTGTTGGGCTGGTGGTGATGCTATCTGGCGGCCTCGCTGGGCGATCAGGGAGAATACTTCCTTTTCGAACTCCCTGGCCGCCCTCGAGTTTGTCAGCGAGGTGGTGCCTCCCTACGAGCGCACTCACCAAGATCTGTTGAGTCGTCAGGACCTTATTGCCGCCATGTGCGTTAATCAGTCGACTCAACTTTCAATGATGGACTCCTTGCGCCGCCGAGATTCGGCGGTGTGGGAGGACATCGAGAGGGTGGAGGCGGAGAGGGCGAGCCTTGCGGAGAAAGAGGCTGCCTTCAAGGCAGAAATTGCCAAGTATCGCCGTCGTGCCCATGACGCAGAAGCAAAAGTCTCCAAGCTTGAGGAGGACGCTGCTGCTGCAAAGCTCCGTTGGGCAGAGTCCTAGAAGAAGGCCAACCTTGAAACAATGAAGGTAAAGGATACTCTGGCTGAGGTGCAGGAGGAGAGGCGGACGGCGGTCCGCAAGCTGGAGGAGAAAAGCAAGGCCCTCACCGAAAGGACCGCTAAATATGTGGAAATGCGCAAGGAGCTTGAGTCCAAGGACGCGGCCCTTGTTGCAGCCACGGAGCGCGTCTCTTTCTTGGAACAAGAGAGGGTCCAGATCCTTGGGGCAAAGGAGGATTTGGAGCGGGACTTGGATTTCTCGGACCAAGCTCGTGTTGCGGCCGTCAAGGAGTGCCAGGCGGCCCAACAATTACTGAGGAGGCGGTCACTGCTCAGACCCAGATGCAAAATTCCATCCACTGGCTGATGACGGATGGAATGAATGGGGTAAGTTATTGCGCCTACTTTGTTATTGATTCTTGTTGCTTGCCAGTAGTTAACTTTGTGTTTTCTCTTCAGGTCTTAAAAAGATTTTGGCAGGAGCCCAAGTTGGGCGATCAGGTTGCTTCCATTATGGCAAGCCGCTAAAGGAGGAATATGAGGCGGAGCTGACCAAGTTTGAAGAGATTGACTTTCCTATCCTCCAAGTCATTGCTGAATGCAACAACAACGCGGATCCCCTTGCTGCCTTGAAATACTTTATCGACAAATCTGATGAGTTGGCGAGGGCTGCTGGCGGGGATCCTTCTGGCGGGGGCTTTTCTGGGGCGCATGATGGGTAGGCGCTGTACTTGTAATTTTCTTTTCCATCTTGTAAATATGAAGGGTTTTTAAGTCCCTTTTTTAATGAAATTGTAAGTTTGTTATATCGTGTTGTCTCGTTCCTAACTTACTTATTTAACCAAGTCGTCACCCGGTGTGTAAGTAGAAGTTAAGACGCGCGCTCGGCTAGACAGTCCGGCGTTTAAGTCTTAACACTTTTTTGCCTTGAAGACTGTAGCGGAGATCGACTTGTGCCATTGAGTCCGACTTAGGCGCGTGATAGCCTTGCCTAGAAGACCTTTCACCGCGTTTCATGCTGCGCGCTATTCTCTTGTCCGAGTTGCAACGACTCTAGAAGACAAGAGTTTATGAGCGTGCCGTTGTTATGCGGGGTTATAGGTCCGGCAAGTAAATCCGTCTTGAAGACCATGCGCTGTGTAAGGAGTGTAAGCCCGACGTGCACGCGGCGCGTCTTGAAGGCACACCTTGCTTTATTAGCTAGCGGCTTTGGTCCAACGTGATTTTGCCCAAGTCTTGAAGACTTTGGCGCGGAAAATACAAGTAGAAACACAGATATAGGAAACGTTTTCATTGATGGTGTGGCATGTGTAGCCATGTTACATGATTACAAATAACAACGCCGCAGCTGTGCGCCGTTCCATGATCGCGGAATAGGAGTGCCATCTAACCTTTCTAGCGCGTAGGCGCCTTTACCTAACACTTCTTGTATCTTGTAAGGACCTTCCCAAGTTGGGGCGAGTTTCCCCGGCTTTTCAGCGTTGGAAGCTTCGTTGTTGCGGAAGACGTAATCCCCAATCTTAAAGGTCTGTTCTTTGACGCGCTTGTTATAATATTGTTCCAGTTGAGTCTTGTAGCTGGCTTCCTTTATTGCCGCGAGGTCACGGCGCTCTTCTAGTAGATAGAGGTTCATGCGGAGCTCTTTATCGTTATCGGTTGTGTCGGCCATTAATACCCTTGCCGTGGGGCAAGTTATTTCTGCGGGGTCACTGCCTCGAAATCGTATGTTAAGCTGAACGGTGTTTCTCCGTTACTTGTTTTTGTGAGGGTGCGGTAGGCCCACAAAACGTGTGGAAGTTCGTCTACCCACCCTGTTCTTTTGATTCCCAGCCTTGTCTTGATGCCTTCTACAATTGTGCGGTTGGCCCTTTCCACTTGGTCGTTGCCTTGCGGGTGCGCAACGGATGTGAATATTTGTTTGACTCCCATCTGAGTCAACCATTATTGAAGGGATTGGTCTTCGAATTGTGTTCCGTTGTCGCTGACCAATTGCATCGGTAAGCCGAACCGACAGATGATGAACTCCCAAAGAAATTTCTTGACGTGCGCGCCGTCGATCTTAGCTAGAGGCTTGGCTTAGACCCACTTAGTGAAGTAGTCGATGGCAACAATTAAGTATTTCACATTACCCGGCGCAGTTGGGAATGGCCCCACCAGGTCGATGGCCCATTTTTGGAAAGGCCAAGCCGCTGTGACCGGCACCAGGTTGTTCTTGGGGCGCAGGGTATTTGGAGCGTGGCGCTGGTAGCTGTCACATCTGCGTAATTCGTTGACTGCGTCGACATGCATGCCAGGCCAGTAATACCCTGCGTTCAACAACTTCGCTACCACCATCCTTGGGCCTGCGTGTAGTCCGCAGGTTCCTTCATGTATGTCCTTGAGGAGAAAGGAGGCTTCTGCAGGGTCTACGCAGCGCAAAAGCGGCCCTAGGTAAGAACGGCGGTACAGGGTGCCGCCTGCTAGTTGATATTGTAAAGCCTTGTTCTTTATCTTCCAGGCTTCTAACTTATCGTCAGGCAAGGTTCCAGAGGATAGAAAGGCTTTGATTGGCGTCATCCATGATGTGTTGCCCGTTTGGGTGACATTGACTTGGCGCGGGGGGACGGACGGATTGTCTCGGACCTCGATTCGGACCTCTTTGGCCATGTGCTCGAAGACTGTGGACGCCATTTTGCTCAGCGCATCGGCTGGTTTGTTCTCGCTGCGCCTGATGTGTTCGACTGTGCATGTGTCGAATCGGCGCATGAGTTGCTTGGCTTGTTCCAGGTACAGAGCCATGGTCTCGTCTTTTGCGTCGTAGGTCCCGTTGATCTGTCGCGCTACTAACAGTGAGTCCACATGCGCCTCCACGTGCCTGGCCCCCATTTTTTCCGCTATGCGGAGGCCTGCAAGCAACGCTTCGTATTCCGCCTCATTGTTTGTACTTTTAAACTCTAGGCGGATGGCATATGTGAACTCGTGCTTATCTGGGCTGATAAGGCGCAATCCGGCGCCAGCGCCATCTCCGTTGGAGGCCCTGTCAGTGTATAGGGACCATTTTTGTGATGGATTGTGCGCTGGCGCGGGTGATTCTTCTTCAAGGCACTCTTGTATTTTGTCGGTAGGAATCTCAGTGACGAAGTCTGCTAGTACTTGACCTTTGACTACGGTTCGGGGCTTGTAACTGATTGTGTGCTCTCCCAGCTCGATAGCCCATTTCGCCAATCTTCCTGACAACTCGGGTTTGGCCAGGATATCGTTTATCCGATAGTCCGTGAGGACGTTTATCGGGTGGCCTTGAAAGTACCTGCGCAGTCTTCAGGATGCATGAATGAGGGCGAGGACCAGCTTTTCCATTATTGTATACCGAGTTTCCGCATCTAACAGCGTGCGGCTGATATAGTAGATTGGCGTTTGCACGCCTTTACGATCAACCATTAGGACTGCGCCTATTGCCCGCTCCGTGACTGAGAGATAGAGCGTGAGCGGCTCTTTAGGGAGCGGAGCTGTTAGTGTGGGAAGATTCATTAGGCACTGTTTCATTTGCTGGAATGCTGATTCCGCCTCTGGGGTCCAGCGAAAATTGCTCTTCTTTAGGCAGTTCTTCAAAGTGTCCACGAATGGGAATGACTTTGAAGCATAATTGGATAGGAAGCGGTTTAGGGCGACTAAGCGGCCCATGAGTGTTTGTACCTCCTTGACGGAGGCCGGTGATGGCATTCTTTCGATTTCCTGTACCTTCTCTGGGTTGGCGCGGAAACCATCCCGCGTGACAATGACGCCCAAAAACTTTCCTTCTTCCATCCCGAATGAGCACTTGCTGGGATTCAACTTCATGCGCACCTTGCGCAATTGGCTGAACGTTTGTTGGATGTCCCGCAGCATGTCACTTTCCTCCTTGCTTTTAATCACCAAATCATCGACGTACACTTCAAGTCGTACGCCGATTTCCTTCACAAAGGCCGTGTCCATCAGACGCTGGTATGTTGCGCCCGCGTTTTTCAGACCGAAAGGCATCTTTGTGTAACAAAAGATACCCGCGTCTATGCGAAACGCTGCCTTGTCTTCATCCTCTTTGGCCATCAGTATCTGGTGGTACCCCTTGTAAGCGTCCAGGAAACACTTGAACCGGTAAGGGGCGAGAGAATCCACTTTTATGTCGATTTCAGGTAGAGAATAACAGTCTTTTGGGCACGCCTTGTTGATGTCTTTGTAGTCAACACACATGCGCCATCCGCCATTCGCCTTGGCGACCATGACAGGATTGGCCACCCAGGTCTGGTATCTGATGGGGCGGAGGATGCCCGCATTGAGCAGCTCGGTGACTTGTTCGTTCATGGCCTTTGTTTTCTCCGGGCCCATACTTCGTTTCTTCTGCACTATTGGCTCCGCGGAGCGATAGACATTGAGCCTGTGTTCCGCTATTTCTCGGGGAACACCCACCATGTCCGCTGGTTGCCATGCGAAAATATCCATGTTGTTGATCAAGAGTTGCTTCAGGTGGTTGCGTATGGTCTCGGAGATTTCATGGCCAATGGTCACCGTTTGCTCCGGAAATTTAGGGTTGAGTACCCATTTTTCCGTCTCTGTGCGGGCGTTTGTTTTGACCATTTTTGGCGGTTTAGCTGTATCCGCGACATGGCAATCCTTGTTTCCCCGGATGAAGGCAACGCCTGTTTTGGTGGGGAAACCCACCATTGTGTGTGCCGTGGAGGCGTTGGTGTTGAAGCGTGCGATGCCTTCTCTTCCCAGGAGTATGTCATGATTTGATGTGGCTGGTAAGACCATGAAATCGCATATTTCTGTGCGCTCATGGGTGCCATCGGTCCAAGTTACGGGCAAGGAGAGCATGCCGCGGGGCATGATGGTCTCATGGATGAAACCAGCTCGGTGAACATTCTTGACCAAGTGGCCCAGCTGGCCTGACTTCAGCGCGGCTTCAATATCCATCTTTAGACTATAGCAATTGTCAGTGAGGTGACCGTAGTCGTTGTGGTACTCACAGAACTTGCTACGGTCCACTTTTCGCCGCTTTCCCAAAGGGTTGGGCTCCTTCAGCGTGACCTGCTCGGTTTTCAGAACTTGGGACGGTGTCTTTGTCAGCGGGGTCCAATCGTGGTTTTTTTTGGAGTGTCCACGTTGGTCCCGCGTTTGCTTTGGGCTGATGATTTGGCGGGCATCACCTGCGGATGAATATTTCCCCTCGTCGGTGTCACACCCTCAAAATCCACTTGCAGAGTTTTACCGCGAGGCGCATGACAAACCAGGATCCAAACCAACGATCACAATATACAAGTCTAAATGAACATATGCAATTTAAGAAAACATAGTTTAAAATCCCCAATTACAGCGGAAGCTTATTCAAAACAGAATCCAAAATAAAACAAGTGTCCAACGTTCGAAAACCATGCAATCCTAACTAGACGCCGTGCAGACGCGTGCGCCCTAGTTCCATTGTGCTACCTTAGCGACCTGAGAAAACATGTAAAAGTTTACGTCAGCACAAAAATGCTGGTGAGTTTACAGGTTTTGTATTCCAAGTACCAAGTTCAACCTGTCCATAGTATAACAAATCGAAAGCCAAAGTACGCTAGCTAGGCATATGTTTTGTTACTACTACGATTGGAAAACCATTACTAACTCGCAAACCAGATGTCGTGCCCGATGTAGTAACTTGTTGTTCCTGTTTGAGACAATATGCACTCGCCCGGCCCTCCAAGCCGACGAGTGGGGTTGGTCATCCCAATAGCGCTATTCACATTTCCCCGTTGTGCAAACCCGCACATTCATGGTTCCCCCCGGGACTTCCAAAGATCGTATAGTAAACCATAGAAAACCCATAGTATGACAGTAGTTACCAAACATAAGTTTTAACACATGTTTTCTCCCCCGAAAAGTGAAACCAGTTAAAAGAGGGGCCGTAAACTCACCTTAAGTTGCGTTACTCCGTAACACGAATAAACTCAGCAGCTATGCTAGTCCCGTAAAGCGGCGACCTAACATATGACAGTTACAAGTACTTAGACTAATAACCCGCAGGTTAGTTAGTCCCTAGATGTCCAAACCATAACCAAGTTCGTTTGAAAACACCGTGACTGTTTAATTGACCCAATGTACAAGACTCGACATCCCATTAGTGACCCGAGACTCCCCGTGTTATGTTTACGCTCACAATCATACAATCATGCAATCACACTTAACATACGTTAACGTCCAACAAGTTATTGCACGTAGTTCACGTATCACATAATTACATCCAAACATATGTTACCAAGTTATTAGATATGTTATGGGGTTCCTAGCATGTTCCTAGATGTCAAATCGGGTCTCGGAATGCTAATTTACACTTACAGCAGCAGTACACGCGATTAGGAAAAGTCAACTAGCATTTAGGTTGGTCAACAGGCATTTAGGAAGGCTAATTGCATATAATATAGGCATTTAGGGTCATAAGACATGTAAATCTTGAGTTTATATGCGATTAGGGCTATAAGACATGTATTTCAGGACTTAACTAGCATTTAGGATCACAATTGCATGCAACAGAGGCAATTAGGGCCTCTTTATAGGCGATTGGCCTCCTAATCGCCTATAACATAGGCGATTAGGGTTGCTAATCGCCAATAACCCAGCTGTTCCGGTTTTTCGCGCGTTTAACACTCCAAATCAGATCCAGAACGCGTATAATCATCCAATATCAATCCAACAACTATACCAAACATGTTTAAACCAAAATCCTTCGTTTAACCTCGTATTATCAGCCCTGCATGCAACCATGTAATCCAAACACAATACACATAGCATGAAACATCACATTAACATGCATAACTATAACCCTAATGAACAATTACTCAGATTTCATTAACATGATATTATTATCATTCTGAAACTAACCTAATAACATGTTAATCATCCATCTTAAATCATAAAAACCCTAGCTTTTAATCATAAACACACATAACACATGTATGATAGATAGAATCCGATTAACAACACCTATTAACGATTTTCAGAAAGCTTATTTGTTTTAGAACAGGTCTGGACCATTAGGGATTTAATAAAAACGTTAATAAAGATTGTATGGATGGAAACCACACCTTAGATTTGTGAAAGATTGATGAAATAAGCTTGAAACCTTGTGTTTTGATCAAAAATCACGTTCCAGAGGTTGTGTGTGTGTTGGGGCGGGTTATGGGATGACTAGGGTTGTTATTATGAAGTTTAGGAGGTCAAGCATTGTATTTATAGTCGTTTTTAGTCGTCCAGCACGTAACACGCGATTGTGCAGCATTTACACGCGATTAGCATTGTTAATCGCATGACTGTGCATGCATTTAGGGCTAATCGCCCCCTGTAGCATGCATTTAGCATGCTACTCGCCCCTGATGTTGCCCAATCGCATACCCTATAGGCGATTGGGCTCCCCTAATCGCCTATAGGGGTTGGTTCCATGTATTTTGCGCGTTAAACCCCGTTTTAACATATGTTAACACATTTTCACATACCGACAAGTCACATAATGATTTTAAACACATAACACTTGCAAACAAACATATTCACACTCGTTCACCAATTCCCGGGACTCGAGACTTGTATGTTCCGTATGACCTGACGATTCTACGAATCGTCACCATTTGTACACTTGGTTAAGGACTGACATCTAATGAACCTCTAGACCAACATCCAATGATCTTCTATACTAAACCGGTAGTTCCCGAACCATAACACGACTTAACTAACCCAGTTAAGTATAATATGCGCGTGACTCGCTAAGGTAGACTTTCATCTAGACAACGTTGTTAACCAGAATTTGCCGGGTGTCACAGTCGGTGGTGCTAGAGATGCGGCTCCAAACGGATTTGTTTTTGTGCTTATTATTATTATTATGGTGTTGTGGTTGGAAGCCGTGCAGCTGGTTGAAAGATCTTTCGGAGGAAGCGTATATTTTTGCTGAGCGGATGAGTTCATCCCAAGACTCTGGGATACCATCCTTGCCGGTCAGACATTTCATGAGGTCCGGACTGCGCACATTGTGAATGAACGCAGCCCGCGTGAGCTCCTCTCCGCAGCCTATTTGCAAGGCTTCTTTGTTAAACTGAACAATGTAGTCCTCGATTGTTTCATGGTCGTACCGACGACATAGCAAAATGTGTGCTTTGTCCTTTTTATGCTTGCGCAAGTGTGAGAAATGACTGCCAAACTTGTCTGTGAGGTCATCGAAATCTTTTACGCTCCCCGTCAGGAGGTTGTCGAACCATACCCTGGCGGCACCCGTAAGGGTTTGAGCAAAAAGGTGGCACCATACTTGGACAGGCCAGTCCACGGACATACCTGCGCACTCAAAGTCGTGCACATGGTCGTCGGGATCACGCAGGCCATCGTATCTACCGATGCTGCTTGGGAGCTTGGCCTTTCTTGGGATTTTGGCAGCCGCTATGCGGGCGACAAACTTTGACTTCTCGGCAAAAGCTTTTGGTCGAAATGGTTTGACCAAGTCGTCATCTATCTCACTGTCTCGTGACGCGTGAGTGTGTTTCTTTCCTTTGTAGCCTGAGTCGCTACTTGATGATTCATAGCCATCCGGCTCCTCACGTGGTTTGCCGTAGCCCCGAGCTCTGACGTTTCCACCGAGCTCCCCGCTACGACCATCACCATGATCGGCCATGTCTTTCTTCTTGTGCCGTGCTTTTGACGGGGTGTCGAAAGCAAGGGTCTTGCCTTTCTTCTTAGCTTGCTGCGGGAGCCTTCGTTGGTAGATTGCAGCACTCTTGGTGTTCTGACGGAGGAGCCATTGGTCCGGGTCCTCCTCAGAGAGATCTTGGCTGTCGTCGTCTGACTCGACGTTACGGATCTCGACAGCTGACCTGTCGAGTCGTGAAGTCGTTTGTTTGATGACGGTGTGGGGTGTGGTTTGGTCCTCCGGCTGTTGGGGGTCATCTTCTCCGGCTCGGTGCTTGCCGGAGGTGTTAGGGTTGGGTTCAGCCATGGGTGGGTTAAAAGATGGGTGAAAAAAGCTGTTCTAACCGTTGTTGGATGGTGCCATTGAAGAAACAATAAGTAACACGGTGATTATTACTAATCACCGGGTGGTTTATACTTATGTAACTACAAGCTTAATCCTTTTCCCAAACCGTGATGGTTAACCCGTGTGGAGATTTAGTATGTGTGTGTGTGTGTGTTGGAAGTGTGTGAGAACACGAGAGTTAAGTGGTTCGGTCTTTAATGACCTACGTCCACTGTAAGTACACCGGAATGTTATTAAGAATGAGAGATTACAAGGATAGTATGTAGTTGTTATGGCTATTTCTGAATGAATACAAGGGTTGTATCTGATCCTATTTATAGGCTTAGTAGTGGGCTGCATGGAGAGGCCCATAGGTGACACCATTGGCTTGGGCCCAACCGAGGCCCAAATCCATGGTCCTTCTGAAAATGGCGGGAAGAGGCAGGTTACTGTTGATGACGTCACGCTATAGTGTGGTCGTTGTTGTAGCTGGACACGTGGCGGATTTCTGGTGGTGCATAGTAACGTCGTACTTGCTACAGTGTTCAGGCTATCTCTGCTGTCTGATGTGACGTCTGACAGTTGGCGAGGTAATGCCTGCTGGTCACTGTTCACGACAGCATGCACAGTGTAGCCATTCACCTTTTGTACTATCTGCCACATGTCCTTCTCCTGCTGGTGTGTACTCTGACATGGATCTTTATGAATCTTCCTTTTGTCGTTCTTTGTACTTCGTATGAAAAGTGCTAAGGGAAGATTCCGCGCGTGGTTGCACGCGTGTATCAGGTATTGTTTGCTGCTTATCATCTGTCTTGGCGCGCGGGACATGTTGATTGCTTGTCCCTGCGCGGGTGCTTTCCTGCGCCGTGATCTGGCGTAGGGTTGTTGTTTTACGGGGATAGGGACGCCTTTCAGATTAGGCTCCCTATCCCTTCAAATAGGAAAAACAATAAGTATGACTTTTTAAATAGAAAACACTATAGAGTTTTAAGTAATGTCGGGGGAATGGAGTGGAGGCTTAGGGAAAGAGTTCTTGTGGAGCTTAAATTGTTTATTTCTCGGTTTTATTTTACGGGTAGAAATCTGCTTAAGTGGGTGGGTAGTTTGCGAAGCTCCAAGGACCGGAAAAAGCACATTGATTTGGCCATGTTTGGGGCTACAAACGAACCGAACTTTTAGCGAACAGTTCATAAACCGGGCCATCAGGTATTCAATCGTTATCCTACCCACTTCCAAAAACAACTCGTCTAATTCGGACAAAGAAAAATCGTTTCATTGCAAAACCATTTTGTAGAGAGTGAAATATTTTTTTTCATCGTTTGTGTGGTGTGGAATTTGGAATTTTAGACCTTGCCAAAAATAAACCATGGCTGCCAATGGTCCTTTTTTGACCTCCAACGGTCATATTCCATCCGCTACCACACGCGGGTGTGATAGCTTTGTCTGGCTCGCGCGACGGCTCACGTGGGTATGTTGTGGCTACAGCGATCCACGTGGATCATATTGTGGCTCGCGGCTGATCGTTCGCGGGCCACAACACGTAGTCTTATTTATAAATCATAGTTATAATATTTATTAATTCCCATATATAATTTTTTAAAATAATATGGGCATGTTTGGATAAACTTATTTGAGTCCAAAAAGACTTTTGGTTAAAATAACTTATTTACTTATGATTATTTAAAAAGGAGTTTTTAGAAAAGTGTTTGGATTAGCTTATGTGGTAGGGAAAAACAATAAGTTGATAAGTTATTTTGTAAAAAAAAAAATGTTTGTTTAACTTATTTAGACTGCCCGGAGTGGGGTGGGAATGGGGGTGGGAAGGGGGGTAACACTGCCATCGAGGTGGCGTGGGTGGGGCGGGAGTTTGGGGGCGGGGAGCATTTGACTGACGTGGGGCATATGGTGGGGTACAGTTGGCATGATCTGATTGGTTGGTTCAATTTCTTGACCGTTGAAAAAAAAGATTAAAAATGTAACCGTTGTACATTAAACGGTCAATTTTTTTTTTTTTTATAAATTACCCCTATTTCACTACAAAACACCCACTTTAACTTATTTATTCACAATTTTTATACACTTCTTCAACCATTTTTTATACAATTCTTCATATATTTTTCATACTACTCATCATACTTCAACAAAAAATGAACCCATACAACCGAGCTTTGACCCGAACAACCCATACGCGTACGTCCCAAACCCGAATACACCACTAGTTCGCCCGATCCCAAACCGTCCACCCATTCCTTCATCTTGTCCCGACAGCCCCACCCGGTCACTAGCAGCGTATCGTAACGAAACCGGTCTCGAATTCAAGTTTCTTCATTGTTGGGAAGTCGCGAAGCACCATTCAAAATGGGCGTACGTCCCCACTGCAACCAACTCCGCAAAAAGGTCGAAAACAAATTCGTCAAGAAACCGTTCAATTGATCCTAAAAATGTAGAAGCCGTTAATTTGGATGAAGACGAGTTCGAAGAGGAATTGAGTCGCCCACCCGGTCGAGATAAGTCAAAAAAGATGTCGCAAAAATCTACTGCTTCGGGTTCGGGTTCTGGATCAACGGCACCTACAGCGCTGACTTGCAAGATTTAAATTCCACCATGATTCAGTTCAATACGATTCAAGAAAAAATGCTCGAGGAGAAAAAAAAAACATTCGCAAAGCGTTTGAAAAAAAAGTTGAGTATCAAAGAACAACGCGAAAAACGCGAAAATATGAAATTTATCGCCATGAATACCGATCACCTTCACAGGCCAGAGTTAGAGATGACGCTACAAATGAAGCGTGACCTTATGGAAAAATATAATATTAACTAATTTGTTAGTTTTTACTTTTTTTTCGATTTTTTTATTTTTTTACGTTTTTTAATTTTCTAGGCTTTTAATTTTTGTATTTTTCTAGGTTTTTATTAATTAAAAATGTTATTTTAATGACTTAAAAAAATGCCACATGTCACTCCCCCCCAAGGGTCCCACAAGTGCCACATGACGCTTCATCACCCTCTTCCCCCCCCCCCCCCACACCCCCCCTCCGAGTAGTCTGGATGGAAGAGAAAGGATATCCCTCCTCTTCCTTTCTCTCCGTTTCCTTCCAAATTGGAAAGATTAAAAATCACCCTTAAAACCTCTTTATTATCCCTCTCATTCCCTCCCTTTCCCTCCTACAAAAAACTCTGGAACACATTTTTTCCCCACTTCCTTCCCAATCCTTTCTCTTCCATCATTTAACGAAACTCTGGAACATAAATGTTCCAGAGTTTCGTTAAATGATGGAAGAGAAAGGATTGGGAAGGAAGTGGGGAAAAAATGTGTTCCAGAGTTTTTTGTAGGAGGGAAAGGGAGGGAATGAGAGGGATAATAAAGAGGTTTTAAGGGTGATTTTTAATCTTTCCAATTTGGAAGGAAACGGAGAGAAAGGAAGAGGAGGGATATCCTTTCTCTTCCATCCTTTAATGAAACTCTGGAACAGAGTGTTAGGAAAAATGATTAAAAGGGTATAAGGAGGGTAGGCATAAGGATAGAAAGATGGCATATAGGTAAATATCCATCAATAAGTTAAAAGGAGGTTCAAAAAGTCACGCATTCCTTACTTTTCCAAAACAACTTATTATAGTCAAATGAAAAATTACTTATTATAGTCACACATTCCTTACTTTCATTGGTAATTATTATTCATACACCACCTATTTAGGATTCATATACCCTGACCCACATCACATACCAATAGAAGGCTGCCACATACCTCAAAATGTGACGTCACACTCCCAAAATGTGACGTCATAGGGTGTATGAATCCCATAACCCTTTTCATTTCTCAAACACTTTTTTCAACTTATTAACCTTTAGAAAAAGTAATTAGTAATAAGTTATAAGACTGTCCGTTGTGGTACGCGACCGGAGCTACGCGAACGAGCTTGTGAGCCACGTGGATCGCCGGAATCACAACACCTACACGCGAATGATTGTGTGAGCGAGCGGAGGCGACCCAAGTCGCGTGGGCTAGCGAGGTGAAACAGGTCGCTCACCTTGACCCACAACGGGATCAAGCAATCAACCTGCGGTCGTGACCCAGTGCCATGTAAACGTCGACGTAACAAAATATTATTTGATAACGTCTCCCTCACATCTAGCCACAACGGATAATCTAAGGAGAGCCAAACATGCTCTCAATGATCTCCCCGCATCAATGTAAAATTGTTATACTTCGGATACTCAATTCCTAATCAAAAATATTTAAAAAAAAAATAAAAAAGAAAAAGAAAAAAACAGAAAAGGTGAGAAGAAGACAAAAAGACCAGAGCTTTTTAAATATTGCATAGCCACTCCTCCGTCTTCTTCCACTGGTATCATCATTTCTTTTCTTTACTGCACACCTCCGCCGTTCTCTCTCTCTCTCTCTCTCTAAAATCTCTGCAAATTCCATCTCAATTCTCCAACAAAATGGTAACTTAATTTCTCTACTTTTAACCACTCCAGATGTTTTTTTTTTCAAATAACAACAATTATTAAAGACTTTGTTTGTAACCTGCAGGGTGACTCATCGTCATCAACAAACTTACCCATGTGGTTAGAAACCCTTTTGTCGGAGAAATTCTACGACCCATGTGAAATTCACCACAATACAAGAAAGAACGAGAAGAACATCTTTTGTCTTGATTGTTGTGTGGGTATTTGCCCTCATTGTCTCACACCTCATGGCTCTCATCGTCTCCTACAGGTTTCTGTAATTATAAACTATTTGAATTATAAATTTATAATTTGTTTGAAACTTTAACGTTAATTTTTGTTTCATTTTTATGTTTGGTTTTGTAGATAAGGAGGTATGTGTACCATGATGTTATTAGGGTTGGTGATGCTGAGAAATTGATGGACTGTTCTTATGTTCAAGTGAGTGATAAATAATTATTGTTTAATTTATCTATCACCTTTTCATCTTTTTTTTTTTATGAAATTTGTTTGTATTTTATTTCTGTGTTTAATATAAATTTTGTTTTTCTTTAATTTATCACCATTTCATCTTTTTTATGAAATTTGTTTGAATACTTTTTTCTATGTGTTTAATATAAGTTTTGTTATTGTTTAATTTATCAGTATTCATCTTTTTTATGAAATTTGTTTGAATATATTTTTTTCTATGTGTTTAATACAAATTTTGTTTTAATTTATCACTTTTTGATATATTTTATATTTTTTTTTTTTGAATATTTATTTGTATGTGTTTAATATTAATTTTGTTTTATTTTTTAATTTATCTTTCACCTTTTTGATCTTTTTTTATGAAATTTGTTTGAATATTTTTTTTCTATGTGTTTAATATAAATTTTGTTATTCTTTAGTTTATCACCTTTTGATAATTTTTATAAAATTTTTTTGAATATTTTTTATGTGTTTAATATGAATTTTGTTTGAATTATTTTATTATTTACAGTCCTACACTACAAACAGTGCAAAAGTTGTGTTTTTAAATCCAAGGCTTCAAACAAAAGCTTGTAGAAATTCAAGCAATAGCTGCATCAGCTGCCATAGAGCCCTTCAAGACCCTTATTTCTTCTGCTCCATTTATTGCAAGGTTTCTCTCTCTTCTCTCCCTCTATTTATATATTATTATTTTTCTCTCCCTCTATATGTGTGTATTTTTGTTAACGTAAACACTACATTTCTTGATTTTTAACTAGAATTTAAATTCTTAAGGAGCTTTCTGATATATTTTATGTATATGCAGACATAAATGTGTGTAATTAATTCACTATTTCTTACTGAATGTTCAGTGTACACACACACTCTATACACACATGTGCATTATGTTTGCAAGCATATACATACATACACATATAAGTTATAACCCGGATACGAAATTTTAAAACCAATTCTATCGTGATATAATTTTCACAGTCATGAAAAGAAATGGACTAAATTGTGAAGAAAGAAAAATTACTATCTTAAAAATTGTATAAAACACTATTTTACAAGTTTGATAGGAGAGAGAAAAATGTAGTAGTCTAGATATTTGTTTTTCAGAACTAATATTATCTTAAAAAATATATTAAATACTTTTACCCTATTGATTTAATAGGATAGAGAAAGATAGTAGCTTAACCATCTCATGTCATTTTAAAAGACTTTGGTTATTTATACACCCCTCTATGTATTTGAACGCCTATGCTCTTTATATGCTACGTATAGTGCTATATATATGTATAAGGATGTGCAAATATTTTTGAGAGTGTATAAATACCATATTTTTTAGTTATCAAACATATTTTTATTTATAAAATGAACACCAATCTTTGGTCTGTATAAATAAATTTGAATATATATATCAACCAAAAATTTCTTATTTGGCTCCCAATTTTGAAAAAATAAGAGCATGTTTGGCTCTCCTTTTTTTCACTTCCTTATAACTTTTTACAAAAATTTATAAGGAGTTTTGAAAAGTTACTCTCTACTTACTTTTCAAAAACTAGTTTTTCATGTTATAAAACCAGGGGCGAAGCTTGGTTTGCCAATTGGCGGGGCCGAACTCGATTTTTTTCGTTCGGTAGTGGCAAATCGGCAGGGGCCAAACGGACTAAATTTACCTACGAAATCGCAAATTTCTACTAATGTGCCAAAAAACAAGGGGGCCAGGGCCACCCCTGGCCCTCACAATCCTTCGTCCTTGTATAAAACCTCATAAGTAGAAGTGATAAGTCACCTTTTCCAAACATTTTTTTTAACTTATCTACTTTTTGAAAAAATAATAAGTTATAAGGAGGTGGAAATAAGGAGAGCCAAACATGCTATAAATATTGTTATCTATTCCTTTCCAAATTCAATAAATAAGTTTGTTTGTAAACAGATAAACCATATTTTAACAAGCGAGGGGATGATGTCCGAATACTTGTACGACTGCGAGGTGCTCACATTACCGGATGACGGCTTAATGACACCCGAATCGGTTCTCGAACCGTTCGTTTCGATGCGGACTTCATCGGGCTCTAGCGCCAGCAACGGGGCCGCAGGCATTGTCGACTGCAGGACAATCATTTCCACAGCCACCAAAGAAATCGTGAGGAAAAAAAGAAGCTCAAAGACTGCGGTTTATGCAACCGGGTGTGTCCCGGTTACATCTGCGCAGTCTGAATTCTCAGGTAACCGGCGGAAGGGTCTTCCCCGCCGGTCACCTTTTGTTTGAAGGGTCAAACATTGGTTTGATTTTAATCTAACGGTTGGTGTAGTTCATGGATGCCTATTGGTGCAATCTCAGGTTAATTCACAAAGGATCATTGGGTGATAGGTATTTTTAAAATGGTCCTTTATAAAATGATAGAACATATATTTTACTACCTTCTTGTTTTGTATATTACACGAACACCCCTTTGTTTTAACCTTCTATGTTCTTGATGATATGGGTTAATACTAACATTTGGACTTTATTATTGCATTTATCTCTTAATTTGTATTATGTGTATGGGGGAGAATTAAATGAGAAGAAAACTTAATGTGAGAATAAAAAGAACAAATAGTATAATGTTAAAACATTAAATATTTTAACTCATTACATTAATTATTATCTCTCTAATTAATTAGTCATTAACACTTTATTCTTCATATTATTAAAATTTGTTCCACACATATTAAAATTCATTTTACATATATCGAAATTATTATACGTTAATCTTACGCATATCGAAATTATCCTCCACTATAATTAAATTTGGTTTGAAAGAATATATTTTAAAAATGAATAATGAGTTTTTTTAATTAACTAATTTATGGGGTTGCAATGAATTAATGACATATTTAATATTAAATACAATTAATAAATAAATGATTCCTATTGGTTTAGAATTGTTCTTTTTCTTCTTGGAGGATAATTTGTTCTTAATTGAACTCTCCTGTTATGTAATATTATGTTTTAGGGGCTTACACTCTGTTCCCGAGTTTAATAAACGAAGGAAAAGGAGAGAAAGGGAATTTAGAAGAGAAAAGAGAGGGAGTGGAAATGAAAGATTTAATTAATTAGTGTGTTCCCGAGTTGGAAAGAATTGAAAAGAAAAGTAGGTGTTTTATGTTTAAAAAACCATTTCCTTCCAAATCTCTCCAATTTGGAAGGATGAGAAATGAAGGAAATAAAGCAAAATTTTCCTTCCCATTCCTTCCATTTCTCTCCTTCAAAAAACTCAGGAACAAGATTATTTCTTAACATCCTTTCAAATCCTTTCTTTTCCTTCGTTAAATGAAACTCAGGAACGCAGCGTTAGAACCATGAGCGGATCCAGGCTATTGTAGCGGTTTCGTAGGAACCCTCTGATTTAGAAAAAGAAAAAGGAAATGCTAAAAGAAACCCCCTAATTCAAAACTCCGGGGTTTTTGGACCTGCCACCACTCAATTGAAAGTTATAGCCTTTAAAATTCTGTGTATTAAATATTTCCAATAAACTCTAATGAAACATTTTGTTGGGTCATAATTGTACAAAAATTATTATTTATTCATTATTATATACTCTTTTAACACACGGCACACTTAAATTCTGATTACTTTTAGATAAAATAAATTATCCACAAAACCTCAAAACGTCACATTTATCATAAGATTACGGAAATTGCAATGTAATTTCCGTGTGATATAGATGACACGACTACTTTTGGTAATTTATGGCAAGCAGTGAGTTAGAGGGTTGACATTTAATTGTCTGGATTTGGTGGGTGTAAACTGTAAAAGTATAATTGAAGAGGGACCCACATGTTCCCTTCTTAGCTGGAAAAATATCTATCGAGTCGGTGTCTTCCGATATTCGGACCACCTTATTATCTTTGGCCCTTTCCCTATATTTGTTCCATATCTTTCATTTTGAAATACCCTCAAGTTGCGAGACCGTACAAACTCTTGTGGTTATGTGTGGTATGAAATTGAGCCTCTATGGGCTGCTATGTTGCATCATATCAGTGTGACCTTTGAGCTATGTATACAAGTCTCTATTAACACTCGCATTGAAATGATGATGCCCTTTTAATTAAAAAAAACACAACAAAATTGATTGGTGTGTCAAAGGGGCACACCTGATCATGCCGTTGGTCGTTGTTATTGTGCTCAAGGCCATCTAATGGCGCTCGCCGCTCAGGAAATGGTTGGGAGTGCGTGGGGGCTAATGACTGATCAGGAAATGGTTAGTGAATATACTGAGGTGGAGGGAGCTGTGAATCCATACTCCATACCATGTAGCCTTAAGTGTATTGGGCTAATGATTGATCTAGAACCTTTTGTAAGTGAGAACGTTAAGTAGATCACGTTAGGGCATGTCGGCTCAGAACAAGCCGAGTCAAAAAAGTTAAATTAGTTCAAATAAAACAAAATTTAGAGTTTTTAAACCAATATTAAATTTAGGAATTATTACACATATCCCTCTATTTAAAAGTCTAATTACATATTTACCCAACTTAAACCTTTAATTACATATTTCCCCTTCTCTAACTGTTGATACAACAAGGAAAATGATCGGGATTAGGTTAGGAGATGTTTAAGGTTATGAGGGTGTTAAGTTTAGAGGGTCCTTGAGCTGCTGGATTGACCTGCACATTGAAGCAAACACCGTTAGCCTTAACGCAGGAGGGGCCTCCTGCGTGAGAATAAGTATGTATTCTTTAGGAGTTGGGTAAAAATGAAGTAGAGAGTGTAAGGATGAAATGAATGAGTATGAATGAATGTGTGTAATGACAACCTAAGAGTCTCCTTATATAGGCAGTGGATTTCTACCAAGGAGCTCCCATAAGATAGCCTTCATACTATACCTGGTAATGTTTGACTCTCCTTCTTAGTCCCTGCAGAGAAGCTTTGCCCATTTGGTATATTTTCAGCCTTTGCTACTTTCTAGGTAAGCTTAGAGCTGTGTGTTGTTTTTTACTTTTGACCTTAGCAAGAGCCAAAATACATTTTTATCTTTCTAATGAAATTACTATTCACTTTTCAGTGCAGCGTTACCGTATGGCAGCTCAGGGAGCTACCCTATGTAGGTTGTTCAGCTCCATTAACTCAGACATTTTTAACACTTTACATTGCTTTATTTTTTTAACAAGGGACTAAACGTGGGGATTTTAGGACCCACGTCATCAGCCCCCAGTCATAAGCATTTGTAAGGAAGTTAGAAGTGCTTGTGACTTATAATGCATCTGGCTCCTTGGTGGCAACGCTAGCTTACCTAGCTTTGGTACCGAGGAGCTACTAATCCGAGGCTTCCCTAAGAAAGCATGACTTTTCTAGTGTCTCTTGGCTAATTTTTGTGCAAAAATGTGGTCTAGTGTTGCTAAACATGACCCTTCTTGCAGTAATGTAAAAACCATCATTGCTTCTTGGGAGCAGCTTCCTGTCCCATCAACTGCCGCAGGCTACTGCTGATTTGATTGGAGCCTAGGCTGACGTCAGCAATGAAGTGGGACAGCAGTATGGCGGTTACCCTTCTCGAAAACCGCCCTCTGCCATTAATTTGAATTTTAAACTTATAAAAGAGGATTATTTCATTCTAATCCTCACACTCTTTCCCATTTTTAATCAAAAAAACTCTCTCTTCCAAGTTTTCGTTCGCCAGCGTTACTCTTTCTCCTCCTTTATAACCGGTAAGTTGCCTCATTTGCTTCTCATTTCTTTTTTGATTATGGGTTCCAAGAGTGACCTTTCACTCAATTCTCTCGTCTTTCTAAATCCGAAGCCGAAAAGTTTTGTACTGAAATGGGCATCCCCTGTCGCTTGAGCCTGTTGTCTCAAAAGGGAAGACCCCGGAGACCACTGTTCTGGTAGGTAAGGTGGCTGTCTACACCTGGCAGTTTGATCAAGCTAACCTCCGGTACCCTTTTTCTAACTTTTTTTTTCAATGTTCTCGAATATCACCAACTATCCCCTCCCGGTGTTGCTCGAAGCATTCATTTTGAGATTGTCTGTCGATGTCTTGGTCACGAGCCTACCCTGGCCATGTATTGCCATTTCTTTATGCTGGTAAAGAATGGGAACTGGTTCACTATTGAGAAAACTCAGTGTGAGCCTGCCCTAATTTCTAGCGTTGTGGGCCTTTTGTCTACCTGGAAAGACAAATTTTTTTTTTCTTGAATAACAACATTCTCCCCTTTAAGGCTCCTTGGAAGGCTTTTGACGCTCCGTTGAATGATAAGGAGCCTGATCCAAGTACTCTTGATCAAAAACTGCTGAAAAACTCAGGGCTTTTCCCACTCGCCTTCGTACCTTCCCCGAAGAGTTTTTGGTTATTATGGGTCTTAGTACCAATTGGGATGATACCGAGACTGAACCGGTGATAACTGTTGATGGGAAGGGTATGTATTATTGTAGCTTGTGTTCTTTTCCTTTTTGTGTGGGTATGTTTCTCTTATTGTGTATTATTCTTTGCTGCAGATATGAGCACCTTGGATTTTCTCTCGCTGGATGACTTTTCTGATGTTAGTTTTGAGGCTCGTGCTGTTGGGGAAGGCAATGAGAATGTTATTGTGAGGACTGAGCATATTAGGTTCCAGGGGGAGTACACAAGCGTTGTGACATCTACGGTAGCCGCTGCTGACCCTTCGGGGAAGAAGGGGGAACTGTTCGTCGTTCCAGTAAGCGATTGAAGACGGCTTCCTCTTCTACATCAGGAAAGCCGTCTGGTGTCGCCTTGGTTCTGGAAGATGAGGACGACAACTCATCATTGATAGCCTCTGCTCTGGGTTTCACCCCTGCCTTACGGAATGGCAAGCTTACACTTTCTTCTCCGAAGAAGGATGATGTTGTTTTCAAGAAGCCCAAAGATGTTGATGCTCCTATTGCCCGGGAAGGTCAAAAGTTGTTGTCTTTGAATGAAGAGGAGGGGTGAAAGCTCCAAAGCTATTGTGCAACAGGAACAGGGCAGCGGGTCTGATCAAGATGTTTTCGTGCCCAAGTGGAGTATAAAAAACAGTGACACCCTGAAGAAGGCTGCTTTGTGTCAAGACTTGATTGATCATTGTATTCCGGAGACGAAGAGGAAGGCTCATGAAGAGTGGTTGGACCGGGATGTTATGAGGAAGATGTATTATCAGTTTGGTCAGCTTCTTTCCTGGTTTCCTGATGGCATGGCTAGGTGGGGAGAAATGGTGAGTCGGCGAGAGCAGGTGGAAACCTTTTTTGAGGAACATGAAGCTGAGTTGGTGAAGGCTAAGGTGTAGTTAACGCGCTATGCTTCTCGGGAGAAGGATCTCATCCATGAGTTGGCCGTTTCTCGGACTTAGACTGACTTGGAGAAGGAGAAGTTTGATGTCATGTTGAAGGGTTTGAATGATGAGAAGGCGAAGGTAGCGGAGGAAAAGGAGAATCTGGCAAAGGTCAGGGAGCCGTGAAGCAGGAGCAGGTTGCCATAGAGAATGTTGGGATAGAGCTGAGGGCCCAAGTTGACCGTTTGGCAGAGGAGAAAGGCTGGCTGATCTCCAAGGGTGTTGCCCACATTGTTAGTAACCTTCTGCACTCCCAAGAGTTTAATGCTCCCGTTGCTGAAATTTATTCCAAGGCCATAGCATTTGGCCGTCATGGGGGAGTTCAGGTGGGCTTTAAGGCAGCAGAGACAGGTCAAAAACTCGAGGAGTTGCCCTCCTTCAAGCCTTCTTCTGGTGCAGAATTTGTTGAAGCAGTGAAAGCAATGGAGTTGGCCACTTATCCTTACATCGTTGCCACTGGCAAGTCATCTGAACAGCCGCTCTCTTTCCTGCAAGCTTTGGAACCAGAAGGACTGAAGAAGGAGGTAGCGGACGAAGTCTGTAGCTCCTATGTTTTGAAAAGGCCATTGAAGATCATGCTTGAAGGTGGGGACACGTACAAATTTAAGGCCGATTGTTCCCTAGACAGGTACAAGGCACGCCTTGTTGTGAACGGGAAATCTCAGATAGTTGGTATAGATTGTGCTGACACATTTAGTCCGGTTGTCAAACCGGCTACCATCTGCATAGTTTTATCGTTGGCTATCTCTAAAGGTTGGGCAATAAATCAACTGGACGTTAAAAATGCCTTCTTACACGGGGACTTACAGGAGACAGTTTTCATGCACCAACCCCCAGGTTTTGTGGACACGTCGCATCTCAACTTTTTTTGTCGCCTGCGTAGTCTCTTTATGGACTTAAGCAGGCACATAAAGCATGGTTTAGCAAGTTCTCTACTTCTGTCACAACAAGAGGATTCAAAAGCAGTGTTTGTGACCCTTCTTTATTCATTTACCAACACGGTGCACACATGGCTTATTTACTACTTTATGTTGATGACATTATTCTGACAGCTTTCTCTACAGCTTTACTTAATAACATTATTGGGCTCCTCTCTCGAGAATTTGCTATGTCAGATATTGGAGCTTTGCATCACTTCTTGGGTATCACTGTTCAACGGGATTCTAATGGATTATTCATGTCCCAATCGCAATATGCTAAGGACATCCTGCACCGAGCAAATATGACCAACTGCAAACCCTGCTCCACACCAGTTGATACTGATTCAAAACTCAGTGCCATGACCGGCGAACCTCTTCAGGATCGCACCTTATACCGCAGTCTAGCGGGAGCTCTGCAATACTTAACTTTCACCAGACCTGACATCACTTATGCGGTACAACAAATTTGTTTATTCATGCATGCGCCCAGGGAACCCCACTTTACCTTCCTCAAGCGTATCTTACGCTATGTTTAGGGGACTTTGGACTATGGTCTTCGTTTATCTCCCAGCCCCAGTCCGTCTCTAACTGCCTATTCTGATGCTGACTGGGCTGGGTGCCCAGACTCCAGACGCTCGACCTCTGGATACTGTGTTTACATGGGCCCCAACCTTCTTTCATGGTCCTCAAAAAGGCAACTCACCATTTCCAAGTCAAGTGCTGAAGCTAAATATCGAGGGGTTGCAAATGCCGTTGCAGAAACCACATGGCTTCGTAATTTACTTCTCGAATTACATATCCCAATCCGGCAAGCAACTATAGTCTATTGTGATAACATTTCCGCAGTCTACTTGTCAGAGAATCCGGTTCAACACCAACAGACCAAGCATGAAGAACTTGACATCCATTTTGTCCGAGAAAAGGTCCAGCTAGGCCAGGTTCGGGTCCTCCATGTGCCATCCTCGTACCAGTATGCCGACATTTTCACCAAGGGTCTTTCTAGACAGCTTTTCGAAAGTTTTCGCACCAGTTTGACCGTTTGTCTAAGCCCCCGCTCAAACTGGGGGGAGTATTAGTCAATAGTCAACCATCCGAAATTATGGCTCAATCAATCACATTTATTTGTATTTAGTGATAATTACTATTGCCTTGTTTATAGATAGTTACCATATTGTATTCTATTTATACACAATGTATCTCAAAGGAATGGCGGGCATTGTTAATAAATACAAGAAGTAAAATTTCATAAACTAGCCGATCAAATTGATGCAGCTTTAGCCAAATCATATGTTCATTGCTTTTATCCTTGGCATTAGTGATAGTATTTTTGTTGATGGGTTATTCGATTTTGAAAATGGATTATTTAGCATTAGTTCAAATAAATATTGTAATTTGAACATGTTAATTATTGGTCTTAGCACAAAAATTGAAGAATTTGAACCTCTAATTTTTGACACTATGAAATGGCTTAAGTTGGAACAATGGAAAACCGATACAAACAGAAATGACTTGAGAATGTTAGAATGAACAAAAAGTGATCATTAGTAATAGTGACACGATTTGACCATCTAGTAACAAAAGAATGACCAAACTAAAAATGAACCATCTCCATGTTCGCTACCTGCCCCCTTTATGTGACAAACCATCAACAAGAAATCATCTAGTTATGTTTGCACAAAAGTTCGAATAAAAAAATGTATGGTTTTGGTTACCAGAACGAAAAAGAATATTGTACAACTCTTGTTAACGATATAACAATTTACAAATTTGTTGAGTTATGAGTTCCATCCGAATTATATAACTTTTGTAAAACATATAGAGTACGATAAGGGAAAATAAAGTAACATGACCACGTACTATTCGTAGGATCAAAATTATTAACCGTCACATATATGGGCTGGTATCGTGCACTTTTAAAAATGTATCAAGGTCATTAATATAAGTAACAACTTAAGCGTACTAAATTTGTCTTTTATTTAATTAACAACCGGTTCCGGCAAGAATCGTTTACACGAAACCCGTTTAACTCGGTTTCGAACTGAACCAGTGGGTTTTTATACATTTGGTTTCGGTACTTATATTTAGCATTTAACGGTTTTAGTTCAAATCGGTTCGGTCCGGTTCTGCACCATTGCACACCCCTATATATGGACAATAAATGAAAACGTCGACCTATATGTTTGCATAGGTTAGTTGAGAGGTGATATAAAATGACTAAAATACTCTCAGGTGAACTTTGGGGCTGTTTGGAAGCCCTATAAATGGTCATCAAGATGACATATTAATAGTTTATAGCTTTTTAATGGTTAAGATGTAACATTAAGGGGCTGTTTGGCTGATTAAATGTTGAATCATTAAGAAGTCTGAATGGTTAAGGGGATTTGAATGGTTAAGTGCTGAATCATTAAGTGTTGTTTTGTTTAACCTCTAAATGGTTAGCCTTCTTGTCTCACATTGGTAGGGGAAGTAAAAATAGATTCATTCAGTGCTTAATGGTTCAGCAACTTCCCAAGTCTTAATGGTTCAGCCTTAACCATTCCATTCAGATACTGAAACAAACATGCTGAATGAGCTGAATGTTGAATCATTCAGCACTGAATAATTCAGAGTCTCATTAAGAGCCTTACCAAACAGCCCCTAAGTTTGAATGGTTAAGAGTTAACTGTTAAGGTTGAATTTTTTTTCTTTCAACTGTATAAGCGGAATTGTGGCTGCAATAGACCAAATAATCATAGCTTGGACTCTAAACATTAACAAGAAAATATGGCATTTCCATTTAATAGCATATGAAAATGTCAGATATGCTAGATACCCATCACAATGAACAAAATGCATTTTTTTTTTTTTTTTGTATACTAAAATTATATTATAAGCTATAAAACATATTATCTCAAATTTTTAATATTTCAAATAAAATAAAATAAAAAGGGTATTTTTAAATATAAAGCGTAAGAGCATTCACATTAAAATCTACATCTCTATATCTATAGCTGCGTAAAAACACTATATTTTCTCTCTTCTTTCAGTTAAATAATAATTTTTTTATACTTTTATCATTAAATTTTCACTATCATCACTCACAACCACTTTTTTTTTTCACTCGTTAAATTTTATATATTAAAACCAACAAGAATTACAAGTGAGGCGCGGGTAGACGGGCAACAAGATGCGCCGCAACCCCCTTTTGAATAGCAAAGCCTACTCTATTAAATATAAAGCTTGTGTCCTTGGCCGCAGGAGAGTTACTCTGCACCACCTTCTGCACTCGATCTAAAAACCGGATTGCATCGGGAGCAAGGCCCCCAAATGTGTCAAAAGCGAAGGGCACAAAGACGTGTTGGTTTTCACGACAAACAGCTTCATGTTTGTCAACTTTCTTGGATTCAGCTTTTAAAACTGCTTGCCCTGCCACAAACCCCGAATCCCGAAGTCCCACCAAAGGAGACACCCCTGTGAGATCAACGCACGCGTGTTTGTCCTGCGCCCACCCGAACACAAGGACATCCGCTGGTCTTAGGGTGGACCGCCCCTTAAGTGGATCCGTCAAAAAATTAACCGGGGCTTCTTTCCTAGCTGAAATCCCTGCTCTTAGTAAGACGTCCCATAAGACATCCCTGACCAGGTCATGTCTGTATTTAAATCCTGGCAGCTCCTTACAGTGAAGGGCATGCTCCCCAAATTTGTCTAAACATGCCTTTTTGCAAACTGGACACGGCTCATCAATTGGGAACATGGGAATCATGAGTCTATACTTAAGGATAGCCCGATATTCAACAGCCGACATGTGTTGTCCAAGCCCATCGATGGGAAGGACAGTCAAGAAATCCTGGGCATGCGCTCCTTTAAGGCATTCACGCACAGCTTTCTGGCGCGGGGACATGGAAAACTTTTCTCCCATAGTTTGAAGGGTTTTACCGGTAAAAGCACTCGCCAAAATATTTTGAGGTTTTTTGGGGGCGGTGTCCTTATCCATAAACCCGCCCAAATCAAAGTCCGGGAGAGAGCTGCGAATGTTGTCCAAGGCACGCTCATAATCCAGGTCCATCCCCACCAACCCGCTATTCCTTAAGATGTGGTCTTGAAGGTCCCAGGACTGCACCCGAGAGGCCACAAAAGCATAGGCAGACACGTCCTCCGCCGAACAAAGGCCAAGCCCTCCCAACCGAATCGGCAAAGACGCTAACCGCCATTGAAATTCCCCAAAGAACGCCCCTCCACAAACCACAATATCTTCCGCCGCTTCACGAAGGCCTTTGTCAAAAATGGATACTGCCTCATTGGCCATGGCCGGTGGACATGTTCGAAGGCCAAACAATAATTTGGCAACGCCCATACATGAACGAAGCAACAAAAGTTCACTTTGGGGGTCCCTCAATTTCTGCAGAGAGAGCATTAGTTTTGTGGCCTTCTTAGCCCTTTTAATGACCAAAGAGCTAATATACCCCTCATCCCGACTAACGGCCCCTCCTAGGAGCTTAACACCTCCCTCTGGTCTCCCTATCTCACTAGGAAATAAACCAGGCTTCTCTTTCGCTCCGTTGCACGATGGCCAAAAAACTTCAGATTTCTTAATATTAAGCGTAAGACCCAAATTCGGTCCCTCAGCTCGGATGATATCAAAAGCCTTAGCCACTTCCTTGGCCTCTCCAATAATCGTACCATCATCCAGGTACCAAGCATGGAATGGAAGGGAACAACACTCCTCCAGCCGACGAACCAATGGGTGCAGGACAAGCGCGAAAAGAAGCGGCCCTAATGGGTCCCCCTGCTGGACCCCGGTGGATGCCCCCATACAAGTATCACCCACATAAAGCCTAGCAGGTTGGGCATAAAGAAACTGAACCCAAGGGTAAATAGATGGGCAGCAAACACTTACCTCCCGCAAAAGAATCGTCCTGTTAACTAAGTTGAAGGCATTCGAAAAGTCGACCGTAAGCATGACCATGGATCCTTTATCGTGGAACGCATTCAGAAACCTGTTCGCGCTGTGAAGGATGGCCTCAGCCCCATTGGGGACCCGAACCCCAAATTGATGATCACCCAAGTATGTCGCCATCTCCTTCCCGACTTTACGCATAGCTACTTTAGAAACCAACCTTCGCCAAATGCCCCCAACCGCGATAGGCCTAATCCCATTATCGGGCTTAAGTAACGGAGTCAGGGGGGCAGATGCAATAAACTCGACAAGGGCCTTAGGGCAAAGCCCCCCCCAACTAGATGTTAACCACGTCAGTGATAGCCAAGAGCAGATCAGAAGGTGGCGAGGACCCCTGCCCACAAAGTGCATCCAAGATATGTTGAGCTCTAAGGCCATCCCTCCCGCATGACGTCCCTTTCGGAAAGGATTTAATATTCCGTAACACACAATCCGCGTCGACCTGAAGGGCACCCTCAAAGGGTAAGACATTAGGCAATGCTGGGGGATCGGTGACGAGGTGTTTATCAATCAGGGCCTTCAAGGTGGAATCCCCAAATGGAGCAACCCCGGAGGAACATAGAACCTTAACTGCGGCTGTGAAATGGCCATCAGCGACCTTCCGCAAACATTGCTTGACATTGCCCCCGTTATCAGAGACAGGCCGGGTGTTGTGCCTGCTAACTAACCCTTCAGCAGATTGCATTAGGAGCGGGAGGGCAAGCTCCTCAATCCCATTCCCGTCTTTCCAAATAGCTAAAGCCCTCATAATACTGATGCACTGCAGAGATTTGCGGTTCCCAGACCGCCGCTCTTGCCTAGAGGATGGTCGTATCACATGTAGAGTGCAACGAGGCAATAACAACAGTTTTACCCAAGACTCAACAGACCCAGGGGCAGCCACAACTCTACGCAAGGTCCCAGTTAACGCCTGGGCAAACGCCATCCGACAAGAGGATGGAATGCTTTTGACAGTCGCTAACGGCAAAGCGAAAAGTTGTTCCAAAAGGCTAATATCAACAGCCAACCTCCCACCGGACTCAGGATTATGAACATTTTGTGATACCGGTGGGCAGGGCTTGGGGATACCCAAAATGAAATCATCGACACTGTTGGAATTATTGGAGAACTTCGTGACTCCGTCTTCGTGGTGACACCCCCTGCTGAGAGCATGCTGGGACATGCACCGCGCACACAACCACTGATCAATACTCCGCAAGGCTTCCCCGACCTCTCCAAAGAGGATTAGGTCCCTAGAAATTGCATCCCGCAAACCGTCCCTACCGTCGTCCCACCCTAAATGGTCGCGTTTAAGGTGAGCAAGCAACCGGGAGCTGCTTGATATACCGAATTTGCAAGAGTGAAAAAATTTAAAGGGGCACAGGTGTGTTGCATCAGCAATGCAAGGTATGGCCACCAAATTAGGACGCCGACGCTGCCTACGAGAGGAAGGCATGGGTTTAGCTGCGGGAGGCTACATGGAACGTGAAATACGAACTACTGGGGCAGTAACCACTGTTGTTGTTGTTGTTGTTATTATTATTATTATTATTATAGGGAAACAAAAACACACTAAGACTTGAAGGCCATAAATAAAAATAAAAATAGTGCAAGGATAATAGAGCTCAACCCATTATATATATATATATATCAATTATATAATATAATACTGCTTAAGAAAATCAAACAATGGAAAATGGGGATAGGGTCGAAGGAAAGAAGAAGGGAGAAAAAAACAGTCGAAGGAAAAAACAAAACAATGGCAAAGAGGTCGAAGGAAGGTTTGAAAAAAAAGAAAAGAGAAAAGAAGAGAGAGAAAAAAAAAGACCGTTGGGCTTGATAACAAAACAGGTGGCTGACCAGATTGTGATGGTTTTGTGTTAGGTGACGGATAGGTAGTCGGGTAATGAGTTGGTTGCGGGTCGGGTTGGTTGCGGGTCGGGTGGAGTGGCAGAGGTGGGGGTTCGGAAGTGGAGGAGGGCGGTAAGGTCGGACGGTGGTAGAGTTGGGGTGCAGAGGGCGGTGGATGGTGATTGAATATAGAGATAAACAGTAATATTTTCTCTCTGCTATACCCACAACCACCCAATACCATTTATTAAAGTATGAAGATCTCACTCACAATTTATGGTGATCCTGATATGAATGCCCTATGTATGATAGTGGTCTTATAGTAAGAAATACTATATTATAAACTCTAAAATAATTTTTAGTTTTAAATAGTATTTTATGCGAATAACTTAGTTCTTAAGTATGATTAAAGTGGGTCGAGTTTGGGACGGGTATTAGTATTTCCAATTTCATACCCGATTATATAAACCATGTCTCATACTCGTATTTACACAATACCCATTACGTTTGCAGGTATACCCATTCATGATTTTTTATATAGGTAAAATTACATATGAAATGCCATTCAATTATATATTGAAAGTGATCTTAACTCACACATCAAAACCAGCTTGAAGTATCAAAATACTCAATTATGTTTTTAACAATTCTATGATTGTAATAATTTTAAATATCTTACAACTTGGATATACCATATATTGTATTTCTTATTCTATAGTAAGGTTCGAGTTCTTTAACAGAAAAGAAAGATGCAATCTATGCGCGAGAATGTTATTTGTAAGTTGTTTGATTAGAATGCAACATTTTTTAATGACGATCATTTTATAGCTAACTATAAAGAGCCAACAATAAGCTGGAAAAACTTACACGAAATGAAAACAAATTACACGTACGAAGCTACATTAAAGCAGACCCAGTCAGCCCATGAAAGGTTGTGAAAATTTGCCCGATGAGAAAGCCAAAGAAACGCTTCTTCCTTAATCAAGTCGACCGCAGTTTGCACTAGAATGAATTTTCCTTCAAAAGCTTTTACGTTTCTCGCTAACCGCTCTTCAAACCGTCGCAAAAATCACCGTGTAAACGATCTCTTCCACTTCTTTGATCCCGGAGTCTTCTTAAAAATGCAGCATTTAATTAGTTTATTTTAAATATCGCAAGCTAATTTGTTTTAATGATTAATATTTTTTTTTATATTATATAAATTGGTCCTAGTTTGTTTAAATGAAAGGGGATGTTTTGGAATTTGATTATTGGTCCCAAAGAAAGTTTATTTCGGGATAGCAAAAAGTTTGACTTACCTGAGTATAGGACAAGAATGTATGATGTACTGGGCATCTGCCACGTGTCAGGTACTATAATTTGTTTTTTACTATGGCATTTTGTGCTCCCTTCCCTCGCTCATGTTTGTCTTTTTGAAACACGGACGACTGACCATAACTAGCAATTTTTTTTTCTTTCAATTATTTCTTGGTCTGGTGCGAAGGTGTGGGAAGGTTTACCACCCAGTGGATTTCTGTCTGGGAGCTCAGGTTCGAATCTCGCTTCAACCAAGCTTTGGTTATGTATAGCCCTAACAGAGATGTCGTTTAAAAAAAAATAGCAAATTTTGTTTACGTTTTTTTTACCATCCAAACGAAACTTATATTCCACCACCACCGGTGGTTGTGAACCCGTGAGGGTAGTGGGGTACCAAGGGCCATTTCGGGCGACACACCTCCCCTGACCGTGTTGTGAACTTGGAGTTATCTTTGTGATTATATAATGGGAGAAAGACTTCCATGAGTGTGACACTATGAAGGGTATGAATCTCTTAAAAAATGTGACTGCCACATACTTAACGCTTACATCCACTACTCTTACATACATCTCTTATAAGATCATGTGTGTGAGGCGTTAATGGGGCTTTAAATCCTATTTTAGCGCCCAAACACCGCTACGGTGGGGCCTTAAGGGGCGCTAAGTGGCTTTAAAATTCAAGAAAGGGGTGTTGGGCGCTAATTTAATAACGCCACTTTTTTCCTTGGCAGGTGGGGACCAAATTTCAATCAATAAATATAAAGAGGGTGGCGCTATAATAAGCTTCCACTACAGTGGGTCTAATGCGGGTTTTTGCAACTTTTCTAGCAATTTCAAAATAAAATTTCCGTTTATGAGCTACAATAGACATGTGTCTGGCCTTATTGAACAAATCATAAAGAAATGAAGAAGGTAAAAAAATTTCTTTCAAGTAGATTATAAATCTTTTTAGTGGACTGATATAAGTTTGTTAACAAATTATTGAATAGCTTCAAATAAATTCATGTTCCTTGTAAACAAGTTGTCAAATTTATGTCAACACTTTTCCAAAAACTGGTAATTGTATACAAAGTGGAAACAACTTTGTTTAACAGACTTTACAAAACCGTTTGCGTGATTTGAATAATGTCGTTTCATGAATTTTATGAAAATCAGCTATGTTTCAGGTTGAAATTCAAACAAGTTGTTTTGGGTGCATACCAAAACAGAACTAAAAGAAGTGGAAAATAGAATTGCAAATGACTTTCTACACATGAGAGAAGTTCAAGAAAGAATTTTACAAGAGTGTTTAACTTCTTTGCTTCGAGTTTGAGATAATGTGGATATGATATTGCGAATGTCCACGACAACCACAGATATTTGGCCATAAGGATGACTGTCTAGGTTTATCAATTATTGTGCTATGGAGAGAAGCGTGTTATTGATTGATGGTAAAATGCCCCAATAGGACATCTTGATGGTTGTGCTTCACACCAAAAGGATTTGGGAGTTATTCTAGAAAATCTAGAAATTGTTGTTTAAAAAAAGAACGGAGTTTTGACGTCAAGCGATTATCTATGTGTGAAGTCATATAATTTATATTTAACAAATTTCAATTTGCAATTATTAATTTAGCTTATAATTTTTGGTGATGATTTATATGGATAATGAATACAACTTGAATAAAATTTTTTTGGGTAAGTTTTGGTTAGTAATTTAGGTATATTGTTTGAACAGTTTGTGCTGGGCTTAGACTCTTATGCTGTATGAATTATTTATCAATTATTGGCCTTATAATGACTAAACCTTTGATGGCTTGATGGTTTTACAAACAAGGCAAATAATCTCATAGGCATAAGCCCATAGCAACAATTAGTCCATGTAAACTAAAGAAGGCCTAAACTAAAAGCCCAGCATTAAAGAGTTATATTCATATTGCATACACATAATAAGTGTGTCAACATTTAAAAGGTTATAAAAAAACTCCTTAAAAGGTTATAAAAAAACTCCTTAAGACTGACCGGAGTGGATGGCGTGGGGAGGGCGGGAAGGGGGGGAACACCACCGCAGCTATGGTGTGGGGGGGGGGGGGGAGGAGTTCACTGGCGTGGGGCAATTTTCTTTGACACGTGGCGCTTTGTTATTGGCCAGCTTTTTTTTTTTTAACTTTAACACCCTTCGACTCCCCACAATTATTACCCCCCCCCCCCCCACAAGTGCCACATGGCGCTTCATCCCCCTCTTTCCCCCACCACTCCTTAGGCCTTAGGGTATACTTTAACCCTTCTTAACTCCACTTAGATGCCACATCATCCATTTTTTCTCATTTGACTCCACTTCACCCTAAGGAAATGGCTTAATCTAATCAATTTCACCTAATCATATATTTTTAGTAGTTTTAGGTTCATAAAAGGAAAAAAATTAATGTAGACTTTTAACACCATGTTAACATGTTAACGCATAACCTTTTTAACACCCTTTAACACAAGAAGAGAGTGGTGTACAATGCAAGTTAACATGCCATGTCACCTTTAACACCACATATGTTAGAGTATACCCCATGGCCTTATAGTCTAAACAATTTTGGAAATTCACACTCTTTATTTATCAACCAACATACCAATCGCAATTTTCACTTTAGCTGCCATTTTAAGGCTAGAAAAGACTATTATACCCTTAAAGCGATATAGTAAAGCAAGTTTCTTATTTAATTCAAAATTTAAGAACCAGTGTTTATATTGTCCTATTAGTTAGCATGATATTGGAGAGGTCCTTTGAGTTACATGTAACTATTCTCACGGTAAAAAATAAAAGAAGTAAAAAAAATACTTGATATATACAATAAAAGAAAACAAAATTTTTTTTTGCTCCAAGTGACAACAGAGTGCATGTGGCCATGCTTCATGAGCAGAATACTGATAGTGATTCAGTTCATCTGAGCCACTCATCTATACAAATTCTATCATCAATAGATAACTCATATCTTAACACATCACACACATTTAAGTAGGAAAAGTTGTAAGTTGTAACTCAACCTTGCTGTTTTATTTGTTGGCAAAGATGAATCCTTCTAAGGCTTTTACTGTTGCATTCATTTTGGCTAATGTGATTCTGTTCACTACTGTGTCAGCAAACAAGCCACCATGCGCTCCAAAAACACCAACCAAGTGTCCAAAAGATACCCTAAAGTTCGGTGTTTGTGGTGACTGGCTGGGGCTGGTTCATGAGGCCGTTGGGGCTCAACCGGATAGTAAATGTTGCACAGTGGTGAAGGGTCTAGCAGACCTTGAAGCAGCAGTGTGTCTGTGCACAGCACTTAAGGCTAATGTGCTTGGTGCCCTCAAGGTTACAGTACCTGTTGCACTTAGTTTGGTGGTCAATTCTTGTGGGAAAAAGGTTCCTGAAGGGTTTAAATGTGCATAACAAGTATTTGTAGCACATTTGATCTGCATTAATTTACTTTGTATTGTGTTCATGCTAATTTTTGTTTGTTTAATAATCCAGTGATGAATCATTACCATTGTTTGTTGAATTTTGTAATCCTTTTAGTCACATGATAGGCCGTTTTTTGTTATCCTTAGAGCTAAAAAGAACATTGCTAGAAGAAAACAAATGTATCTAAGGCATGGAATAAGAGCAACTCAATGTACAGAAAAAGAACATAACATCATGCACGGTTGTAGTCAGATACAATCTTCAAGTTAATAATACTTGTTTGAGTAAAGAAACGAATACTTTAAGGATATAAATAAAACAATAATAAATATAGAAGCAAAGGTCAACACGTGAGATAAAGCAAGCATTCAAATCCTAATGGTAAAAGTTTACCTCACTAGAAGAAGACTTACAGAATCAACATGTCTTTAATGAGGCCTCAATAGAACGAAAACTCGATTATGGCCAATTCGGCTCTCACTTAATCGACCAAGGTGACGAAGAACCTGCACGTTATTTCCCAAAGTTGAAAATTATTAAAGTAAATGATTTTATAGACCAAAGAAATAGATAATCATGAGTTTTCTTTGACTCTTCAAAAGTTAATGATAAAATTGACATAAAGAAAGGCTACTTACTGTAAATATCGCTTTTCCAGTATTATCAAGCTTTAATGTAGGTCCTTTAACATCTGTTTCCAGAAAGAAGTGTTTGCCCTTCACTCCTTCTGTCATTCCTATCTCTCTAATTTCCTGCAATTATAAAAGGATAATTAATCTAAAAGCCATTACGTGTCAAAAGTCTTTATGTAACATTCCTTGCATTAAGTCTCAAGCGACCAAAGATTAATAAATTTAACTAATACAATACGTGTAATGGTGAACTCACCAGAGCCTTCTCTAATGTACTTTCTGTCAGCTTCAGAAAAAAAAAAAAAAAAAAGTCACAATCAGAAATTATGGTGCTTGTTTTATAAATTATACCGAAGTAGAAATTTAATGAGAGATACCTTCTTTCTTGGGGCTGTCATTAGCTGGGCATTTGCCTCCGCATAAGCAGCCATGTCGTTAATGGCTGCATTGATTTTTTCTAGAGTTAGCCTTCCTCTCATATACCTGCATTTTGGAATTTAGCCAGATATTACGTACAATCTTAATCTAAAACCATAGATAAATGGAATGGTGATGATTGATGAATAACAAGGGTCCAGAGTAAGTTATAGCATTGAACTATTATTTATATAATAAACACCAATTATAACCCTTACGCTGACAAGGAGTCCAGTTCATCAGCAGTAATGTACCACAAAGGTGGTGAACCGCGGCCCTTTTTCTCCTAAAAGGTTAAATATACTGTCCGTGTTAGTAATTATGATAACTTAAACCACAAGGAGAAATCAATTCATAAGCAGAAAAGGGCCTCACTTTAGGTAACGGTAGAGGCACCTCTTTAGGTTCCTGTATCCCAAAAGAGTGTTCTTGCCTTGCAGGTTCCTCTATTACAAAACTGAAAACAAAAGATGAAGAACAGATCAACATAGTTATGGGTACAAGTACTGGAATCATACCCAATAAAACTTCAGATGATATGCCAAGCAAGATAGATAAAGAAATAAAGGCACCATTGGTTATTATCTTGCTCTGTAAGTTTTTCCCTTTCAGGTTGAGGTAAATATGAAGGCACATATGCAGACATATTCTGCAACTTCTTTTGTTGCTGAATAGACGCTTGAATCAGCTTCTACATATACATCAAGCAACCTGAGTCAGTATTCATATCTTGTTATAAATAATTTCTTAAAAGTTGGGCACGAGCCTTGAATTCAGTAGATTAGTTTTATAAACCTTTTTCTGCTACCTCTACAAGTTCATCTACATGTTAAATTGTTTAATTGGATGGACTCCTACATTCTGGGTTCTAAAAGCGTGCTTACGCATGAGGTGATGCTTGAGGCGAAGGTGGTTGCTTTAAACTAGATGAGGCGCATGTTGTACAAAAGGCACTGGTGAGGCGCACTTTTTTGCACAAAAAAAACGGCATGAGGTGCGCTTTGTATACTGAGGATGGATTTGTGCATCATGATGTTGTACATATAGCGCATTAGGTTGTACTTATAGGTTATTTATGGATGTCTTTGGTTTAATTAAAAACATGAAGCCATTAACGTGAAAAAAAAAAATTATATACTAAGCCACATACAGAGCTTATTTGTGTCTAAATTTTAGGTGAATAATGCTAGAAAGTAGAAACTACGAAAAATATAAAAGGAAGTTATAAAAATAAATTGTGACCTGGGTTTTAAAAAGCGCGCCTAGGCGCAAGGCGCAGCCTAGGGCACCTCAGGGCTTTGCGCCTATCCTTTTTTCCAAAGGCGCGCGCCTCGGGCGCTTTTTTGTCAAATTTCAGGCGCTTTTCTCCCTGAGGCGCGCGCCTCACGTAACCTGGGTATTTTTTATGCATAAAAATGTTGTACCTTGGTGTTTTTGGCTTGTACATATAGGTAAAATCACATAAAAACCTTATTTATAGCTATATTTTGGGTAAATAAAGCTAAAAACTCATGGAATATATATGGTATATATAAAAAAAATTATATAATTCGCTTTGGGTACGAAAATCCCACGCTTTTTGCGCTTTGCGCGATGCGCTTAGACCTCGTCGCTTTTGTGCGCCTAGCGCTTTTTAAAACCAAGATTGCGACTCGGCATATGAAAAGCAGTGCGCTTCTAGCTTTGCACCTAGATCCTCTGCGGCTCTGCTTGGGCCTCGCCTACGTTATCACCGCACCCAAAACGAAAAACAGATTTCACTACTTATGTGACTAAAAACATTGCAAGATAAAAACCTATAATCAAAAGGCATACAATTGTCTGATTTAGGTTAGATACACTTAAACCAATAATGATTAAAAAAATCCCTAATTATCCAACAAAAAAGCCCTAACTAAGCAGCAGAAACCCTAATGACCTAATTTGAGCTTACTTTGGCTTTAGGAATGGCTAGGGTTTCTTCACGCAATCGGTCTTTGATGTGCTGTAACTGAAGCTCCATAGCCTTTAATGTGGCATCAACTGCTGACAAATCGGTGACGCTGCTGGCAGGATACACTAACCAAACAAAATGAAACATCATGAGAGGTGAAATTAAGCGATAAATAATAGAGTTAGGGTAAAATATTCCTAATTTGAGTTGGATTAAGGAGGTAAAGTGGACTTACTGTTACGGGCAACGACGAGATCTTGGAGCTCTGCAATGCGAGCGTTGAAGGATGAGACTAACGAGTCTAGTGATGAGCTTGCTTGCTTCACATCCATGACGATCTCTCTCTCTCTCTCTCTCTCTCTCTCTCACACACACACACACAGAGTCACGGTGATGGTGATGGTGATGGTGATGACGATGGAGATGGAGGTGGATATGTGGCGGGAATATGCAGTTTGGGTTTGAATTGATCTCAGTGACTTTTATGGTTTGGTTTTGAAAACCGGCTGGTTTCGTTTACGGTTTGCGGGTTGGACTAAACCCATTGTTTTTCAACCAAGAACCTGACCGGTTGAACCGGTTTTTATATCTGGCCAGTAAACCGGTAAGGAGACCAGTTCGACGTCTGGTCTCCGAGCCTAGTGTTTTTTTCATATTTCCCTTATCTCACGTCTTCGTATTCTATTCTGTTTATTTAAAAGTTAATTTTATTGTATTTTATCTTAGAATGTTGTTTTTATAGTTTCAGAAAGTCACCATTTACCACTCTAAGAGTATGTGTAGTGGTAGATAGTTATGTGGGGGTTATAGGATTAAAATATTAAAAAGTAATAGAAAATGGGTTATGTTGGGGTTATGGAAAAAGAGGGTGTAGTGGGAAGGGGGGTTATGTGGGGGTTATAAATGATTAGTAATGATTGGTTAATTATTGTTTTTTATTTAAATAAGAATATTTAATACTTAATAATATTTCATTAAAAATAAAAATAATAATAAAAATAAAAATTTAAACTGAAAGTTTATTAAATTAATAAAATAATAAAAAATTATTTAGTATTAAAAAATAAAATTTAATAAAAAAAATTTTGAATTTCAAACGATTACTGTTCCAAACCGTTTGAATTTCAAACAGTTTCCCTCCTACTTCAAAGTTTGAATTTCAAACTTTCCCCCCCAAACGTTTAAATTTCAAAGTTTGAATTTCAAAGTTTTCCCCCCCACCAAATCTCAGTCACACCTATAAATACCCCACCTCCTCCCAAATCTCAGTCACACCTCTTCCCTCTTCCTCATCCTTTCCTCATCCTGAACACAATGAATAATATGGGCAGTTTTCAAGCAGGAGCTGCCGGACCTTCTAATGTTCGGCTGTACGCTCGTCGGGTCCGGGGACGGGGCCGGCCCCGGAGACTACCATTCACCTCCTCTCCTCCTCCTCCACAACCTCCTCTTCCTCCTCCTCCTCCTCCACAACATTGGTTATATCACCCTTCTCCTCCTGCTGCGGCACCACCAACCTTTCCTCATCCTGAAGTCGATGATGACTTCACGGATGAAGAATGGGCTTGGGCCATGGATTATACCATGGCTATTAATGAAATGGACCGACTGAGGGTGTCGGCCCCCACCCCCAGAATTGCTGCTGCTATCCCCTCCCCCACCACCAACCTATCCCCACCCCCCAGAATACCCCCACCCACCACCAGCAACCTATCCCCACCCCCCATAATACTTGCCCACTCCACCACCACCAACCTATCCCCACCCCACCCCGTGAATATGGGGACCCAACTCCTGAGGACTTGGAAGCCCTCAGGGAACTTGAGGAGGAGGAGCGCCTTTGGAGCATGCCTTCCCCTCGTCGGGAGAACTACTACTTCCCCTCGGATGCAAGGTCCGATGGGAGGGACAGCTCACGTTCCCTATCCCCCGAGTACTACACACTCGAGGACTGGGACAACTACTCTCCGTAGTGGAAGGTTTAGGTTTTAATAAGTAATTTAGGATTATATTATGTCTTTATGTAATGTGTTTATGTAACGTTTTAATAAGTAGTTTAGGATTAGGAACTCTGTTTGTAATAAGTAATTTAGGATTGTAATTTTATGTGTTTATGTATTATGTGTTAATGTAATGGTTTAAATTTAAAATATTATGTAATCTTTTAAAATAAACTAACATTAAACACAAAACCAAATAAAACTTTAAAAACTAAAACATTAAACATTACAAATACAACACTAAACATAAAACGTAACATTAAACATAAAGCCTAAACATTAAAAATTAAACATAGTGAAAACGCATCAGAGACCACAACAAAAGATTGGTGATTGAGAAGTCGCTATCGTATTGTTGACGATAGGCGTCGTGTGTCAACTGAATTGCCATCTGTTCGCTAACCCCAGGGTGCGCCTGCATCGTCGCTGAATAGACTCCATGCCATCTGTTAACGTAATTTTGTATAGAATGCCACTTACTGTTGATCTGGTCAACGTTACGGTGGTTCGTTCCCGTGATTTGGTTGAACTCAACCAACACATCCTGCCAAAAAGCCCGCCTATTGGTTGACAGGATCTCCTTAACGTTTATCCACGCCCGCACTAACTCCAGTTGCTCTTGATTCGTCCAGGCTGCCATAGGTTTGGTTTTTGGTTTGTATTTGGTTTTGGTTTGTAAGAGTGTGTGTATTTGTGGTTAATTTGTGTGTGGTATATGTATATATATAGATAGATTTTATTGTTTAAAAAAAATAAAAATAAATAAATGGAAGTGACCGTTTGACAACGGTCAAAATATTAAAATCATCAATTTCTGCACCACAACGCTCGTTATCCTCACAATCCTCTTCACTCAAAACGCCCTATAGCGCCTGGGGGGCGGTGTTCCCCGACGCTATAGGGGCTTATAACGCCCTATAACTCCACCACTACACACACTCTGACAATGTGATTCCTGACTAAACAGTAATGTAAATTTTCAATACAATCTAAGGGTATGTGTAGTGGTGGAGTGTTATGTGGGGGTTATGGGATTAAAATATTAAAAAGTAATAGAAAGGGAGTTATGTGTGAGTTATGGAAAAAGAGGGTGTAGTGGGAAGGGGGTTATGTGGGGGTTATAAATGATTGGGTAATAATTGATTTTTATTGTTTTTTTTTTATTATTATTATTATTATTATTATTCAGTAATAAAACAAAAAACAAAAAAAGACTTCAAAAAAATTATTATTATTATTCCCTCTCTCTCTCTTATCTTCTTCTTCTTCAACTATCTTCTTCTTCAACTACACTTCTTCTTCATCTCTTCTTCTTCATCTTCTTCACTTCTTCTTCCTCTCCACACACACTTCAACAACAACAACAACAACAACAACAACAACAACAATAATAATAATAATAATAATAATAATAATAATAATAAAATCAAGAAGCAGAGCATAGCGCTCGTTGTTTACATGACGGGATTGAAACAAAACGCCCTATAGCGCCGCCGGGGGCGGTGTTCCCCGGCGCTATGGGGCTTCAAAACGCCCTATAACGTGCCCACTACACATACTCTAAACATTAGATGTCGTTGATGTGACAAGTATACACTCCCCATGTTACAAAATGATACTCCCTCTATCACATTTTAAATGTCCATTTCTAAGCAATTTTCAGTTTTGCCTATAAAAGACAAAAGACAATCAAAGATTTGAAATAATAACTTGAGAATATTATTGTCATTTTACAACATACGGTCAAAGATTCTTAATCTGTGTGTTTATGAGCCCATGATATCTAAAATGGGACGAAGGGAGTAAAGAACCCTGCTAGTGTTTCACTTTAAGGAAAGTGATCACTTTTTTACATGTTATTGTAATTGAATTTTATTTTCAGGATTAACTTGGCCGGGCAAGGATTAAATAAAAACCCTCCTATTTTGAAGAAACCTAGTAAACTTAATCTAGACCATTGATCTAAAGTGATCAATGGCCTAGATTGATTCTACATTATTTTAATAAATTAATTAAGGTAGATGACAAAAAAAGGCACAATGGTCAAATGCCATTTTCTGAAAAGCAAATATGACAAGTGGACCCCACACATGTCACATCATCTCTCTCATACTTTTGTGATCATTGTCCTAAATCTGTCAGGACGTCATGTTACATATGTAACATATGTAGTGTTGCATACGTTAAAATGCTGATTTTTTTTTTACCAGACCATATTTTTTTTCGTGTTATTGTACCAGCACCAGAATTGTTGCATACGTAACGAGAATTGATATGGTTATAGACACATAGATTGCATAAAATCAATTGAAAATGTTAGGACAAAGATGATTGGTGAAACCACTTTTGGAAACCTTAGTCTAATTCACTTCTGTCATTTTGGCTAAGTATAGAAGTACTGAAGAAAAGACAAGAAACTGCTGAAGAGAAGATATGAGAAGTGCTGAAGAAGAAACTTCATCAGAAGTTCTGAAGTCCAAACCAGACAAGTTCACTTCAGAAGTACTGAAGACAAACTACTCATCAGTAGTTTGTCATTCATCAGCACTTAGCATCAGATATTTTCCACCGCCTTTTGTATCAGTAGTTTATTGTTTATTATTACTTTTAGCTGTAATTGTTAGTTTCAATGTTGCAACTTGTGCAACTTGTTTCTGATGTTTCTGTACTTGCTTTATGGGCAAGATACATGTATGTAAACGTCTATAAATAGGAGGCTTCAACCTTCTATTTTAGACATTGATTTTAATAGAAAAATCCTTCAAACACTTTCACTGTTCTATTCCATTTCAGTATTTATTGTGAATCTGTCTAAGTATCTAATTCTCATTTACTGCTTAGATTCATAATAAATACTTGTCATTATTAGTTTCAATCATAAAGGGGGAGTAATAACTCCTCTTAAGTATAAAAAGTGTTGCTTTAACTTATACATTCCGCTGTGCTTACAATCTGATATACAAGAGCTTGCTAAAACACTTAAGTGTCAAAGATAGCAAGTTCTTACTTAAACAAAGAGCTTACGGAGCCAACAATCAATCCCTCCCTTTCCAGCTGCTCAACATCCTCCACAGTCTCAACAACCCTCTCAACAAAGTCTTTTCACCTCAGGGTATGTTGACTGGAGCAGTCTTCCTTTTGACACCACAGAGTGCAATCCTGATGCAGACAACAAGATGTTTGACATCAACTGGGGAGAACCAGACAATGGCAGAAAGTACTTTGCCTTAATGGCATTTGAAAGCTGTACTTCAAAATCTGCATTGTCACAGGTATCAAAAGAGTCTTTGACAAAACTTTGCTCAAATTCTTGCAAAGAATCTTTTGCTCTCATAAGAGAGACAAATGTGCACTTACAAGGAAAAGCCAATGATTTAGAAAGAAAATACACTCAGATGAAGTGTGATTTAGAGAGAAAACTTACTGCTAAAACAAAAGAAGCCTCTAAATTAACTAACTCAGCTATTGAAACCCAAGCACAAATTAAAATGATGATAGAAGATCTTGGAAATGTCAGAAAAGAGCTTGCTGGCACCAAGATCAGTTGTGAAAAATGGGTGGATTCTTGTAAGGGGTACCAGCTATTGCTAAACAAACAGAGTGCTTCAAATGTTAAGTTTGGCATAGGGTACCATCATGTTGAAACACGAACAGATTTCTCTCCCAAAACTACTGAAGATGGGAGAAAAATTGTTTCAAATGAAACTTCTGAAGGGAAAGATTGCACATCTTTCCATGAAAACTTTCTAAACAGAAATCCTGGTATTTTAAAAGAAAGTACTTCAGAAGTATTAACAAAATCTGACAACAAGCCATCAGTAGTTTCATCTACATCAGGAGTTGAGACCCTGAAAACTACTGATGAGCAAATTCTTTACACTAATGTCAGAAATTTGCCTTTGGATAAAAAACAAAAGGCAAAAGAGTGTGAAATTTGTGGTCTGTTCAACCACAAAACAGAGTTTTGTAGATACAGAAAAGGAATTCAGTTCAATCATAAAATTAAACAACAGGTTGTGGGAAATCAAATCAGAAATGATTATGAAAGAACCTTTAATCCCAAGAAACAACAACCTGAAAACACCTTTTCTCAGAAAAAGATAAAATCTCAACTAAAATCTTTTTCTCAAAATTCTTTGTCAGTAGTTAGACCTGAATCATCAGCAGTTTCACAAACTGCTGAGATTCAAAAACTAATGAACTTGGTACAACTACTGATGACCAAGGTTGATGGTGGTCCTGAAAAGGATACCACCATGGTTCTTAATGAAAAATCCATTGCCAAAAAGACATGGATTTCTCAACCTGGTCAAGAACAAACTGTAACTGTTCTCAAGAGCAAACCCAAAGCCAAAAAGGCTTGGATTCCTAAATCTAACTAATTTGTTATTGTGTGCAGAGAGTTTTCAGGGGCTTAAACAACATATGGTATGTTGATAGTGGAGGCTCTATGCACATGACTGGATGCAGATACCTGATAAACAATTTTATCAGCCAAAGAGAAGGATCTGTATCCTTTGGGAACAATGCTAAGGGATATGTGCTAGGACATGGCAATGTCTCCTCTGGCAAAATACAGTTTGACAAGGTCAATCTGGTGGAAAACCTTGAATACAACTTGCTGAGTGTGTCACAAATGTGTGATAAAGGATATTCTTCCTTTTTCACAAAGACAACATGCGAGATCATCTCACCAGAAGGCCAGAAGTTGATAGAGAAGATCATTGAAGATCATACTTTGCTGATTGCCAAAAGATGTGGCAATGTCTATGCAGTGGACATTGAGAAAGACAAAGTATTGAACAACACTGCCTGTTTCTTATCAAGGGCATCAACTTCAGAAACTGATCTCTGGCACAGGAGACTTGGCCATGTGAACTTTAAAACCATAAATAAAGTCACAAAAATGGGCTTGGTCAGAGGTTTACCTTTGAAAGTATACCAGTGTCAAGAACACTGTGTATCCTGTTTAAAGGGAAAACAGCATAAGTCCTCCTATAAGTCTATTGAAGAATCAAAAACAACTGCATGTCTTCAACTACTCCATATGGACTTATTTGGACCTGTCAAGATTATGAGCCTTGGTAAGAAGAAGTACTGCTTAGTCATCATTGATGACTACTCAAGATTCACATGGGTATTCTTCTTATTCTCCAAGGATGAGGCTGCTGAAATCATCAAGTTCTTCATTCTACAAGTGGAGAAACAATATTCTCTACCTGTCAAAACCATTAGAAGCGATAATGGGATAGAGTTCAGGAACAAATCTCTGGATGAATTCTGTTTGTCTAAAGGGATTATTAGACAATACAGTGTTCCCAGAACTCCTGAACAAAATGGTGTAGTAGAAAGGAAGAACAGAACCTTAATAGAGGGAGCAAGAACAATGTTAGCTGATTCTGGACTGCCCTTGTACTTTTGGGCAGAAGCAGTTAACACATCATGTTATGTTCAGAATAGAGTTCTTGTGGTCAAGAGACATTACAAGACTGCCTATGAAGTTCTTCATGGCATGAAGCCCCTTATCTCCCTTTTCAGGGCTTTTGGGTGTCAATGTTTCATCTTGAACATCAAGGAATCTATTTCAAAGTTTGCTGCCAAAGTTGACTCAGGTTACTTTCTTGGTTACTCTTCAACTAGAAAAGCCTACAAGGTTTTTAATTCTCACACCAAGATAGTAGAAGAAACATTAAATGTCAAGTTCAATGAGTCAAAACACACTCTTATTCCAGCACATCCTGCTGAACTTTTTGACCTTGACAACTTCCATTTTGGACCTGAGAAGGCTGTTACTTCATCAAAACCTACTTATTATGGTGAAAAAAGGTTTGATGATGAGGATCCCACACCATGGACTCCTCAAACAGTTATCAAGTCAACTTCAAAATCATCAGAAGTTCCCCAAACTTCTGATCAAACAAGTACTGAGGAACAAACTCAAACTTCTGGTTCAGTAGATCCAACTACTGAAGATCAAGGAACATCTGAACCAGATATTATAGACCTCGGTAGTTTGTTTGAAGAACATGAGCCACCTACACCTGTCAGTGGTTTACAACAACTGATTGAACACAGAGATCATCCACTTGATCAAATCATGGGTGATATAGCTTCAGGTGTTCTTACCAGAAACCAGCTCTCCAACTTTTGCCTATTTTCAGCCTTTATCTCACAGTTGGAACCAAAGAAGTACCAGGAAGCCCTCAAAGACAATAATTGGGTGCAAGCTATGCAAGATGAACTGCTTCAGTTCAACAAGCAACAGGTCTGGGAAATCTGTCCCTTACCTCCAAACAAGCAACCAATTGGCACAAGATGGGTTTTCAGGAACAAACAAGATGAAGCTGGTATGATAATCAAGAACAAGGCAAGACTGGTAGTTCAAGGGTACTCTCAAGAAGAGGGAATTGACTATGATGAAACCTTTGCTCCAGTTGCAAGGCTTGAGGCCATCAGGTTATTTCTGGCCTATGCCATTTCCAACAAAATTAAAGTTTATCAAATGGATGTAAAAAGTGCATTTTTGTATGGAAAGATAAAAGAGGAGGTGTATGTCTGTCAGCCGCCTGGGTTTGAGGATCCTTCTCATCCTGAGTGGGTGTACAGACTGGACAAAGCTCTTTATGGGCTCAAACAGGCTCCAAGAGCCTGGTATGATACACTCTCCACCTTTTTACTCAAAAATAACTTTACAAGAGGTGCCATTGATAAAACTCTTTTCATTAAACATGTTGGAAATCATGTCCTACTTGTTCAAATTTATGTTGATGATATCATTTTTGGTTCAACAAACACAAAACTGTGTGATGATTTTAAGAAACTCATGCAATCAAAATTTGAGATGAGTACCATGGGAGAACTGCAGTACTTTCTAGGACTGTAGATCAAGCAACAAACAAATGGAACTTTTATACATCAATCAAAATATGTTAAAGAATTATTAAACAAATTTTCTTTAAAAGACTGTAAATCATGTTCCACTCCCATGACACCAATCACACAAGTTGAACCTGATGATCAAGGAAAACAGGTTGATCAAACCATGTACAGATGCATGATAGGTTCCCTTTTGTAACATCGCAAAATTTTCCCCAAAATTTTAATACATAAAAAGCGCTTATATATATATATATATATTATTACACCTTTATCATTAATATTATACAAATGTGCCTAAGTCTTTATCCTAACTCACAATTTATATACATACATAAATGTATATAAATAATAATAATAATAATATGATTCTAAATTTTTTTTTTTCACATACAAGATTTTTTTTTTTTAAATAAAGCCTTGAGTCAAATAGTCAAAGTCCTAGTCAAAGTCTTAGTCAAACAGTCAAAGTCTTAGTCAAATAGTCAATTCATCATAAAACCTTACTTTATGGTGTTGACCAATTTTTAATGGCTAATTGAATCCAAAACTAGTATAAAAACCCACCTATGACCCATTATACTTTGCACCTCTAAATCGATTGTTTCAATCCGATTAAACTTTCCCTCATACCTTTCTTCTATAGTCTATTACTTCTACAATTGAAGCTTTGATTATAAACTCTTGTAATTGGCAACTTTGGGGCTACACATATTCTATTTCTCGAGACTTAATACTTTGCTAAGGTGAGTTTACGTAACCATGTTTATGCAATTCTTCATACTTGCAACATTATACTTAAGCAATTCTACATGCATGTCTAGTTGTAAACTTTAATGCCTCATGAATTAGACAACAACAGTTTCAACGAGTTTCAACGAGTTTCAACATTACATAATCATTAGCTATGGCCAAGCCGGCGATACTCAATAATAGATCTATTGGATTGACAATCCCACCCGGATACGTGTACCTCCTACATAGGTAGCGTGGGTGATTGTTATCGTTCCAACATATTACTAAGGTGAACCGTGGATGACGGGATGGACCTAAACTAGTCGGAGGTTTGATTATGTCGATTCAACATATTATGTTTATTCATGTAGACTTAAACTTACGATAGACATATGAATTGCTAAACTTTTATACTAAAACTATTTGCTTGACATGGCTTATGTATTCTCACCAACTTCTAGTTGACCCCCCCCCCCCCCATTTTTCCAAACTCAACAGGAAATACTGATGCTTGAAGTCTAGAGCTAGCATGAGGAGATATTTGAAGTTTTAAGCTTTGTTTGATTATTTGATGTAGACTTTAATGTAATTCAATTTTGTAATGAAATAAAGGATTATTTAAACATATGTATTACCATGAGCTACTGAACAATCATCAATACGTGACATCCCGATGTTTCCGCCATCGGTTGGGGTGTTACAGATTGGTATCAGAGCCTTGGTTATAGGGAATTAGGTTATTAGAAAAAAAATAATCTAGTCTATAACCATAGGAATATAACCAGTATTTGCTCCTTTTACTTGCTATCCTCTATCTCACTCCTACTTCTTATCCCTACTTCAACCCCTACAAGAAGATTGCTCTGCATCACAAGATCTACTCTTAGACTAATAGGACAATCCTCAGGTTTAGCCTGAACCACCTTGAGATCTCGTCGAAGTTCTAGATTTTAATAACGAACACGTGCAATCTGGAAGGGTGAACGCCTGTATTCTGTGTTTTCTGTCTAGGACTGGCATTGCGCATATATCCCAATCAGACGAGGGACCCGGATGCCTACCTGGGAATTCTCGGGATGAGTGTTCACTTATACGCTAAAGCATGTCTTCACTATGTTATTAGAATCTAGAAGTTTTGATAAGTCAACGTTTTCGTTTATTCGTTTTAATTAATGAATAAATGATTACACTCACCTTCCTTAAACTAAGCTCAAAAATCTCAAAATTTTACAGCTTAAATCAATCTCATTTCATAACCATCATTGGATTTCACAATCACACTTCACCTTACCATCTTAGCCACTTTTTAAATATTCAACACCCTACCCAAATCATATAATCTTCATACTATAAAATAAACTCTTTATCAACTATCTTCACATTCACTATCTCTCACAACTTTGATTCTGCTTCAAGAATTTTTCATCATCCTCTCAAGAACTAAATTCATATCCTTCACCTTCTCACATATGAGCTAGTTACCCATGATAACCAAACTATTGAAACTTGATTGTGTGTTGCATCAAACATAATCCTTAGTTATACATGAGGATTCGACTATTTGCCTTATTTGAACATTTGAAACTAGAATTCATGGAATATAAACTATTTACTATAGACACACCTAGAGTCATTAACCTTATCTAGGGCAACTCTATTACAACTCGTATGCTATACTTGATACTTGATTGCTTACATGTACATATTATCAATTTGCAATTCATGTGTGTAATAATTGGTACACTTAATCAAACAACTGATAGAGGATGAAGTACTTGCTCAACAGTTAGTAGAGTACAAAATAACCTACTCAACGATTGGTAGAGGTCATCATGCCTGCTCAACAGTCGGTAGAGGCCCTACAACCTGCTCAACGACTGGTAGAGGCTATCATACCTGCTCAACAATCGGTAGAGGTTCCTACTCACTGACTGGTAGAAGTCTTTTTCCTGCTCAACAGTTGGACTCATTTTTGGATACATGGTTAATCATATTATTTTACATGTGTGTCTAGAGTTATAGAAGGACACAAAACCCTAATGTAAGGTAAATTGGTGATTGCGGTCCGGAACGTAATCATGAACTTACAGGTACATTAAGGTAGTGTGAAATTCTATCAAGGTTTTCGGTAGTTGACCAATTATAAACCTTAGTTATCTGGTAGTTCATTTAGTCTTTCAATAGTCCATCAACTCATTCCTTTTAGGACTCCTAAAACTTAAGATTCTTATTCTCCTTGCTATTTCAGATGAACCTAATCCAACCCTTAAAACTCACACATATCAAAACTCTTACCCAAATTATTCGAAACAGTTTATTCTGTTACCTATAAATTTATGTCATGCCTTAACTCGAAACTTCCCAAACCACCCTTGTCCTAATTTCTACCCAATCACCTTCAACCCTGTGTTTTCAATAAACTTCGGGACGAAGTTTCCAAAAGTAGGGGAGACTGTAACATCGCAAAATTTTCCCCAAAATTTTAATACATAAAAAGCGCTTATATATATATATATATTTTATTACACCTTTATTATTAATATTATACAAATGTGCCTAAGTCTTTATCCTAACTCACAATTTATATACATACATAAATGTATATAAATAATAATAATAATAATATGATTCAAAATTTTTTTTTTCACATACAAGATTTTTTTTTTTTTAAATAAAGCCTTGAGTCAAATAGTCAAAGTCCTAGTCAAAGTCTTAGTCAAACAGTCAAAGTCTTAGTCAAATAGTCAATTCATCATAAAACCTTACTTTATGGTGTTGACCAATTTTTAATGGCTAATTGAATCCAAAACTAGTATAAAAACCCACCTATGACCCATTATACTTTGCACCTCTAAATCGATTGTTTCAATCCGATTAAACTTTCCCTCATACCTTTCTTCTATAGTCTATTACTTCTACAATTGAAGCTTTGATTATAAACTCTTGTAATTGGCAACTTTGGGGCTACACATATTCTATTTCTCGAGACTTAATACTTTGCTAAGGTGAGTTTACGTAACCATGTTTATGCAATTCTTCATACTTGCAACATTATACTTAAGCAATTCTACATGCATGTCTAGTTGTAAACTTTAATGCCTCATGAATTAGACAACAACAGTTTCAACGAGTTTCAACGAGTTTCAACATTACATAATCATTAGCTATGGCCAAGCCGGCGATACTCAATAATAGATCTATTGGATTGACAATCCCACCCGGATACGTGTACCTCCTACATAGGTAGCGTGGGTGATTGTTATCGTTCCAACATATTACTAAGGTGAACCGTGGATGACGGGATGGACCTAAACTAGTCGGAGGTTTGATTATGTCGATTCAACATATTATGTTTATTCATGTAGACTTAAACTTACGATAGACATATGAATTGCTAAACTTTTATACTAAAACTATTTGCTTGACATGGCTTATGTATTCTCACCAACTTCTAGTTGACCCCCCCCCCCATTTTTCCAAACTCAACAGGAAATACTGGTGCTTGAAGTCTAGAGCTAGCATGAGGAGATATTTGAAGTTTTAAGCTTTGTTTGATTATTTGATGTAGACTTTAATGTAATTCAATTTTGTAATGAAATAAAGGATTATTTAAACATATGTATTACCATGAGCTACTGAACAATCATCAATACGTGACATCCCGATGTTTCCGCCATCGGTTGGGGTGTTACACCTTTTATATCTAACTGCATCTAGACCAGATATTATGTTTTCAACATGTGTCTGTGCTAGATATCAATCAGCACCAAGGGAATCACACCTTATAGCAGTCAATTAGGGGAGGCTAATCGCCTATAGGGTATGCATTTGGGGATCATTTCATGCGATTAGGGGGCTACTCGCATGTAATAACAGGCGATTAGCCCTAAATGCATGAAATGTCATGCGATTAGCAATGCTAATCGCGTGTAGCTGCTGCACAATCGCGTGTTACGTACTGGACGACTAAAACGACTATAAATACAATGCTTAACCTCCTAAACTTCATAATATCAACCCTAGTCGTCCCATAACCCGCCCCAACACACACACAACCTCTGGAACGTGATTTTGGATCAAAACACAAGGTTTCAAGCTTATTTCATCAATCTATCACAATCTAAGGTGTGATTTTCATCCATGAAATCTTTATTAACGTTTTTATTAAATCCCTAACGGTCCAGACCTGTTTTAAAACGAATAAGCTTTCTGAAAATCGTTAATAAGTATGGTTAATTGGATTTTAAATAGCATGCATGATGTATGTGGGTTTTCAATTAAAAGCTAGGGTTTTTATGATTCAAGATGGATGATTAACATGTTATTAGGTTAGTTTCAGATTAATAATGATGGCATGATGATAAGATCTGAGTTATTGTTAATTAGGGTTACGGTTTTGCATGCTAATGTGATGTTTCATGTTATGTGTATTGTCTTTAAGATACATGATGGCATTCAGGGCTGATAGATCGAGGTTAAACGAAGGATTTTGATGGAAATATGTTTGATATAGTTGTTAGGATGATATTTGATGTTTACACACGTTCTGGGATTGATTTGGAGTGTTAAACGCGCGAAAAACCGGAACAGCCATGTTGCAGGCGAGTAGCAACCCTAATCGCCTATACTATAGGCGATTAGGAGGCTAATCGCCTATGTTTCATGCAATTGGGGGCTAATTGCTAGTAGATGCATGTCTTATGAGCTAATTGCTAGTAGACGCATGTCTTATGAGCTAATTTCTAGTAGATGCATGTCTTATGAGCTAATTGCTAATAGATGCATGTCTAATGAGCTAATTGCTAGTAGATGCATGTCTTATGAGCTAATTGCTCGTAAATGCATGTCTTATGACCTAATTGCCTATAGACTCCTGAAATGCATGTCTTATGACCTAATTGCCTATGGTATAGGCAATTAGCATTCCTAAATGCCTGTTGACTTTCATAATCGCTAGTTGACTTTTCCTAATCGCGTGAACTGCTGCTGTAAGTATATTTTGACATATCGAGACCCGATTTGACACCTAGGAACATGCTAGGAACCCCGTAACATATCTAATAACTTGGTAACATATGTTCGGACTTATTTACGTGATACTTGAACTACGTGTTGTAACTTGTTGGACGTTAACGTATGTTAAGTGTGATTGCATGATTGTATGTTTGAGAGTGTAAGCATAACACGGGGAGTCTCGGGTCACCAATGGGATGTCGAGTCTTGTACTTTGGGTTAATTTAACAGTCACGGTGTTTTCAAACGAACTTGGTTATGGTCTGGACATCTAGGGACTAACTAACCTGCGGGTTATTAGTCTAAGTACTTGTAACTGTCATATGTTAGGTCGCCGCTTTACGGGACTAGCTAGCTTGCTGAGTTTATTCGTATTACGAAGTAACGCAACCTAAGGTGAGTTTACGGCCCCTCTTTTAACTGGTTTCACTTTTCGGGGGAGAAAACATGTGTTAAAACTTATGTTTGGTAACTACTGTCATACTATGGGTTTCTATGGTTTACTATACGATCTTTGGAAGTCCCGGGGGGAACCATGAATGTGCGGGTTAGCACAACGGGGAAATGTGAATAGCGCTATTGGGAGTGACCAACCCCGCTCGTCGGCTTGGAGGGCCGGGCGAGTGCATATTGTCTCAAACAGGAACAACAGGTTTACTATTCGGGCACGACATCCGGTTTGCGAGTTAGTAATGGTTTTCCAATCGTAGTAGTAACAAAACATACGCCTAGCTAGCGTACTTTGGTTTTCGATTTGTTATAGTATGGACAGGTTGAACTTGGTACTGTGATTACAAAACCTGTAAACTCACCAGCATTTTTGTGCTGACGTAAACTTTTACATGTTTTCTCAGGTCGCTAAGGTAGCACAATGGAACTAGGGCGCACGCGTCTGCACGGCGTCTAGTTAGGGTTGCATGGTTTTCAAACGTTGAACACTTGGTTTATTTTGGAATATGTTTTGAATAAGCTTCCGCTGTAATTGAGGATTTTTAAACTATGTTTTTGAAATTGCATATGTTCATTTAGACTTGTTTATTGTGATCGTTGGTTTGGATCCTGGTTTGTCATGCGCCTCGCGGTAAAACTCCGCAAGTGGATTTTGAGGGTGTGACAGATTGGTATCAGAGCCAATGGTTATAGTGAACTAGGACTGCATGTAGAGTCTAGTCTATAGCCGAGTCGCACACACTAGACGATCACACAGTACTAAAAACATTATGGTGGTTTACGTATGGCCTTGTCGGGGTGTCTCTAAATCATCTGACTTTCCTATGTTACATCATCCGTTCTATCTTAGGTCGGGTTACTTGCTTTCTAGGCAGTGTAGTATATTGGGGTAACTCGTGTACTCTTGAGATTTGTCCAAGGCTCGGGCATCTCCCTTACATACTCCAATAGAAACACTTGCCATAAACTACCGTAGCATTACGGTGTATAGCTAAGAGTCTATGTCCGGTGATTTGAACTTTGAACTAGGAGAACACTTGGAGGACCATGTAGAGCGGTTTATCATTTTGGGTGCACACAAAATCATAAACCGAAATGCATGGAAACCCTAGTGAGCTCTGGGTTTAAATGGATAGTCCTGGATTGGATCTAGCTTTGATCTTGTGAACGCTAGTGGTTGTCATTAGCTGCGAAACTAAATTTTCTCGTCCTTTTTGTCAGAATCATGTCTGGAGTACGAGGAGGACGTGGAGGTGGCCGCAATGGTGGGCGTGGTGGTGGTCGCGGTGGTGGTGGTGGTCGTGGAGGTGTGAACCTAACGCAAGACGATCTGAACAACTTGCTGCAAGCTGCCTTTCAGCTAGGGCACAATGGTGGCGGTAAGTTGATTTATCCGCTTTTGCCTTGTTGGCAAACTTCGTTTACATCCTTCGTAGTTTCTCATGTGTTTCATTTCAGGTGGTCCTGTTAACCCACCACCACCTATGTGTACCTACAAGATGTTTCGGGATTGTAAGCCTCAGGAGTTCTCTGGCACTGAGGGTGCGGTGAGCTTGCTCAGGTGGCTGGAAAAGGTGGAGTCAGTGTTTCTGATGTGCAACTGTCTCCCAGAGGACCGAGTCAAGTATGCTGCTGCGTTATTCCAGGATGTTGCTTTGACCTGGTGGAACAACATCACCCAGAATATGGGCATCGGGGAAGCTTATGCTATGCCTTGGGAGAATTTCGTCCAACTGCTGAAGCGAGAATACTGTCCAAGGGAAGAAGTTCAGAAGTTAGAGCACGAGGTGTGGAACCTCAAGATGACTGGGTCCGAGATTGAAAAGTATACGGTGAGGCGTAATGAGTTGGCAGTGCTGTGTCCTGATCTGCATGTGCCAGAATACCGGAGGATCGAACACTATATCTCGGGGCTAGTACCAGAGATCGCAGGGTTGGTGGCTGCGGGAAATCATCCTACATACTCAGAGGTGGTCCGATCAGCTCACAGGATGACAAACTTGAAGGTCAATGAGGGTATCTTGCCTGCTAAGGGTTCGACTGTCAAGGCCCCGGAGAATAACAAGCGTAAGTGGGAAAATGAGGGGAAAGGATCTGTGCCAGCACAGCAGGGTAAGAGATTTGATAGTGGGGGTTCTTCTTCTGGTAACAAACAGGGTGGTTATGCGGGGAAACTGCCTAAATGCAACAAGTGTGGGCGTCATCATCAGGGGGACTGCGACCGTAATCGTTGCCATCGCTGTCAGCGATTTGGGCATTTTGCTAAGGACTGTCGGGCGACACTTCCATCAACCCAGGCCCCAACTACTAACTCGGCTCCTACTACTCAAGGAACTACGGGAAGACAGGGATGTTACAACTGTGGGGAGACTGGGCATTACAAGAAGGATTGCCCGAAACTGAAACAGGGCGGAAACAACGGTAACGGGAACAACGGGGGCGGCGGCAGAAATGCACGTGCCTTCGTCATTGGAGCCGCGGAGGCTAGACAGGATCCTGATACAGTTACCGGTACGTTCCTTCTCAATAATCGCTCTGTTAGTGTTTTATTTTATTCTGGTGCCGACAAGAGTTTTATATCCGTGGAAGTTAGTCGACTGCTAGATGTAGTACCCGTACCATTAGAGGCTAAGTATATTATTGAGTTGGCTGACGGTAAAAAGATTGAAGCTACTTGTATCCTTCGGGAGTGTCAACTAGAGTTGTCGGGTTTGTCGTTCCCCATCGACCTTATGCCGGTACCTTTGGGTAGTTTTGACGTTGTTGTAGGCATGGATTGGTTGTCCTTGTATCGCGCGAAGATTGTTTGTTACGACAAGTATATTCGGATTCCTCTCCCTGATGGAGAATTCCTTTCTGTGTACGGTATCAAGGGCGGTGTTCCGCTAAATCTCATCTCCAGCATGAAAGCCCTTAAGTGTCTTCGGAAGCGTTACTCGGCCGTTTTGGCACTCTTATCTGTTTCCTCTAGTGATGAGAAGAAGATCGACGATATTCCAGTTGTACGCGAGTTTCCTGATGTTTTTCCCGATGATTTATCTGGTCTTCCTCCCCATCGTCAGGTTGAGTTCGGTATTGATCTTGTACCAGGGGCTGCTCCTATTGCTCGGGCCCCCTACCGTCTTGCACCTCCCGAGATGCAGGAATTGTCTAGTCAGTTACAGGAACTCTTGGACAAGGGTTTCATCAGACCAAGTTCTTCCCCTTGGGGAGCCCCAATTCTATTCGTCAAGAAGAAGGATGGAAGTTTCCGATTGTGTGTGGATTACAGAGAACTGAACAAATTGACCGTCAAGAACCGTTATCCTCTTCCACGTATTGATGATCTATTCGACCAACTCCAGGGTTCTAGCTATTACTCAAAAATTGATTTGAGGTCCGGTTATCACCAGTTGCGCGTAAGGGAAGCTGACGTTGCAAAGACTGCCTTTCGTACACGTTATGGTCATTTCGAATTCTTGGTCATGCCTTTCGGTCTCACGAACGCACCGGCGGTTTTCATGGATTTGATGAACCGCGTTTTCAAACCATATCTTGATAAGTTCGTCATTGTGTTTATTGATGACATTCTGATTTACTCCAAGAACAAGACCGAACACGAGGAACACCTGCGTTTGGTTTTGGAACTCTTGCGACGGGAACAACTTTACGCCAAGTTCTCAAAGTGTGACTTTTGGTTACGCGAAGTTCAGTTCCTAGGACATGTGGTTAATGAACTAGGAATTCATGTCGATCCAGCTAAGATCGAAGCGATCAAGGACTAGGGAGCACCAAAGACGCCAACTGAGGTGCGGCAATTTCTAGGCCTTGCGGGCTATTATCGTCGTTTCATTATGGGGTTCTCGAAGATTGCTCAACCCCTCACCACTCTTACTCAAAAGGATAGAAAATTCGACTGGGGTGAACCACAAGAGTCGGCATTTCAAGAACTAAAGTCTAAACTGTGTTCCGCTCCTATTTTGTCCTTACCTGAAGGCCCTGATGATTTTGTTGTTTACTGTGATGCTTCTATTCATGGTCTCGGTTGCGTGTTGATGCAACGCGAGAAAGTGATTGCGTATGCTTCTCGTCAACTTAAGGTGCACGAGAAGAACTACACCACCCATGACTTGGAATTGGGTGCAGTGGTATTCGCGTTGAAAATTTGGAGACATTACTTGTACGGTACCAAATGCACCATCTACACCGATCACAAGAGTCTTCAACATATTTTCGACCAACAACATTTGAACATACGACAACGTCGTTGGATTGAACTTCTGAATGACTATGATTGCGCCATTAAGTACCATCCTGGCAAGGCGAATGTGGTAGCAGATGCCTTGAACAGGAAGGAATCGATTAAACCTCGTCGCGTTCGGGCATTGCAACTCACCATTCATTCCTCTCTACCTGACCAACTCCGTTCTGCTCAGTTAGAAGCTTTGAAGGAGGAAAACCTTAAAGCTGAGACTATGCACGGTGCCGACAAGCACCTCGAGCGAAGGCCTGATGGCCTGCACTACTTCGCAGAACGCATATGGGTTCCTTTATTCGGGGGACTTTGGGAGCTTGTCCTAGATGAGGCTCACAAGTCCCGGTATTCTATTCATCCTGGTTCGGATAAGATGTACCAAGATCTGAAGGTGCTTTACTGGTGGCCAAACATGAGGTCGGATATAGCCTCATACGTGAGCAAATGCTTAACCTGTGCTAAGGTCAAGGTGGAATACCAGAAACCGTCGGGTCTCTTGCAACAACCTGAAATTCCGAAGTGGAAATGGGAACGGATTACAATGGATTTTGTCACGCAACTACCCAAGTCACCCAGCGGGAATGATAAGATATGGGTGATTGTTGATCGGTTGACAAAATCAGCCCATTTTCTCGCTATTAAAGAGACCGACACCATGGATCGTTTGGCTCGTCTTTATCTGAAGGAAGTTGTTTCTAAGCACGGGGTGCCGGTTTCTATTATTTCAGATCGTGATTCCCATTTTACTTCTCACTTCTGGAAGTCTTTACACAAAGCGTTGGGTACCCAGCTAAACATGAGTACAGCTTATCACCCACAGACTGACGGTCAAAGTGAACGTACGATTCAAACTTTAGAAGACATGCTGCGGGCATGTGTGATCGATTTTGGCAAAGGTTGGGAAGCTCATTTACCGTTAGTAGAATTCTCATACAACAACAGTTACCACACGAGTATCAAGGCAGCTCCGTTCGAGGCACTGTACGGGCGGAAATGCCGGTCTCCTCTTTGTTGGGCTGAGGTGGGTGAGAGTCAACTCACTGGGCCTGAGCTAGTGTACGAAACTTCGGAAAAGATCGTACAGATTCGTAACCGGTTGGCAGCGGCTCGGGATCGGCAAAAGAGTTATGCCGATCAGCGTCGCAAACCATTGGAATTCCAAGTTGATGACAAAGTACTTCTGAAAGTTTCACCGTGGAAGGGCGTCATACGCTTTGGGAAGCGTGGCAAACTCAACCCTCGGTATGTCGGTCCATTTACAATCCTGGAACGGATTGGACCGGTGGCATATCGTCTTGATTTACCGACGGAGCTCGGTAACGTACATAACGTCTTCCATGTGTCCAACTTAAAGAAGTGTCTGGCTGACGAGTCTCTCATTGTTCCACTGGAAGAGATCAAGGTTGACGATCGTCTTCGGATTGTGGAGGAACCTGTTGAGATCCTCGATTACAAGATTCGTAGCCTACGTCATAGCAAGATTCGCATTGTAAAGGTTCGCTGGAACTCGAACCGGGGACCAGAGTACACTTGGGAACGGGAGGATCAGATGAAGTCTAAGTATCCTCATCTCTTTCCTAAGGAAGCGTTCGAATCGAGATATGTCTCCACTGCAGCTGAATGAATCTCGGGGCGAGATTCCTTTTAACGTGGGGATGATGTGACAACTCGGGTAAATCTCTCTTTTGGTTTCTATCTTTTATCTGTTTCTTTCGTTATTCCTTTTGGTACTTGTGCAATTTTCGGGACGAAAATTCTTTTAACGTGGGGATGATGTGACACCCGGCAAATTCTGGTTAACAACGTTGTCTAGATGAAAGTCTACCTTAGCGAGTCACGCGTATATTGTACTTAACTGGGTTAGTTAAGTCGTGTTATGGTTCGGGAACTATCAGTTTAGTATAGAGGATCATCGGATGTTAGTCTAGAGGTTCATTAGATGTCAGTCCTTAACCAAGTGTACAAATGGTAACGATTCGTAGAATCGTCAGGGCATACGGAACATACAAGTCTCGAGTCCCGGGAATTGGTGAACGAGTGTGAATGTGTTTATTTGCAAGTATTATGTGTTTACAATCATTATGTGACTTGTCGGTATGTGAATATGTGTTAACATATGTTAAAACGGAGTTTAACGCGCAAAATACACAGAACCAGCCCCTATAGGCGATTAGGGGAGGCTAATCGCCTATAGGGTATGCATTTGGGGATCATTTCATGCGATTAGGGGGCTACTCGCATGTAATAACAGGCGATTAGCCCTAAATGCATGAAATGTCATGCGATTAGCAATGCTAATCGCGTGTAGCTGCTGCACAATCGCGTGTTACGTACTAGACGACTAAAAACGACTATAAATACAATGCTTAACCTCCTAAACTTCATAATATCAACCCTAGTCGTCCCATAACCCGCCCCAATACACACACAACCTCTGGAACGTGATTTTGGATCAAAACACAAGGTTTCAAGCTTATTTCATCAATCTATCACAATCTAAGGTGTGATTTTCATCCATGAAATCTTTATTAACGTTTTTATTAAATCCCTAACGGTCCAGACCTGTTTTAAAACGAATAAGCTTTCTGAAAATCGTTAATAAGTATGGTTAATTGGATTTTAAATAGCATGCATGATGTATGTGGGTTTTCAATTAAAAGCTAGGGTTTTTATGATTCAAGATGGATGATTAACATGTTATTAGGTTAGTTTCAGATTAATAATGATGGCATGATGATGAGATCTGAGTTATTGTTAATTAGGGTTACGGTTTTGCATGCTAATGTGATGTTTCATGTTATGTGTATTGTCTTTAAGATACATGATGGCATTCAGGGCTAATAGATCGAGGTTAAACGAAGGATTTTGATGGAAATATGTTTGATATAGTTGTTAGGATGATATTTGATGTTTACACACATTCTGGGATTGATTTGGAGTGTTAAACGCGCGAAAAACCGGAACAGCCATGTTGCAGGCGAGTAGCAACCCTAATCGCCTATACTATAGGCGATTAGGAGGCTAATCGCCTATGTTTCATGCAATTGGGGGCTAATTGCTAGTAGATGCATGTCTTATGAGCTAATTGCTAGTAGATGCATGTCTTATGAGCTAATTGCTAGTAGATGCATGTCTTATGAGCTAATTGCTAGTAGATGCATGTCTTATGAGCTAATTGCTAGTAGATGCATGTCTTATGAGCTAATTGCTAGTAAATGCATGTCTTATGACCTAATTGCCTATAGACTCCTGAAATGCATGTCTTATGACCTAATTGCCTATGGTATAGGCAATTAGCATTCCTAAATGCCTGTTGACTTTCATAATCGCTAGTTGACTTTTCCTAATCGCGTGAACTGCTGCTGTAAGTATATTTTGACATATCGAGACCCGATTTGACACCTAGGAACATGCTAGGAACCCCGTAACATATCTAATAACTTGGTAACATATGTTCGGACTTATTTACGTGATACTTGAACTACGTGTTGTAACTTGTTGGACGTTAACGTATGTTAAGTGTGATTGCATGATTGTATGTTTGAGAGTGTAAGCATAACACGGGAAGTCTCGGGTCACCAATGGGATGTCGAGTCTTGTACTTTGGGTTAATTTAACAGTCACGGTGTTTTCAAACGAACTTGGTTATGGTCTGGACATCTAGGGACTAACTAACCTGCGGGTTATTAGTCTAAGTACTTGTAACTGTCATATGTTAGGTCGCCGCTTTACGGGACTAGCATAGCTTGCTGAGTTTATTCGTATTACGAAGTAACGCAACCTAAGGTGAGTTTACGGCCCCTCTTTTAACTGGTTTCACTTTCAGGGGAGAAAACATGTGTTAAAACTTATGTTTGGTAACTACTGTCATACTATGGGTTTCTATGGTTTACTATACGATCTTTGGAAGTCCCGGGGGGAACCATGAATGTGCGGGTTAGCACAACGGGGAAATGTGAATAGCGCTATTGGGAGTGACCAACCCCGCTCGTCGGCTTGGAGGGCCGGGCGAGTGCATATTGTCTCAAACAGGAACAACAGGTTTACTATTCGGGCACGACATCCGGTTTGCGAGTTAGTAATGGTTTTCCAATCGTAGTAGTAACAAAACATACGCCTAGCTAGCGTACTTTGGTTTTCGATTTGTTATAGTATGGACAGGTTGAACTTGGTACTGTGATTACAAAACCTGTAAACTCACCAGCATTTTTGTGCTGACGTAAACTTTTACATGTTTTCTCAGGTCGCTAAGGTAGCACAATGGAACTAGGGCGCACGCGTCTGCACGGCGTCTAGTTAGGGTTGCATGGTTTTCAAACGTTGAACACTTGGTTTATTTTGGAATATGTTTTGAATAAGCTTCCGCTGTAATTGAGGATTTTTAAACTATGTTTTTGAAATTGCATATGTTCATTTAGACTTGTTTATTGTGATCGTTGGTTTGGATCCTGGTTTGTCATGCGCCTCGCGGTAAAACTCCGCAAGTGGATTTTGAGGGTGTGACAATCAGGGATTCAGATGATTCCATTAATTTGGATGATGTTTCAAAAACCAAAACTACTGAATTGACGGCACTTTATGAAGGTCCTGTTTCAGGGGTATCCAAGCTCAAGAAGCTAGTCACCCCTGAACAGGTTAAAGTCCACTCAATCCCTAAAACCCCTAGAGTGGCATCCTCTGTACAACATGAGGATCTCCCAAAAACACACCCTTCACATCAAATGCCTACCCAATTCCCTAGGCAAACAAGCATAGACATGAACCAGCTATGCAGCCTAGAGGGTCCCCTGTACCACATGATGAACACTCTCATCAAGAATCACTTCCAAACATACACAACTAACTTGGAGCTGTCAATCAAAAACCAATTTGGAGTGATCAAGACAAAGATGAATGATCTGTCCAACAAGATTGAATTCAACAGCAAACAGATTGCTCATCTTCAAGGTCAATTCTCCCAACCCTCAACCTCTAAACTTGATGAATCCAAAAAGGGGGAGAAAATTAAGGAACCTAAGGAGTCATTCGAAGCCAGGATAAGGGCAAGAGTGGCTATCCTTGAAAGAGATCAGAAGAATCAAGCCAGAAAGGAAAAACTGGCCAAACAGTTTGGTGTCTCTATTCAAGAAATAGAGGATGCTGAAAAATCTGATGAATCCCAAGGGCATAATGAAGAAACCTCTGATGGCCAAAGTTCTGATGAAGAATCAGAAAGTACTGAAGACAATCCTTCAGTAGTTGACAAACCATCATCAGTTGTCAACCCATCAGAGGTTAACACTTCCAAACCTCAACAAACTAAACCTTCCAGATCCACTGAACAAATCAAACCAACTTCTGCTCCTCCAAGGCCTACAACAACCACTACCATGACTGTCCTAACCCCTGCTCCAATCTCTCAATCTACTGAACTTCTTGAGCAGAGGTTAAAGGCAGTTCAACATAAAGCCAAGGAAGACCAGATTTGGAAAAGTCTGGAACAAAGGGATGATTTAGAGTTTGAAGAGAAGCTCCAGGTTTATCAAGCTGAACTGGAAAGACAGGCTGAAATTGATTATGTTGCTGAAGAAGACAAAAGACAACAACTGATGTCTTACATCACAAAGAACAGCAAGACTAAAGCCTACACACTCAAGGGACTCTCTATGCAAGAGCTGACAAGAAGGGTACAACTGATTGCAGACAAACTGGCCACAAGTAAAAAAGGAAAGGCCAAGAGAGCCCAAATGATAAATGAATTAGTAGCAGATGGCTATGGTTCAAAAGCCTCAGTATCCAGATGGAAAGAAGAAAGACTGATGGATACTTATCGAAAATACAAGGCTGCCAAGGCTGCAAATCCAGAGAAGTTTCAAACTGTTGATCCTTCAAGATCAGTAGTTAGAACTTCTGGTATATCAACAAGAAGGCCTGCTACTCAAAGAAAGAAAGCAGAGGACAATGTCAAAACTGATTTCAAAATGGTACTACTTGAAGGAAGTTCAGTAGTTCATTCAGATTTTGACATTGAGGAGAAACCTCTGTTAACACAATTCAGGGATCCTTCCACTTTTGCCTACCAAATCCAAAAGACTATCAAAGAAAAGATGCATACCAAGGTAGTGACTGAACACCATCTCCCAACTATTCAGATGCCTGATATGCAACAACAACAACAACAACAACAACAACAAGGAAGAGACTCCCACCTGAGGTTTACTGAAACAGAAAGCATCCAACACTCAGGATCATCAACCCAAGGGACAAGTCTGGTTCCCTATACCTCTGACTTTAACAAGTCAAAGGTACCTATCATCAGATGGTCACTTACTGCTAACAACTCAGTATTATTGACAAGAAGAGACCTTTCAAGCAGGGCTTAAAAGAAGATCAGTGATCTAAAGAAACTGTCAACACAAGACCTGCTCACAATTCAACATCTGGAACCACAAAGAGGATCTCTATCTGATGGACAGTTAAACCAGCTCAAGAACACCATGTACAAATAAATATGGAAGATTGTTCAAGACAGAAGAAGATCATAAGGAATTAGTAAGGTTTTGGGTTCATCAATCCAGGGGGAGATTGTTAGGACAAAGAGGATTGGTGAAACCACTTTTGGAAACCTTAGTCTAATTCACTTCTGTCATTTTGGCTAAGTATAGAAGTACTGAAGAGAAGACAAGAAACTGCTGAAGAGAAGATATGAGAAGTGCTGAAGAAGAAACTTCATCAGAAGTTCTGAAGTCCAAACTAGACAAGTTCACTTCAGAAGTACTGAAGACAAACTACTCATCAGTAGTTTGTCATTCATCAGCACTTAGCATCAGATATTTTCCACCGCCTTTTGTATCAGTAGTTTATTGTTTATTATTACTTTTAGCTGTAATTGTTAGTTTCAATGTTGCAACTTGTGCAACTTGTTTCTGATGTTTCTGTACTTGCTTTATGGGCAAGATACATGTATGTAAACGTCTATAAATAGGAGGCTTCAACCTTCTATTTTAGACATTGATTTTAATAGAAAAATCCTTCAAACACTTTCACTGTTCTATTCCATTTCAGTATTTATTGTGAATCTGTCTAAGTATCTAATTCTCATTTACTGCTTAGATTCATAATAAATACTTGTCATTATTAGTTTCAATCATAAAGGGGGAGTAATAACTCCTCTTAAGTATAAAAAGTGTTGCTTTAACTTATACATTCCGCTGTGCTTACAATCTGATATACAAGAGCTTGCTAAAACACTTAAGTGTCAAAGATAGCAAGTTCTTACTTAAACAAAGAGCTTACGGATCCAACAGAAAACTTTACAGATCAAAAAACATTCAAATGTACACAAAGAATTGTTTCTTACAAAGTGCTAAAAACAAACAAAACGGTCATTACAATCAACAAATGCTAAAAAAACTATCATAAATAAAAAAAATTGTCTATACTTCATTCTTGATAATCATCTTCATCTTTAATGCAAAAAAAATATGCTCACCTGCAAAAATAAAACAAAAATCATCAAAAAAAACATACGAAACTGATACAAACAAACATTGTTTTATCCATTTACTTATCAAGATTATCAAACTTAACTTAGAAGGAATGTTATAACTGCATAGATGTGTAACATACGCAACTTAGTTCTGCTGTTACATACGAAACAGACGCAAACATAGATTTGATCCCATGATTAATGACTTTTGTTTTAATTAATATATAGTAAAAAAATCAGAAACTAATTTATACCAACTTAGTTCTGTTGTTACATACGAAACAGACACAACATAGATTTGATCCCATGTGTAACTGATGAAAGTCAGAAAATCAAACCTTTGTATCTGGTAAAAATATAAAAACTAATTTATACCAACTTAGTTCTGCTGTTACATACGAAACAGACGCAACATAGATTTCATCCCATGATTAGTAACTTTTGTTTAATATATATATTAAGAAAGGTTAATTAATATGTAAACCTACGAGTTAACTTATGCTACCTACATGTAAAAAAACATACTAATCGATTCACATGATTTTACAAAAACATACTATCCATTAGTATTACTAATCAAAAAAACGATTCAAAAACCGGATGACATAATATTTAATATTTTATGTTATTGAAATAAAAAATTAAAAAAATACTAACCTAATTCAAATATAAAATACAAACAAAAATGCATCAATTTTGACCTGAACTAACTAAGAAATACAACCTTCTGAAAACTATATTTTTTTATGTAAAATAATAGTGTACGAAAACAATCACAATACTATTATTAAAGATCTAAAAAGTTTCTCTAATAACAATAAAATAATAATAATTAATAAAAACACACGAGTGTTACATGTGTAACAGGAAAAACACAGACAAAACTTTTGTAGTCTGCAGTAAACATAGAACATAATTTAATATGCTAGAAAACAAAGAACAGAATTTGACTGCAAAAAACAGATATGCTACACACGTAACAGCCTAACTAAACACAAAGATTATACGAAAATATAGACGATAAAAACACCCTAACTAAACACAAAGATACTACGAACATAAAACACAAAACGAAAAATCATTTTAGGTGGGTTTAACATAATAAATCACCCCAAAAAAAAAAGATGTGTTAGTAACACACAAAGGTTAATTAATATGTAAACCTACGAGTTAACTTATGCTACCTACGTGTAAAAAAAGATATTAACCGATTCACATTAGTAACAAAAATATACTATCCATTAGTATTACTAATAAAAAACGATTCACATTAGTAATAATAATAACAAAAAACATACTATCCATTAGTATTACTAATAAAAAAAATGATTCACATTGAACGATTCACATTAGTAATAATAATAATAATAATAATAATAATAATAATAATAACAAAAACATAATATCCATTTAGTAATTAAACAAAACAAAACAAAAAAACAAAAAAAAAATTGAATTTAACATAAAAGAAAACAGAGGCTTGTTCATTACCATTTTAAAACAATTATTAAACAAAACAAAAAAATCTCTTTCAATTATTAAACAAAAAACAAAACAGAGGCTTGTTCATTACTATTTTAAAACAAAACAGAGGCTTGTTTGGGTTTTTTTTTATTTGCACTGATTGACATATGTGTGTTTTGATTGAAGTTACCTATATAACAAAATTGTCACCATGTGGTCCATTTATGCAATTAAATGGCCTAGATCGTCACCGACGGAACCACCACCATCGTCATCGTCTCCGGCACCACTACTTCATGAATACAGAGAGCCAACAGATTTGAGTCGTCATCATCTGACGAAGATGGTCGTCGTACTGAAGTTGCTTCTGGTGGTGGTGGGTTCGACGACAGAGGAGATCGTTCGTGACAGAGGAGATCTGGTGGTGGTGGGTTTTCGTCGGAGAAGATGATGGTGACGGGTGACAGTGGTCGATGTCGGTTTTGATGATGGTGGTGGTGGTCGATGTTGATGATGATGGTGGTGTTTAGTGGTGGTGGAAAGAAATCTGAGAAAATAGGGAGAGAATATGTGTGAGAGAGAGAGAGATCTAGATTATATAGGGTGAGAGAAAGAGAAGATTCAAATTTTAAAATGGGGGAAGCTAAAATGACTAATATACCCTCAAAAACATAAAATAATATATTTGATAATGAGGTGATGTGGAAGAATGAGGGCCACAAGATGGGTTTTTGGGAGTTTCTTCATTTTAGAAGGTTTCTTGTGTATACTTAGCCTAACTTGGCCTATACAAATAATCACTCAACAGATTTTTGGAATTTTAAATTACAAAGGGTGAGGCGAAGTGAAATGTTAGCCAGAAAGTTATATAAGTAGAGGTGAAAAGGTGAGTGAAATTTAGCCTCGATGTGGATACCATGATTAGATTTTGCATCAACCATGCCAAGTGTGGTACAGTTCTTTCAAATATCTTTTCATCTCTTCCTTCCATCAGAGGCGAAGCATAATGGGGGTGAGGGAGTGCCCCAACCTCCTGTTTTTTGGCTCATCAGTGAAATTTTACGATTTTCATAGGTAATTTTTGTATGAATTGAGTCTGGCCCCACCAATTTAATCTTCAAGCCCCCACCGATAAGAAAAAATTTAGGTCTTCTGATTTAGACCCCCCCCCCCCCCCCCCCCACAATATTTTTTTCAAGCTAAACCAAATAATGCTTTATTGTCTTCTATCAAATCAAAAATGTGGTTAATACTAAAAAGGTAAAAAGTACAAGAGATCTTTCCATTTTTTTTCCTTTAAACGGCAAATTTTTATTCACCTTTATTTCACCTCACCTTGCATTTGCAAGGATTTAAACCCACAACCTTAGATCATTTTGAAAACCTTCTTTAGACCACCCGTAGTGGTAAAACTTTTTGGTGTGGATTGGAAAAAAAACACCCCAAAACGTTGGTGCACACCGTCTCCAAGGGTGTTATGAACCATTTTTGGCTTCTGGTTTGAAAAAAACTAACGCCCAAATAGGACGTGAACCTACAACTTTTTTGAGAGCCAACACAAGCCAAGGGGGGAGTTTTTTTTGTTGTACCACTGTATGTGGTCATATTAAAATGGTCCTTGTGATTGGAGAGTAGTTATTTTAGTTCTTTTCTAACATCTATACACAACACGAATGTAATAATAATAATAATAAAATTGATCGATCATAATTCCTTTAAATGCTCCTAGAGCTCAATACACAGCGAAACCGTGGCATCCTTCGTAAACGATATGTCTTCTTATGAGAATTTTGTGTGTAAATATTATTTATTTCACATGATATTAATTATTTTTGGAACCATCAACATGTTTTGATCATACAACGTATTTGGTTATATTAACTAAACTTAACTAGTGAGATACCCGTCCGTTGGGACGGGTTTTCGAACGGGGATTAGAAAGCGTGAAAGTATATTTGGGTTGATGTTATCATTTTGAGTAAGCAAATGTCGATAACTAATCCTTACATCAGAGCCGGTCCTGATAATTCAAGTGTCTCGGCCGAGCTGAAAAAAGGCCCTAATGAAGTATATAAACAAATTTTTTTAACCAAAGAGATCTACATTATAGCAATAGTAAAATATAGCATTAGAATGTCATACCGTAATAGCTAACCGATGATTCGTGAAGCTCTCATAGCAATTTTTTTAAATGTCGATTAACGTTATAGCTTATAACCTAATATTTTTAATATTTTTATTGTTATATTATTATTTAGATAAGAAAATTATATGATTGGATATTTGGATTATCAGCTATGGATTAAATTGTGCCCAATAGAAGTTATAAGGTTTTACATAAATCATAAATGACCCATTACATTTTTAAGGTTCTAAATTTTTAGAGAGGGTTCGCTAAGCTTTTGTTTTCATGTTTTAAACACGTATACAATACTGCAGAAGTCGTTAGGCACTCCTTAGTCGGACAACTGAAAAGTTAATACACAATGGTAAAGTACAATATTGTAAGAAAAAGCGTAATGGTCCGCCAATTGGGCGTGAAAGAGCCCTTTTGGTGCCCCATTAACCCATGCACACCGCCCCCCTCATGTTAAATGGGCGCTAAAGGGTCCTTCGCGAAAATTTTCGCGTGGGTTAATTTTGTTCCAGCCAATCAGATGCTTCCATTTCTTTTTTATTTTTTTTCTTTTTTTTTTTCATTCAAATATAATACCATTATATATTCCCCCCCCCCCCCCCCTCCTTTCACCCACCATTACACCCATTGCCCATTTCAAGCCCCTTTCACCTAGCAAGTGGCTCACATTACCAAGTGTCAAAAAATGCCCCTTTCACCCACCATTACATATGGTCTAATAACTTAATTTAATACACATTGGTCTAAACACTTTTCAATCCAAGGAATAAATTGGAATTAACTGGACTTCAGTCTTCAACAATGATTTCAAAAGGATTTAGTTTGACTTTTCCTTTTGGTAAGTTCCTAATTCCTGTTTAACTTGTAAGTACACTTAAGTCTATAACAATTTCTTTTACTTTATGAAAAATCAAAGTAGTTCTACAAACCACAATATCTGTATCTTCACAAACACACACCTGCAACTTTTAAACAATTAAACCCCATAATCTCTTCTCTTCTCCTCCTTGACACACCTTGAGTTCTTGATTCCAGCCTTCAACATCAAAGATATTCGGGTAAAAACATTCAACTTCCGAACATTTTCCTGCAGTCTGCTATCGAAAACACCCCCGATGAGCTTTCTGTCCAGACCCACACGTCCTGCTGTTGACCCATTACCAACCCGCGCAGCTAGTCTGAAACTTGCAGCAGTTGACTGACTTCATCAGGGCTGCACAGATCCCTTTTCCAACCCCAGGCCACCACTCTTTCAGCCACATAAACCTTCTTATTAGCTTCGATAATAAACAGAGCAGGAAATTTGAGCATTAAAGGCAGTCCCCGATCCACCAATCGACCCAGAATGTAACCTCTTCGCCGTTACCGATCTTCGCTTTTATAATGCACTTAATATCCACATTTTGTTCCCATAGCTCCTTTTCCAACTGTTAGTTTGTTATCCACTATAATTCAAACTAAATATAAATATGATTAATACTAAGATAAAAATTCAAATAAAAATAAAACAAAAAAGGTACATTTACATTAAGATTCCTCAAATCCCTGAAAACAAATAAAAACATAAATACGTGAATACTAATAATTTAATAACACTAAACCACCAAAAAATGAACCTATTTTCATAATTTATTGCTGGCCAAATCCCTATAATAGAAATGTTAAGAATGGTACTAAGAGTTGACAAAAACTATAATTAATATGTATGAAATATTTTTGTGAGCTTTGATTTGCAATTTATATTATCTAACCATATCTGAAAGGAAATAAAAAAACGACGAGGGAACTAACCCATGAATGAATGACCTAAATTGATGCTAACCTCTTCCAAAAGGTTCAATTTGTCGCCTGCAAAGTAAATAAGAATTAATGAATAACATTCAATTAATGTTCATCACTTGTAGCCTGAACGAATATTTAACCATTATTCAATGTTCACCATGGCCTCTAAAACAAATCATGCATTAATTAACACCTGATTCTTAATTTATTTTCCTTTAATTTGAGCTCATTGTTTAAAATGGACTGCATTAGTACATGATATATACTCTAAATAAATGAGTGGAAAATGAGGAACAAAAATACCTAGGTAGCCCATATTTAAACTAAAAGCATTAAAACATCATAATATATAGTTTGACTAAAGCATATAACCATTAATGAGAGAAAAGAAAGTAAATGAGCAAACATTTTACTAAGACCTGTTCCTAGAGGCCAGAACATGAAAGCATGAAAACAACATATGACTAAAGCACCTGACTACATTTAAACTAAAAGCATGAAAACATCATATGACTAAAGCACCTGACCATTTTTTTTGCCCCACAATTGCTCTGCTGGTGACCCATTTGATTCAAAAATCAATTGAGAGTTTCTACATGTTCCCAGAACTGGGTTATTGAATTTTCCAACATTAAAGAAAAACTAAAAACCTCTATCGCATTTTTGCATCAAGCACAAAATATATCTTAAGTTACAATGTACACCAAAATGCACTATAAGGTTAAAGAAACAACGAATAAAGGAATAGACTACCTCTAATTTAACGGGGAGAAACATGGGCATCCAGCAATGCTTCATCAAACGAATAACCAAACAAAAACCTACAAGAAAAAAAAAAAAACCCTCAAGAAATACAGTAACATTAAGTCATGAGTTTTAGTTACATTAGCACATCATGTAAAAGCTTATGGATTCATATCAATACGACCTAATCAATACCTATAAATCACAATAAATACCATCACTTTTTCCAAAATTACAAACGCAAACACACAGCCCAGCCCTAAACAAACCTCTGAATGAGGACTAGTTAATGCAAACGAAGACCACGCATGCCGGTGACACCACACACGCCAACACACTGAAGATGGTAGAAACCATCACAACGGCTATAGCGGCGGTGATTAAAAATGAAGTAATTTAGTTTTATGTTCTTAAAGTATTAGAGCTGCCTTTCACAATTTCCTAAACTTATAGGCCACAAATAATAAGAACACAAGATTATACTAATTCAAAGGATAGTGTTAACTCTACTAAACTGACCAAATAAAAAAAATGATTAACGTGGACAAAGAATAATAGTTATAGCAGTCCACTGGCCAATTACAAACGAATAAATCAGCCACATCCACCAATTAAATGTTAAAACAGAAATCAAGAAGCACAAACATGAAACAATATGCAATTCAAACATATATACTCAAAGAATCAATGACACAATTTTTAGCTACTGTAGAAGAATTTCAAACTTAAATCAATGCAAAATTCAAAGTTAACTTTAAACAGCAATCCGATAACCGAACTCACACACCTTCACAGTCCTCCTACAAAACAAATCATTAGTTGATGAAATGACAAAATTGATCAATCAAGTTTATGTTTTCTATTGAATAAGTTAGCAGTCACAAAACATGCCCAGATATTAAACTACCAACTCCAAGCAAAAAAGATTACACCTAAATTCAACAATTGTATTTCTTATAACCATGGTTTGACATGATCAACACAAAACTCAAAAGCCAAACATAATATAATTATAGTAAAACTACTCACCTGTTAAGCTTCCATCACCACTTGAAACTATGCATGGCGGAAGTAGACAACCACCACCAATAGCAACCGGTCCAGTTATCACAACAATAGTGCAATAACCAGATAATCCACCTATGATTTCGACACATTCTCAGCACCATTCCCAGCAAAAGCACTAGCGTTCACCTATTTCTCCCTCAAATCCGATGTAGTAGGTCTCACCACCACCAACGTCATGCATCGGTAATTCAACCCCTCACCATAAACACCTTCGGATAAGAAAAACCAAATAGAGCAAATGCAAACATAAACAAATATATGAACAGGTGGAACTTTTATTAATTTTAACAAAAGAAATATGCAAAATCACTCAAATCCTCAAACCAGCAAAGAACACATAAGTGCCCTTCACTTAGTTGTCTAAATATTAAAATTAGGGAACAACAAACTGTATACAAAATTCAATTCATAAAATGAAAACCAAGCTTAGGAAGGTATCTTAAAAAGACTTATCGATGTCGAAGCCAAAGCATTTATATTTGCAAGATGGACGGTGAGTTGTGTAGACAGTTGATGGTTTTTTCTTATAGAAGTGTCAATCACGATCATAAAAACAATATTATATTATTAAAAGACTCGTAGAGACTTTCAAATCGTACGCCTAAAACAAATACAACTTATTTACCTATTTGACCTATTCCAGAATAAGCACAACCAAGATTAACGTACTCATAGGTGAATTTCAAGCAGCATATGGAAGTAGAATAGAAAAATACTGCAAATACAAACAGCAACAACAGAAACTGGCGGTGTTTGAACAATCAGAGCTCACACACACGACTGAAACTCCATTAAAATTGTAGTCTACAAAAAACAATAAACTAATTTTACTCTTAAACCCATTAGATAATTAAAGGATGGGGAAGCACACACCTGCAAAAAAAAAAAAAAAAAAAAAAAAAACAATTTAAACAAAACCAAATTGGGTATTTCCTCACCAAAACGATCGGTTACAAATTGTCAAGAGCAAACTTCTTTTCAGTGGTGACTTGCAATATAATGTAAAAGCACATCAGATCCCATATGTAACTGATTTGGGCCTTATCGTCCTCCATTACTCTTTGCTCGTCCTTCTCGTTCTCCACTGTTGGCAAAGAAGTTGAACTCAGTCATTGAGGGAAAATAGAGAGAGATCACAAAGCTAATTCATATACTTGTAAGTAAAAATCGAGATGATAAATAAAGATGAGAAAAGCGACAAATCATACCCGAACCCTAATTTCTCCAATTTGGGTATAAACCAAATTGATGATTCTTTGACTTCTAAATGAAAATAATAAAACTCAAAATCATTAGATCAATTAACATGTATAAATAGAAGAAAAGAATGAATCGATTACAACGATATTGAGATGTTGAAATAGGAGAGAATGAACTCAAGTGGGAGTAGTGGGGAGAAGGAGTAGCTTTAATGCCACTATAGCTTAGGAAGAAGAAGATGGGTTGTTCTTAGCCATGGAAAAGGCTAGGAGAAATGACTCAAATGAGGAAGAAAGGATGTTGGGAGGTAATATGCAGGTAGACACGTCATAACTGCTCGGATATGTACCCACGTAGTTGGAGCAGAAAATTAAGGAAGCTAAAAACTGATTAGCAAAAAAGAAAACTGCCAAATTTTGGTAATAACTACCACTTTATTGTGGTCAGGATTTAATCCTAGAAATAACCACCTGATTTGAACGATTGAGATCACTCCAAAAACGGTTATTAATGTCAATTTGAGCGGTTACTATTGTGGTGAACAATAGTATAATAATATATGATCGAGTACGATCAAGTACAAATGAGTTTAGTTATTATATATAGATACAATTGCTAAAAAAATTTGTGAGATAGGATTACTGTAGCTACCTGTCATTTTTGCGCTACAGTGCCTTACTTTTTTTAGCGGTTGTTTTTTCTTTTTTTGGGTGGTTTTTTTTCCTTTGACTTGGACTATTCTTTCTTTGTTCGGTTTCTTTCCTTTGACTATTTTTCGGACTATTCTTTCTTTGCGCTGCAAAATTATTTTACTTACTAATTATTAATACGTAGCTTATTTTCTTTAGTAAAATAATGAATAAACGTGTTTGCTATCATCATGTAGCTAAATGCTTTCTTGGCTGTGATCGGCAGTGAAGTTTGGTTCTCGAATTAGTGAGGGTTCGACTTAATTTTTCACGATCAGTAGTGGCCGGAAGATGAAATCGGTGTGGGCCGAACTCAACCCGGACGCAATTTACCTACGAAAATCGCAAGATTCTACCATTTAAGATGCATTGTAATGCGCTTTGGGTATTGTAGTGTTATTATTTGTGTTATTATTTGTACGATGATGGTATGTTCGTGTGTCACGCATATAACAAAGTCTTGCAAACACCAGGTTGTCGCCGCAACGCGCGACACGCGTAAAATACTAGTTATAATCATTTACAAATAAAATGTTTTCTAGTTATTGATAGATCTTTTGAATATTCCATAAACTTTCTTCTAAATTTGGAGGTTTCGTGCATGTAGCTTTAATTCTTCTAATGATTAGTAAAACAACCATGCTTGAGGTGTCCAACAAAATTTATTTTGAACGAAAAACTAACTAGATCCTAAATAGTTATATGAACCACCTATACATGCACCTCGCAGGATTTAAACACAACATATCATTAGACCACCAGGTCATTGGTGAAGTGTCCAACATTCGAAGCGACCGAAATTCAAATTGTAATCGAATTCTAATTTTAGTTTTTGAATTGAGTTTAAACAATTGCGATTTTCAAACCTATTCCGCGAAAGTTGTAATCAGAATATATATACGTTATCCATTCCTTCTAAAGCAGCTTGTTGCTCGCTTACCCATCATCCATAAGTAACTTTGTTTTTATGGTGACGGTTAATTAAAATGTATTCTTTAAAAAAAATTAACTTTCTGAACTTCTTTAGGTTTTTCTTGTTTAAACTTTAAACTAGATCAGGTTTCTCTTAAACAAGAGAATATTAGTTATGAATAATGCCTCTCCATTTGCTTGCACATCGCCAATGGGTGACCCAGGACACCAATCTTTCAGCCAAGCACGTCGCTTGAAGTGGCTGAGATTGGTTCAGGCCGAACCGACAAACTACCTGGATGGACTAGTTTCAAGAGTCTGTCCACCTCTATGCTCAATGTCATATTAACATAAAAACACACATAAATGAACAAAAGAATTGAACGAAACTGCGTTATTGATCAACTGAATAGCTTTCAACAATTTTGTAGGAAATATTTACACAATTATAAGAATTATGAGCAAGGGCGAACATTGTTTTATGTCACGTCTTCAAAAGAACACGCCTACAGACCGGACCCAAATGTGTTTTCTCCGCTGTAGCTTACGTATAGGAATCCATCTTCGTCCTTCTTCTCATCGTATATTGTAGACATTATTGCACCTACATTATATATAAAAACATCAAACACATTAGCTTTATGTATCACAAATAAAACAATAGGTTTAGGTGTTCATGCAATTATAAATACCAGTAGGTGGAAGGACGTTTTCCACGAAAATAAAGATAGCCTTTTCTGCGCTCAGCTTAATTCGTTTACGTATCACATACACAAACTGTCCGACAGTAAGATCAGCAGGGACGAGGTATCTGCACGAACCAAAGAACATTTTTTTATATATCCGCTAACTTCTTCCTAATCATGATTGCTAGTTTATTTACACAAAAGAAACAAACTTACTTCTTCTTGTCAATGTTAGGGATGTCGCTTTTCTCGGCCTTCTCCACAATGACCTTAAGAGTCAAATACACATATAATAAGACACCGGGCGATTTGGGTTACAGGTCAAAAGGTGAAAACATGTAATTACAATAACAATACAAGTCTTTCTTATAAATAAATGATTTACAAGATTTTATTACAAATAACAGCTTAATATTGATTAATGGTCACTCTTTGACTCACTTCTATATTGACTGATTTCGTTTTTAGTTTCTCAAACTAACTGATTGTAGATCACATGGATAAAGATCATACGCCTTGCATTGAACCAATGGTCATTCACCTACTTAAGCCATGTCTAGACTTATTAATTCTATTTAACAATTGCGAGTCCTGGTTATATAAGTCGGTGTTCAACGATAAATACAGGTAGCCAAATGAGACTTGAAAAGAAAGTCAAATACCGGAATTCTATCAGGATATTTCTCCCTAATTCTTGAAGCCTCAGCATGCCTCTTTGCTGAAATATAATAATAATCAAAGTTAATACTTTTAAGTTTTAATCACTCGATAATTACGCTAAATCAGGACTTGATTTGTTTATCTGCCATGAAAGAACTTACAAAATTCATGTTCTTGCTTAAAGCCGCCTTTCGCCATTGTTTTAACAATAACTGCAAAGTCAAGAACCAAACCCTTGATCAACATCAAAACTTATCAACAAAAAACAAGCACATATTTCTTCAAAAAGGTTAGCGGCGCACCCTGTTGCCCGTTTGTTTCGATGTAAATTCCCTATTTAATTTCTATTATTAACCCTTTCTAACATATGTAAATCCATACACCGAATCATAAACTAAAATAAATATAAACCAAAGAAGCAGTTCAATCATAAATTATAATCCTAACAAATAACAAAATTATATAGAATAAAGTCAACCCGTTGACTTAATAATCTAAGAACAATACATACCCATATGAATTCAACAATCTAAACACTCTAAAAAACCCAAGCTTTAATCTATAAACATCTAATCATCAAAAAAGAAAACATAAAAAAGAACAGACAGAACCAAATTCTCACATCAATCAGCAAAGCAAAACACAGCTCAATCCAATTACAACAGCAACAAGAACTAATAAAAGAAATCAATGAAGAAGTAATACATACCTAGTTGATTAACGGATTGGGGGAGAAGGGGTTGCGTGTTAGGATTGGATTGAAGAGAAGAGAAGGGTGATGTTTGAATATTTATGGATTGATTGATTGGTTTTTGGTTATATTATAGGGAGGGAGGGAGGGAGGGTTTTGTTTTGTGTATCCTCCACGGTATTCTAATTCTATAAAATAGTGTATAATCGTTATCGATGGATAAACGTACACGTCATATTCGCCGACATTATTGGGGTGTCACATTATCTAACCCCTCTTCATTAATGATTTATCCTCGTTTTTCTGATGACAAAATTACACGGATGGTGTCTGTGATTTTCATGTAATAACGCCTTAAGGTACTAAGCAACTTTTTTAACTTCTTTAGGGCCCATGGTTTAGTTTTTGTAACGAAAATGGGTATTAAGGTTTGTTTTTGTAACAATGTTGGGTACTAATACTAACTATCGTTAAATTTTCTGTTAACTTTAGTTAAAGTGATTAAAATGCCTTTTTATAAACTAGAGGGGCCATTATGTATTAAACTTCATTTACAAAACCTTTAGTACCCAAACATGAAACTTTAGATAAACCACAGGGACTAACCATGTAATTAACTCATTATTTTATTAAATGTATTTATTTTTAAGATTTATAATCAAATAAGGAATATTTAATTAAAACATTGTTTTATTAAATATACTAGCTTTTATCCCGGGAGCGTCCCAGGGTTGAAAAATATAACAATTCTAATAATACTAATACTAATAGTAATAATTATTACTCTTGTAATTAAATAAATAAAAAAATAACATTGCTATAAGGTGAAACCATATGTTGCAGTGTTGCGCGATTCTTTCTCCTAGCTTCTCTTGATGAAGTATACATATGCATCTTTAAAAGAGTAAAATTCCAATGAAAGCATGGCGATTGGGCTGAATTTCAACATCGTAGATAAGAACCTGGTTTAAAAGAAAAAACATTATTAATGAATAACCTGAACACTTTGTGTTTTTTTTCCTGTATGAACGAAACCCCACAAAAATAGTCGTTTTTTTCTCTGTTTTTTATATAGAACTATGGTACTCGTTGGAAAGATAATAAAACGCTCGTTAATCTGGTGTAATTTTTTTCTTTAAAAAATCTCGTATATAAAAGATATTAACGTTTAAAAATTATGGGAGAAAACATAAGTGAGAAAAATTCAAATTTGTTTTTAAATTCTTTTTTCCTAAAATAACTCAATTTAAATTTAGTAGATTAGGTTTTATATTATTAATTTTTTTTAATTTGCCACATGGCATGACACATGACACACTTAAGGAGGAGAATGCATCCTTGAATGCCATGTCATTAAAATGGCTTTCTTTTATAATAGATATAGATATAGATATAGATATAGATATAGATATAGATATAGATTTAGCCCATTATTTATAAAAATAAATCCAAGTTATTAGATTAATAGTTGTAACCATAAAGAAAACATTTAACTTAATGTTGGATGGACTTGTGTTATGGTTACAACTATTAATCTAATAACTTGGATTTAACTTATAAAAATGTTTTCTTTATGTGATTGAATTAAGTGTTATTTTTGGCCAAAAAGATGCAAACCCAATTCAAGAAAATTAAAAAAGATAGAAACAAACAGAAGTTGAATTTTTATAAATAAAAAAAAGAAAGATTTCTTTTTCTTCTTCAAGAACTGATGGGCTTGGTAGGTTTGGACCTACAAGGTAAAAATCATTTTTGACTTTCATTAAAATCCATAAGTAAAATAATAACATTTAGAACGTTTTATCTATCTTAGAAGTGTATTTATTTTTATAAATAATGGGATAAATATATTTAATAAAACAATATGTTTTAATTAAATATTCCTTATTTAATTATAAATCTTAAAAATAAATACATTTAATAAAATAATGAGTTAATTACATGGTTAGTCCATGTGGTTTCTCTAAAGTTTCATGTTTGGGTACTAAGGGTTTTGTAAATGAAGTTTATTACATAATGGCCCCTCTAGTTTATAAAATGGCATTTTTATCACTTTAACTAAAGTTAACAGAAAATTTAACGATAGTTAGTATTAGTACCCAACATTATTACAAAAACAAACCTTAATACCCATTTTCGTTACAAAAACTAAACCATGGGCCCTAAAGAAGTTAAAAAAGTTGCTTAGTACCTTAAGGCGTTATTACATGAAAACCACAGGCACCATCCGTGTAATTTTGTCTTTTCTGATAGTTAGGTTCTCGGTATTATATCGTCTAAATAAGGGTGGTGATATTTAAACCCCCCAGCTTCTATTTACACCCCTCAGAAGCGCGCTTCTGGGGGGTGATTTATTTTGGTAGTTTTTTGGTGTTTTGAGTTGTTTTTTTTTTTTAATTTAATAATTATAAAAAGTTAAAAAAAAAATTAAATGTCAATGACTTAAACTTGACATAATCTTCTTGTAATTACTTTTCAGTTGTTATCCGAGAGATAGCGGTCAACGATGAAGACAACCTGAAAGTGGATACCATGGATCAGAGAGATTCAAGCTAATTAAACTCATATCTCAAGCCAGTGCAAGTTATGTTGGAACGAAATCATTCTCACATGAATATCCTGCGTAAAGGACTAAAGCCACATATCTTGCCATTAATACCAACTGAATTTTACTTGCTTGCATGAAAAGTTCATTGTACAATGTCTTTTTCAGAGGACCTCGACTCTTGAGATGTTGCAGGTGTTTGAAAAGTTTGAACTGAAATTGAACTTTTCATGCAAGCAAGTAAAATTCAGTTGTTTTACTAATTTCATAGTCTTGATACTTTTAACAATCGGATCGGCGCTAAACAATAGAAAGTAATTACAAATATTGCAAGAGGGTCACTATTCATATATAAAGAACATTAATCGGTTTCATCTTTGTTTTATTGAGTTCAACTTTCCATGATCTACCTTTATCATCTTAGAGAGATATCTGTCAAACGATGGAAGGGAACCCGAAACAATAAAAAGTAATTACAAAGAAGATGATCAAAGATGCTACAACATAACTTGCACCGGCTTGAGATATGAGTTTAGTTAGCTTGAATCTCTCTGATCCATGGTATCCGGTTGTTTTCAGGTTGTCTTCATCGTTGACCGCTATCTCTCGGATAACAACTGAAAAGTTGTCTCATTAATTCCAATTCCAATTCCAATTCCAATTCCACCGGTGCAATCAGAATCTGAAGAGAAGCTATCATCTCAGAGAGATATCTGTCAACGATGATGGCGCAGCAGAGGTTAGCGGTAACTTTAAATTTTGAATGATCGTCGGTTTGCTCTCTATATCTCAAGCCGGTGCAAGTTATGAAATGACACAAGCAGAATGTAATGTCATGCACAAATGTGATTTTGTATTAATGGCAAAGTGATTTGTAAGGGAAGAAGAAGAGAATGTTATATATGTTTACCTTCCCATAGATATGAGTTTAATTAGCTTAAATCTCTCTGATCCATGATATGAGAGCATAAGAGAAGAGATAATAACATATGAGCTTCAACATAACTTGCACCGGATGATTGCCAATGAGATTGATAACTGGACAGGTTAGCCAGGTGTTTGTCAAAAAGGTAGAGCACACCACTAGAGCAAAAAGTTGTGTGTATGAATAGTGACCCTCTGGCAAACCTGCCATTATTTAGCGTAAAAAGTTCATTGTACATATACCTCCTTATTTAAAAACAAATCACATCATTGTAGAGGTTACTAGGTTACTCATTACCGTTGGACGTTGAAGGTAAACATGGACAGTGAGAAGTGAGATTGATAACTTCTTTATGGAAGTTGCTAAAATAGTTAAACAAAAGCTGAAATTGAACAGTTATTTGGCAACATACTTGAAATCAATGGGAAGATAAACAATCCTCATCCACAATGTTCTTACCTATGAGTTTAATTAGCTTGAATCTCTCTGATCCATGGTATCCACTTTCAGAATCTGAAGAGAAGCTATCATCTCAGAGAGATATCTGTCAAGTAATTACAAGAAGATGATCAAAGATGCTTCAACATAACTTGCACCGGCTTGAGATATGAGTTTAATTAGCTTGAATCTCTCTGATCCATGGTATCCACTTTCAGGCTGTCTTCATCGTTGACCGCTATCTCTCGGATAACAACTGAAAAGTTGTTTCATTAATCTATAAATAAATCCTTACAAAATATTTTTAACTTAAATCTTTGAGCATACCACACTTAGAGGGTCACTATTCATACATAAAGAGTATAATCGTGATGTGATGGATTTTTATATCTGCAACTTAGTTCCTTTTTACCTGGTTGCAAAGGAACTTCAGGTCAGCCAGACCTTTGTGTGTTGTATGTATAAAATTGTGAATAATTGTGAGAGTCGATATGAGAGCAATAATCCATCGAGAACTAGAGAAACAGAGAATAAGAGAAGAGATAATAACATATGAGCTACAACGACGTCGTATTTTGGAAGCTGAAGTTCGGAGAGAACTAAATATTCGGTTGTTGTTTTTCTTCTCTATACAGAGTGACGATAGGCGTTTTCGATTTCCAAATGAATCAACGACTTAAACTTGACATCATCAACCACGTATAGTCAAATATTTATTCTCCATATCCATACCTTGTTTCAAGTATCTTGTAAAATTCATTTCGTCTTCAAGACTCCTATGAGTCACAAAGGAGACATGGTGTTTGACCCATCCGGATGTGAAAGACAATATCCATATTTACCTGATTATAAGAGAGGTCGAAGATATTGCTCAATAAACATTATTATTATTATTATTATTATTATTTTATTATATTTGTAATTTAGTTCCTTTGTTTTATTATTATAATAATTTATTATTATCAAGAATCGGAAATTAGTAAAACGATTTATGAAAGTATCAAGAATCGGAAATTAGTAAAACGATTTAATAAATCATTGCTCAGACGTTAGGGTTTGATAAACACAAAACTTATTATTTATAAAGCAACAAAAACACAAATCGTACCGTGAAATAAAGAGAGGCCCATTAGGAGTGTCGTGGAGGAAGATCGTCGGTTTGCTGTAGTCGATGATGGCGCAGAGGTTAGCGGTAACTTTAAATTTTGAATGATCGTCGGTTTGCTCTCAATATACCAACCAACAGTCGATCCGACTGTTCATTTCTCTCTATAACAAAGTAAAATTCAGTTGTTATCGGAGAGATATCGGTCAACGATGAAGGCAACCTGAAACGACATGAACATTTATAACCTTTCTGTACCTGTGGCCAAAAGAACCTGATAAAGGCTGTACACGAGTTATTTGGACTGTTGCTAAAATAGTTAAACAAAAGCTGAAATTATACAGTTATTTGGAATATTCCTGATCATTACAGTGAGATTGATAACTTCTCTATGGAAGAACAAATTCAAAACAGAGGTAGGTTTGCCAGAGGGTCACTATTCATACATAAAAAGATCAAGAAGAACAGTACGGTCAACGATGAAGGTGTGTTGTATGTATAAAATTGTGAATAATTGTGAGAGTCGATATGAGAGCAATAATCCATCGAGAACTAGAGAAACAGATAATAAGAGAAGAGATAATAACATATGAGCTACAACGACGTCGTATTTTGGAAGCTGAAGTTCGGAGAGAACTAAATATTCGGTTGTTGATTTTCTTCTCTATACAGAGTGACGATAGGCGTTTTCGATTTCCAAATGAATCAACGACTTAAACTTGACATCATCAACCACGTATAGTCAAATATTTATTCTCCATATCCATACCTTGTTTCAAGTATCTTGTAAAATTCATTTCGTCTTCAAGACTCCTATGAGTCACAAATGGGGAAGTATATTACACGTAACGTTTAGCTTTGAGCGTATTAACTTCCCTCTCTCTCTTTCTCTCTCACAAAGGGGGAAGTATAATATATATGACGTTTGAGCATACGAAATTGTGCAAGAGTTTGACATTATTGCGTTCAAACATCAAGGAGACATGGTGTTTGACTTTTTTGTGTTTGACCCATCCGGATGTGAAAGACAATATCCATATTTACCTGATTATAAGAGAGGTCGAAGATATTGCTCAATAAACATTATTATTATTATTATTATTATTTTATTATATTTGTAATTTAGTTCCTTTGTTTTATTATTATAATAATTTATTATTATCAAGAATCGGAAATTAGTAAAACGATTTATGAAAGTATCAAGAATCGGAAATTAGTAAAACGATTTAATAAATCATTGCTCAGACGTTAGGGTTTGATAAACACAAAACTTATTATTTATAAAGCAACAAAAACACAAATCGTACCGTGAAATAAAGAGAGGCCCATTAGGAGTGCCGTGGAGGAAGATCGTCGGTTTGCTGTAGTCGATGATGACACAGAGGTTAGCGGTAACTTTAAATTTTGAATGATCGTTGGTTTGTACAATGATGTGGTGTCTTCAATGATTCTAAAAAACTTGAAAGTAATTACACCGGCTTGAGATATGAGTTTGATTATTATCGTATTTGCAACTTAGTTCCTTTCTCTCGAAAAACAATCTCGAAAAAGTAATTATCATTTCTTGACATGCTTGGTAACACCTTGATCTGCAATATTTGAAAATTATCATTTCTCGAAAAGTAATTAAAAACACTTAAAAATGAATTAAAAACAATTGTTGCGAGTTAGGTTTAGTCGGAGGACCACGTACAATGATTCATCAAAGTTGTACAAAGCTGGATGTTTTTACTGGAAAACCAAAACGAGCAATTAACGAAGCGAAACGGAGAGTTATAATTTTCTTGGCTTGGAAACAACTTAAAAGAACCAAAAATGAATTAAAATTATTTTTTGATGATTAACAGATAATTTTAAAGAATTAAAAGAAATTCAATTTTTTTTAAAAAAATGACAAAACGCCTCGCTTTGGTCAAAGCGAGGCGTTTGCTGACCTCCTCGAATTCAGCTCCCAAGCGCCTCGCTTAGGCCTAAGCGAGACGCTTGGGGGGGGGGGGGGTGAAAATAGAAGGAGGGGGTGGGAATAGACGGAGCCCTAAATAATTTTACGTATCATCATTTATAATAGGGTGATACTATTTGGACACCCAAAAATTTATTTGGACACCCTAGGTATGCTTCGTATAGCTCTATATGAGGCATATTTAGGTCAAAAAGCTGCACACAAACTTTAAGGGAATCTCAGACCTAAAATTTCGTGCCAATATGTCTCATATTGGTCAATATGAGGTATATCATAGCCAAGTATGCCTCATATAGATCAATATGAGGTATATTAGGGACTTTTTTTTATCTTTTTGTATTTTTATTTTTATTGTTTTAAATAACTAAAAATACTAAATTAACTTTAAAAAAATTCAAAAATTAACAAAAAGTTAGTTATATTCATTCCAATATTATTTTAACAAAATTACAACTTTTTGTTACCAGTATTATTTTATAAAAATTATTTCATTTGTTTGGGTATGGATGGTTTGAATTAAGATAGGTTCACATTAAAATTGATTAAAATTAAAAAAAAATTAAAATAACAATAAAAAATTAAAAAGTAAATAAAAATTAAAAAATTAAAATTAAAAAAAAAACAAAAATAAACTTAAAAATAAAATTATAAGGGATCTGAAAAATTTCATTTTGAACCGGACCGGTTCGACCCTATCAGGCTAGATAACAACCCGGACTGTTACGACCCAGCCGGGCCGGGTAGCGACCATAACTGTTTCGACATGACCCGCCCCGTAGCGACCCGTACCTTTTCGACCTGACCCGTCCCGTAGCGACCCGGCCGGGCCCGGTAGCGACCCGGACCGTTTCGACCCGGTCGGGCCTGGTAACGACCGGACCGTTTCGACCCGACGGGACCGGTAGCGGCCCGGATCATTTCGACCCGACCGGGCCCAGTAATGACCTAGACCGTTTCAACCTGACCTGTCCCGTAGCGACCCAGATTGTTTCGATCCGGCCGGGCCCGGTAGCGACCAGGACCGTTTCGACCCGGCCGGGCCCGGTAGCGACAAGGACCGTTTCGACCCGGCCGGGCCCGGTAGCAACCAGGACCGTCTCGACCCGACCGGGCCCGGTAGCAACCAGGACCGTTTCGACCCGATCGGGCCCGGTAACGACCCAGACCGTTTCGACATGACCCGGACCGTTTCGAACTAGCCGGGCCCGGTAGCGACCCGGACCGTTTCGACCTGGTCGGGCCCGGTAACAACCCAGACCGTTGCAACAATAAAAATGAAAATAAAAAAATAAAAAAAGACCCTGATATGCCTCGTATTAGTCAATATGAGGCATATCAAAGCCACCATATCAGTTTTCAAGCCAAGTATTGGTACCAATACTAGGCTTGATATGCCACGTATTGCCCAATACTAGTTGAAATTTTTTTTTACACTATTTAAAATAATGTTGGTAACAAAAAGTTGATTTTTTTTTAAATAATATTGGACAGAATATAACTAATTTTTTTGTTAATTTTTGGATTTTTTAAAGTTAATTTAGTATTTTTAGCTATTTAAAAACAATAAAAATAAAAATATATAAAAAAATAAAAAAAGACCCTGATCTGCCTCGTATTGGTCAATATGGGGCATATCAAAGTCACCACGTATTGGGTTTGATACTAGGCTGAGAAGAAGTGATATGAGGACTAATATGCCTCATATAGACCTATATGAGGCATACTGATGTATTAATATGGATCGTATTGCCCAATATGATCCATATCAAGTCACCCTCTTATCACTTTTCAAGCCTAGTATTGGTACCAATACTAGGCTTGATATGCCACGTATTGCCCAATACTAGGCTTATCAGTGTTTAATACTACTCATATGGCCCAATACTAGGTATATCAAGGCTGTTTTTATTTTTTTTTAAATACAATATTATTGTAATAATATTGTTTAAAAATACTAAAATAACTTTTAAAAATCCAAAAAAAAATAAAAATTAAGTTTATTGATTTGAACACTATTTAAAATAAAGGGAAATATCCGGTACAAAGTGTTTTTTCGGTAACAACTGTGAGAATCAAAGGAGGGTATTTATTTTTATTTTTTTTTTCAAATTTTTTTCCATATTGTTAAACATGTATTATAGTATTGAAAACTAAAAAAAAAAAATTTGGGAAAAAATAATTTTTTTTACTCCCTTTGATTTTCACAGTTCTTACCGAAAAACACTTTGTATTTGATCTTTACTCTTAAAATAATGTTGGTAACAAAAAGTTGAATTTTTTTTTAAAATAATATTGAACAGAATATAACTAATTTTTTTTTTTATTTTTGGAATTTTTAAAGTTAATTTAGTATTTTTAGTTATTTAAAAACAATAAAAATAAAAATATATAAAAAATAAAAATAGACCATAATATGCCTTATATTGATCTATATGAGGCATATTATTTTATTGTTTTCTGTGTAGGTCAACATCAATTAGCTAAAAGACAAAAATTGTACTTCAATATGCCTCATATAGGTCTATACGAGGAGTATAAACTTTATTGTTTTCTGTGTAGGTCAACATCAGATAGCTAAAAGACAAAATTTGTATTTTAATATGCCCCATATAGGTCTATACGAGGCATGACCAGGGTGTCCAAATAGATTTCAAGGGTGTCCAAATAGCCTGAGCCTTTATAATATTACTAGCTGATTACCCGGGAGAGTCCCGGGGTTGAAAAATATAATGAGATTAAAATCCTAAAATGACACAAAAACAAATAACAAAATATAATTACTCACTAAAATGTTAATAGAAGATTAAATAGTATAGAAAGATGTTGACTAAAACAAATTTAGGTAAAAAAAAAAGTAAGAAAAAAGAGAAAAAAGACATGAGTCTTGTAAAAGGAAAATACAATTAAATTTTTTTTGAAGCAATAGATCAAAAGGAAACCTGAATCTACATGGATTTCTTAAACCCTGCAAATTTAGTTCCTGAAAAAACAGCAAATAGTTGATTACAAAGATCAAACACATCATCATTATCATCATCATCATACTCAGTTAATCCCACCTATAGCAAAGTTAAGGTAGGGTCTGAAGAGGGTAAGATGTAGACAGCCTTACCTCTATCCTTAAGAATAGAGAGGCTGCTTCCAATGAGACCCCCGGCTCGAAAGATCAAACACATGGTCTAAGCAATATCATAATATCTATTATCATCTTCAAGTCGTTTCAAAGATTACCTTAAAGGGAAATGGGTCAAAATATGTTGAAGTTCACCAAAAGTCCATTTTTAACACGTATAAAATTCTAACTCGTTTTACGCACCTGAAGGTATGAGACAATTTGAGCTTCCATTTAATTAGAAACTACCAATTAATGATTACCGGGTTACAAATAAGAACATAAATGAACTATCGATACTGGGAACAACTGAACAATGCGGATATGATGTTGATATTGACCTGCCCACACGTTGCGCTGAGAGTTTGAATGGTATTTGTTATTAACAAACATCAATTTGTAGACAATTTAAAAGCCGGACAAAACATTAACAAAGTACACTACATGACATTTTTAAGGTCGACGTGAATTCGTGATTGGAAATATAATTGATCTTTCTTTATTACTGACAATGCTTCTTCCATGTTGTCTTCACTTGCCAAATATATGCTTCTTGTTCAATCCTTCACTTTCTCAAGCATCCAAATCACCTACCTGAAATTATACAAAATTTAGACCATTTAACATATATCGTATTAAAGAACGAAGACTATGTTTAGGTTATAATGCTAATTGCTTTAAAAAAAACCCCTCAAAGTTTCTCAAATCATGATTTAAGGTACTGACAATAAGTTTTTTTGATCACAAATCCAAAACTTAGGCAAGTATGGTTCAGAGTATTTAAAAACCATGGCTGCAAGGCGGGTTGCGGGTTAAGACCCGCCTTCCACCGTCCTTGCCATGCCATCATCATCAAATGTCGGGAAAAATGTTTAACTCATCATAACCAAGTTATAGGCTACTAATAAAGAAAAAATACAACATACCAAACCAGAGTTGCCACCGTCTGTAACACCCTAACCCGTAATCACGCGATCAACGCCCAAATCATACGGGTTTGGACCTTACTTAAACCACTCCCGATTAAAACTTTGGTAAATTATGAAAATCCAACTTAATGAATCCCATACACGTTTAGTTCCAATAAATTTTACATCATTGCTACAAAAAAGAATGTATTAAAGTTTGTGTTTTTAACGGGAGTTCGTTAGATTCTAGTGCGGAAGCTTGTATGAGTGATCGGGCGTGTTCGGCTCTTATCGCGACTTGATCCTTGTTCCGGGACTTCCATCACATGTTTACCTAGCACCATTACACAAAGAATGGTTAGTGAGTGGTCAAATGAAACATTTAACTAGTACGATAGTCGTTACACGTCGAAACGGAACGAACCAGGCCAAACGGCCCTTTATCAGGAGAACAAACTGCTGCAACTTATGCGCAGCAGCTGTTCGGATCGCTTTTACCCCTTTTAAAACCCGAAATCTGACTTCGACTTTCAAATGAGAATTGTTCTACGCTCCGAGAGCTTTCCAGGCATATAAAGAACGCCTCCTAACGATTTTTCTACGATTTTATATGCAATTTTAAAGATCGTGCTGACATGCAGGTCTATTCGCGCGGCCGGTCGGTTTATTCGCGCGGCCGCTCGAAGCTTCTGATGTAATTTTGGTGGCTTTTAAGCGTGGGAATCATGTCGCAACCGCATTTGATGATTCCCGAAGCCTAAGTAATGACTTGCCGACTAAATAAACCTTTGTTTGACTGAAATTATGGTCCGGTTTATGTCGCCATGATCCGGTTCTTAGTTTTGAATGTTTATGGCGACTTTTACCCAATTTGACCCATTAAGGCCTTAATTCAAACAAGGCACTTTTGACCACTTAAATTGCATACCGTTTGAGTTGTCAAGTCATTAGACACTTGATCAACAAAAGCGTTTGTCCGATTTGTTTCACTACGACTTAGATTCTTAGAATCAACCTTTATTAACCCTTTAAATCCCCAAAATGCCCCTCATGACCAAATCTTTCAATTTAGCCATTCGTGGCGAAACTTCTTGTTTCAAATCCAATGTTTTTGACTCAATGACTTGATTAAAAACTTCTAAGTCCATACGGACTTAGATTTTCAACATTTCTCAAGATTGTTCTAATGTGGTCGATTCTAAGCGCCTTAGCGCGCATTAGACATAGTTATGGAAATAACTTACTTGATTTGCACCCACGCTTCATGTGGGTACTTTATCACCTATGTTGCTTCGCCCGAAGGCGTTTATTTGACTACGGACTTACCGGGTGGCCTTGACCCATATCCATACCTTGTGTTTATCCTCCATGATTCTTAACATCAAGAATGCGCGCGCAGTTGCATTTACCTGTATGCTTTCTAAATAGACAACATTAATTTCTCGGAACTCAAATGGCAATAACTTGCCATTTGACCCGTTTAACTTTATGAATCTTAATGCTTGGAATACAAGCATCAAGTATTGGATTCGCATGGTGAGGACATCACCATTTGACCCGTTTAGCTCCTAGTTCATAATGCTATGTTACCCACGTCTTTATCTATGGTTCAAGTGACACAAACTTGACCCATTTAACATCATGCTTAACGACTCCATTCAATTGATTTAATTAGGATTTAAAACATCATTTCTCACATATCTTTATTAGTTGACCCGTTTGATGGATTTCTCCATTTGGACATAACTCATTATCTCGATTAAGGTCATAAACCACATTTTGTATTGAGCGCCCATAAGGCAACCCACTTAATAGATTCTACCCCTTGGGGTTTATCTTTATCTCACACTCAAGATCTAAAACTAATTTTTATAACAATTTAAGCTATGTTATAGTATATTGGTGTAAGTAAAACTTACTTCATATCCGTTCTTGCTTCCATACGCATTCGCCTTGCATCCATTTGACCCGTTTGCTCCCTCTTTGTTATTCCTAACTTGGGGATGAGTCAAACTTGTCTATTAGAATACATAATATGGAATTTTGTTCACTATCCATAACATCATGTATTCATTATCATTACTAGTTAAATCCATAGGTATTTTCTTACATGTCTAGTTGAGATTAACTCGCCTAGGCATTTCATCAAACATTTGGTGTGCATCCACCAATATACTTAGTTTCAAAAGTTCAAGATATATCCAAAGCATCACCATTTGCCTAATCATCATCATAACACATTATTTAGACCATTTTGCCTAAATTTCTCATACAATAACTTTTAAGAGTCACAAAAGGTTACTAGATATGAGTGGATTCAACCTAGAGGTTAAACCCCAAATTCTACACATGAACATAATCATATGATCAAAACCAAATACACATATTAAGTGTGATTTGTAACTAAATTAGGTATGTTTGAGGTTCCCCAAGACTAGAGCAACCTCTTTTAACCATAAATTTTACGTTTTATCAAAACCCTAGTTTTTGACCAAATCAAAAACGTGTATTAACATCAAATTACATCAAATAGAAGGTACCTTGATGTTCATTAGGCCTTAGATGACTTGTTTCTTGCTAGAGCATCGAAAAGCCCCTTGATTTGGCTTGGATTCAAGCATGTTCTTGAGTGTTTAGGGTTGGAGGTTGAAGGAGATGTGTTCTCCTGATGTATATACGCACACACACACATCATGTATGTTTTTATTGTTTTATTTTTGCATTAATAAAACCCACTTATCATATTGACAACTTTGGTCCCTCAAGTTTAGTGTCGGTTCATTTTGCTATTAAAACTTAATTTACCAAGCTAGCTTCTAATATTATATCCGTTACATAGATAATAACATTCATTAGCTTGTTTTCATTATAGAACATAACCCAAGTTCTTGTTGATCGAGTCTCGTTTTATTATTTCGCTAATCACGCCTAATGGCGTAGTTAGGCGAACGGATGGTTTTGGGGTGTTACACCGTCCACCTGCGTACAGAAGCCATGACCATAGAGTCAGGTCAATAAATCTTCGCTGAACATGTACCATAGATCACATAGTCAGAGACCAATGGTTGTGTTTTGACCCGTTACCCAACTCACTTATTCTACACCTTTCATGTTGTTAGCTGAAAGTAGGATACAATAGATTTTTAACTAAGAAAAAAAAAACTTACAACTAACATCCTCAGAACACTGAGAAGAGTTCTAAAAGTGCTTTAGGAGTGCGGTTGTGCGGGTTGTTTGATTTTGTTTGTCCTTGGCTGATGCGCCTCCAACTTCCTTGGAATAAATGGAGACATCTTTTTGGCAGTTGAATGTATACCCTATCAAAAAAATAAAAGAATTTAATTACCAATAATACCTAAGAACAAAATGAAAAGTACCTTAGAACAAAAGCTTCAAATTGTAAAGAGACAAAATGAAAAATACCTAAGAGGGAAAAACCCAAGGGCTTAGTAGGATTCATCTTTCTGAGAGTTGTTGGTAGTTTAGCACATCCATTGTGTTCAAATCAAAGACCTTGCAAATGTTTTTAAATTACACTTGATGACATCATTTCCATCACTATTTAGTCTATCAAGCTCCTCATACACCTTCAATACCTACACACATAGTTATATTTATATTAGACACACAATAAAGAACAATATGTAATTACCTTCTATTTGTGTAATACGCATGGGCAACACCACAGCTATCTCGAATTCAAGCTCCTCCGGATTCGAAGACAAAGTCTTTGATGACAATTTCGGTGATCTCGGTTTCGATCCTCCTCCATTCGCTTTCTACATAACAAATGATAACGAATCAAAGACAAACATAAAAAAAATGACTTAAAAACTGTTAATTTATTTCTGTAGAAGAACACAAACCATCTTTTTTTAACAGAAACACTTGAAGATAAAGGGGAAGGAGGAGTCGCCGCCGACGCAGGTGAAGTCGAAAACTGCTGATGAATTTGATGAATGTGACATCCGTCACCTTCATCTTTAATCAATTGTCAAATTTAGTCCCTATACTTTTCAACGTTTACGAATTTATTAAAACGTGAGTGACTTTTAAATCGAAAAATTTAAAAGCTTACTGTATGTGTGGATTTTTTTTTCGAAACTTACGAAATACAAACTTAATTAATTATTTGACAAGTTAAGATAAAAAGGTTTAAGTTTTAAAAAGTTAGTTGGTTTAGTTAAGTTTATATAAGGGAATAACTAAAGAATACTAAATATAACTTAACAAGGTTAATGAGGAGGGACTAGTCTTGCCAAGTTGGAAACTTGCAAACTTGAAAAAGATGGCTACAGACCCGGTTTTCCGGCCGCCACCATTGCCGGACCGGTGGGATTTTCCGGCGAAGCTCAAAAGTCCCGAAATGCTTAAGTTTTCGGTCTTTAATGTTTTGTGTCGGTTTCCTGATGTTAAATAATCATTTGGTAACGTATAGAACAGATAATGATCGCGTTATAACAGGTTATTGAATCGAAATATTAAGCATAACTGCCGGAAACTTCAACCACCATTAATGTCGCCTATAAACGACATTTATATAAACGAATCGTCCCATTATTTTTCTGCACCTTTAAGCGTTGTAAACCCACGAAAATTACCATTCAAATCGTGTCCAGAACACCTTTAATCGGTTGCACGTCATCGGCCCTTTTTCTCCCAATTTCGACCCTTAAAACACATTGTAAGTATCAAATTTTGATGCCGTTTTAATCCTTATGTTGTGTTCTTTGAAAGCCCTTTACTTTGGTTCGGTAATCGTTGTTAATTCAGGCTATTAGTTTTGAGGGCTAGGGTTAGGGTTTGAAGGTTAAGATTGGGGAAGAAGATGAATAAGGGGTTAAAATATAAATAAAATTCTTTTTGAGATAAATCAACAAAATGAGGTTTAGTCTAGTGGATGTGTGTGTTTATGGACAACAAAAGTGTCCAAGTTCGATTCCTATTCCAAGCGAGCTGGCCCTTGTTGTTTTGTTATTTTTTTTTCTTCTTTCTCTTTTTGCTTTATTTATATTTATATATATGTCTTAAACTTAAAATATTCGTATTAAATTCATTTTTGCTCCAAAAATTATGAAAATTTAGGTGTAGCTTCTTGACACCATAAAGAAAATTATCACACTTTTGCTTTCTGAAAATTATTAAATTTCCGTTATTTTATTAATTTAAATTGTTTTAATCATAATTAATTGATAAAAAATTCATTTTTAATCATTTTGATCTCAAAATTTTAGGATAATTATTTTTTAGCATTCTAATCTGAAATAAAAATTATTGGTTCAGAAAACATTTATTTTTTATTAATTTCCCTATTTTTAATCATTTAAACATGATTTAATCTCATTAAATCCGTTTTAAATATAAAAAAGTTTATAAAAATTATGAGAAAATTATTTTTATTAATTTACATCAGAAATCATCCATTTTATATAAAAGTAGAATTTTTGGATCATGTCTTGTATTATTAGTCTTATTTATGTTTAACTAGATATGATAAATCATATATTTATTTATACTATTTAAACAACTATTTTATAAATATTTGTTCTTATAAAATATAAATACTCTTAAGGTTGAAAGTATTTATTATCATTTTTTTGGATCATTGTGTAACTCATAATCATTTATTTATACATTTATAATTATTGTATTTATTTACAATAATTAGTTACAGTAATTAATTACGTCATTTTGTCTTAATTAGTCAAACATAATTTTTATCTAAATATTTAATTGGTAATAATTATATTACCTAAACCGTAGTTTTAAACTTTGGTATATTATTATACAACTTTATATTAATCCAATTTATCATAAAACTCTAATTCCCCAAATCGACTTAGCAAACCCTAATGCCTTAGACCCTAGTTACCTTAAACTTTTTAGACACTTCCTTATTAGTATTATTACATATTATAGTTTGAATTCTTCGGAATTCCCATTACTTAGCTCACGACCGCTTAAGTGGATTTTGATCGCTTTCGTAAACTGTGAGTATATCTTTCCCCTTTTTACTGTTTTACTACTTTGGGGTGACTCATGTACCTATATATTAATCAAGTTTCAATTTCTTATACTTAATGCAATTCTCATGTGTGTTTGCTTTATGTTAATTGGTGTGTCTATGACTTGTCAAAATCATTAACCGCTGGGCGGCCTAGCTTTTCAATGAATAGTACTATGGTATACCCCTTTGAGACTCTGTTGAGAGAATCTTGGTCATTGTCTTGTTAATTCATTATTCAGTTGGTTAGTCATGTGTTAGTCATTATTCTCAGGTTTGGTTTTGAACGGATATTACTTATTACATAATTGCAAAAGGTACCGCACATGAATTGCTAAACACTTTTCTACTATATTTATTTAAACAGGGTATGCTCACCGATACAATTTTTGTATTGACCAAATTATTTTGTACATGTTTCAGGTTATTTTTTGAGATGCATTCTTTAAGCTTTCGGATTTATAATTAGATTTTGATTCATTGTATTTCAGATTAGTTGGCATTTAGAATCGTTGTATTTCATTTCAATGTAATAAACTATTTAATCAATGTATCAATATTTACACTTTTAGTCCATGAGCTATTGAACAATCGTCACTACGTGACACCCCGATGTTTCCGCTATCGATTGGGGTGTTACAGATTGGTATCAGAGCCATGGTTATAGGGAATTAGGTTATTAGAATGCCTTTTAGCCTAGACTATAACTAAGCTTACTTTCACGAGTCCTCTCGTGCGTATTTCTCTTTATTTTATATTTTCTTTCATGATATTTTCGTTATGATTATTTCTCATTATTCTTTCTATATTTTGCTTGGAGAAAAAGACACTCGTATTTCCCAAACGAAACGATAACACCAAGTTAGGAGTGACATCTATACCTTGGTGATTAGTTTCACTCCTCTATATATTATTTATCTTAGGAATATATCTTTGAGATAGGAGTGACATCCCCACCTCAAAGAGTATTTCCTTCAAAAAGAAACTTAACCACTAAGCTGGGGGTGATATCCTTAACTTAGTGATTGGTTTCATTCCTCAATTGTTTTCAATTTTGAAATACATCTTTGAGTTAGGAGTGAAATCCACATCTCAGGGATCTGTTTCTACATCTCGTTTTAAAGTCTCGCTAAAGGTTTTGAAATTTACCAGTGACGGGGTATGTGCAATCGGGAAAAATGATCATTCACTCATAGGTTCAGGTACGCTCCCCACAAGTCACTAATACTATTTCAATCTCTTTGGCTAGTCACCAGTTTCATTAGGAATATTTTCAGTATCACATTTTTGATATATTTTTCATTTGTTGTTTGAAACTCTTGTCATAATTTTTTTTTATAATGAAGTTATTATGTCTTTTGAGTTTTCTCCATTAATAGCTATCGCTATTTGTGCATTTTTCCGTTTTTCATTATTGACTCTTAAGTTTTGTTTAACATTTGGATTTTAAGTTCCATCTCTTGATGTTTTATATACTCATTAATTATTCGCTTTTGGATTTTTTTTCATCATCATTATTAAAACTTTTATCCGCTTTAAAACTTACACTATTTTCAGTTATGATTAGTGACTTCTACACTATTGTCGTATTGACTTTTATCATTCACGTCATATCTAAAACTTGGTCTTTTGAAAACACATTTGATTTATATGGTTTTCGAGAAAAGAAACTTGCGACTAATAATATGCATTATGATAATTTTCAACTCGACTTCTTCTACACACATGAAAGTATGTACTTACGAAGTCTTTTCATGTGAAGCCGTTTTGAATCTAAAAAAGTTATTCTCATGCATCACTACTATACTTTCAACTATATCACAAAGTAGGAGTAAAACTACATTTTGCTTTATAAACAATAATTTATCTTTTACACTTACACTCTTTCAGTTGCAAAACTTTTGGTCTAATTATTGGACATATCTTCATCGAAATGTTGCTAAATGTCTTTTAACATATAGTGCATATATTTTAAACCCGCATGGTCAGTAGACTGTACGTATGTTCCGTCCACTCTCAATTGCAGTAAATATCATTATCTTATTCTTACATCATTTTATTTTATTATATTTGCATATTATCTTATTATTGTATTATTATTTTATTGGTGGCTATCCCCACGCGTTATTTACAATTACTCTCGCACTAATTATTAGTAGTCATTCTTACAACACTGGTTTTGAGCATTAACTTAACTCGTTTACTATCATTTTGTGAAATTGTGCGATTTACTCGATTTATGTTATACTATTCTTTCAGTCGAAAATTTTATGCTATACTTATATACTTACTTGAACGCATATTTGGTATGCACATTTTCCTTTCCTGTTTTTGAGCAAAACCCTGTTATACTTTACATTATTTTGTTCATCATCATGGCTAATGAACATACTAGTTGATAATTTTGTATGAGATCTAAGCCAGTGCCCACGTACGACTCGGGTTAGAGTATTTCTTTAATCCGAGGGGAACAGTGTAAATCTCAGGATTGGCAATATGAGTGTTTGAAGTCAACGATGTGGACAGGAGTTACCGGTTAATGGTAAGCCCGAAAGGGAAGAACCTCTAACCATGTTTTATACTTACATGTTATTCACATTACGGTTAAAGGGAAAACCCGGAAGGGAAGGACCTCTAACCATGTCATGATTGAACATTATTTCATTACAGTGGCTATTACATATGTGTTGCACGCAATTATTTCTTGTTAAGGTTATGGAAAAGCATAACACCTTAGTGTAAGGTAAATCGATGATTACGGTCCGGAACGCAATCATGGGTTTACAGGTACATGAGGGTGGTGTGTAATTCTATTTAGGCTGTTGGTAGACAATCAGTACGAGTCCAAAGTATCGGGAGTGTGGTGGGTCAGCTGCGGTACACCCTATATATAAGCATAAACGATACCGCGGGAGCAGACTGGGAGTTGATCAAGAACCTACTCATTATTACCTCTTCATTAGATCGTTGAATAATAGCTAGCATTTTCGATAAGAACGTTCTTACACGAGCTTCAATTCATCTTCCTAGAGTCTTTCTCTTGGCCATCCACACAGAAAACACAAACCTTGTATACTCTTACACTTTCGGGTATTTGGATTCTTATTGCATACTTTAATAACGTTTTGTCAAAAACCTTTCTAAAGTAGGGGAGACTGCTTCGTCGGTACCTCTGTCCTCACCAGTTACAAATATCCAAAACCATTCACACTTAAACTCTCAATTTCTTAATCTCGGGTTAACTGTCTAAGATTTTGAAACTTTTACTTTGGGTATTAGACAACCATTTTAAATTTTGTCGAATCATAAATGATGAATTTTCTCTTTTAAAAACTAGTTGACTTTTACAACGCCTTCTGTTTCATAGTAACCTTCACTTAAAAGAAATTTCGAGACGAAATTTGCTAAAGTAGGGGAGACTGTGACATCCGTCACCTTCATCTTTAATCAATTGTCAAATTTAGTCCCTATACTTTTCAACGTTTACGAATTTATTAAAACGTGAGTGACTTTTAAATCGAAAAATTTAAAAGCTTACTGTATGTGTGGATTTTTTTTTCGAAACTTACGAAATACAAACTTAATTAATTATTTGACAAGTTAAGATAAAAAGGTTTAAGTTTTAAAAAGTTAGTTGGTTTAGTTAAGTTTATATAAGGGAATAACTAAAGAATACTAAATATAACTTAACAAGGTTAATGAGGAGGGACTAGTCTTGCCAAGTTGGAAACTTGCAAACTTGAAAAAGATGGCTACAGACCCGGTTTTCCGGCCGCCACCATTGCCGGACCGGTGGGATTTTCCGGCGAAGCTCAAAAGTCCCGAAATGCTTAAGTTTTCGGTCTTTAATGTTTTGTGTCGGTTTCCTGATGTTAAATAATCATTTGGTAACGTATAGAACAGATAATGATCGCGTTATAACAGGTTATTGAATCGAAATATTAAGCATAACTGCCGGAAACTTCAACCACCATTAATGTCGCCTATAAACGACATTTATATAAACGAATCGTCCCATTATTTTTCTGCACCTTTAAGCGTTGTAAACCCACGAAAAATACCATTCAAATCGTGTCCAGAACACCTTTAATCGGTTGCACGTCATCGGCCCTTTTTCTCCCAATTTCGACCCTTAAAACACATTGTAAGTATCAAATTTTGATGCCGTTTTAATCCTTATGTTGTGTTCTTTGAAAGCCCTTTACTTTGGTTCGGTAATCGTTGTTAATTCAGGCTATTAGTTTTGAGGGCTAGGGTTAGGGTTTGAAGGTTAAGATTGGGGAAGAAGATGAATAAGGGGTTAAAATATAAATAAAATTCTTTTTGAGATAAATCAACAAAATGAGGTTTAGTCTAGTGGATGTGTGTGTTTATGGACAACAAAAGTGTCCAAGTTCGATTCCTATTCCAAGCGAGCTGGCCCTTGTTGTTTTGTTATTTTTTTTTCTTCTTTCTCTTTTTGCTTTATTTATATTTATATATATGTCTTAAACTTAAAATATTCGTATTAAATTCATTTTTGCTCCAAAAATTATGAAAATTTAGGTGTAGCTTCTTGACACCATAAAGAAAATTATCACACTTTTGCTTTCTGAAAATTATTAAATTTCCGTTATTTTATTAATTTAAATTGTTTTAATCATAATTAATTGATAAAAAAATCATTTTTAATCATTCTGATCTGAAATAAAAATTATTGGTTCAGAAAACATTTATTTTTTATTAATTTCCCTATTTTTAATCATTTAAACATGATTTTATATCATTAAATCCGTTTTAAATATAAACAAGTTTATAAAAATTATGAGAAAATTATTTTTATTAATTTACATCAGAAATCATCCATTTTATATAAAAGTAGAATTTTTGGATCATGTCTTGTATTATTAGTCTTATTTATGTTTAACTAGATATGATAAATCATATATTTATTTATACTATTTAAACAACTATTTTATAAATATTTGTTCTTATAAAATATAAATACTTTTAAGGTTGAAAGTATTTATTATCATTTTTTTGGATCATTGTGTAACTCATAATCATTTATTTATACATTTATAATTATTGTATTTATTTACAATAATTAGTTACAGTAATTAATTACGTCATTTTGTCTTAATTAGTCAAACATAATTTTTATCTAAATATTTAATTGGTAATAATTATATTACATAAACCGTAGTTTTAAACTTTGGTATATTATTATACAACTTTATATTAATCCAATTTATCATAAAACTCTAATTCCCCAAATCGACTTAGCAAACCCTAATGCCTTAGACCCTAATTACCTTAGACTTTTTAGACACTTCCTTATTGGTATTATTACATATTATAGGTTGAATTCTTCGGAATTCCCATTACTTAGCTCACGACCGCTTAAGTGGATTTTGATCGCTTTCGTAAACTGTGAGTATATCTTTCCCCTTTTTACTGTTTTACTACTTTGGGGTGACTCATGTATCTATATATTAATCAAGTTTCAATTTCTTATACTTAATGCAATTCTCATGTGTGTTTGCTTTATGTTAATTGGTGTGTCTATGACTTGTCAAAATCATTAACCGCTGGGCGGCCTAGCTTTTCAATGAATAGTACTATGGTATACCCCCTTGAGACTCTGTTGAGAGAATCTTGGTCATTGTCTTGTTAATTCATTATTCAGTTGGTTAGTCATGTGTTAGTCATTATTCTCAGGTTTGGTTTTGAACGGATATTACTTATTACATAATTGCAAATGGTACCGCACATGAATTGCTAAACACTTTTTACTATATTTATTTAAACAGGGTATGCTCACCGATACAATTTTTGTATTGACCAAATTATTTTGTACATGTTTCAGGTTATTTTGAGATGCATTCTTTAAGCTTTCGGATTTATAATTAGATTTTGATTCATTGTATTTCAGATTAGTTGGCATTTAGAATCGTTGTATTTCATTTCAATGTAATAAACTATTTAATCAATGTATCAATATTTACACTTTTAGTCCATGAGCTATTGAACAATCGTCACTACGTGACACCCCGATGTTTCCGCCATCGGTTGGGATGTTACAATGAAGAAGACGAAAACCAATACTAAAAGCATCTGCAAAGCAAAATCTTAATGATTAGTCAACAAAAGCTCGTTGGAGGAAAATACTTGAAAAATTGGGACTATAGTGAGGAATTCCTTGAGCACAGGTCAATGCCGGTCAACATGGCAAAGTTTGGATTATTAAAATTCAATTCCCCTTTAATTTATGTGTAAGTATAAGTAGCAGAAAGGGTCAAGGATGTAAACATTCATAGTGTAAACAACAATTGCGGATTTGGTGATTGTTTGTGGACCATTTGATAGTCAAGAAACATAAAACGGTATAGATTTGTGTTTCATAATCTTTGAATTTGAAGAATCTTTTAATAAATCAACGATCAATCTAAACAATTTTTTAATTATGGATCTCATACAGAAGGTCAATAATGTTCCAAACAATACCTCGAGTTCCATCATAGATACATATTTGTGTAAGGGAACTTCATAACTTCAAATATTTTGCATCAATTTTTTCTCCTAGCGATTCAAAAACACAAAATATCTTATATAGACTAAATAACATCTTTAACCCAAACCAATCTTCACTCTTCCCATAGATTTTATAACAAATGCAAACCTGAAGTTCATGCGTTACAACATCCGGAGGCAACAAACCGCGCAAGTAATGTGAATCTCTTTCCCTCTCGGTGAACGCAAGCCCCTTGTTATGGTGTAGATCCCTCATCAAAGTGTATCAACTACAAACAATAACCATTCACAGTTACAGCTAAATCACATTATATCAACATCAACATCACCCTCAACATTCCTAAACCCTCACATCAAACACACACACCCTAACTAATTAATGTAATCAGCACAACTACTATAAGGCTCGTAACTAATATGGATGAATCCGACTGAAAACCATGTATGGATTGTTAAATACCGATTAGAATAAGATCTGCAAAACTTTGGGTTTGTGAAAAAAGTGTATGAGAAGGGGATGAAGAGTAGGTTTTATCACAAATAGGGTTTGGTTGTGTATCGTATTTATTAATTTAACTAAAAAACAAAAAAATTAAAAAAAAATTGCCCCATATGATGCTACGTGGCATATTCAAAGGGGGAGGAGGCACCAATGAATATATATTAACATGAGATTACATTTTTCATACCTCTAGACCAAAGCTATTTGTATGAGAAAATCAGATATTGACAAATGTAATAACAAACTTACTTCTTTCCCAAATGTAAGCTTTACTTTAATATTTGCACCTTGAATTTCCAAAACATCACCATCTATCCAAGCTACATCAAGATCCTTCACCCAAACTTGAGACTTATAAAACAACAAAAGAAAAGTTGGCATTAAGATTTCTTTGATTATTTAACTTCTTGTTTCTCGCAACATATATGCAGGTTGTATATATTTAAAACTTACATTTATTTATTCATTCTTGATTCCAAACATACAACAGCATATAGCAGTAACCAAACGATGCTTATTTCAAACCAGAGGTTTGCTGACCAATGTACACCAACAACACCATCGTCGCTATGTCACCAAAACGACCACTACATCTCGTCGGTCGGGTAGTGCATCCGTCCGGCCGCTCCTTCTAGGTATAACTAATTATGTAAATAAGTTAAACAAACTCACCATTTTATTACAAAAACGTTAAAAACAAAATATATTAAAAATTAAAAAAAGCAAATGAAATCAATAAAAATAGACCAGTATAAATCTTAAACCTAATATAATGAGGTGGAAGTAAGTATGATTAATTACAACATCTATTTGGTACTCTTTGCGTAGATGCATAACCATCAGAGATGCTCTTATGCCCATATAAGTTTTTACACTCCTTTTATGCTAATATAGCTTTGGACTTTCAATTGACTAAGTCATCACAACATATTAAATTGACTAAGTTATAAACTGTCACAATATTGATGACTGGCTAATTAGGAGCGATGATGTTAAGGGTTTGGGGTTGTGGGGATGGTAGCTGAGAACGATCGTCACGATGATGTTGATATTCCTTCCCTGTCTTCCTAGTCTCTGCATCATCAGTGGATTGAGGAAGAAGAACAGTTTTGAGATTACAAAGAAAAGAAACGTGAAAAATAAAGGTCACATCTAATAGCTATAAAAAATATAGTTTTTGTTAATAACATATGTATAAGAAAATGTACAAATAAATTTTAAATTAAAAGCATTAGGAGTAATATACAGTTAGCAAATAAACATTTTTATATGTTGGTGCATTTTTTGACAGTGGTATTTGATGTGTTGTAAAACACATGCATTTTTCCTTAGCATTTTAATAGTTTTTCGAGTCATTTATTTATTATTTTAGGGAGTTTATAGCATGTTTTGAGTATTTGGTAATTTTATAGGTTGTATATATTTTTAGTATTTTTAGTTATTATTTATGCAATTTTTATTGATTTTAGATGTTCGGCGAAAAAGGACGTGAATTGAAGAAATAATATCAGGAACCGAACACTCGGGCTCGAGCGTTGAAGATAAAAGAAGTTTATTTTGAAGAGCTATGAAGAATTGGGCCAAGAATGATTATTAGTTGAAGAATTAAGCTAATTGGACCAAGAAAAATGAAGCCCAAGTGAAAGCAACAAGCCAAGCCCAAAGCTGATTAGGCCCATGTTGCTGATTCAGTCCTCATACCCCATGAGGAGAAAGGCTGAACTCTTCATGGGGCATGAGGGGCATGTCTGACGGAAATAATGATTTTTATTGGATTTTTGGTATTTTTCAAGGGGATAACTCACAACAAAAACCCTAATTCGTGGAGGCAACAATAGGGACGATTTTGAGAGCTCCAAAGGAGGGTTTTGAGTATTTTGAAGAGATCCATTCATCCCGGTTAATGCTCGTACGATTAAGAACAATTCTTGAAGCGAAAATCATGAAGGTGCAAGGCTAATCATCTTGCGGTTTCTCCGGGTGAACGATTTGGTTATTTTATCAATTGTTTTATGTTTGATAATTATTACTTGGATTAGATTTTGCGAACACCTTAAGGTTCTTTGCGTCTGATTGTATGTTTGACTGATCTAGACAGTTTGGTTGATTAATATTATTGCATTATGTTATCGTATCTTGGTTTTCTTGCACTAGGATTAATTTAACTTTGCAATTAATGTTATGATAGCTGAATTGGGTCGAACAACTTAAACAAAGTCATGTCTATGTGATTTCCTAGGTAGGGTATTAACATAATTCAGTTGATAATTACCGAATCAGAAACCCGGAGTGACCGTTTTTCCATATTGTTGTCTTTTATAAAACTCTATTATCACTTCGTTTGCAGCACTGCAGCACTTTTACATTCAACTTCATAAAAATTAGTTTAGTTAATCTTAAGTTAATTAGTAATTAGTAAATTAACACTTTCCACAAACTCCCTGAGGTTCGACAACCCTACTTCCTATACTGCAGTCAGTTGTAGCTAAGGAGTAGTTTTTATTTAGTTTTTGATTAGCACTTCGACACGCGATCAAAATGGCGCCGTTGCCGGGGAGTTCGTGCGCTTAGTGTTTAGTTTAGTTTAGTTTGTTTATTTATTTTCTTAAAAAAATTGTCTTTTTAGTTATTTGTTTCCGTATTTTATTTCTCTTCTTCATTCAGTACTACTCTATTTGTTTTCTTGTTTTTGTGTGTGCAGGTGACTTCTGTGTTGCATGCATACTAGGTTTTCCAAGAAATCATCTCCATTGTTATTCAATCCAGAGATTGAGAAGACAGCACGTCAAAACCGTGTTGTTTTTCGTTCAGCAGTAAAGAATCAATCAAGTTCTTCAACAGTCGCTCAGAGGATTGAAGAAGCAGCTATTGAGATGGCTGACCAGGATAACCAAAATGAACCAATACCCAACCAACCAAATGATCTCATTCCACCTGCTCTACCAAACCAACCCAACCAACCCATTCCAAACCCACCACCACCACAACAACAATTCCAACCTGGTGGGTATTTTCAAGTTGCTAACCCACGTCCACAACAAAACCAACAAAATTCTAGAAACCAACCTCGTCCACAACTAGCAGTTATCCCACCCAACCAACAACAGAACCAACAGAGATATGATGAGGGAAGTGTGCATACTTGGGACTCTGAATGGGATCAAGAGGACGAACAGGAACCGTATGATGGGAGATATGGTAATTATGGGCATGACATGGAGTATGAGCAGCAGCCACCACAGCGGGTTAATCAGGGGAACCGTGTTCAGGGATACAAAAATAATCAAGCGCCACAAGGGGTTCCTCAATTTAATGTTGGAAATATGGGGATAGGAGATGAGTTACAGTTAGTAGATGGTGTCCCACAGATACGTCAGAGGGCACCGGTTTAGGGCGTTGATAGTCATTTCCGGCCGGTTATTGTACCCAATTCCTCAGCTGTAGTCACACCTGTTAGTAGGAATGGGAGAGCATTTGAAGTGAGACCCCAATATTTGGGTCATCTGCCTGAGTTCTATGGAAAAAGATCTGAAGAGCCTTACTTACATATATCAGCATTTGAGTCTGTGTGCAATATGATTGGAGGATCAGGGTTTACTAAGGACCAGGTAATGTTGATGATGTTTCAGTTCACCTTGAAGGACAGGGCAAGGCAATGGTTTGCTACACTACCCCCAGGTAGTATATACACTTGGCAGGATATGCAACAAATTTTCTTGGAAGAGTATTACACCATGAGCAGAACATCTGAGGCTCGGGATGCAATAAGAGGATTTCAACAGAATTCGGGGGAAGCATTCCATGAGGCTTTTACTAGATTCAAAGAGCTATTGAGAAAATGTCCTCATCATGGGATTCAGACATGGGAACTAATAAAAGCTTTTTATGATGGATTGACACCAGAGGATGTTAGGGGGTTGACTGTTATTAGCAATGGCACATTCTTTACAAACACTGAAGCTGTGGATTGGGGACACTTGGAAAGGATGAGTGCCACTTCAAAGAGACAGGCACAATCATGTAGGAAGTTGAGACCATCATCTGTCAAGGCAGCAGACTACGAGGCTGAAGAAAGAATCGAAAAATTAAAGCAGCAAAATTTACTCTTGGCAAAACAGGTAGCTCAGCTTAATTTGGGGAAGAGTAGTGAGGCAAAGGCGGCTAATGCTTTTTCGGTATGTACTGATTGTGGGGAATTGGGGCATCTAGCCCAAGACTGCCAGGGGCCTTTAGAGAATGCAGAAGAGGTGAATCAAGTTTATGGAGAACGGAAGCAATATGACATGAATTCCAACACCTATCATCCTGGGCTCAAAAACCACCCAAACTTCAGGTATGGTAATCCTAATAATCAATTAAATCCTAACTTTTCTGGTTCTAATGTGCAGGGAGGAAATCAACAACAGTCTCAGAACAGGCAGTATGGATATAATCAAGGGGGTTACTCAAAGAATACCTATAATCAGAGTGGTCAGCAGCAGAGAGGAAATCAACAAGGCACATCAGGAGGAGGTAATGATCAACTGAGTGCCATTTTCGATGCCATTAAAGCTGTACAAGAAGAGGTCAAGGGAATGCGCAAAGAAAATGAAGTGAGGGATAAGACTGTGGAAGCATTGTCCAAGCAGGTAGGGCAATTGGCTGCAGATATGTCTAAGAGAGATCCAGGGAAGCTACCAAGTGACACCACCATTAATCCTCAACACCAGCAATCAAGCTCAAGGAATACGAGGAATGTGCAAATCAACCAGGTAAGTATTCTGCGCAATGGTAAGGTTTATGATAATAAAGTGGGAACTCCACCACAGTTTGTTGAGGGTGTGGTGGAGGATTTGGGTAGTGATGATAGTGAAGATGAACAGGAATTTGTTGAATTGAACAAAACACCTAACACTGCTTTAGAAAAAGAAAAAAATAAAAATAAAAGTGTTTTGATCAATAATTCCAACCAGGTTGTAGAAAAGGGTGTGGAGGGTAATACCATCCCTTTTCCTGCAGCTCTCATTGATCCTGGTAAGAAAAAGACAGTCAATAAAAGAGGCCCACAATCGGATGAAATGTGGGAAGTTTTCAAACAAGTTAAAATCAATCTTCCTCTTTTAGATGCAATTAAACAAATTCTAGCATATGCAAAGTACTTGAAAGATATGTGCACTCAGAAAAGAAATCATAAAATTCCAAAGAAACTTGACATGCCAGCAGATGTGAGTGCAATAATTTCAGGTACTCTGCCTGAAAAATTACAAGATCCAGGGGCACCAATTATTTCAATTCAAGTTGGTGATTTTCAAATGACACGAGCCCTCTTGGATCTTGGAGCGAGTGTGAGTATACTACCGGGGAGCTTGTATGACCAGTATGAGTTTGGTCCACTTAAGAAAGCTGATACCACTGTGGTTTTGGCTGATTTGACTCCTAAGCTACCCCGGGGAGTATTATCAGATGTGATTGTGAAAGTTAATGAGTTTTATTATCCGGTTGATTTCTTGGTCCTTGATTATGTTTTTGTTGATAAAACCAAGCAACTGACTGTGATTCTTGGCAGACCATTTTTAGCTACTTCTGACTCTCAGATTAATTGCAGGATAGGTACCGTGGATATGACTTTTGGTAACCGTAAGATGCGGTTAAGTGTTTTTGGTAATGTTTCTAACCCCAATGTTAGTGATGAATGCTTTATGGCAGACATCATTGACGGGCGCGTTCCTCCTTACATTCCTAATGATGAGGGGGACGAGTCCATGGTAGAATGTGCTTTGTTTGGCAGGTTATATTCTGAGACAGTCAAGGAACTTGAGGAAGAGGATGCAAAGGTGGAGGCGATGGTATTGAGAGAAGGAAGACCACCCTGGTCTTATCATGTGGAGAGTTTGCCAGATCACATTGACACAAAGCTGAAACCATCATTAGAGACACCACCACAATTAGAACTTAAAGAACTACCTAAACATCTAAAATATGCTTTTGTTGGTGCTAATGATACTCTTCCTGTTATTATTTCTGCAGGTTTGACTGAGGAACAGGAGAAAGCTTTGATGGAAGTTTTGGTTGCACACCGGGCTGCAATTGGGTGGACTATTGCAGACCTGAAAGGAATAAGTCCCTCAATAGTGATGCATAAAATCATAACAGAGGAGGGAGCAAAACCGGCAAGAGATGCACAGAGAAGGCTTAACCCGAACATGAGAGAAGTGGCGAAGAAAGAAGTTCTGAAGTGTCTGGATGCGGGTATCATTTATCCCATCTCTGACAGCACTTGGGTAAGCCCAACACAGACCGTTCCCAAGAAAGCAGGGATTCAGATAGTCAGGAACGAAAAAGGGGAAGAAATTGCCACCCGACCTGTTACTGGGTGGAGAATATGCATTGATTACAGGAAGCTGAATGCAGCTACCTCGAAGGACCACTTCCCTTTACCGTTCATTGATCAGATCATCGAGAAGTTATCAGGTCAGAAATTTTATTGTTTTCTTGATGGTTATTCAGGGTATAATCAAATTGCCATCCACCCTGAAGACCAACAAAAGACCACATTCACCTGCCCTTATGGTAGATTTGCATTCAGGCGAATGCCATTTGGGTTGTGTAATGCCCCAGCCACCGTTCAGAGGTGCATGATGAGTGTCTTTTCAGATATGGTTGGGGACTCACTAGAAATCTTTATGGATGACTTCTCAATTTTTGGAACCTCCTTTGAATCATGCTTAGAACAATTAACTAAGGTTTTAAAACGATGCATTGAAACAAACTTAGTTTTAAGCTGGGAAAAGAGCCATTTTATGGTTCAAGAAGGGGTGGTGTTAGGGCATGTGATTTCAAAACGTGGGATTGAGGTTGATCACGCAAAAATTAAAGCTATTTCAACTTTACCTCCTCCCACAAATGTTAAAGGGGTTAGGTCGTTTCTAGGACATGCTGGTTTTTATAGAAGGTTCATAAAAGGTTTTAGCACAATCACAAAACCGCTTTGCAAGTTACTTTTAAAAGATGAACCTTTTGTATTTGATGAAGAGTGTGTAAAAGCTTTCAACACTTTGAAAGAAAAACTGGTTGAAGCCCCAATTTTGCAAGCACCCGATTGGTCAAGACCATTTGAAATCATGTGTGACGCGAGTGACTATGCAATTGGGGCTGTTTTGGGACAAAGGGTAGATAAAAAACCAGTAGTCATTTATTATGCAAGTAAGACATTGGATGGGGCACAACTGAATTATACTACTACTGAAAAAGAATTACTTGCAGTTGTGTTTGCTCTTGATAAGTTCAGGTCTTACATTTGTGGAAGCAAGGTGATTGTGTATTCAGACCACAGCGCGGTGCGTTATTTGATGGGGAAAAAGGATGCGAAACCCAGATTGATCCGTTGGGTTCTCCTGCTTCAGGAGTTTGATCTGGAAATCAGAGACAAGAAGGGAAGTGAAAATGTGGTGGCAGACCACTTGTCTAGATTGCCCCATATGGATGCTGAAGTCACTAATGAGATCAATGAGAGCTTTCCAGATGAGCAGCTATTCGAAGTATCTACTTCCCAATGGTATGCTAACATTGTTAATTATTTGGCTGCAGGTATCATCCCAGAGCATTGGGCAAAGAAAAAGAGAACTCACTTGAAGGCTCAAGCGAAGCAGTACATTTGGGATGAACCAGACTTGTTTAAGATAGGAGCTGACCAGATAATTCGAAGATGTATCCCAGAATCGGAAGTTCAATGCGTATTGGGACTTGTGCATGCATCTGCTTGTGGAGGACACTTCAGCGGGCAGAAAACAGGACACAAAGTGTTATCGTCTGGATTATTTTGGCCTACGATTTTTAAGGATGCATTTGAGTTTGCTAAAAAGTGCATCAAGTGTCAACAAATGGGCAGCATATCTAAACGGAATGAGATGCCCATGAGGCCGATTCTCGTAATTGATATCTTTGATGTGTGGGGAATCGACTTCATGGGACCATTTCCAAATTCTTGTGGTTATTTATACATCTTGGTGGCAGTGGACTATGTGTCTAAATGGGTAGAAGCAATAGCCACCAAGACAAATGACCATACCGTTGTATGCAATTTTGTGCGGTCAAACATTTTTTCACGATTTGGACTTCCCCGTATGATCATCAGTGATGGGGGATCACATTTCAAAAATTTCAACTTTGGAAAATTGCTCAAACGGTATGGTGTGGATCATAGAATTGCAACCCCATATCACCCACAAACAAGTGGTCAGGTTGAGGTGTCAAATAGACAAATCAAAGAAATCTTACAAAAAATGGTAAGAACGGATCGTAAAGATTGGTCCTCCAAACTAAACGATGCGTTATGGGCTTACCGTACAGCTTTTAAGACACCAATTGGCACCACACCTTACCGGTTGGTTTATGGGAAAGGTTGCCATTTACCTGTGGAAGTAGCACATAGGGCATTATGGGCTGTTAAAGAAGTTAACACTGATTATGATGATGCAGGTAAAGAAAGAAAGTTGAATTTATGTGAGCTTGAAGAATTGCGAGATGAAGCATACGAATGCGCATCGGCATATAAAGATAAAATGAAGAAGGTGCACGATGCCAAAATTCGGTTGAAGAATTTCGAGGTAGGTCACAAGGTGTGGTTATACAATTCACGTCTAAAATTATTTCCAGGAAAGTTGAAAAGCAAGTGGACGGGACCATACCTAGTCACGAGGGTTGGAAACTGCGGTGATGTCGAGATTGAAGACTTTGACGATCATCTGCGTCAAGTGGTGAATGGACATCGGCTTAAACCGTATTTGGACTCAGCTGACATACACGGAACAATAGAAGAGCCAGTTTGCTTTTTGACGAGTGAACCGGATGATGAGGTTAAGTAACAAAACGTCCGGTATGTTTAATTGTAGAGTTTGTATTTTTTTCGTTCAATTTTAGTGGTTTTTCGTTTGCGTTTTTGTGTTTTTTTAGTACTCTGCAGGGATTTGTACACGTTTACAGGAAGAATTATGAGTTTTCGGTGGCCAGGTATGTAGTTTTATACTTAGAAAAATTTCATGGGGTGAAAATTGAAAAAAAAAAAAAAAGTTAGAATTTTTTCTAAGGCAAAAAAGGCTCCACACAGAGAAACTTTCTGCTCAAAATAGGGTGCCCGAGCACCATGAGCACTCCTCATGGGGCATGAAGGGAAACAAGCAATTTGGAGGCATTTGCACCCGCCATGGTGCGCGGGGGATCCCCACATGGTGCTCGAGGGGTTAAATAAAAAAAAAAATCGAAACCTAAGTCCTGCACATCTGCTCCTATTCCTAACATCCCTCTTCTTCTTCATCACAACACCACCATTCACCTTCAACCACCACTGTAACCCTCCAGCTCCGATTCAGACCCGACCCAGCCCCTAACCCGACCACCTCCATCTCCGGCCTATACCCTACCTTCAAACCCGACTCCTCACCTCCTCCCTCTGCAACCCCATCACCTGCCGCAACCTTCTCCACGCCCACCACCTCCGGGCCATTCTTCTTCCACCTGCCACCGCCATACCCGACCCAAACCCTCACCCGATCTGCAGACCCAACCCCGACCCACCACCTTCAACCCCGTCCAAACCCAACTCCAATCAGCACCGCCTCAACCCGACCCTCCGTCCAACCTTCAACCCGACCTAGACCTAACCAGCAACCCTTTTCCCACCCCAACCCGACCCCAACCACCACAGACCTGAACCACAACCCACTATCACCATACCAGCTGCTGCCTTTATCTTTCTCCTCGACCCTCCGTCACCGGACATCATCACCACCGTCATTCTTTCTGTTTAGTGTGTAGGTCGTGCTCTGACCAGGTACATCTCCTATTAGTTAATTATTATTCATTATTAGTATTTTTTGTATTTTTTATTTTTATTATTATTTTTCTTATTATTTTTTGTATTTTTTTTCTTATTATTTTTCTCGGATAGTATTGACACTGTTAGTGAGTTCGTATCTTGGCGTCATCTAGGTTCGAGTTGCCCTTACTTTCTGCGGATAGTAATTTTCATTTAGACGTCTTGAGTTTGTGTTACAGGTTTACTTTGGTCATTCTAGGCTTGTTAAGTCCTTTGTGGGGTTTACTTGAGTGTGTTAGTCTATAGTGTTCCGTGGGATCGATTACTGAATTGCTTTGCAGGTGTAGAACTCCTCGCCCGTACTCAATCTCCATTCGGGCGGAGATGTTCTGGCAATTAATAATCTTGAATGAGTAGCCGAAATTTTTTTCAATTTTTTTCGCAAAGTGTTGTTTTCAGTTCTAACTTGTTTTGTTTGTTGTCTAACATGGTCTGTGTAACATCGCAAAAATTCTCCCCAAATTTTTAATATAAAAGCCCTTGTATTTTTCATCGTTATCATTAAATGCGCCTAAATCTCTATTTTTCCTAACACACAACTAATATATATATATATATATATGTATGTAATAATAATAATAATAATAATAATAATAATAATAATCCAGATTTTATGTAGTAAAAAAAAAGGTGATAGAACAAACAAAAATAAGTTATTGCATAGCCCACTCTTTTCCCTTGCTTCTTTTAAAAAAAATTCGGAGGCCCACACAATTGATCAGCCCACCATCAGAAGCCCATACCCGGCCCATCTCCACCTCTCCTCTTCTCTTTAAAAAAAATGAAGTGTCTGGACCGGGAATCGAACCCGCGTCCAGACCGGTTCAGCTCTTAACACACATCACCCGAGCCACTGGTCCATGACGCTCTATGTGTCTGAATCAGGAAACGATAAGTATTTATTTCAATTTAAACGCTTGTTTGCTTCATTTCTTCTTGTTCGCTGCTGATATTCAGCCGAACAAAACACTAGATCGATCGCAATATTGGAAACAATTGACTTGATTGAGCTCGCCTAATAACTAATGCTTAATCTCCGCGTCCATTACACGTAATTGCCATTATCAACTCCCAATTTTAAATCAATTCACGCGTAGACATTAACAACCCGGTCAAACCTTGCCAATTCGAACACCAAGCCATCTCCCTATAAATTGATCATTTGCGAGCCTTCACAACTCGCCATTAATCCTTTCTCTATCTCCAATTTTCTTTATTATACACTGATTGATCTTCGCGAATTCAATTTTGACTTTGTGGTCTTGACCGAGCAATCGAGATCAATACAACATTGTAAGTCCAATTATTTAAGTGGGTTTTGTTCATCAGCGACCACTCATCAATAGCCCCATGATTAATTGGGTTATTGATGAGTGAATCAATCAATTGCAGAAACTAGGGTTCGTGGCTTTTGATTTGGGGATAAAACTGATTTTGCATCGCGCATAAATTTTTTTAAAACAGAGTTAAATCACAACCACAGCCCTAGGCCAAGTGGATGTGACTGATGCCTATAACCTTAGCCACCCGGGTTCGAGTCCCGGCCATGGCACTTTTTTTCCACTTATTTTTCATTTTTAAAAAAACAAATCAGTATATATATATATTACATTTAATCTTGTAAATTCATTTTTAATTATTAAAACCTTTTTATAAATTCTAAAAAAATTATTTTTAACAAAGCTGATGTAAAAGTTTTATCTACAATTTTTAGTTTTCTGAAATTCATTTATTTAATATTTATAATAATTAAATCAATTTTATGCTATTATATTTATAAAAATCCATTAAAATATCAAAACAATTTTATAAATTTCCACAAAAATTATCCTGAGTTTGTACAATGATAAACTTTACTGAAATGATTTTTAATTCTGAAAAATCATTTATTTTATATTTTTAATCAATTTTTGTTTGTTTTAATCATAATTAAATCATAATAAATTCAATTTTTATTATTTTTGCACCAAAATTTTATACAATTTATTTCTGAATATTTAGAACAGAAATATAATTTTTAAACCAATAATTCTTTAATTTTAGTATTTTTAAATATTAAAGTTTAATTTTGGCAATTTGTAATAAATAGATTTAATAATCTATTATAAAGAAAATAATTTTATAAAAATTATTTTTATACTTCAAATACACTATTGTGAACATCCTAAATTCGAACTTTATAAAAAGACTTTTATTGATTTAATTATCAAATTTCCCTTTATTTAATTAACATTTTATTATAGATTCAACAATTGGATATCCCCAAATCGAAACCCTAGAATATACTTGTAGACTAGATAAACTTAGACTTATTTGTTGCCTTATACATAGGGTAATACTTGACAATCTATTGGGCTACACTCATACTATTTCTCAATATCTAATACTATACCAAGGTGAGTTTACGTAACCATGTTTATGCGATTCTTTATACTTGCAACATTTTAAGCAATTCAACATGCATGTCTAGTAGTAAACTTTATTGTCTCATGAATTAGTCAACAGTTTCAACGAGTTTCAACGAGTTTCAACATTACATAATCATTAGCTATGGCCAAGCCGGCGATACTCAATAATAGATCTATTGGATTGACAATCCCATCCGGATACGTGTACCTCCTACATAGGTAGCGTGGGTGATTGTTATCGTTCCAACATATTACTAAGGTGAACCGTAGATGACGGGATGGACCTAAACTAGTCGGAGGTTTGATTATGTCAACATATTATACTATTCTTGTAGACTTAAATTTACGATAGACATACGAATTGCTAGACTTTTATACTTAAACTATTTGCTTAACATGGATTATGTATTCTCACCAACTTCTAGTTGACCTCCCCCCCCATTTTTACAACTCAACAGGAAATATTGATGCATGAAGATTAGAGGGTTTTTATGAAGATAATAAGGAGTCTATGCTTGCTTGATTCTTGTGTGATGTATTAGATTTCCACATTTAAAACTCTTATGTATTTCTATTTTTGGATACTTGCAATTTAAATTTATTTCAATTAAAATTTGGATTACCATGTGCTACTGTATACTCATTCTTATGTGACACCTCGATGTTTCCGCCATCGGTTGGGGTGTTACAGATTGGTATCAGAGCCATGGTTATAGGGAATTAGGTTATTAGAAAGAATAATCTAGTCTATAACCATAGGATTTAATCAGTACTTGCTTCTTTTACTTGCTATTCTCTATCTCACTCCTACTCCTTATCCCTACTTTCATCCCTACAAGAAGGTTGCTCTCCATCACTGGATCCACTCTTAGACTAATAGGACAAAATCCTCAGGTTTAGCCTGAACCACCTTGAGATCTCGTCGAAGTTCTAGATTTTAATAACGAACACGTGCAATCTGGAAGGGTGAACGCCTGTATTCTGAGTCTTCTGTCTAGGCTGGCATTGCGCATATATCCCAATCAGACGAGGGACCCGGATGCCTACCTGGGAATTCTCGGGATGAGTGTTCACTTATAGGCTAAAGCATGTCTTCATATGTTATTAGAATTTAGAATCTTTGATAAGTCAACGTTTTCGTTTATTCGTTTTAATTAATGAATAAATGATTACATTCCTTATATTACCTCATACACTTCATGCCCCATTAAAAACTTCATTGTGTCCCTTACAGATCATGCCTCCACGTCGCAGCACTCGCCTTAACAATGGTGACAATCAAGATGAAGTGAATAGCAACGACCACAACACTAACCACATTAATGGGGGTGATGCCCAACTAGCTGCGATTATTTCCCAACAAATGGCACAACGAATCACAACTCTGGTTTCTAACTTGTTGGCTCAAGTCATCCAAATGAATGGGTATAGCAATGGAAATGGAAATGACGATGGAAATCACATAAAGAACGGGGCCTTAGTTCGGAAAGGCGAGAAAACAAGTATTGTGGCCGCACTAACTACCAAGAATCAGAAGCGTAAGACCAGGGATCCTGATGTAAACCTCACTACCCAAGTTTCTAACAAGAAGCCTTATACAAGAAACTTTCCATTGTGTAACACATGCAATCGACATCATCCCACTGTTTCAGCGTGTCGCTTGTGCACCAATTGTGGTAGGTATGGCCATCTGGTCAACACATGTCGCGAGACCCCAAACCCTAATCAACCCATCAACCCTGCCCAGGCTGCTAATCCTAATCGATACAACTATGGTCAATGCTATGAATGTGGGGACCCAAATCACTACCGTAACAGATGCCCTAAACTAAACCAAGATCAAGACCCTCCAGCTACTTAACAGCAAGTCCCACCATTTGAATGTTATTTGCTTTTAATTCTATGAAATGACGCATTTGATTCAAGTAATAAATTTTAGTACTATCATTACATCTGTTTGCATGCTTGTTTGAATGTGAACTAATTGCTATATCTATAATCATACGTGCTTACTTGTACAACAATTAGTTGACTACCAAATAACCTACTCAACGATTGGAAGAGGTCATCATGTCTTTCAACAGTCGGGAGAGGCCCTACAACCTGCTCAGCGACTGGTGAAGGCTATCGAACCTGCTCAACAATCGGTAGAGTCATAGAAGGACACAAAACCTTAATGTAAGGTAAATTGGTGATTGCGGTCCGGAACGTAATTATAAATTTACAGGTACGTTAAGGTGGTGTGAAATTCTATCAAAGATTTTTGGTAGATAACCAAGTGTAAACCCTAGGTATCTAATTGCTCATATAGTAAATTAACTCACACGTAACACACCTCTTATCCACGCTATTCGAGACAGGTTACTCTATTTATTGTCGTGCCCTAACATAGAATTCGTCAGGTCACACTTGTCCTAATTTCTACCCAACCCCCTTCAACCCTGTGTTTTCAATAAACTTCGGGACGAAGTTTCTAAAAGTAGGGGAGACTGTAACATCGCAAAAATTCTCCCCAAATTTTTAATATAAAAGCCCTTGTATTTTTCATCGTTATCATTAAATGCGCCTAAATCTCTATTTTTCCTAACACACAACTAATATATATATATATATATATATGTATGTATGTAATAATAATAATAATAATAATAATAATAATAATAATAATAATAATAATCCAGATTTTATGTAGTAAAAAAAAAAGGTGATAGAACAAACAAAAATAAGTTATTGCATAGCCCACTCTTTTCCCTTGCTTCTTTTAAAAAAAATTCGGAGGCCCACACAATTGATCAGCCCACCATCAGAAGCCCATACCCGGCCCATCTCCACCTCTCCTCTTCTCTTTAAAAAAAAATGAAGTGTCTGGACCGGGAATCGAACCCGCGTCCAGACCGGTTCAGCTCTTAACACACATCACCCGAGCCACTGGTCCATGACGCTCTATGTGTCTGAATCAGGAAACGATAAGTATTTATTTCAATTTAAATGCTTGTCTGCTTCATTTCTTCTTGTTCGCTGCTGATATTCAGCCGAACAAAACACTAGATCGATCGCAATATTGGAAACAATTGACTTGATTGAGCTCGCCTAATAACTGATGCTTAATCTCCGCGTCCATTACACGTAATTGCCATTATCAACTCCCAATTTTAAATCAATTCACGCGTAGACATTAACAACCCGGTCAAACCTTGCCAATTCGAACACCAAGCCATCTCCCTATAAATTGATCATTTGCGAGCCTTCACAACTCGCCATTAATCCTTTCTCTATCTCCAATTTTCTTTATTATACACTGATTGATCTTCGCGAATTCAATTTTGACTTTGTGGTCTTGACCGAGCAATCGAGATCAATACAACATTGTAAGTCCAATTATTTAAGTGGGTTTTGTTCATCAGCGACCACTCATCAATAGCCCCATGATTAATTGGGCTATTGATGAGTGAATCAATCAATTGCAGAAACTAGGGTTCGTGGCTTTTGATTTGGGGATAAAACTGATTTTGCATCGCGCATATAATTTTTTAAAACAGAGTTAAATCACAACCACAGCCCTAGGCCAAGTGGATGTGACTGATGCCTATAACCTTAGCCACCCGGGTTCGAGTCCCGGCCATGGCACTCTTTTTCCACTTATTTTTCATTTTTAAAAAAACAAATCAGTTATATATATATATATTACATTTAATCTTGTAAATTCATTTTTAATTATTAAAACCTTTTTATAAATTCTAAAAAAATTATTTTTAACAAAGCTGATGTAAAAGTTTTATCTACAATTTTTAGTTTTCTGAAATTCATTTATTTAATATTTATAATAATTAAATCAATTTTATGCTATTATATTTATAAAAATCCATTAAAATATCAAAACAATTTTATAAATTTCCACAAAAATTATCCTGAGTTTGTACAATGATAAACTTTACTAAAATGATTTTTAATTCTGAAAAATCATTTATTTTATATTTTTAATCAATTTTTGTTTGTTTTAATCATAATTAAATCATAATAAATTCAATTTTTATTATTTTTGCACCAAAATTTTATACAATTTATTTCTGAATATTTAGAACAGAAATATAATTTTTAAACCAATAATTCTTTAATTTTAGTATTTTTAAATATTAAAGTTTAATTTTGGCAATTTGTAATAAATAGATTTAATAATCTATTATAAAGAAAATAATTTTATAAAAATTATTTTTATACTTCAAATACACTATTGTGAACATCCTAAATTCAAACTTTATAAAAAGACTTTTATTGATTTAATTATCAAATTTCCCTTTATTTAATTAACATTTTATTATAGATTCAACATTTGGATATCCCCAAATCGAAACCCTAGAATATACTTGTAGACTAGATAAACTTAGACTTATTTGTTGCCTTATACATAGGGTAATACTTGGCAATCTATTGGGCTACACTCATACTATTTCTCAATATCTAATACTATACCAAGGTGAGTTTACGTAACCATGTTTATGCGATTCTTTATACTTGCAACATTTTAAGCAATTCAACATGCATGTCTAGTAGTAAACTTTATTGTCTCATGAATTAGTCAACAGTTTCAACGAGTTTCAACGAGTTTCAACATTACATAATCATTAGCTATGGCCAAGACGGCGATACTCAATAATAGATCTATTGGATTGACAATCCCACCCGGATACGTGTACCTCCTACATAGGTAGCGTGGGTGATTGTTATCGTTCCAACATATTACTAAGGTGAACCGTAGATGACGGGATGGACCTAAACTAGTCGGAGGTTTGATTATGTCAACATATTATACTATTCTTGTAGACTTAAATTTACGATAGACATACGAATTGCTAGACTTTTATACTTAAACTATTTGCTTAACATGGATTATGTATTCTCACCAACTTCTAGTTGACCCCCCCCCCATTTTTACAACTCAACAGGAAATACTGATGCATGAAGATTAGAGGGTTTTTATGAAGACAATAAGGAGTCTATGCTTGCTTGATTCTTGTGTGATGTATTAGATTTCCACATTTAAAACTCTTATGTATTTCTATTTTTGGATATTTGCAATTTAAATTTATTTCAATTAAAATTTGGATTACCATGTGCTACTGTATACTCATTCTTACGTGACACCTCGATGTTTCCGCCATCGGTTGGGGTGTTACAGTCTGTGCAGATGTCTGAAGCAGATCCTCCAGGAAAAAGGAAGAGGGGACCAGCAAAGATGCCACGGGGAGCGCCTGAGCCACCGAGGCCGGCTCTCGCTTACACTCCCCGACAGATACATTATTCCACTCGAGAGAACTGCCCATCTCCTGATTCAGACCCGACTCCGTTAGAGAGGCGTCAGCTTAAACAACATAATCTATTGCAGTTTTCGATCCATACGAAAGAGTTTGAGGCACGGGAAAAATTGATACAGTTCGGGGTGTTACAGCATAGGACTTTGGATGATGATTTGCTAGATATATTGGGTCAGAGGGACAGGATTGAAACTTTGTTGGGACCGAGGTGGATTTCAGCACTGAAGTGCAACTGGCCACAGTATCGAGAGTTGACAGTGGAGTTCTATTCCACACTGAAGTACTCATACAAGAAGTTTTCAGAGCCTAATGCGGTTTCATTTTCTCTTGGTAGAAAGATATTTGAGATGAGTGTGCCGGATTTTGCAGTAAAGGTAGGTTTTTACACAAAGGAGGAGGTACGTAAGCCATCTTTTGCTAGTATGTTACGGGGCAGGTATGTATCAGCACACCCACAGGGGATGACTGAGGCACAGAATAGGAGTTTTTGGGAGACGATAGGAGAGGGTGACTATGACGATAAGGATCCTTCAGAGTCGTAGATTCGTGATCCTATTTTGAGGTATATACATAGGATCCTGGCATGCACTATCGTCGGTCGCCACAGCGGTGTCGATAAGTGCAATATGATTGACTTGTTTTGCATGTACTGCATGATCGAGGGCCGTGAGGCCAACATAGCTACTGTGTTATTATCTTCGATGACTAGGACACGTCGGGTAGGAAAGGATGTGCAGTTACCTTGTGGGCCATATATTGGGAGGTTGGCAGAGCAGTTAGATGTTTTTGATAGGTGGCCACGGGATCATTTGACTGAGGATCCTAAGACAGAGAAGTATAAATTGGTAGATTTGAGGATGGCGGGTACCTGTACACAGGGGGATCCGCCTAGATGGGCTGATTTTGGTACTTTACCGACGATTAGACAGAGGGTCAGGCCATTAAATGTTGAGAGGCCGGCACGACATAGGGCTCGAGCTCGTACAGAGCCTGTTACTTTGGAGTATATTGTGCAGAGATTGGATCAGCTGGATGCAGCTATTCACCGCCAGGATGATGCAGTTCGTCTTCAGAACGACGTTGTCCGTTATTTGCTGACGTGTCAGGGACACAAAATTCCTGATTGGTTTGCCCCGCCAGCTGAGGATGATTCAGGAGAGCAGGATGAGGAGGATGTTGGAGATGGAGACAAGGACTGAGAGAGATGGAGCACCAGCAGCTGCCCATTACTGGTTGTACTTTTTGGTTCTTTTGTTTTCATTAACATTTGGTCTGTACTAAGCTAAATACTTTATGACATTTGTACGGGAACCATATGGGTGGCTGGGTGGTTGATATTATGATAATATATATTATTATGCTTTGATCTGTTTGTTGAGTGTTGTTAGAATTGGGTGAGTTATTTGCTGCTTTTGTCCGCGAATGAAATGCTATACGGACGAATGGAAGGCTTTTGGAACAGGATTATTCAAGGAGTTTACGCGTATTCTATCAGGGGAGTCTGTTCCAACTTTGTGTTCTTTTTCTTATTTTAGTTCTATTATTTTTTTATTTTTTTTATTTTTAGTTGTCTTGTGTTCGTTAAGTGCGTCTTAGTTTTTACTTTCTCCCATTGAGGACAATGTGAAATTCAAGTGTGGGGGGGAAGTTAGTCGAAGTTTTGATTTTGTAGTCGAGTCATATTAAAAAAAAATAAATTAAAAATTAAAAAAAAAAGTCCTAAAAGCGGTCTGATCGGGCATGAAAGCGACTGTTTCAATGCTTTCATTCTGTCTCTGCTTGTGGTGTGTGGGTCTTTAATCATGATCTAATTCTTTAGAACAGACATATGAACCGTTTTCAGCAGGTGTTTTAGAAAAAAATGTTTAGAATTTGCCTGGTTAGGTTAACGAGCTGTCGGTAATAAATGTATGCACACATCGGTAACCCATTTCCACACTTTGGTGAGATCTTGAGCCTACTAGATGATAGATTGATACATATATATTTTCATTTGTTGAGTGTAGGCCAGATGTTTCTCTGTTGCAGAACTTGTGTGATTTGATACATGCCGAGGTTGTAGACTAGATATGCACATAGATGATAAAGGCAATCTAGGATTTTCCTTTTTCTTTTGATACCCGCTTATTTGTTATGTGTTTACCTGTTTAACCAAAATATTACCATTAGTAGCCAACTTTGAGCCTTATAACCTTTCGTTTGCTAAACCACATAATCACCCAAATAAACCAGTACCTTTACCAACTATTGATGACATCCAAAGTATTAAGTGATTGTGTCTTTATCTTAGAAAAAAATATATATGTGAAAAAAATGAAACGAAAAAAAAAAGAAAAAAAAAGAAGAAGAAGTTGTTTGTGTTATAGGTCGAATATGACCGAAGTTGTGATTATTAGTAGTATAGTGAATAAGGATTGTCAATCATGTTGGTTTCACCATTTTATTTTAGCCACTTTTTAGCCAAATCTATCCTACCTTTACCCGAAGCCCAAAACCCGTAAGTCCTTTAGATATGTGCATTGTCTATAGTTGAGGTGTGATTGTTATACAAGCCTATGATAACAGAGTTACATGTTTGGTTTTGAGTGAATATACTAGCGCATTACATGCTAGTCCAGATATTAAACCGAGTGGAGTGAAAAATTGTGAGGGGTGTGTTGCATGAGAATAAAAACCGAAAGCATGTTAGACTTAGTTGGGTGAGTTCTGTTTTCAAAAATTGTGCATCATGGTTGCCTGTTGAATTAACACATCTAATGATGATCTATGAATGGGGTATGACTTTGGAACCTAACTAGTGCATGGCGGGGGCGTTTGAGGTATTTGTTACTTGTTCGTGGTAACGTTTTGAGCAGATTTGCTTGAGGGCAAGCAAAAGGTAAGTGTGGGGAGTTTGATGTGTTGTAAAACACATGCATTTTTCCTTAGCATTTTAATAGTTTTTCGAGTCATTTATTTATTATTTTAGGGAGTTTATAGCATGTTTTGAGTATTTGGTAATTTTATAGGTTGTATATATTTTTAGTATTTTTAGTTATTATTTATGCAATTTTTATTGATTTTAGATGTTCGGCGAAAAAGGACGTGAATTGAAGAAATAATATCAGGAACCGAACACTCGGGCTCGAGCGTTGAAGATAAAAGAAGTTTATTTTGAAGAGCTATGAAGAATTGGGCCAAGAATGATTATTAGTTGAAGAATTAAGCTAATTGGACCAAGAAAAATGAAGCCCAAGTGAAAGAAACAAGCCAAGCCCAAAGCTGATTAGGCCCATGTTGCTGATTCAGTTCTCATACCCCATGAGGAGAAAGGCTGAACTCTTCATGGGGCATGAGGGGCATGTCTGACGGAAATAATGATTTTTATTGGATTTTTGGTATTTTTCAAGGGGATAACTCACAACAAAAACCCTAATTCGTGGAGGCAACAATAGGGACGATTTTGAGAGCTCCAAAGGAGGGTTTTGAGTATTTTGAAGAGATCCATTCATCCCGGTTAATGCTCGTACGATTAAGAACAATTCTTGAAGCGAAAATCATGAAGATGCAAGGCTAATCATCTTGCGGTTTCTCCGGGTGAACGATTTGGTTATTTTATCAATTGTTTTATGTTTGATACTTATTACTTGGATTAGATTTTGCGAACACCTTAAGGTTCTTTGCGTCTAATTGTATGTTTGACTGATCTAGACAGTTTGGTTGATTAATATTATTGCATTATGTTATCGTATCTTGGTTTTCTTGCACTAGGATTAATTTAACTTTGCAATTAATGTTATGATAGCTGAATTGGGTCGAACAACTTAAACAAAGTCATGTCTATGTGATTTCCTAGGTAGGGTATTAACATAATTCAGTTGATAATTACCGAATCAGAAACCCGGAGTGACCGTTTTTCCATATTATTGTCTTTTATAAAACTCTATTATCACTTCGTTTGCAGCACTGCAGCACTTTTACATTCAACTTCATAAAAATTAGTTTAGTTAATCTTAAGTTAATTAGTAATTAGTAAATTAGCACTTTCCACAAACTCCCTGAGGTTTGACAACCCTACTTCCTATACTGCAGTCAGTTGTAGCTAAGGAGTAGTTTTTATTTAGTTTTTGATTATCACTTCGACACGCGGTCAGTATTGAAGTAGAAACAATTTTTTTTGTTCATTATCAACATACTTGAACTTAGCCTTTATACAGGCATTCGTCTTATACCAAAACCACAAAATACCACATCCAAAATCATGAAAAGAGATTTACTGAAATCGAAAGGTATTAGATATCTGATGATGACAGCAGGCTATAACTATGGGCAATTAGAAACAAAGATAATAAGATCTCATTAACTCCTGAACCTGCAAGGACATGACAACATTTGTAAAACTTAAAGGACTTATGTGCAGGTCATGAGTGTACATACTCTACATTGAGAACAACCTAGATTTCCTTATAATTCAAACACCAATAAGCTGGTAAGCAATTGATTCTATTTTCATTGTCTCACATTTCATCCTATAATGAATATACAATATTAAAAGGTGAGTATTCGACTAAAGTACTTGAAGTTTTCCACAAACAGAGGTGCATAAATCAAATGTTAAACAACAGTCCTAAACACATGCATTCAATTTTTAGAGTTAGTGGCTTACCAAAATTACAGAATAGGCACAACAGAGAAAAAAGGGGTTATATATATTTTTTCATAATATAACTAATTAGCTTAGACATATATTTGCATACTCATCATAGCTCGCCCAACAACTTTTAACACCTGAAACAACCCAAAATATTATATAAAAAACAACCAGTTTATGCAAAAACAATAAAACAAAAGTTAAAAATCTCAGAGTTAAATACAAAGCCAAAAAAAATCAAATTAGAACAAAACAAAAAAAATTAATCGATAAAAAAAACAATTGCTAATAGTAATCTTACAAAGCTTGAAAAAACATGAATCGGAGTGGGAAGGGGAAGGGGGCGACCGGAGTTCCGCTGCTGCGCCACTTACTTGTGGAGTTTTATTCTCACCTAATGATGGCGTTCATGTATAAAGGGAAGGCTTTTCTTCTTGTACAACTTGTTTTACGTACTCGATTGCTTGTTCTTTGAAGTTGCTGTACATCGCATGTGTTGGGATTAGGGGTTTTGATGATCGATTGATTGGTTGGTTGTGAGATTAAACGATTAGATTGATTGGGTAAACCCTAGTTTGATTTGGGGGAAAAAAAGGTTGCAGAATAATGAGGAGCGTGATATAATTTTAGGGTCTTATATTCTTCCTTTTTTTTAGTTAAAAAATACTCAAAAACACTAAAAACTCTTAATTATTAAGCCACGTGGCACTTTCAAGGGGAGGTTGAAGCCTCCATTGCACGCCACGTCAGCATATACATTTTCTTTTATATATATTATAATAGATTATTACTAACAATTCTAATAATACTAATACTAATAATTATTACTCTTGTAATTAAATAAATAAAAAAATAACCTTGCTATAAGGTGACACCATGTGTTGCAGTGTTGCACGATTCTTTCTCCTAGCTTCTTTTGATGAAGTATATCTATGCATCTTTAAAAGAGTAAAATTCCAATGAAAGCATGGCGATTGGGCTGAATTTCAACATCGTAGATAAGAACCTGGTTTAAAAGAAAAAACATTATTAATGAATAACCTGAACACTTTGTGTTTTTTTTTCCTGTATGAACGAAACCCCACAAAAAATAGTCGTTTTTTTTTCTCCGTTTTTTATATAGCACTATGGTACTCGTTGGAAAGATAATAAAACGCTCGTTAATTTGGTGTAATTTTTTTCTTTAAAAAATCTCGTATATAAAAGATATTAACGTTTAAAAATTATGGGAGGAAACATAAGAGAGAAAAATTTAAATTTGTTTTTAAATTCTTTTTTTTTTCTAAAATAACTCAATTTAAATTTAGTAGATTAGGTTTATATTATTATTTATTTTTTTTATTTGTCACATGGCATGACACATGACACATTCAAGGAGGAGAATGTCTCCTTGAATGCCATGTCATTAAAATGGCTTTCTTAGGCCTTCATTGAAAGACAACTCATCAATCTTCAATTCTTTTATTATTAGTTATATAGATTTTATTTTATTTTATGTAGAGGTGTATTTTATTTTATATTTATAACTCTTGATTATTTACTTTTTATTATTTATTTTTCTAGTGATGGGTAATCGGGTATACTATGAGATTTGAGAATACACAATATGTAGCAAGAAGCTAGAAATAGAGCTAAAAGAGTACAAAGTACACATCACAAAGAAATTTTTAAGAAATTAAAACACTATATATTATGGTGGTTCGTTTTATTGTTAACTCATAAATAAGACGTCTGATTCCTTTATGTCTTTTATTATTTTTAGTAATAGAGACCACTTTATTGTAACATATTTTGTTGTTTTTAGCTCTTCATATGCACTAATAAAAAGTCAAAATCACTTGTACTAATTTTTGTTGATTCCTTAATAATGAAATTAGACTTGGGAACTTGAGAACGTTGATCATTGAGTTGCCAAGTTTTACACCAAACACTGATGCTCGGCTATATGTATCTCGCCACCCTGCATGAAGTAAAAAGATGGTACAGAGTTACTAGAAATTCACCACTTATTGTACACTTGTTGGAGGTTATGAGGACTTGATTTTGATAGGACAACTAGTGTGGGGATCTTGTTCATGATGGATCTCTAAGCAAAAAAAAAGTGATTTTTTTAGAGTTAGCCCATTTGTAGGTTCTATTGGAATGGTTAGGATCTTTAGTTCTATTAGTGAACTTAATGAGTGAGTGGCAAATTCACCGGAGTTGTCGGTTGCACATGCCCAACCATCACGTCCATTCGATATTATGCTACTGTTTAGCAATGTGATATGAAGTTCTTGTAAAATTTAATGATCCAAACCACAATATAGAAGATCTGAGCCAACACAAACTCAGATTAAACCAAGAACAATGTGATGTAGGTGACAAAACAAGTGACAAAATCTTATTAACCCAAACCAGAAATATTGCCCCCCAAATACCTTGAATCTCTCTAAAATAAGAGAGATTCTAAAGAATGATATGTCAACTGATTGTTTAGATCAGTTGACTATAATGAATGTTTATCAAACAACTTACAACCAGACGAAGACACCTCAGAGGATCGTACACACGATCAGACCAGAGATTACACAGATGTAATCTCAACCACAAGACCTGCTGATCTTCTTCACAACTTAAGAAGATAAGATACAATGAAACCCTAGACGTATAAGAGCTACAAAGAGACGAATATAGAGAGAATGAATAATATCTCGATAAATGATCTATTTATACTATGATCCAGAAGCTTCTCCTGGGAACACGAGAACAATCCTCAGCCATTGATCAAGATTAAATCCAACGAACCATATTTAACCCTGAAACAAACTCGTAACAATAATACTCATAGGTAATGGGCCGGCCATGGGCCATGGGCCATTACATATACAACATGACATATTTAAACATAACAGGCCCAATATCACAGCTATGTCTCAGGCCCAAAGATTAACACATGAATTAAGATTCAAAACCTTATATTTTAACATCCCCCCTTAATTCAGGTGTTAAACAAATCTAACATGTTCAAACTTTTGCAAAATAACTTGTGTTTTTCAACACTAAGGCCTTTAGTTAACCCATCAGCAATTTGACTTTCAGAGTCAACTTTCACAGTTTGAACCAAACCATTTGAAACCTTTTCTCTCAGAAAATGCAGGTCTAACTCAAAATGTTTGATTCGTTCATGAAAAACTGGGTTTGCAGCTATTGAAATGGCTGCCTTACTATCACAAAACACTTTAAAGGGAACCTTAATGTTAACTTTCAGTTCATACATAAGATTTTTTAACCACATCATTTCACATACAGCAGATTACATGGCCATATACTCAGCCTCAGCTGAGGATCTAGAAACCGTATTTTGTTTCTTACTTTTCCAGGAAACAAGTGTGTTTCCTAAGAAAATACAAAACCCAGTAACAGACTTCGTAGTTTCCAGACACTTAGCCCAGTCAGCATCAGCAAACCCGGTTAAGTGTAAGGAATTATCTTTACTAATCAAGACACCTTTGCCAGGTGACATCTTCAAATATCTCAGCAACCTAAGAGCTATTTGAAGATGTCCATTAGTTGGTTTGTGCATGTACTGACTCAAGTACTGCACTGAATAACTAATATCTGGTCTGGTTAAAGACAAATAGATTAACTTACCAATCAACTTTTGATAACCAGTTATATTTTCTAACTGTTTATCATTTTTCCCACTTTTGACAGAAACTATAAAGCTCTGCTCAATAGGAGTGTTGATAGGTTTACACCCAAGATACCCAAATTCATCTAATAATTCAAGACAATATTTTCTCTGAGATAGACATATCCCTAAATCAGAGTACAAGACTTCTATTCCAAGAAAATATTTAAGAATACCAAGATCTTTTATAAGAAACTTAGAGTTTAAACACTCTTTAACTCTGTTTATTTCAGACTCACTATTCCCTGTGACAACAATGTCATCAACATAGACCAACAAAATGACCAACATATCTTTCTTAGACATAACAAACAAAGAATAGTCACATATACTTTGAACAAACCCAAAACTAACAAGCACACTAGTAAGTTCCTCATTCCACTTCCTAGGTGCTTGTTTCAAGCCATATAGAGACTTAACAAGCTTGCAAACTTTAGACTCATTACCAGAATAATAACCCTCAGGGGGTTTCATATACACATCTTCTAATATTGACCCATATAGAAAAGCATTGTTAACATCAAGTTGGTATAATGGCCAATTATTACAAGTAGCAAGTTTTAAAACACTTCTTACTGTTACTATTTTAACCACTGGTGAAAAAGTTTCACCAAAATCAATACCTTCTCTCTGATTAAAACCCTTAGCTACTAGTCTAGCTTTATACCTCTCAACCTCACCATTGGCCTTATACTTAACTTTGTATACCCACTTGCAACCTATAGCCTTTCTATCTTTTGGCAAATCAGTAAGGACCCATGTGTTATTTCTATGTAATGCTTCCATTTCAGCATTCATAGCTTCAACCCATTTAGGGTATTTTGAAGCCTCAAAATAACTAGTAGGTTCTACTGACTTATCAAGACTAGACATAAAACACAAGTTATCAGAAGAAAGATTAGAGTAATTGACAACTTTGTCAATACCATACTTGATCTTTCCTTCTACCATATACTCATTAAACCTCCTAGGAAACACAGACTCTCTAGAAGACCTTCTAATAGTTCCCTCAGATGGGTTGTTCTCACCATTTGAAGTCCCTGCATCATGGTCTGCCCCATCAGGATTACTGCAACCTGGACTGCCAGGCTGCTGAACATCATCATGATGATGTTCTACCCCCCAGCAGCCCTGGGAATAGATCCTGATTGCAGACTAGCTGGAACTTCATGAGATACAGTTGGTTCCCCTTCATCATTGGGCAGATTATTCTTAGCCAATGATGAATCATCAGTTGTCATAAACTCAATATTGTCAAAGAAATTTAGATGTGTAATACTTGAATCATTATTTTGAAAAACTATGTTTTTTTAAAGATTCTTGTTTAAAAGGATAAATTTCCTCATAAAACCTAACATCTCTAGAAAACTCAACCTTTTTAGACTCAAGACACCAAAGTTTATACCCTTTTTTTAAAGTTGGAATACCCTAATAAAACACATTTTTCAGCTTGACTTGACAACTTATCAGACTCACTTAACACAGTATTGAAGCACAGACAACCAAAGTTCTTCAAATGACTAAGTTTAGGAGGGAACCCAAACAAGACTTCATAAGGACTCTTACCTAACAGGACAGATGAAGGAACCCTGTTGATTAAGTATGTAGTAGTTAGAATACAATCAGACCAAAACCTAAGTGGTATACCACTTTGAAATAATAAAGCTCTAGCCATATTAAGAAGATGTATATGCTTTCTTTCAGCAACACCATTTTGTTGTGGTGTGTATGCACAAGATGTTTGGTGTATAATACCATTGTTATTACAAAAAACTTCCATTTGTTTATTTACAAATTCTCCACCATTATCACTTCTAAAAACTTTAATTCTTGAATGAAACTGAGTTTTAAGACGCTCATAAAATATAACAAGATTTTCATATACTTCTCCTTTGGTTTTTAACAAGTAACACCAAACAGTTCTTGTGTAATCATCCACAACAGTTAGAAAAAACCTATATCCTTCCCAACTTGTGACCTTATAACGTCCCCAAACATCAAGATGAATAATGTCACCCACATGCTTGGTCTTATGGTCACTAATAGGGAAGGGCAACCTAACCTGTTTAGCCTTGTGACATATATCACAAGGCTGAGACTCAGGTTTCCCTATCTTAAGATCTTTACTAAGAATGGCTAGAACTTGATCAGAAGGATGTCCCAATCTGCTATGCCATAGATTGGAACTTCCTATACTACTAAAACATAGATTAGAACTCACATTCTCTCCAACAAAATACAGACCATCTTGCTGATCACCAGTCACCAGGACTCTCCTTGAGTTGGAATCCTGAATGTAACAGTGATTGTAACATACGTCATCATCACTTTTACCGGTTATACAACTTTAGTCCTCGAATTTTCTATTTGCATTTCAAGTCCTTGTATTCGAGATGATTGTTTAAAAAAAATAGACTTATTATTTCTTATATGATAAGATTTTTTTTTCTCTCAAAATTTATTTGTATTTAAGTTAGACTCTAGTCTTTAATCCATTGCAATTCATTTTTTCTTTTAATTAACAAGAATTTGGTAACCGCTAGACTCATGACTATCTTTAACCTCCCCATTTTTATGACAATTATGACATATTAATCAATCACTTTTAATACATACCAAGCACCAAGAGTTTCCTTCAACAAAAAAATAAAAACCGTATATTAAGAAGACATATATATATATGTGCTATCATTCACTTTGAGGTAAAAAATGGTGTTTATCCAAGAAGGCTTATTTTTCTTCAATCATATACGCCGACTAGACACACACGCCGTCGTTATAGCATTTCGGCTACCGCAACGCCACCACCTGGCCACGATATTTCTATCGGGTTGTGACTATTTCTGATGCAACGACCAAGGTACTCTAATCGATCCATCTTTCAAGTTAAAAATAGATATTCAAAATTCTAGTGGTTTATGATAACTCTGGCAACTATGAACTTATTATTTTTAGGATGATTTAAATTTGAACACGAGTACATTATAATCCTTATCGGTTTGACTTATGTGTGGTCAAAGTACAAAGTAATACAAATATTATAATAATAACAGTTAAAGCAAACGTAGACTTCGGTTTGGTTATGTAGTCAGAAAATTTATTATTATTATTATTTTAATTTTTTTTATACTTTTGACTCTGTGATATTTTGACAAGATGAGTTTATGGGTAAACTCATAATGTTTTGTTCATTACTTTTGGTGTACATTCACAATTTATATATTATCTAAATTAGATGGTTGGTTTCAAAACAATAAGACGAATAATAAATTAGTTAATAAATATAAACCGTTTTTAAGCATGGGTAGATATAATATGCTTCTCAAATAAGTTAGTAAACAAAAAAAAACGTTATGTCTTTTACATGCGTTCTTACAATTCTAGTGTCATTGTCCTAATAAATTTATGGCTTAAAAACATTTTTTTTTGGATCAATACAATACAATACAACTTTCAAGTTATTTTAATCCTTTAAAAATAATAAGTCCTTATCGCCGAGAAATTGATTAGCCAACAAATTATATAACGAGCCTATGTTCATAAACTTAATAATGAAAATATAGGTTCAAGCATAATTCATTGATTCCCATTGATATCTTGCAAGTCCATCATCATGATCAAAGTGAGTATATCTTTTCCCCTTTTTACTGTTTTACTATTTTGGGGTGACCCATGTACTTACCATCAATTTTCTATTTCATCTTACTAAAATAGCAATTCATATGTGTGTTTGCTTATGTCATTTCGTGTATCTATGACCTGTCAAATCATTAACCGTTGCGGCCTGGCATTTCAATGAATAGTACTATGGTATATACCCTTGTGACTTTGTTGAGAGTCCTCGTCATTGCTATGTATTACATTACTACTAGCGCATACTATATATATCTGCTTTCCTTTCATAGGGTTGATTTGACCCGGATACCACTTATTACATTTTGCAAAATAACACATGAATTGCTAAATTTTCTTTACTATATGTATCAAACGGGTATGCTCACCAATACATGTTTGTATTGACAAAATTATTTTCGTACATGTTTCAGGTTATTTGAGATGCATTCGTTAAGCTTTCGGTTTCATATTTAGATTTTGATTCATTGTATTTCAGTTTAGGTGACATTTAGAATCGTTGTATTTCATTTCAATGTAATAAACTATTTAATCAATGTATCAATATTTACACTTTTAGTCCATGAGCTATTAAACAATCGTCACTACGTGACACCTCGATGTTTCCGCCATCGGTTGGGGTGTTACAGTGATCTTCATCAAATAAGACATTCAACTTGTTGTCTTTGGACAACTTATGAACAGACATAAGGTTGACACAATAATCAGGAACCAGGAAAACATCATACAAAGTAACACCTTCTGCTATTTTTATGTCACCAATCTTGGTGACTTTAGCACTATTGCCATTTGGATGTTTTACCTGAATATTATAACTAGACACATCAACACAATTGACCATAAACTCATCACTTTTGGTCATGTGCTGATTTGCTCCTGAATCAGTGATCCACCCACAACTAATAGCTCTTTTAATAAAATTAGAACAACTAGAAAATCTTTTAAAGATTTGTTTTAAGTTGGATATCTTAGACAAAGCAGAAAAACCATTAACATATATGTTTTTACCTCCAGAATTAGAACATTGTGGATCACTTGTCCCCTTTTCACTGATCAGATTCATTAACTTGGATATCTGTTCAGGAGAAAAAGGCAAACCAGAAGTAGAAGACATAGGAGACTTAGAATTACTACCAGGATTGTTGGACAGATTTACTCTAGGAGCCTGTCCAACAGGCCTTTTTCTAAAACCAGAGGGATACCCAACCAATTCATAGCACCTATCCACAGTGTGCCCCAACATGTTATAGTGAGTACACTTTAGATTTGGATTAGGTCCCCTAGGAGTAACCCTCTTTTTATTATCAGTAGGTTGATTAGTTTTAGACATGAAAGCCATGTTTTGCCCTTTAGTGCTTCCACTAGAACCTCTATGAGATTCTTCTCTAGAGATAATAGAGAAAGCAGTTTTGATACTAGGCAATGGCTCTCTAGTCAAAAGAGTTGTTCTAACGGGTTGATAAACATCATCAAGACCCATTAGGAACTTGTAAAGACTCGATTTTTTTTTTAAACATATAGACAATATATAAACATCCATTATATACATAGTTATATATATCCAAAACGTCATGCCCAACAACGTGCCAACAACCTTGGCGACAATAGTTAAGTTTACACAAGACAAAGCCTAAGTTGGCTACCATGCGAATCTTTGACCCATATCCAAAAACATCTACAAAACATTAACAACTTGTTTAAAAGGCTCAAAGATCCTAATATAACCATGGTACCCAACCCAAAAGAACGCGAGCGTGCATAACCCATCCTTGTTCGAGACTTGATCTCCATTCATGTGCTTTACCTATTACAAATCATCAAGGCAAACGTTTAGTAGGTTATAACCATATGATCGTCTTGTCCAAGGGATCTAAGAAGTCCATGGAATCCATAATGAAATCCTTACTTCTACCATTTTGACCCGTTAAGGGTATTCCTACCATTTTGACCCGTTAAGGGTATTCCCACCATTTTGACTCGTTAAGGGTATTCCCACCATTTTGACCCGTTAAGGGTACTTCCACCATATTGACCCATCGAGGGTGTTCCTACTATTTTGACCCGTTAAGGGTGCTTCCACCATCTAAACCATTCCACCAATTTATACCCTTGTGTAGCCACAAGGATACTTCATGTTACTTCCATTCTACCAAATTCAATCACAAAATGCATACATACAACTATGACTAACATACTCATTAGACTACGTAGTTGGTAGTAACCAACTTACCTTTATCGTGCGCACCTTGCTCCTTGTAACCGCTTGTACCTTCCACCTTCACACCTACATAGCGAAGGAATTCATACTTTAGCTTTTTGCACTTTACCCTTTACCATTCTTGGTACAAGGTAGATAAACTAACATAACCACATAGCTACAACATCTACCATCATAGTTATCATGTATTTTCCCACAATTTCACCTATTCTAAGTTACTAGGCGTTTCATCATACAATTGGTGTGCATATTCCTACATTCAAGTGGTTATACCATTCCATGACACAACATTCCCAATTCTATACTTATACTTACAATCTTCATGAATTTCTTAACAATAAGCATAATCAATTGAGTTCTTATGAGATTAAGGTTCTGTTTGACTTTTTAAAAGTCAACAGAAACCTTCATCCCAACACCCACTTAACACATTCTCAATTCAGCCCTATTACAAGCAATTAACATAAAATCTCTTCAATTTTACACTACTACGCATAACAAGCATGCTTTCCTAACCACAAGAAGTAATTATCACAACATGATTATGGAATCCCACCAAACTACTCCCAAACTCTACCAAAATAAATCATACAACTTACCAATGAGATTAGCACCACAAGAGGGTTAATAATCCAAGAACATGCAGGGAATTAGAGGTGTTTTTCTCACTTAATCTCAGCTATAGGGGCTGTTATGGAGAACCCTTTTGTCACCCCTTTCTTCCTCCCTCTCTCTCTGCGTTTCTATTCTTTTCTCTTTTTCTTTCTTTCTTTTTTAATCCCTCCTAATATTATCTCTTCTAATTTTCCCCAAACCACCCCCCAAGTGTGTGTCATTTCACATTTAACCCCTCCCTCTTTGTTAGTTAAGTTTCTACCAATTTACCCAAGTGACTAACTTGGTAAATTTTATGTTTGTCAAATGTACAATTACCAATGCACCACTTACAACTAGGGGTACAACATCTACATACATACATATATACGCATACATACATACTCATACTTATACACTTATACACATAGGTATATAATTATATATAATTTTCACCATACTATTATTATTAGTTAACATTTTTGGGGTGTTACAGAACTGCATTAGCTTAATGAGTGCAGAAAAATCATTGTGAAGTCCTTAGATGCTTTACAGGTGCAAATAGGCAACTGTAGTATGGCATCCAATTGCTTCCACATGGTGTTAAGTCTATGATAGTACTTAGAAACAGTACTACCATTTTGTTTAACACCATTGATTTTCTGATATAAACTAAACACAACAGAACCATCAACCTTATCATAAGTCTCCTTAAGGTCATACCATACTTGACTAGCATAATCAGAAAAGACTTGTCCTAAGTATAACTGTTCACTAACAGAGTTTAATAACCAAGACAGGACCACAGAGTTACACTGTAACACCCCAACCGATGGCGGAATCATCGAGGTGTCACGTAATGACGATTGTTCAAAAGCTCATGGTACTAAAATGTAAATATTTGATTATTGAATAATGTCTTACAGCATATGAAAATAAATACACAACAAAAATTGAGATAATTGATTTATTTAGTCTAAGTCCAAAGTCCTATGTGAAGCGTCAAGCAGCTTATCCTGAAACATGCACGAAAATAAATTTTGTCAACATATGATGTTGGTGAGTACTACTTAGCTTTGTACATATAGTATAAGTTTGAAAAAATACACCTATCCCATTGATTTGCTAGAAGTTCATTATCCTCAGGTTTTATACAAGTTCCATCAATAAAACCATATTTATTTTTAGCTTTTAATGCTAACTTCATAGAACTAGACCACACATTGTAATTGTCAGTACCTTTAAGTTTTATACCAATTATAGACAAGTTACTAGTGTCACTAGGATGCAGATACAAGGGGTCACTGATATCCAACTTACTTATCAGAGACCCCATATGTCCAGAAGAATCAGAAGGACCAACAAGTGGTTCTTCTGTTCCTTGTGGATCAACAACAGGACCAGTCATGATAACAACCAAGACACACACCAATTAAGAGCAACAAACAGAACAGACAAAGATCAAACACAATACACCCAAAGAGTCCTAATAGAACGAAGCTGTGTTAGTGTGGAGATGGTAGGTTCATCACTCAAGGGTGCCTACCCAGCTCTTAACACAGGAGTTCTTTATTATCTATATATATTTATGTATATATAATAGAAAACACAATAACAGAACACAAACACACCAAGAGTATCAGACAAGACAAGACCAAACAAGACACAATCAATACCGGTCCACCCTAACCCGGTCAAGACCTCTAGACAATACCAAAAAACAGAAAATAGACACAGGAGAGAAACAGGAACAATCTCACCAGGAGGGGGTCCCAAGTTAGGGATCTCCAAACTCACAACCTATACCTTCACTTAGGGTATAGAGTTGTGAGAGCAGTTGAAGCAAACAATCCAAATCCAATCGTTCCAGATTCCTTGCCAACAATAGTTGACCTTCGATATCCAGATCAGATCAACTTTAAAACAACAACAGTGAAAAACAGTAAGTAATACCAGATCTGAGATCTATTAATCAAGATCTCAGACTGTAGACAAAAAATACCAAGATGCAGCGGAAGAACAACAGGATCAGTTTTATTTAAACACAACTTTATGATAAGAGAGCCTAAGGCTCTGATACCATGTAAAATTTAATGATCCAAACCACAATATAGAAGATCTGTGCCAACACAAACTCAGATTAAACCAAGAACAATGTGATGTAGGTGACAAAACAAGTGACAAAATCTTATTAACCCAAACCAGAAATATTGCCCCCCAAATACCCTGAATCTCTCTAAAATAAGAGAGACTCTAAAGAATGATATGTCAACTGATTGTTTAGATCAGTTGACTATAATGAATGTTTATCAAACAACTTACAACCAGACGAAGACACCTCAGAGGATCGTACACACGATCAGACCAGAGATTACACAGATGTAATCTCAACCACAAGACCTGCTGATCTTCTTCACAACTCAAGAAGATCAGATACAATGAAACCCTAGACGTATAAGAGCTACAAAGAGACGAATACAGAGAGAATGAATAATATCTCGATAAATGATCTATTTATACTATGATCCAGAAGATTCTCCTGGGAACACGAGAAAAATCCTCAGCCATTGATCAAGATTAAATCCAACGAACCATATTTAACCCTGAAACAAACTCGTAACAATAATACTCATAGGTAATGGGCCGGCCATGGGCCATGGGCCATTACATATACAGCATGACATATTTAAACATATCAGGCCCAATATCACAGCTATGTCTCAGGCCCAAAGATTAACACATGAATTAGGATTCAAAACCTTATATTTTGACATTTCTATTGTGAAGTTATCTGCATATTTTAATTTTAATTGTAATATTTAATGACTTTGATTATAATTTTGAGCATATGTCTTGTTTGTTCATTTATATTCGTGAATTTTCATTCATTTAAATTTGTTTATATTCTTTTATTTGTTATTTGAGTTTCGTTTGTTTTTGTTCGCAAATATATTCACTTAAAGTTTATATGCCATTACACTTTTGTTCAATGCTATACTATATTTAGTCCCAACACAATTATTCATATTTATTTTTTATTGATGTATGCTCAAATGCTCACTTATCTCAATTCAGAAACATTATTTCATGAACCGTTCGTTTATGCCATTGACAAACAAATTCATTTTCTTAACAAACAAATACATACACAAACAAGAAACCCTCATTCTTTTAACTGTTCAAGTTCGGTTAAACTAAAATAAACGAACACGAACATGACATGCTCCATATTCGTTTGGTTCGCTTACAAACCAATTTGCTTGCGCTAAAGCCTCATCCCAAACAACCCTTTCCAATGCCTGTCAAATTCCCGCGTTTATCCACCTATAAACCCTAGGATCAAAAACCACCATAATCAATCAACGCCACTACAAACTCTATTTGATAAACCTGTTCAACACACCATGTCCCAATCAGATCACTCAGATTTAGCAACAGAAGCAGCAGAATCCAACACACCACGAAGAAAAGCAAACAGGGGGACAGAAACAATGACATAGTACGAGAAACAGAGGATGAAAAGAATCGAAGAGAACAAAGCAAGGATGAAAGCAATGGGTCTAGATAAAATGGCGTCTTTGGTAATGGGTTAGGTTCCAATTTCAAAAAAATATAATAAAAAAGGTAAAAAGAAGGCAGGGTTGGAAGATGGTGATGAAGAGTATAAACCATCTGATATTGATGAAGAATCAAGCTCTTCTAGTGGATCAGATGATGAAGATGAAGATAAAGTTTGTGTATCTAGAACGAAGGTAGTTTGTTACTCACTGATATCATAAAACACGCTTACATAAAAAACATAAAACGCATTCACTGATATCATAAAACACACTTACATAAAACATAAAACGCACTCAATAATATCATAAAACGCACTCAGTAATATCTACAATATAAAACAGTTATCTATCAGCCTCTGTTCATCTCTAAACTTTATTTCTTCTTCGTTTGATGAATGCTCTGTTTTTTTTATTTACAGAGTATGATTTCTTCTTCGTTTGATGAATGCTCTTTTTTTTTTGGTTTACTTAGTATGATTTCTTCTTCGTTTTGATGAATGCTCTATTTTTTTTTTTACAAAGTATGATTTCTTTTTCGTTTGATGAATGCTCTGTTTTTTTTTTGTTTACAGAGTATGATTTATTCTTCGTTTGATGAATGCTCTGTTTTTTTTTGTTTACAAAGTATAATTTCTTTAGATCTGATACACAATTAAACATCACAATGATGGAATATTGTGAAATCATACTCTGTACCAAATACTGTATTTGGTACAAAGTACCTTAACCTACAAAGTGTATTCTTCAGATGTTATAACCATCAAGATACATTATTTCATGAACCGTTTGTTTATACCATTAACAAATGAACATAAACAAACCCAAACATATTCATTTTTCTTAACAAACAAGTACATACACAAACAAAAAACCCTCGTTCTTTTAACTGTTTATGTTCGGTTAGACTAAAATGAACAAACACGAACATGGGATGCTCCATATACGTTTGGATTGGTTTGGTTCGGTTTGGTTTGCTTACAAACCAATTTGCTTGCCCTAAAACCTCAAACCCAACAACCCTTTCCAATGCCTGTCAAATTCCCGCGTTTATCCACCTATAAACCCTAGGATCAAAAACCACCATAATCAATCAACTCCACTACAAACTCTATCCAATAAACCTGTTCAACACAACATGTCCCAATCTGATCACTCAGATTCAGCAACAGACGCAGCAGAATCCAACACACCACGAAGAAAAGCAAACAGGGGGACAGAAAAAATGACAGAGTACGAGAAACAGAGGATGAAAAGAATCGAAGAGAACAAAGCGAGGATGAAAGCAATGGGGTTGGATAAAATGGCGTCTTTGGTAATGGGTTCGGTTCCGATTTCGAAAAAAGAGAATAAAAAAGGTAAAAAGAAGGTGGGGTTGGAAGATGATGATGAGTATAAACCATCTGATATTGATGAGGAATCAGGTTCTTCAAGTGGATCAGATGATGAAGATGAAGATAAAGTTTGTGTATCTAGAACGAAGGTAGTTTGTTACATTTGGGTATTTTGTCTTTTGAACAATAAGGTTAAAAAAATGTGGACTTTTTATTTAAGTAGTGTATTGGCTTTTGTATAAGATGAATGAATACAACTATGATGAATAGTTTGTTTAGAAAGTTTATATCTTTTATGCATTTACAAGTAAATAAGTCTGACTGAATGAGTTCATAGTTCATACTGCCCTAAGCTTCTAAGATTGTTTTGTGTTTTCATCATAGTTATCAAGGCGCAAGGCGCACTCAAGGCGCATAGGCCTCGCCTGTGGCCTAGGCGCGAGGTGCAAAAAAAAAAGCGAACAAGAAAATTAAGTAAAAATATAATAAAACAATACTATTTTACATCTAGTTAGTATCAAAAGTTTTAAAATATTGATCTATTAGTGTATAGATAAAAGTAGAAATCTGCCTGAAATCTAGCCATAATTTATCGAATTTGGCTGGAAACTATCCGAAATTTGGGAATCTAGCTTGAAATCTGCGCCTAAACCATCACCTGGAGAATTAAAGCGCAATTTCCTCGACTCAAAGAGCAAATGCATCGCCTAGCCAAATAAATGGGCCTAGGCGCAAGAGGCGATGGCTTTTAACAACTATGGTTTTCATAGTTCTCTAGGAGCTTGTATCTTGTGAGATGAAGTATTGAATAAGCTTGTATCTTGTGGTAGAGTCATTGGGTGGTTGGATGTGTGTTTTCGAAGTGATTATTGTTGGATGAAGTATTAGAATTTGGTAAATCAGACAATCAGTTAGTTAAAAGCACTAGATAGTTTGGTAGTTTTAGGTTTATTTGAATTTGAATGATCAGTTTTCGGGTATTATTTCAAGGCACTCGTTTCCAATGCACATTCAAACACCTATGTAGAGACGCTGCAGTAGTTAAGGATTTTCAAAATATGTTGCCTTATTGTTTTATTATAACGAGTTGTTGATTTTTGAAGCATTATGTTTGGTGATTGGTGTGCCATTGCAAAAAAAAAAAAAAAAAGATTTGTATTTTTTGTTGTCAAAGTGGAAAAAAGAACATTACACATTGCTTTGGTTTTGCATTTTAAGAAAGGTGATTTTTTATTGTAATAATCAATATTTTGAAATTGTTTGCAGACAAAGCCGAAAAACTCAACACCTAGCAAGAACATTTCAAAGCGTTCTGGCATTGCACACGCTGTTGGTGATGACGATGATGAAGCTTTAATGAAGGTAAGTTCCATTCGTTTGCATGCGTTCATGGTTCTCGTTTACCTATAGATTTTCAACCAATAAACCAGCCCTATTGATGCAGGCAATTGCTCTTTCTCTACAAGATTCATCGGGATTTTTGGATGTAGAGAACAAAACGCCTCCTCAAAGATCTGATGCAAAGGCATCAAATGTCAAAAATTTAGAAAGAAATCAAAGTCTACGCAAGGATGATTCTGGGAAGCGGAAGAGGAAAAACCTGGTATTTTTTTAGTAGATCCATGTTCGTTTTAGTTATAGCCATCTAAAGTTCTAGTCCCATGAAGATTGTAGCATTTGATTTGATATATAGTTTAAGTAAAAGGTCTAAACAATCTGTGAGATGGCGAAATGGGAATTACTTGAGAAACATGTTAAAACGGTCTGGGTGACCCCCTAACTCCTTTTTGTTATTTTTTTCTGATTTTTTAACCATAATATATTTGAATATATTACAGTTACAAAATATTTGATAAAACGATTTGCTAATTTGCGAGGATGTAAGAAAATGTTTACACGCTTTGCGCAACTTTCAACCTGTTTTTATACGGCTAGGCTATTAACTTATTCATCTGTCTTTTGGAGACAAAAAAAAAAGTCAATGTTATTTTTTTTCTATAAACGAACATGGGCATATACATAAAATAAATTTTAAACATTAAATCCTCAGAACAAAGGAAAATATCGCAGTTTTCATGGACAGCTGGTGTGTTTACTTTTATTCCAGTTTGCTCTGCATATAGTTGATTTCTTTACTTTGATCATGGTAAACAGTTCACAAGTCGAGTGCAAATGACCGAGGACGAGTTGATATTACACTTCTTCCAGTTCGATGGTAACTCAAATTCATTTTAACGTGTCAAAATTCATTAGTTTATTTTCTGTTGAACTTCTTGGAACAAATGATAAAGCTATGACATTTACTATCTTTGTTTTCTTTGCAATAAAGGGTATTCTAGTCTTTTTAACATTGAGTTATGTTCACCATGTATATTTTATATATAACTTCCCTAAAAAGGAATTGCGAAATGGATACTTGTTATTGCAGAAGCAGGCAAAGGGGGAATAAATTTACGCGACTTGCAGAGAGTAGCAGTTTCACATGATTTTACATGGAAGGATGAGGAAATGGAGCATATGATTCATTTCTTTGATAGTGATGGAGATGGGAAGGTTAGTACTTCATCACACTTTATTCATATTCTTCTAAAACACCAACTTTGCTATTTTATAAACCTTTCTGTTTCTGGTTTTGTGTTTTTTTCTTTAATGTTTCGTTGACAGCTAAGTCTCGAGGATTTCACAAAGATTGTTGAGCGCTGTAACATGAGACAAGGGTCTGAAAACGCAGAACAGGCTTCAATCGCATCATGAGCGAATATCAAAGAGTCTATTGTGACCCCTTCAACGGGTTATGTCATTGTGTTGATCCAGTTTGTCAAAAGAACTCTATAAGCCTAATTTTGTCTAGCCGACTTAACTTATTTCACCATCCGGGCCTATTAGCTTGATGAGTCGAGCTTATATGAAGGAAACACTATATACAACTTATCATTTTGAAGCGAGTTCAGTTGTAACGGTATTGATATGGTCTAGTTGTAGCATCTATTCCGTGTTCAAGTACTTGTACGTCACACCTTCTAAAACGCCTCAATGACTAAACACGAATAAAGCTTTAGAGGTTCGACTGCTGGTGAATCTATCCGTCACGCCTTCAGGAAAATCAATCCCATAAAACGAGTAACTGGCTCTAAACTCATTTTTGTCTTGCAATTGTAAATGAGTCTCCAAATATGAAATAACGCATAACTTGTGGTTCACCAGCAAGCTACAATTAATGATGTTACTGATTTATAGGACGACAACTTTCAGAATAACTGGGTGGCTGCTGCGTGGCTGCCGGTCGGCTTGCGAGACCAACTCAGTTCGAAAACTCACAAGGTTTCTTCATAAAGGCATAACACCTGCTAAATGTGTCCAAACCGTGTCCTCGGAGAAACCATAACCCCCGATACCACTTGATACCGGGTGATATGAAAATTAATTTCAATGTAAACAAAAATATATAAAACATAACTTATTTACACTCTAAATTTTACATGTATTTAAATAGCCCATTTTAACCCACCTATACTTACCAAGCCCTTTAAAAGCCCAGATCTTAGTATAAGATCTAGTTATTACGGTCTAAACTCTCTAGCTTTAGATAAGTTAAACAGGTGTTAATCGTGTTATCTTAATCCTTCAAAGTAGGGATGAGCATAGTATCGGTCCGATACCGGTACTGAAATTTCCTAAAATTAGATACCGGTACTGAAAACAACCGGTACAATACTGGTATTTGAACGTAAAAGTCGATAAATACCAGTACCATACCGAAAAAAAAAATATGGGTACCGATAGTGATACCGAAATTGATTCGGTACCGGAAATTCAGTACCAATACCCGGTATATATAGTTATCATCCTCTCCCTTGAATACCATCAACAAACCAGAGAGCAAAAATGTCTCAAACGCTGCAACTGTCAGCACCATTCACACTTTCACCCACTAAACTTCCAATCAAACACTCAAATTATTCACCATTATTATGTTATCCAAAGATTCAGTCAGAAATATCACTTCAAGAACAACACCCTTTTCCCCCAAACGCAATGCGAAGAAATCTTGATTCGAGTTGGATTGGCGGATTCAGTCTCGGAATCGATCTGGGTCTGTCTCGAACTGGCCTTGCTATTAGTAAAGGCTTCTCTGTTCGTCCCCTCAAGGTTTCTTTTGCACCTGTAGACCAATTTCATAACAAATTCATCTTTTTTATTTGTTTTTTTCGTGTGTTTTAGGTTCTGGAATTAAGGGGGCAAAAGCTTGAGATGAGTCTCATTGAAATTGCTCAAAAACAGGTGATTTCTATGTTTAGCTGTTTAATATAGTGATTGTTTACTTTGATTTAAAGAATTATAGTTGTTTGACTTTCAAAAGTCAAACTGGGAGATAATATTGCAAAGAGTGTCAATAGCTTAAAAGGTTGAGATTGTACAACGGTATTTGGATAGAAAGATAAAAATATAACTACCCCTTTTGCTAGTTTTGTTGAATTAATAATATCTACAATCTTAATTAGAGTTGATGTTTGACTTTTAATGGTCAAATGAGTACATTTTTGGTACAGGTTGAAACACACACGCAGGGTTGGCTCATTTTAATGGTCAAATGAGTACTTTTAATGGTCAAATGAGAACGAAGGTAGTTTGTTACATTTGGGTATTTTGTCTTTTGAACAAAAAGGTTAAAAAAATGTGGACTTTAATATATTGGCTTTTGTATAAGATGAATGAATACAACTATGATGAATAGTTTGTTTAGAAAGTTTATATCTTTTATGCATTTAGAAGTAAATAAGCCGTGGCAAAGCTTGAAAAAGATAGTGATGGGGCTGAAAATCACGAGACCGAAATTTTCTATCGGTGGGGGCCGGACTCAATTCATATGAAAATTATCTACGAAAATCGCAAACTACCATCACTGAGCCAAAAAAACGTTGGGGGCCGGGATACCCCCTGGCCCCCATAATACTTCGCCACTAATAAGTCTGACTTAATGAGTTCATAGTTCATACTGCCCTAAGCTTCTAAGATTGTTTTGTGTTTTCATAGTTCTCTAGGAGCTTGTATCTTGTGGATTTTTTATGATACATGTGGTAGAGTCATTGGGTGGTTGGATGTGTGTTTTCGAAGTGATTATTGTCGGATGAAGTATTAGAATTTGGTTAATCAGACAATCAGTTAGTTAAGAGCACTAGATAGTTTGGTAGTTTTAGGTTTATTTGAATTTGAATAATCAGTTTTCGAGTATTAATTCAAGGCACTCGTTTCCAATGCACATTCAAACACCTATGTAGGGACGCTGCAGTAGCTAAGGATTTTCAAAATGTGTTGCCTTATTGTTTTATTATAACGAGTTTTTGATTTTTGAAACATTATGTTTGGTGATTGGTGTGCCATTGCAACAAAAGATTTGTATTTTTTTTGTGGTCTAAACGGAATAAGAGTTGATAAATCTGTAGACTAAAGATGAAATGCTGCATTGCTAGTTTGCTACTTTGCTAGTAATTTTTATCACTTTAAACGGTGTAATATCAGTACTGCCGGACATGCTTATAGTATAAGTGCATGGTTTCTGTACACTTGCTAAGCTAGATGGAAAGATTTTTGACGACTTGTATCTAAACGACTGTGTGCGTTTGTGCATGCTTTGTAAGTAGGAGGTAGATGAGTTTATTGTCGGGCTGCCTGTTTCATCAGATGGAAAAGAAACACCACAATCCAATAAAGTTCGTAGTGTTGCTGGTAGGATCGCCATTCGAGCTGCAGAGAGGTATAGTTTCACTTATTCTATGGTTTTTTTGGTAGATATAGTCATGGCTATTTTTAATAAAAATAAATTATGTTGTCTAGGAGAAATGTCTTGTTTGACACCAAAGAAGTCAAACATGGACTCTTTTTCTTGAAAGTCTCACAGTTCATTTTTTTTTTGGATTTTAATGCATTTTATTAAATGAATGTAGGGGTTGGAGAGTATACTTGCAAGATGAACACGGGACATCTACAGATGCAATGAACCGTATGATTAACATGTATAAATCCTTTTACTTGATCTAACGCTATTTGCTTACATCCATTTTCTTTGCTAGGATCCTTACTACATTTAGTGAATTTTATTAGTGGATTAGAAAACAAAAATCATTCCTTTTATGCATGTTCCTATGCTGACTGTTCAATATTTTTCATGGGCGGGTTAGGTAACGGGTCAAAATAAGTAATTTTTGGTACAGGTTGAAACACGCAGGGTTGGCCTGCAACACTTTGGGTGACTTTGCAAACAATCTTTTTTTACCCGTTAACCTGTTTAGAGATATGACATACCCGTGCCATGTGATAAGCTTTTATATGAATCCAAGACTTGTTTGATAGCGGATAATATTTCAGGGGACTTAGCAAATCTGCGCGCAAACAGAGTCTTGATGCTTATGCTGCAATGGTAAGACTTGACCTTTTCCCAAATTTTATCCATTTTTTTTTGTTGAACAACAAAAAGCGAATCATAGTTGTAACTGTTAATAACATCGTGTACATGGGTTTATTCACTGCAGATGGTGCTCGAGAGGTATTTCTCAGAACATGGAAAAGGGACAGAGATGGTTTTGCCAAAGCAATTGGACCTCCAAGAAAAGCTTCGAAAAGGTCCATCATCAGATTCGGATGACTTGGACTTCTTTTAAGATGACATGTATAGACGTGGCAAAATTGGCAGGTTAGGTATCGGGTAAAAAGTTGTAACTTTTAGAAAAAATAGAATGGGCCGACTGGCGAACACATTTTTTCCTTGAATTTTACTAATAATTTATGCTCGAAATAAGATTAAGTAAAGTTTATTATTATTATTATTATTTTTGTTGTTGTTGTCGTCGTCATCACATTAACCAACCTTTTGAGTTTGATCTGCTTGACCGGTTTAGTGAAATTATAACCTAAATAAACATGTGTGGTTGTGTACTAGGATTCAAATCTTCCAGCATACAGGGATCTAAAGCTTCTAAAATGATACCAGGATTAGCCTTTTTTTTTGTTTGTGGGTCCTGCATTTGTGATGATGGGACCCGCAACTGACAACGTTTCAGTTTGAATCCTTTTACAAATGGTCGTGATTCCTTAGTTACATCTCTAGTTTTTTCGTTTTTTCGTGTGGATGAAAATATTACTCCTACTTTACTTTACACCGATTATTCGTAACTAGTATTCTTGTCCGGATTTGAACATGATACATCCTCTCTAACAGACATATACCTCTGCCAAGCGTCTAGTGATAGACTATATTTACGAAAAATTATGCAAAATTGCAAACATATTATGTGGTAGTTGCTACACTCACACATTTTTTTTAACGACCAACAAAACTTCATTAAAACTAGCAAGATGCTAGAAAAGAAATGCGGGATACAATGTCCGAAACTACAACCTAGTCACAAACAACCATCCGAAACACAAAATACATAGAAAAAACCCGTCTATCCCATTTTATCCCCATCAAAACTACCCCAAGACTCCCAAGACATAGCCGACATTTTTGAACGAGTCGTGACCCATAAGAAGCTCATAACCTTGATTTCCTCCATGATTTTCCCAACCGACACTTGTTTATTATTGAAAATGTGCTCATTCCTTGCTCTCCATATAACTCCAAAATATCGTCAACACAACCACATAAAACGCCTTCCGCACACGAAACCCACTCTTAGCCGTCAAGTGGTAAGATAATAAATCTCTAGCATGGAAGGCATAAAAAGTCGGAACCCGACAATATACACTCAAACATCATCAATCCAATTATAATATATCGTTCTTAACATATAATTCTATAGATATTATATATTTTTGTTTATAATCTCTTTATTGTATTATCGTCTTACCTTAAAATTAAAAAAAAATATATACGTGACACTAAGTGAGATATTCCTACCCCTTGATTTACTGTTTATTAATTAGATATAACATCTATATCTATATTTATATATATATATATAGAGAAAGTATATGGAGAAAACCTTCCAAAATGAAAAAAACCTCAAAAAACTCATTGAGTGGACCATATTCATCCACATCAACCAAGCCAAGATTTATAATATTATATTAGGAAGGATAATTTAGACATTTACACTACCCCCTTTCTCTCTCTCTCCATATATATATATATATATATATATATATAGGCTAAGTATCCTGTGAAAACCCTCTTGAGTTGTGAAAACCCGTGAAAACCCTATGTAACAACATTGTTTTTTTCTAATTTTTTTAGAATAGTTTGTATACTTAATTTTATGAGTTTCGGCCCAAAAAAATCAAAAAAGCGCCGAATAGATTTTTTTAAAAAAAATTATGTAACACAGATGTTACATATGTAACAATGCTGACGTATGATAAAAAAAATTACGTAACACATATGTGTAACAAATAATCTACTCGGCGCTTTTTTGATTTTTTTTGGCAAAAACTAATAAAATTGAATATAAAAGCTATTCTGAAAAAATCAGGAAAAAAAAATGTTTTTACATAGGGTTTTCACGGGTTTTCACAACTCGAGAGGGTTTTTAATTTAACCCAACCCTATATATATATATATATATATATATATATATATATATATGTTTTCCCCCCTCTCTCTTCATTTTTTATTTTCAAATTCAAATCAGCTCTCTGCCTCCTCTCTCTACCTTCCTCTCTCTCTCTCTCTAGAACCACCACCATCACCACCATCACCACCACAACTTCTTCTTCTTTTGGATCTCCGGCAACCACACCTCCGATCGACGGTACTTTCTCTCTCTCTCTCTTCCCTCTCTTTTCTAGATCTGGATCGAAAGAACAAGATCTGTTTTAATATTATTATTATTATTATTATTATTATTATTTTGTGCTATTGCGATGGGAAGATGGTTGAGATCAACAACATGATCTGTGTTTTGAGGTATTTTATGCTATTTTTCTGGATCTGGATCGAAAGAACGAGATCTGTTTTAATATTATCACCACAAACCACCATGGACCCTTCCACCTCACAGCAGGAGCTGCAGCGGCGCTCTGCCTTAAAGGCGGCGGCGGTGAATTCTCGAGGGGAAGGGAGAGGGGCTTCGTTTAGATCGATTTCTAAGGCTAGTGAACGGCGACTTCATTGTTTCATTATAGAATCGAAGTTTGATTCTTTGTTAACAAAAAAAAAAAAAAAAAAAAAATTAATTTGATGTGAAGATTTTGATGTGAAGATGTCTGCTAGTAATAATCTATTTTTCTCCTAATGACGATATTGCCCTGCATCCTTTCTCACTGCTCATGTTGTTGGTGGGGTTAGTTTTGTAATTGAGTTTGGTTATATACTATTGGACAATATTCTTGTAGATTTATTGCAATGATGGGGTCACGAGATAACAGTATAACACAACTTTTCATGATTGTAACAAGATATTCTTTTTTATAAACTCTTTTTGTTAGAATAATAATAATAGCGGTTTTGGGGATAGTTTTTGGTCGCATACCAAATGTTCGATCAAATGCTTAAATGAAAAAAAAAAAATTATGTTAACCTTTTTTTTATTATTATTATTTTGTTTATGTTAGATTTTTATTGGATTGGGGACATGAGGTTGATAGATAGCATGTGGCGTTGATAATGTGGTTGTGGTAAGTGATTGTTTTGAGTTTTTTTTTTTATAAAGATTATAGATTTTTATTTTTTTTACGCAAGTGAAGGTGTTTATGAACTCATCTAGGGTGCATGTCTATTTTTGCGGTCTGAGTCATGTATGCCCACACACGTTAGTAATGCTAACACATGCTAGTATATGCCCAACTAACAGGTGTTAGGGTCTATATGACATACGTTATTTTCAGTAAAACATATGTTTTAGAATATGCTAAGACATGCTACTGATGTCTTTTATTATATTATATATTTCATGAATATGAGGATAATTTTTTGGTATATGGATTTGGATTGGTTCTGATTTGATTTTTTAAAATTTATTATTGTTGGATTTTAAACCCTATTTAATCGTATTATTATTATTATTATTATTATTGTATTCTGTTTAATATTTTTTTTTTGGCAAGTGAAAGTGTTATGAACTTGTCTAGGGTGAATGTCTATTTTTTGCGGTCTGAGTCTTGTATGCTCACACACGTTAGTGATGCTAACATATGCTAGTATATGCCCAACTAACAGGTGTTAGGGTCCATATGACATACGTTATTTTCAGTAAAACATATGTTTTAGAATATGCTAACACATGCTACTGATGTCTTTCAGTAAAACATATGTTTATACACATGTTAGTGATGCTAACATATGCTAGTATGCCTAACTAACAGGTGTTAGGGTTCATATGACATGCGTTAGTATATGCCCAACTAACATGTGTTAGGGTTCATATGACATACGTTATTTCAGTAAAACATATGTTTTACAACACTACACATGTCAGTGATGTCTCATTATGTGTTTTGGAGAGCCCAACTAACACGTGTTATCTTTTTTTTTGTGTAGGTGAAAAGATGTTTTTGTGTTAAAGATGCAGATGGGTATCAAGAACGAAGCATAGCTATATCATTTTTATGTTGTTATGATAGTTTTTTATCATTCGCAAATAACTATGTTTGTATGAAAAGTTTTTGATACTTTTTTAGTATTGATTATAATGATCGTTTTTATCATTTCTTAATTAAATATACATTTTATGTGTTCTTTTTATTGTGTTCTTTTTAGTATATGTGTGTTAACACTAACGTACGTTAATATTGGTGCTGGAAAAGGGCCATAAAGTAGGAGAGAGATGATTTGACAAGTGTCAAATCAACCTTTTTAAACCTAGGATTCAGAAAATTTAAGTGACCCACTTGCTTATTTAAGATTACCATATTACCCTTGATTTCAATTATGACCACACAATTAAAGTTGCTTTTGATTATTAAATACAATTAATTATGGACCATTGATCAAACTTGATCAATGGTCACTAGAGGGTTTTCAGGGTTTTTCCATTATTTGAGGTTTCCATATTATCCACTCCCTACCCTATATATATATATATATATATATATATATATATATAATAAACAAAAACTGGTATGTCACATGACACTAAGTTAGACATTCCTATCCCTAGATTTCCCTCCAAAAATCTCTTATGTGCATAACACATGCACTTCCTCCCACAATTTTTAAATGTTAATAACTTTTATATACGCTTTAAAAAATACATCAAATTAACGAGTGTTTTTTTATCTTTCCGACGAGTACTATATTGCTATACAAAAATTTCAACACTCAAAGCAAACAAATCATAAATTTTCTTTATGAAGTCTTGGATAAAATGATGTTTTTCGCCAAAGATATGATAGTACCAACTTCATTTAATCCGAATCCAAACATTCCAGGACATAACAAGAGACTACGACGTGTTTTTAAAGGTGTTGTTGGTGCACTAGATGGAACTTTGATACATGTTGTTGTCCCTACTAGTAAACAAGATTTATATACAAGATTTATATAGAGGAAGGGGGAAAGGGGATTGTTATCAAAATGTATTAGCAATTTGTGACTTCAACATGATTTTTACGTTCATTGTGGCCGGTTAGGAAGGGGTAGCACATGATGCTAGAATATTGTCAGAGGCATTATCAGATCCACATGCACCCTTCCCAATTCCACCGCCAGGTAGAGGTGAGCAAATCGGTTTTTTTTTGCCGAACCGGTTTCGGCCAAACCGGTTCGGTTTTGGACCGGTTTTGTCGATTCGTAAGACCGGTTTCGGTTCAGTTTCAGTTTCGGTTTGTTTCGGTTTCGGTTCTTAATCGGTTTTTCGCGCACTTTTTAAAATCATATAAATTACATAAAATTTAACTTTTAATAACTTTTAGGGTTTTTAAAAAAAAGAAATTGAATATTAATACAAAAAAACAAAGTTTTATTTGTGTTTATGGCCAAAAAAATGTATTTTTCTTAAACCGGTTTCGGTTTTTTTTCGGTTTCGGCCGGTTTGTGTACCGGTTTCGGTTTCTTTTGACCGGTTTTTCCGTCGGTTTTAGGCCGGTTTTCGGTTCGGTTCGGTTCGGTTTGAGATTTTTTTACTACCGGTTTCACGTGAAACAGGTTTTGACCGATTTCGGTTCGGGTCGGTTTTACCGGTTTCAGTTCCCGAACCGGTTTTTTTTTTGCTCACCTCTACCACCAGGTATGTTTACGGTTTATTAAATACTTCTATCTTAGTTTAATACCTTAATTAATTGTATTTCTTTACAGAGAAATATTATCTTTGTGATGTCGCGTGTGCACATATACGAGGATTTATGGCTCCATATCGTAATGTGAGGTATTGGCTTGGAGATTTTCGTCAGAGACGTGCATTGACCAATAAAGAGAAATTCAACCATGCACATGCAAAAATTCGGAAGCGTGCTTTTGGTGTTTTGAAAGCCTGATTCCCTATATTGAAGAGGATGGCACCATTTCCATTAGTTGCACAAAGGAACATTATCATTGCATGTCTCGCGCTACATAATTTTATAAGGAAAGAGGGCTTGACCGACAAGTTCTTTACAGAATACGATCAACCGAATGTGTCGTTCGAAAATAGCAATGTGCACATTGATGCTGATGAAGAAGAGGTTGAAGAACACGGTACTGCATCGGATCGGGAGTATATGACCCAGTTACGAGATGAAATTGCCGAGCAGTTAATGCAAAGTACGGAATAAATTATTTGAAAAATTGTTATTGTTGTTATTTAAAAAAATGTTATTGTTGTTATTTCAGTGTTGTAGAACTCTTGTTTAAATTTAAATGTTGAAAAAATATTGATCACTTTAAAAAAAAAGGGGTAGGCTAAACGTACCCCCATGTGTTACTTGTCATACCCCCTTCTAAAAAATTAGTATCAAAACTTGTCATATCCACCCTCTGAAAAAGAATTATTTTTAAACACGAACAAACAATACAAACTCGATCCGGAATCATTTACTTTGTCTTTTTGATTTTTCTATGTTGATTCAATTTATTACGATTTCGATGATTTTAGCGTTCTAGTGATTTTGTTGGTGATCAATCACTTGATCATCAACATTGTGCTGTTGATTTATTATGAGTTAAAGAGGATGCTTTACATTGATACTCGTACGATCGTCTCACATTGTTTACTGATCACAACGTAAGTTTATTGCATATAAGTCTGATACTTATATGCACTACCACCTATTTTAGAATTTTTTTTTTTTTTACATTCCACTACCACTTGTTAAAAAAATAAAAAAAATAATAATTTACGGTGCAGATCGATGGGGGCAACAAAGGAGATTCAACCTTTAATCAATAAAAAAATGAGGCTACATCTAACCTCAATCAATTTAAAAAAAATATAGAAAAAAAAAAAAACTGAAATGATTTAGAAACTTATTTTATTTGAACGGTAAAAGATAACACGAATAAACTGATTTCGGCCTAATTAATGACAATATATATACAAAATAAAAATGAAATCTCAGGTCTCATCAACACAACATAATAAAGGATAAAAAATGATATAAAACAAACAAAAAGGTTTGAGTTGTATTAAAGTGAAACTTAAAGGGAGGGGTGCGTTTAGTAAAAGTATTAAAAAGGTGGGTACCTTTAGCAGCCCCTTAAAAAATTAGTTTAATTTAAATTTAAGTTTATTTTAGCAATTGCAGAAGTTAAAAAACAAACAGTCTTCCCTGCAAATGTGTGAGGACCACATCTGCACATAAGCATACCTGGTACACACATAATTGTTACCAAAATTTTTGTATATAACCCACTTTCTTACTGACGAGGTAGGCCCATTCCAGATGGATCGGCCCAACTCCAACTAAAGGCCCACATTGTCTTAAGGCTAGTCCAACGACAGAATAACGCCGAATGGGCCAAGGTGGTCATCTCCCGGGCTATTGATAAGCTCCAACCTCTTCCCCGAACAATAGGGGATGAAGGGTTCAATAGAAGAGATAAGGCCTATCTCCATGAGAACCGTGGACTTAGTTCCTGGAGATAGGCTCAATAAGGCGGTTACGAGAAAGGTTATAAATACAGGTAAAAGGTACGTCAATATTCATTCACTCACAAAAAGCTATTGCTTTACTTTCACCTCAGAAACCTATACTTATTCTCACGCCGGAGGGTGGTCACAGGAAACCCCCCTTTCCTGTGACGAGTCCTAACGGTGCTTTGTTTTGCAGGCATCCGGATATCCCTTAAGAAGGTTGTTTACAATCGGAGCATTTATTCTTGTCTACTCGGAGAGGTATTTACTTCTTCATTGGCGCCATCCGTGGGACCCGTACAAGAAACTAGCTACCGGTTGAAATAACCTGAAGGACCGAGATGACTTCAAATCAAAATGCCATGGTTACCGCCAACCCGGCAAGAAGCGATCAGAATTTGACTCCCACAACGGAGCGGATCGATGGTACAATAGCCTCCGACTCGGAGGGGGAAGGTGACGGAGTGGCTCCGGGGTTTTCTCTAGGGACATCAGCCCCACTCCCGGGGAATACGCAGACTTTGGTGTCACCCGGAGGCCACCAAGGACGTTTCTCTTCTGCAAGAGGACCGGTCCTATTACCCACATACACTCGACCGATTGTTAGTACAAGTTTCTCAGCCCCTCGAGTTTCGGCACCCGTATCATCGATGCCTTGGTTTACAGCAGCACAAAGTCTCCCACTTTTCTCGGCTGCGGTCTCAGCAGCCATGACCTCATCACCACAAGCAACTCTCATGCAGCCGAATATGCCGCCTTACACACCGGTCACTCCCGGGAATCAACCGTTCATGCCTTACTATCCTATGTCACCATATGGGTACATGTGTGCACCGTCAACTGGTGGGGCATACACATACCCATATCCTTACATGTATCCCCCGGTACAACCACCCCCGGGGTGGAACTCTCAGACAGGGATACCCTCGAACGAAAGACTGAATGAAGTACGCACTCGCCTCAATTATGAAACCACTCCCGGGGGCCCGGGAGCTTCCACGGGACCTACCCAGGAACGACAGCAGAACGCGGTGGTAGTACAGGAAAGTGAAGATCAGGGAGATGATGAAGACCTTACCCGGCCATACCGTCCTCCGACGATGGCAACATACTCCAAGTTCACGGAAAGGATAGCCAATGCCCCGTTACCCCAGAACCTGAAACTCCCATCGACAGTGGGTAAGTATGACGGGATTGGGGACCCGGATGACCATCTGAGCATCTTTGAATCTGTAGCCTCATCCAAGGACTGGCCAATGCAGGCCTGGTGTCACATGTTCGTTCAGACCCTAGTGGGAGCATCACGGGTCTGGTGGGACAGTTTGCCGCCCCGGTCTATTTCAAACTGGAAAGACATCCATAAGGGATTCACCCAGCAGTTCAGTCAACAGCGCAGACACACCAAGTATAGGGAGGAGGTAATGCACATCCGCCAAAGAGACAATGAACCAATGGAGAATTTCATAATACGGTTCAACAAAGAAAGGCTTCAGATTCCGGGTCTGACTGAAGAATTAGCATGTACTGCATTCACCATGGGGGTGAATGACGATGGATTGTTAAGAAAGCTTCATGGTCCCCATGGGTATCCTCAGACCATGGACGAAATGATGACAGTAGCTAAGGCATACGTCAAGCAGGAGAAGTCAATTGCCATGAACCATGCAGTACGGAAGAAGCAAGAGACTACAAAAACAAGTGACAACCAGGACTCCAGAGGCTCCAGAAACAGGGGGCGGTCGGGTCAACCTTATTCCAGAGATGACCGGCGAGACGAACGCCGGGAAGAGCGGAGAGATGATCGTCGCGAGCAGGGGCGAAGATCGGAAAAGTCTCGTGACTCTTATTCCAGCAGAGGAGATACGGCTTCCAAGCCCAAGCTGGATTACCCGGAGCTGATCAAGACGCCATCACAAATACTTGAAACGGAGAACCTAAGGCTGAACACTCCTCGGCCGGTCAAGGACTCTCCGTCAAAAGACAAGTCAAAGTTCTGTGATTACCACAAAGGCAACGGCCATGACACGAATGATTGTTTCCAACTGAAGAGGCAAATAGAGTACTTCGTCAGAACAGGGAAGCTAGCTCATCTGGTTAAGGACACTAAACCGGAAGCAACAACCTGGGAAGACAGGGCGGCTGGCAAAAAGCCCAGGGAGATCAATACAATACGGCCGGAGGCAAGAGGCAGCTCCAAGAGACGATTCGAAACAATTGAGCCGTGGATGGAAACAGTGATGACTGTACCCCCGTACTATAAAGCATTACGAATGGAAGCGCTGGTAATCTCAGCAGCTGTAGGTGACTACAGTATGAAAAGAATCATGGTAGACACGGGCAGTTCAGAAGATATCATCTATGAGCCATGTTTCAGAAGAATGTCAATGGAGGACCAGAAGATGTTAGCACCGGCCCACGGTCCGGTAAAAGGGTTCACAGGAGAATGTATAGAGCCGTTGGGGCAACTGACGTTCCCAGTCACACTCGGCGATGGTTATAAGGAACGAACGATCCTTGTTACTTTTCTGGTGATCCCAGCTACCTCACAGTACAACCTAATCATTGGCCGATACACGTTGGGACGAATAGACGCCCTGGTATCTACAGCCAGGGGCTTTCTCATGTTCCCAACACCACACGGAGTAGCCACGGTGACCGGGGAAAAAGTTGTCGCAGCAGCTGAGGGCGCAGCATGCCGTCAGGCACCTTCCGGTATACGGGGCCCGGAGAGATGGGTGTTGAGCACGAAACACCCAGATCAAACGGTCACCATTGGAGATTCGCTGGCCCCGACCACTCAGGAGAAGTTGAAGCGGCTATTAAAGCGCAACATGGACGTTTTTGCATTCTCACATTCTGACATGACTGGAATTGCTCGGGAAAAGGCAGAACACAAGCTGTCTACCTACCCAAACGTGAAACCAGTCACACAAAAGAGAAGAAGCATGGCTCCAGATAGAAGAGCGGCTGTAGTGCAAGAGGTAAAAAAGTTGGAAGAAGCCGGGATCCTCAGAAAAACCAAGTATCACACATGGGTCGCCAACCCTGTCATGGTTCGAAAGCACGACGGATCATGGAGGATGTGTGTAGACTATAAGGATCTGAATAAAGCATGTCCTAAAGATGCATACCCGCTTCCAGAGATAGACCTCAAGGTCGATTCCCTAGCTCCTTTCCAGTACAAGTGTTTCTTGGACGCATACAAAGGGTATCATCAGATTCAGATGGCTAAGGAGGATGAGGAGAAGACAGCTTTCCACACGGACGCTGGTATATTCTGCTACACCAAAATGCCGTTCGGCTTGAAGAATGCTGGGGCAACGTATCAACGGCTGATGGATCAAGCGTTCGAGCACCAGATCGGCAGGAACCTGGAAGTGTACGTGGATGATCTGGTAATCAAAAGCAAGACTGAAGAGATGATGTTAAAAGATATCGAAGAAACATTTGATACTCTCCGAGAATATAACATCAAGCTGAACCCGGGAAAGTGCTCTTTTGGGGTTGAAGAAGGGAAGTTCCTGGGAGTAATAGTGTCCAAGGACGGGTTCCGAGTCAACCCGGAAAAGGTGGCAGCAATCAGGAATATGCCCGCCCCTAAGACTTTGAAAGATGCCCAAACACTCAACGGGAGGTTAGCCGCCATCAGCAGGTTCCTGGCCAGGCATGCCGAGCGTTCTCTACCATTTATCTCCACACTTAAGGACTGCCTGAACAAGAACAAGTTTAAGTGGACTGAAGAAGCAGGCAATGCATTCGAACAGATGAAAACATTCGTCGGTAACTTGCCCATGCTCACAGCACCTCGTCCGGGAGAAGTGTTGAAGATGTATCTGGCGGCGGGGCACCAAGCCGTCAGTTCAGTTTTACTAGTTGAAAGAAACAAATGCCAGACCCCAATTTACTACATCAGCCGGACACTGTCAGACGCCGAGGCCAGGTACCCTACCTTGGAGAAATTGGTACTGGCACTGGTACATTCATCCCGGAGGCTGCGCAGGTACTTCCAGGCGCACGAAGTGGAAGTCCTCACAAACTTCCAACTGGGACAAATTATAAACAGGCCAGAGGTGTCGGGACGGCTGGCCAAGTGGGCGATTGAATTGGGAGCACTAGATGTGTCGTTTAAAAAGCGAACGGCTGTAAAGGGCCAAGTACTGGCTGATTTCATGACAGAAATCCCGGAAGGAGAAGAGATCAAGGAATCGGTGCCGAGAGTTGAAGATATGCTGGAAGACGAGTCTACTCCGTGGCAGCTATATACGGATGGCTCCTCCAACAGCAAGGGTGCCGGAGCAGGATTATTATTGGTTAGCCCGGAGGGTGCACGGTTCCTCTATGCCCTCCGGTTCGATTTTGAATGCTCTAACAATCAATCTGAATACGAAGCCCTATTGGCGGGACTGCGAGTGGCCCTGGCCATGGGAGCCACCCGGGTGGATGCCCATGTGGACTCACTCTTGGTCAACAATCAGGTGAACGAGTCATATGAAGCCAAGGACGAGTCTATGGCCAGATACCTAGAAAAGACAAAGGAGTTGATGGCCAAATTCAAGCAGGTCACGCTACATCATGTGAGAAGGCACAAGAATGACATCGCTGATGCTCTTAGTAAGCTGGCCTCGTCCGGCCCGGATGCAAACGTCCACACAGAAACTTTAAAGCACCCGTCCACACAGATATCAGAAGTTCACTTGGTGCACGCGGTTGAGGTCTCCTGGATGACCCCTATACATAAGTTTTTAACAGATGGAAGTCTGCCGGAAGATAAAGCCGAGGCAATGAAAATTCGGACCAAGGCCATTCAATATGAAATCCAAGCCGGGGTGCTTTACAGAAAGTCTTACCTAGGGCCATCCCTGAGATGTGTATCCCCTTCGGAAGCCAGGTATTTGATCAAGGACATCCATTCGGGAATGTGTGGGATTCATGCAGGACCCCGGGCAGTGGTAGCCAAGATCACAAATGCAGGATACTACTGGCCCGGGATGCACACCATGGCCGTCGAAGAACTCAGGAAGTGCATTAGTTGTCAAAAGTATGCACCGGTAACGACCAGACCAAAGAACAACTTAATCCCGGTAACAGCAGCATGGCCCTTTCAAAAATGGGGCATTGATTTGGTCGGACCTTTTCCTCTAGCCCCGGGAAAGCTCAAGTACCTGGTGGTAGCCATTGACTACTTTACGAAGTGGGTAGAGGCAAAGCCGTTGGCCAAGATAGAGGCGAGCAACATCAAGAAGTTTTTATGGGAACACATAGTATGCAGGTTCGGAGTCCCCTTGTACCTGGTCAGCGACAACGGGACGCAGTTCGCGGACAAGCACATACAAGAATGGTGCAAAAGCCTGAACATACAGCAAGTATTCACGTCTGTGGCTCACCCTCAAGGAAATGGGCAGGTTGAGAGGGCGAACAGGAGCATACTGGACGGGTTGAAAAGACGCTTGGACCAGGAAGGAACATCATGGGTTGACCAGCTTTCGCATGTTCTCTGGGCCCATCGAACAACACCCAAGACAAGCAATGGAGAGACTCCTTTCTGTCTGACCTACGGATCGGAAGCGATGATTCCGGCCGAGGTGATGCTGCCATCTACCAGATACGCCAACCCCAATGCTGACAATGACCAGTTGTTAAGACTCAATCTTGACGCAATAGAGGCCCGGCGTGATGAAGCCCATATCAAGGAAGCCCGGTACAAGAGGTTGATGGAAAAATATTACAACAAGAGAGTCCGGACCTGCTCATTCAAGCCCGGCGACCTGGTCATGAGGGATAATGAGGCAAGCAGACAACTGCCACCGGGAAAACTAAGTCCCAACTGGGAGGGACCATATGAAGTCATTGAAAGCCTGGGAAAGGGAGCATACCGACTAAAACAACTGGACGGGACGCCGGTACCCAGAAGTTGGAATGCTGCCCAACTCAGAAAATGCTACATGTAACACAAAAGTTCAGGGCTTTAGGCCATTGTAAACATTGACCGGACGGATACCATGACACCCCGGTCAATCAAGTTTTTATTTTTCTTGTTATTCATTACAATTAATAAAACAACGCCGATGATGGCATTTTCAGTACTTATATTCCATTATAAATAACATGCTAGACAAAGCATAATTACAAAAAACGGTAGGGGCAGGACAAAAATCCAAAGCCAATAATAATAATTTTCCTACCAACTATACATAGCGCTATTTTCCTAAAAGCCTTGTTCAAATTGCAAGCATTAAGAACTGCAACCATCCAACATGGCAAACACCTCCGCCGGGGTATATAGCACTTCGCCAGGAGGGTTGCAAGTAGGGGGGAGGACCCAGCACTCCTCATACATCTTCATTAACTGGAGATCAAATGACCTAACCCCCGGGTCCTCATCTGCATGGGAAGGTCCAGCCAGGTCCAATCCCTGATCAATCGCCACTTCCTTCCCCAAAGATATCCAGGGGGACGGTCGATGTCCAGTGCCTCGCCGGTAAACCAAGCCATAACGACCAGGAGCTGGGATACTGGTTGAATGCACTCTGACACCATCTTCGACTCCAGTCAGGTTAGGCAAACCAATGGGGATACCACGATCTCCCCCAATGTCATCTGCAACAACAGGCAGGGGTGGTGGTACAGCCCTTGATCGCCGATGGTAGACCAATCGACACTCCCTTGGGGGAAGAAGCTCAGTGGGCTCATCAGCAGGAAGATGGTGCTCAAGGGTTTGGGATTGACGCTGCAATTCCTTTAATCCTTCCAGAGCATCCAACTCTTTCAGGTACCTTTTGAGAGAGACAAATTTACGTGGCATAATTAAACGAGTTGATTACTTGTACATGATAGGACACCCTGCTTATATAATGTATGAGTGTGACGGTTAAAATCGTCCTTGGGAGTTTAAAAGCACTCTGTAATTATTACACTGGCAAGAGCCGCCTGACACGTGGATGGGACGGTCCAGTTGAAAGAATGACGTCAGCAACATCATTACTAACATTAATGACGACACGACGCTTCGAGATATTGCTCGACAAGTGGCATTTGGCATAATCAAAGGTGAAAAACAAACATTAAATAAATGATTAACAAAACATAATGTTTTATAAAAATCATACAAGGCATCAAAATTCCGGGATTATATAAAGCCCTCCGGGCGTGTCAACATACAAGAACTAGAAGTCAAATAACACAAAAGACAATCATTCGTCATCAGAAGAACTGGCAATAACGGGCTCAAGAATGGCCCGGACATGGGACATGCCTTCATCACCTGTTTGGGACTGCAACTGGGCGAGCTCTTCTAGGGAGTCACTACTTAAGGCCTCCAAGGCCTTAGAGGTTCGTTGCTCAACTTCTTTCTCATGGTCAGTAGCTTCAGGGAGTTTGCGCCCCAGCATCCCGTGACGGTGGCCATGCACGAGGCCATCCTGGTACCCGGACTCCACAGCAGTTCGATAAAAGTCGTTAAGTCTCTGCTGATACTGACCGCCTCCCCTGATGTGGCCCCACGAAGCCTGGAATCCTTTCGATATCAACCAATCCCGGTCCATCTCCAGCACACCGACCCGGGCAAGAGCAGCCGTCAACTGTTCAGAAAAGCTTGCAGCATTTTTGGTCGCAGTCTCGGCTTCAGCTTTTTGGATGTTCAGTTGCTCTAACATGGCATCCCTATCTTCCTCAGCTCTCCGAGCACGAGATTCATAGCCCTCAATCTCGGCAGATAACTGTTGATATCTCTCTTGATCTGCCTTGGCTTTGGAAGCAGCATCTTTCTCCAGTTGCAACTCTCTTTCCAGTTGTTTCACCCGGTTTTCTAATGACGTTAGCAAGCGGGTCTGATTATCATGGGAACGAAGAATTTCCAGCTTCTCATCATTGTGGGTGTTGATCAAACGAGTCTTATCTTGCTCATACTTGTCACGGATTGACGACATCTCGGCAAGCTCCTTCCGGCATTCGGTTAAGGATTGTAACACTCCTTCAGCCTCCACGGATAACTTGCCGTGAGACACATGCATGTCATATAAATCCCCAACATCCGAACGCCAGCGGCGTAACACCTCGTACATAGAAGCAAGTGAACTCACCCCGGATCCTAGGGCATTTTCAGCCAGTTGGGCGTTGTCCAGACCCTGGAGGTAGTGCCGCTCAGCTGGGGGGAAGGCATGGTCAGCCCAGTGCCTTATAATATCCGGACCGATCAGTCGGGTAGATTGAGCTATTTTCCACTTGGGAGTATATTTAGTATCTGGCAGAGAAGGATTCCAATGAATACCTGGAACATAAGCATGAGAGATCATCTTCTCTGACTCCGCAGGGTCCACATTAAACGGTGTCTGCCCGGACCTTACACCCCCAGGGAATGCAATGGGATGATGCTGAACATCGTGTAACAACTCAGTAAAGCTCACCTGGGACATATCCCTAAATGCCTTGCTACTAGAACCACCAGCATACAACCCGGTTAGAACAGTTGAAAGTACGGTGGTGCTGCTGGAAGTCAAAATAGTACTTGAAGAAGCATCCACTAATGGAGCACTGGAAGGCCCGGCCGCTAAGGCAGCAGAAGTTATGATGGTCGAGGAAAAGGTTACACCAACTGATATGGTGTTGTTAGGTTCTTCTACGATCTCCAGACGCGGAGCCGCAACAGGAGACGTGGTAACAGCCGTGGAAAACTCAGCAGCGGGATGAGGAACGGTTGGCAAAGTGACCATCGGGTCATTGACAACTTGCTCGGATACGGTTTCAGTAGCAGGATTGGCCGCTCCAGCTTGTTGTACAGACGTGGTGTCACCCGGAGAAGGAGCCCCTGGAAGCATGAAAACGGATCGTTATATTAGCACGGGAACAATCAAAAGCCTAGCACAGACCCGGCAAGGCAAAAACACTCACCAAGCCTTTCTTCTTTGCTGGCCAACAGCTCACGACGCTTGGCCATGAAAGATGACACATCCGGCATGGTGGCTTTCCTTTTTCGGATTTTCTTTTTCTTCTCACTGGTCGTAGCAACAGGCTCAGCAACGTTGAGAGGATCCGGGTTGAGCGGAGGAGACACGGGTGTCTCGGAGTTCACAAGAGCAGCGGTATCCGGCTGATTACTCGGACTCTGTAAAGGGCGAGCAGGAATCACAAAATACTTCACCGTTTGACTCAGCACGTCTGCCTCGTCGTCTCCCAATAAGCGGTCGTGCTCCTCGAGATGGGGGATGGCTTGCGGGTCTATGGCATCAAAGTAATGCCACTCATCTGCGACAAAATATAACAATTTAAATTCACATCCTTTGCAAACATATTAGAATTATGGAACGAACTTACCTTGGTCTTTTCTCCGGTACTCGGGGTATATGGTATCGTCAACCCAGATCCGGCTCATGCCAACAGCCACAAGGGCTCGTTCCGGAATGTGTGTGCACGGGGTGGGATGATTTACTAGCGCCGTGTACAGCGGAAGCTTCTCAAATACGGCAGGAGCAGGGCTCTCATCGGCAAACCTTGTCTTCCCCTCGGGCGTCTGCACCGGTGCAACAACAGGCAAAACGGCCTCATCGATAAAGAAAAATTTCTTTTTCCAGTTTTTGTCTTGCACATTAGGGGGGAAGTTTTCGATACAAGGAGGTGCACCAGGACGACGATCAAAGGTAAAGTACTCCCCTTTGTAAACGAGAATATAAAAGACTCGAAATACATCCAACTGGGGGGACATTCCCAGTCCCCGGGCACAGAATTCAAAATGTTTCACCTTGATTAAACCTAACGGGTGGAGTTGAGAAATATTCACCTTGTAATATGACAACAATTCCACAAGAAATTGTGTCACCGGTAACCGGAAATGACAGAACTTGAAGAATTCGGCGTACAAAGTAATTTTCCCAGGTTTCAAGGGAAAAGCAACATCAGTAGGACCTGGACAAACAGGATTCCACTCCGGCAGTATACGCCATTCGGACAAGAAAGACTGTAGTGCCGTTACCGACCAACTGGTATGAATCTGGGCAACACTCATGGTGGTTCGTGATGTGCTGGTTTTGGGAGCCATTGTAGGTGCAAATGAGAGGTTCTATACTGTGGAATAAGTTCCCAATGGCAACCAGCTAATTTATAGGTGGTAGTTAGTACACGTTTTCAAAATTTTTTGAAAACCACCCGCCAACAGTCACATCCCTTGAGTTTCTCAGACTGTTGAAACGGCTGAGGTGACAGCTCAGGGTGACGTCATATCACGTGCCTTAACCATGCGGCGCTACATTCTATGAAGATTTTTATTTGGCATACACGTCATTATTTAAAAACAAATACAGCTTATGATTAAAGCCTAGTCATAACCAAACCTGCTTATCACTAGACTTGGGGGGACATGACGAGGTAGGCCCATTCCAGATGGATCGGCCCAACTCCAACTAAAGGCCCACATTGTCTTAAGGCTAGTCCAACGACAGAATAACGCCGAATGGGCCAAGGTGGTCATCTCCCGGGCTATTGATAAGCTCCAACCTCTTCCCCGAACAATAGGGGATGAAGGGTTCAATAGAAGAGATAAGGCCTATCTCCATGAGAACCGTGGACTTAGTTCCTGGAGATAGGCTCAATAAGGCGGTTACGAGAAAGGTTATAAATACAGGTAAAAGGTACGTCAATATTCATTCACTCACAAAAAGCTATTGCTTTACTTTCACCTCAGAAACCTATACTTATTCTCACGCCGGAGGGTGGTCACAGGAAACCCCCCTTTCCTGTGACGAGTCCTAACGGTGCTTTGTTTTGCAGGCATCCGGATATCCCTTAAGAAGGTTGTTTACAATCGGAGCATTTATTCTTGTCTACTCGGAGAGGTATTTACTTCTTCACTTACACATAAGCATACCTGGTACACACATAATTGTTACATACAAAAATTCTTCATAAATCAACACACATAACATTGGAAGTGGGAAACGAACTATATTGAGCTTAGTACACAAGCGCAAGACTCTTCTTATAATGATTCACTGGTACCCTTGACCCATATATTAATATGGAATTTTTTTAACAACCATCTATTTTAACTGAAACTCAAACATAAACCTACAATTTTAGTATTACTTCCCTAATGTTTAAATCACACCAACGCTTTTAAATTACAAAATTTAGATATCCCCTTATTCCAAAGGAACAAATTCATTTTGATATCTTACACAATCTTTGTGATTGACCCATTATGCTTGCTAAACTCCTTATCATTTCGCGCTTTCCATGGTTGTCAAGAATATTGCCCCAACTACCAAGGCCGTCCCTGAAAATCCTTAAAAAAATTCGGGCCTGGGGCGAGTCCAAGGTAACTGATCCTTACTCCTTATTGGGCCAAATTTAAATGAGTTTAAACATCCTTAAACAGGTAAAAAAAAAAATAACTGGCCTCATTAAAACTGAGTTTTAGTGTTTAATTGAATTTAAAAAATATAATATTAATGAGTTTAAGTGTTTAAGAAAATATATCGATTTCTTACCAAGTGAAAATAGAAATGCAACATAAGTTCAACTGTTCAAGACTCAAGCATCAAATTATCAGCTTAGGCTGGTCTGTGATCTGAGCCCTAAAGATGTAAATCACTAAAATCAAGGCTCACAATCAAAGTAAATTGAACTAAAAACTTATTGAATTATCCTGATCATGTGGCCTAGTGGTAAAAGGGTCGGTTCTCTCTTTGGGGGAGCCGGATTCGATTCCTACGGGAGGCATGTGATGGATACCCTCACCCTTGTGGTGGGGTAGGTGGTTGGGAAGTGATGGAGAGACCCTTGACCCTTGTGGTCATGGGTTCGACTCCTGATTCCTCCAGGTTCTACCGGTTCACTACCGTCGTGCCTTCGGGCGGGTTTGTGGGCCGGGTTTTCCCTGGAACAGGAGACGGGTGGGCCGAAGGGCTCTGTCCGTACGAACTAGAGGCCGTCTGGGGCCCCTTTCGGCCATTGGGGGCCGCGTACAGAGTACCCGACAATACTTTAGTTGATCATTCAAAAAAAAAAAAAAGCTTATTGAATTTTTCAGACAAAATTAATTGAATTATTAAATCCTACACAGACATAATTACATAAAAGCATTTTATTAATTTAGTTGACTATTCAACCTATCTTTTGGATCATTCACAATTTACTTTCTTTCTTCCCAAGACAAACAATACATTACGCATCCATACCTGCAACTTTATACTTCCAACTTACTTCTAATAAGCTTCACCCTAAATCCAAATACGCCACAACAGCTTATTAATAAAATCAAAACCTTCATTCCCGGCTTCATAACCATCCATATATATAAATTAAAAAATAAAAATCCGGGCCCTCGGTGATGTCGGGCCTGGGGCCGTCGCCCTCATCCCCCACCCTCATCACCGGCCCTGCCAATTACCTTTTTCCAGTCTTTTGATCTGTTAACTTCGTTTATAACTTGCAACGCTCCACGATATGATGATATGCTGTTCTGAAACGGAATCCTCCAAATAAAAATACGCCACCAGCTTGATTACTCGACGACACATGCAACTAGCAAATGATCTGCGTTTTCCTCTATTATACCTCATCAACCGCACACCTGATCTTGAGTCACGACCCTACCACGTTTGAGGAGGGCTGTCTTCACAGGTATCCGATTGACACATGCTCTCCAAGCGAATTATTGAACCTTCGGTGGCACCTAATTATTCCTAAATTCCCATTCGCAATCGGGTTAGTTCATGGGTCAACGGGTCAGCAGGTTGCGGGTGTACAGGGGTAAAACCGTAATTAAACAGTTGGTTTTGGGTGTGGGAATATGGAATTACTATACATATTAATTTCTAACTGTCGGTACAACAGTATTGTTCCACCTCTTCCTGTTTCCCTCCACACGATTTCCCACTCCTTTCGATTAAACATCGTTTCCTCCTCTGCTAATCCTCTTCTGTCTTTCATTCTACCTTCTCATCATCCCCTTCCTTCTCCTACCCACAAATCCCCATCCTTCTACCAACCCATTACAGGACATGCTCCACCAACCGCTACGTTCCTCCCCCAACTTGGTTGCCAACGTCTTGTGTGCCGCCGCTGTATGCTACCTGCTTGGCTTGCCGTCTCCGGCCGCCGCCCCGCCTCCGCCCGCCGTCCCTCTATGGCTGATGTAGCTACCACCTTTAATATAGACTTCATTCATCTCTAAATTAGGTTAGCCCTTCTGTTTTGTTTTTCTCTATTCCCCCCTTTGCTATATTCTTTTGTTTATGTTGCCTTACACTAAGTGTGTTGTTTGCACTCATGAAGAGTTGTTGATTTATACATAAAACCACCCTTAAAAAACCCTTATTTTTGACTTTTGTTAAAGTCAAAATTGGCCTTCCATAGAGGAGGGGTCAACCAACCTTAAAAAAACCTTGGTCCCCTCTTAAATACCCTCATTTCATCTTGGTGAAAATCATGTACAAACTAATAAATAAAGTTGATATGTTTTACTGTCTCAGATCTACGTAAATGTGAACAACCAAGACAAAGTGGGTCACTCCTATACAAATTTAGAACTACAGATATAATAATAATAATATTCTCTTACGTGCACTAACTTTTGACTTCAATGGCCTATATAATCTTGCCTTAGAGTTTTAGTACCATATATATATATAAACTCCTTCGTTTTATTTTTTGCTGTTTAACGTCATAATGAGATGGATTTGATGTTATTTTTGCAGTGTTTATTTCGCTTCAGCCTACAATACCTAACTTTTCTGTTTCGCTTTTGAAAAGGAGACATTGTGTTTTCCTTCAGGTATGCGTTCTCCAACCTTTTTCCTCATGTTTACGTCTACCGCTTAAGAATTAACGATCATTGTGCCTCAGGTCAGCTCTGTTCTATGCTGCGACTCAGCTGCTTTCCTCAGTGTATCTGCTAAAATGAATCCGACATCACCTCCTGCTAAGTGGCAGAGGGCTTACGGTTCGTACGAAATTGGTGAATCTTCACAAAGTGGTCGACTACGAAGGGTACCAAGAATGTCCGCATCGGCTGCGGCACTTCCTGCATATTCTGATTGTGGAGATTGTGTTTGCGTCTGCGAATTTTGCAGCGCTATGTTCTGGTTTGATGAAAGGCTTCTTTATGCTTCGCGCTCCAATCATCCAAGATATAATCACTGCTGCAAAGCAGGAACTGTTGCGCTGCCATTTCCTCTTCAGCCAACGGATAACATTAGACGCTTATTTGACGACTCCGGTTTCATGGAAAAAATTAGACTTTATAATAGTATGTTTGCTATGACGTCCTTCGGTGCACATATCGACGAAAAGATTAACGATGGTCGCGGGCCTTATGTCTTTAAGGTATCAGGTCAGATTTCCCATTGGATTGGCTCTTTATGCCCTTCCCCAAATGAAAAGCCACGATTTTTGCAGATGTACATTCACGACACACAAAACGAGTTAGCCAACAGGCTTAGCATTTCGGTGACGCGGATCACCACAACCTTTCACCGGATATTGTAAGTATTCTTAGTGATACTTTGAAGTCTACTAATGAATATGTTCGTGTCTTCAAAAATGCTTTCGAGCTATGCAGTACAGAGGCTGCCCCAAACTTTAACATTCGCCTTTATAACAATGTCCCAGACAGAAGATACGCTGCTCCTACTGCTGCTACATTAGGTGCTATTGTACATGGTGACGACACAAACGCTAGCGCTTACGACATTATTCTTCATACAAAGGATGGTAGACCTCAAAGGGTAAGCAAACTCCACCCATCGTATATGCCATTGCAGTATCCGTTGCTTTTTCCTTTCGGTGAGCAGGGTTGGTCTCCTCGACTTCACCGGCGCGTTGTTGGTTCTACACAGGACCAAAGCCTTACGGTCAACGTGTATTACAGCTATCAAATTCACGATCGTTATCGCATCTACTCTCATCTCTTGAAAGGTGGTAGACTTTTTCAGCAATACTTAGTTGATGCGTACATTTGTATTGAACAAGGCCGCCTAGATTATGTAAACACAAAACAAAATTTGTTGCGTTCTGAGTATGTTGCTGGCATGTATGACGCTCTTTCAAAAGGAGATACCGAATCTCGCTCGATAGGGAAATGCATATTCTTGCCTACCTCATTCATAGGTGGTCCGCGATACATGTATAAACATTATCAGGACGCACTTGCAATTTGTAGAGTTCATGGTAATCCGCAATACTTCATCACGTTTACGTGTAATGTTAAGTGGCCAGAGATTACTAGGCACCTGAAGAAGGTTAACTGTTTGCACCCAGAAGACCGTCCAGATATCATATCCCGTGTGTTCCACATGAAGGTTATAGAATTCTTAAAATTTATTAAAGAAGATAAGACATTCGGGGATGTGGCTGCATGTTAGTATTCCTCCTACTTTTTCTGCTGGTATTTCTTCTACACTTATTGGGAATAACATTGTTATCTGTTTTTTTTCAGACTTATATACCATCGAGTTTCAAAAAAGGGGATTGCCGCATTGTCATACTCTCATATGGGTTACTGGTCAGTACAAAATACGAGATGCTTCTGATATTGATTCATACATCACAGCTCAGCTTCCTGATCCTTGTATAGAGGCTTCTCTGTATAAAATCATTACTGAATGCATGATTCACGGTCCCTGTGGATTACTAAATCCTATTAGTCCTTGTATGCATGACGGAAAATGTTCAAAGCGGTTTCCAAAAGCTTTTGAATCCGTTACCAGATTTGATATGGATGGTTATGCTCATTATAAAAGGCTTCAAGGCCAATATCACAAACTGAGAAATGGCATTCAAATTGATAACGGTTACGTCGTCCCATATAACAAACGATTGTCTAGCCGCTTTAGCGCGCATATAAATGTAGAGTATTGTGGCCGGAATATGATGATTAAATACCTCTTTAAATACATCTCAAAAGGAGCAGACCGTGTTAGATTTGCAATCTACAAAGCTGAGCAAAATTTTGCTTCATCATCAACGTCTACGCCTCCTATAATTGATGAGGTAAAGAATTTTTTGGACGGAAGATTTATTTGCCCTCATGAGGCGTCATGGAGAATTTTGAATTTTGATATTCATGAAAGGCATCCTGTTGTTCAGGTCCTTGCTGTTCATTTGGAGAACATGCAGAATGTTACTTTTAGAGATAACACTAGCCTTCAATCCATTATCGACAACCCGTCATTTGGAAAGACGACTTTAACTGAGTGGTTACTTTGTAACAGCGCAGATTCAACTGGATGGGATCTCACTTATACTAACTATCCCTCTAGATATCGTTGGGATGCCTCCGCAAAAACTTGGTTTGAAAGAAGCCAAATAGGAACAGGCGCAATTGGCCGCCTTGCATATGTTCATCCAACCTTTGGTGAACTCTTTTATTTACGTATGTTGCTTTCGCATCAAAAAGGTTGTAAATCGTTTGCTGACATACGTACGGTTTCAAACTTTACCCATACAACTTTTCGTGCAGCGTGTGATGCATTGGGTTTGACAGGCGATGATAAAGAATGGCAAACAGCTTTTTCCGAGGCTTCTACCTGGGCTACATCTGCTGAATTACGCTCTTTATTCTGTCACATTCTTCTCTTTTGTGAGGTAAGACAGCCTTTGTTTTTATGGGAATCTCAATGGAAACAAATGGCTGATGATATTCTCTTATCTCTTAATTCCGCATCCCTGAATCCTGGATTCTATGTGAATGATTATGACCTGCAACAACATTTGCTTTTGGAAATTGAAAGACTTTTAAACTCTGCTACTCCATCTAAATCTCTCCAAGATTTTGGACTCCCGTTACCTTCCGCATCAAGCCTTGCAACTTTAAATAACCGACTTCTAATGGAAGAGACAAGCTACAACAGAGCCACATTAGCCGCACAACATTATCAAATGCATTCCTTACTGAATACAGACCAAATTCAGATCTACAACGCTGTCAAGGATTCACATTCCGCTAACTCACAGGTGTTAATATTTGTTTACGGGCATGGAGGAACTGGAAAGACTTTCTTGTGGACTACAATAATAACTTTATTTAGATCAATTGGACAAATCGTCTTAGCAGTTGCAGCATCCGGGATTGCATCTCTTTTATTACCATCAGGTCGCATTGCGCACTCAAGGTCGCATTGCGCACTCAAGGTTTAAGATACCTATAGATCTAACAAACAAGTCTAGCTGCCATATAAAAAAAGGAACTCAACTTGCTGGACTTCTTAAACAAACTGCACTTATAATATGGGATGAAGCGCCAATGAGTGATCGGAGATGCTTTGAATGTTTGGATAGAAGTTTGCAGGATATTCTTGAAGATGATACTCACATTTTTGGCGGAAAATCTGTGCTTCTTGGTGGCGACTTTCGTCAAACATTGCCAGTAAAACCCGAAGGTTCACGTTCTGAGATCATTGATTCCACGCTACCAAAATCCTACCTATGGCCATCTTTCAAAGTATACACATTGTCTGAAAACATGCGCTTAAAGGATTTGACAGATAACACAGGCTCTACACAGGCCTCTAACGAGTTTGCTTCATGGTTACTTTCTATCGGTGACGGCTTGATAGGAGAACCTGATGTAGAAGATCCAGCTGATACGAAAATTGTTCACATACCATCACAGTTCTTAATTGCATCGGTGGAAGACAGTCTTGAGTCTCTTATTCGCTTTGTATATGATGAATCAATACTCGCTAATCCATGTGCTGAAAATTTGTCAAACAGGGCAATTGTGTGCCCAAAGAATGATACAGCCGAAGAGATAAATAATATCATTTTAAATATCACTCCTGGAGAAACCAAGTCATACAATAGTCATGATAACATGGTACCTCATATGCAAAACGCCGGTGACTGTGAAACTTTATACCCGCAGGAGTACTTGAACGTGTTAGGTTTCCCTGGCATCCCTCCTCACAAGCTTCATTTAAAAGTTAATACCCCTGTCATGTTACTTCGAAATATAAATCAAACTTTAGGTCTATGCAACGGTACACGATTATTAATATCACAGTTAATGCCTACAATAATTGAGGCATACGTGATAACTGGTACCTCAGCAGGTCATCGTGTCTATATACCAAGAATAAAATTTGTACACAACAACAAAGATTTGCCTTTTGTATTTACAAGTCGCCAGTTTCCGTTGAAAGTCTGTTACGCAATGACAATAAATAAAAGCCAAGGTCAGTCTCTCAAAAAAATTGGTATTTACCTTCCGCAACCAATATTTACTCATGGCCAATTATATGTTGCCCTTTTGCGTGCTACATCTCCAAACTCACTTAAAATGCTTATTAAATCCGACGATTCCAATTCTGCTGAAAGAACAAAAAATGTTGTCTTCTCTGAATTGATGCATCTGATCAGCAACAATCAGGTTACCATCAATATATTGGTCTTATTGCTGTGACATGTTTTTTTATTTTACTTACTGTCAGTAATTTTTTTTATACATTTCTATAATGCACTCACTGACACTTCAAATATGTTTATTCTTTGTCTTTAAATCTACAGAAACAATGAACACACATGAAGATAGAAAGTAAAGTAAAGTAAAGGAAGAACAGCATGAAATTCCAATTTCAGGGAAGTACATTGTACTATAATATTGAACTTCTTTGTTTTCTTACCTACATCATTGGAACATACCTGTATATTGCCTAATGTTCTTGCTTCTTGGCTTTAGCATTAAAACTTTGCACATATAAATTTGATCTATTCATGATCACCAACTTAGGTAAAAGTTTGAAAAACTATAAAACGAACTGTTGTGGCTAGCAAAAACACTGAAGTGATTCTTTTTTATAATTAATTTTTAAATGGTTTGTTGGTATTAAGTTTATAATAGTAGTTCAGCAGGTTTTCAAATCGTTCTAAACGTTTCCAGCTTTATGTCGTTGATTTCAGGTGAACATTGTTGAACTCGCTGACCATGTCACGTATGCGCTGCCCATTGGAATAAGAGAATAGATGGTTGACAACGGCGATAGCACTTCAACAATATTGCCTCTGTACTTTAAAATGTTATACTTTGTTCTACAGACTAAGACAAGTTGGTGAGAGACGAGTAAAATAGAATCATAATATATCGATTAACTTAAACGTAAACTGCAGTGATGTTGATAAGCTATTGGCCACGTCCCCGCGCAACGCGCGGGTTGTTTTTTTCTAGTTTGAATGAATACATATCAAATAATGAATACAATAGTGATACAGATGCCAAAATTTAATGCTTAATTTTATAACTATGATTGAAAGTAAAGTCAAAACAATATAAAAGAATTATATATCAGTTGTCATATCTACATTTCTTATTATCATATATAAATTAGACCAACAAATCAGAAATAATATTAAAAAGTTATTAATATGCTAAATTACCAAAACAATTTCTGATCATACTCTTCCCCAAGAAGTCAGCAAAAAAATCTATGATGATAAAACGAAAGTCAAGATCAAAACTGTTGCATATATGACTAGTTCTGTGTTACTACCGAAACAGCCTTGGCACGGATCTTTTAGGTATTTTTCCTTCAAGTTTGAGCCTTCTGTACGCTTCACGAATGTGACACGGCCTAATTGGTCCTGTCTCCTTTCTCTCAGTCATCACCGTCCTTGCTGAAATGATATTATGATAATAAAATTTCACTCATTGAACAAATCTAAGTAGGTTGTGTATATGAGAACATATGTGTCAAAGTGCATGCAATTGCGAGTGTACCTGTTTCAACAACTTCGCCAACAAAAATCTTTGCAATTCCGGATACCACAATAGTCATCGGCATTGAAATTTTTGCACTTCCTGTAATGCTGGTTAATAACTACATTCATACCACATCATAACAAACATATATTAGATTCCATTTTGACTCGCGAGTTGTGACCCAACTCAGTCTGCAGTTAACTATGTGTGCGTGTGAAAGGGCGAGAGAGAGACCTACCCTTCTCATGTTTGATTTCTGAAATCCGGATCTTCGGAAAGATTCATACCTACTCATCTGTTCCTCAGTGAACTGAGATAATATTGATCTGAAACACGTATATTAGTGAAGAACCATAGATTAGTAATGCAGCTAGTAGTATCAAACAAGCAAATGCCCATCTTGGTTCTAAAAATGTGAGGCGCTTTGAGGCGTTTAGGTCCCAAAAGCCAAAGCGAGGCGTTGCTCTATGTACAACAACCGTTATATCAAGTAAACCATTCATAATTTTTTATCCCACTGGTTCATTTTACTCAGTCTCCTACAAATACTAACTTTGACCAATTTGACCCAAATGTGCACGAAGCGTGACTTTAAGGCCTGAGGCGTTTTCCAACTGCCTCGCACCTCAAGTGTGCTTTTTAAAACCAAGACGCACATAACCTATGTGAAGTACATTGCACAAATAATCAGTTATTAAACTCACTGCATCTTAGCCATTTTATCAGGGTCCCCTGAGGACGGAAACTTTCCAAGTTCAACATCCATGTTTTCCTCTTCTTCTTCGTCATCGTCATCTTCTTTGGTCTTATTAGCTGCAGATGTTGAGCCTTGCTTAACTCTTGCTCTTGGTTGGTTTAAAGGATTCATATGACTTTCCACATCATAGCCTTGTGAGTTGATGCTCGGTTGTGCTGCCATGGCTTGAGCTTCAGTGCCATCATTGGTGTAGGGAGTATCAGGCGGCGAATCATCTATTTCCTCAAATGCTGCTTCAAAAGGATCCTTTGATTGCTTCATGGGACTTGATAAATTCCAAATATGAAATCTTTTTGCTCACCTATAGATACAGATGTAGACATACATTGGCTAGATAATAATATTCATAATAATAGTCATATGGTATGAATGTATGATGACACATTCAAATGCAATGGGACCCATAAAATCCAATTGTCAAATGAACATACAAAAGAGGGTCCCGCCATACAAACCTAACAGTGTACACCGGCGTGCCTGTCACATCTTACGTGCCAAATCAACCCTGCCGTAATAGGGCGAAAAAGGCCATCAAGTCGTACAACTATGTCAGTGTCACATGAGTCATTTCTTTGCTAACAAAAATCTTCATACGGTACATATGGCCATTTTCTCTAGGTTAGAAGTCCCATATGTGCCATACGGCCCGTATGACACGTAAGTAACTTCTGGATAGTGTGTAAGCGTTTGTTTAATAATAATAATAATAATAATAATAATAATAATAATAATAATAATAATAATAATAATAATAATAAACTAGGGCTAACAAAGACGATGAAACCTACAATGGCGATTAATTTAATTTAGCAGGAACTCTCATTATCCTCAAAACCATATTATAAAATCCAAAAACCTAATTACGAATTGAATATTAACATGATCAAATCCATGATTCATAATAACAACATTGAAATAGGCAGATTATATAAAATTATGAGGTCAAGTGTATCATCCAACCCTATTATAATTATAATTGTAATTAAAAGCGGAAACAGATGATGGATGGATGGATGGATATACCTTCTGCTTCTTTTACATAGAGTCTGTTACGGACGCCGGAAAACAGGATGCTTATTATTATAAGAAGATAACTAAATTACAATAATCATCCCTGGATAATACACAAACATGTGATTTTAGAAAATATATATTTTTTTTTCAATCTGTACAAAAAATATATTATCACGTATAACTTGCATTTATATCATGTAAATAAAATTTATGATTTGGTTTTAGCATGTATAACTTGCGTTTTAGCATTTATAACTTGCGTTTGATCAAATCGTTATCAGGTATAATTTGCGTTTCTAAAACGCAAGTATATCCTCAGTAAAACGCAAGTTATCAACCCATCATTTAAAAAAAAAAAGTATAGCAATATGGTATGCAAATGAAAGAGGATGAAAACCTTGTTTTTATGGTATAGTTTTTTTTTATATATAATGTCGTATGAAAAAGTTGTGGTCATTTAAAAAATGGGGGTGAAACTTTAATGACGCAATAAAATTACGATCGTGCCTCTGATTATCTAATTTAATCCATGGCTAATATTGCTTCTTATCCTTCTCACGCTAATCTTCTTTTTACGTTAACCTCACCCATGTATAAACATAACACACTTTTTAAAAAGTTAGATACTATAATAAAGAGGATATTGACGTAACTTGTTGCCCGCTTACCCATTATTCAATTATAACTAATTCTAGAATAAAAAAAATAATAAAATTACTCAATTCCTTTGTAAATTATAACACATCTATACGTTATAAAAAAATGCTATTCTTTATATATATTTACTAGTTTATCTTTAGAAACTTCACATGATATACAAATCTAATATAAATTGATAAAATGTATCTATCTATCTATCTATCTATCTATCTATCTATCTATCTATCTATATATATAAAAAGAAAACGTATATGCTGACGTGGCGTGCAATAGAGGCCTCAACCTTCCCTTGAGAGTGCCACGTGGCATCATAATGGAGAGTTTTTGGTGTTTTTGAATTGTTTCATTTTTTAATTAAATTGAGTTATTTTAGGAAAAAAGAATTTAAAAATAAATTTAAAATTTTCTCTCTCATATTTCCTCCCATAATTTTTAAACGTTTATATCTTTTATATACGGGATTTTTTAAAGAAAAAAATTACACCAAATTAACGAGCGTTTTATTATCTTTCCAACGAGTACCATAGTGCTATATAAAAAACGGAGAAAAAATCGACAATTTTTTTGGGGTTTCGTTCATACAGGAAAAAAACACACAAAGTGTTCATGTTATCGTAAAATTAGATTTTGTGGGGAATATGAGTTATTACTTATTAGAATACTATGAACATGCAATAATTGAGAGATTTTGTGGTTAGTTAACTTGAGCCATTTGCAATAGGTTATCACGTAAAATTAGATTTTTCAACCCCGGGACCCTCCCGAGGTAATCAGCTAGTATATATATAAAAGAAAACGTATATGCTGACATGGCGTGCAATAGAGGCCTCAACCTTCCCTTGAGAGTGCCACGTGGCATCATAATGGAGAGTTTTTGGTGTTTTTGAATTGTTTCCTTTTTAATTAAATTGAGTTATTTTAGGAAAAAAGAATTTAAAAATAAATTTAAAATTTTCTCTCTCATATTTCCTCCCATAATTTTTAAACGTTTATATCTTTTATATACGGGATTTTTTAAAGAAAAAAATTACACCAAATTAACGAGCGTTTTATTATCTTTCCAACGAGTACCATAGTGCTATATAAAAAACGGAGAAAAAATCGACTATTTTTTGTGGGGTTTCGTTCATACAAAAAAAAAACACACAAAGTGTTCATGTTATCACGTAAAATTAGATTTTGTGGGGAATATGAGTTATTACTGATTAGAATACTATGAACATGCAATGATTGAGAGATTTTGTGGTTAGTTATCTTGAGTCATTTGCAATAGGTTATCACGTAAAATTAGATTTTTCAACCCCGGGATCCTCCCGGGGTAATAAGCTAGTATACCATAAAAGGAATAGGATATTTCTTTCAGAAGGAAAAAGAAATTTGTAAATGATCAACACTCGATAACTCATAAAACCTACTTTTAATTCTACGTGTGCATCTTTTGCTCGAGTGAAGTCTCTGTACAACTTTGTCTCTTATTAATATCAAATGATATGTCGTGATGATAATGATAGGCGATTATGATGTTATGAGCATATGTGAAAAAATGACATACTTATTCAATCTTTATTATGAATATACAATCGATCACCCTAAGTGACACTGAATAAAAGAATCCCTATGTAAGCAGTGAAGATCTATTTTGATGATAAATAAAATGATCTAACTCCTATCGACTAAAAAGATTGTATAATGGTAACTTTTCATGTCTCTTTACTAATATCTCTACTAATACATAATTTAAATATCTATTTCAATAATCACCACATATTAGTCGATTTCAAAGTACATACATTAAAAACGATCTAAAAGGCGTGCATGGTTGGGTGACTAATTATCACTTATTAGCTAGAGATTTTCCTAGCGTCTAAGAATCTAGGCTACATCTAAACGACTTAGCAACCTTTGTTATCAATGTTCATAGCAACACCAATCAAAATACAAAAAAAAAAAGATTCTTACCAAACTGACTACACCTGTAAATATATAAGTAGTTAGCAGGTTCTTATATGTGATAGTAGGTTCAAAAACATATATACTATCTTAACATGATTAGTGACTTGTGTAAACATGATTAATGAATTACCTGAACACATTGTGTTTATTTTAATTTTTTTTTTGCATGAACAAAAACCCATTAAAAAGTCGTTTTTCCCATATTTTGTATACCACTATAGTACTCGTTGGAAAGATAATAAAACACTCATTAATTTGATGCGGATTTTTTTAAATGTGGTATATAAAGGTTATTAACGTTTAAAAGTCGTGGAGGAAAATGCATGTGTCATGCACAAGAAAGAAAAAAGACTTTTGAAGAAAAATCAAGGAGATGGTCTCATAAGTGCAATGTATTACATGTAAGACCCAACCCATTATTAAGCAATTTGTTAACAACTAAATCAATTTTATGGTCCCAGATTAGCGTATATATTTTTTTAAACCATATTTGCACGCCCGGATCCTTGGAATATCCGCACATGATATTATTAATTCGACATCTCTAAGCTTGACTTTCATACACATTACATATGTACAACATCATTGTTGTTTTACTAAAATGTCCTACACGGCGTGTGAAGACGAAATCTTATCTTGGTCTTAGGTGTGTTCGGTTTCATGCTTGATTTGTTTCGCATCCGGTTCTACTCCTTAGACGTGCCTACCACAAATACACACGATAAATGATTAGTAATTGGGATTAACGGGTCAAATCATTTCAAAACAACAAACTAATTTTTTTTGTTCATAAACCACGCCATAAGCTACGGTTCTCAACCCGTAGCTTACGGTTCAGATAACCTGATCAGTTTGCTCACTATGAACCGTAGCCTACGGTTGTGACATTCCTGAATACTCTGAATCGCCTGCATAAACGATCACAATTCCTCGATATTTTCCCAACCTTTGGTTGGACTTTTACTTAGTTTCTCGACCATCCCAAGGAACCTTGGGGGACTTGTTTAACATTGCTATAACATGTTCTAAGGGTACCAAGTCTCATGTTTGGGTACACTTTCAGTTCTTTAAACATTTATGTCATTTTACCCGTTTGACCCATTAAGGGTTTTAAGTTAATATGCATATAAGTAAACCAACCTTCTTGCTGTCAACAACTATTTACTGACAAAACAGTCGCCAAAACCACATCAAACATGTTCGTAAAAATCTATAAAATTACCGAGCGTCCTTTATGTTGTAAAACAACTTCTGACCGAATATTGTGTCGAAACTCAATGGTTAAGACCTCATAACAGCCTCTGCCATTAGCGGACGTGTTGCTGTCAACAACTAATTTATTGACAAAACATCCCTGAAAACCACGTCAAACGACTTTAGAAAAATCTATAAAAATTACCAAACCTCCTTTATGTTGTAAAACAACCTCTGACATAATTTCGTGTAGAAACGCAATGGTTAAGATCTCGAAACAGCCTCTGCAATTAGCGGACCTGTTGCTGTCAACAACTAATTTATTGATAAAACATCCGCAAAAACCACGTCAAACGACTTTAGAAAAATCTATAAAAATTACCAAACATCCTTTATGTTGTAAAACAACTTCTGACCGAATTTCACGTTGAAACGCAATGGTTAGGACCTCGAAACAGCCTCTAACTCATTTGACCTGTTTATTTCAATTCTCAATTATAATCTTACTAATCTTGGGCCCAAGTGACATCCACCTCGCTTGACCCATTTGTCCCATTTATAAATATACCCGTTTATCTATCTTTAGGCGTCCTATCCCAGACTAAACAATTTTTCTTTCATTTGGATGATTCTAACCCATGTTGAGTTAGAATCCAACATTCCCATAATTCATTTTATGCAAAGCTTGCCGGTTTTTAACCAACATCATAGAATCCATATTTTCTTGCATTTACACAATCATTTAGTTACTAAGAGACTTATCTATACTATTATACTAGTGGGGAACCCGCGCGTTGCTGCGGGAAGACAATTTGTCTCGCGATATTCGTTACTGTTAGTTTATCGATTCTCTCATGATATATTGTGTAGTATTTGATTTTAAAGGTGTGCTAGATCTAGTAAATATATTGTTAATGGATTTTATTTTTAAGATGGTTCTTGGACTTGTAGAAAATAAATATAAACAAACTATTAATTAGTTAACAAACTACTAACTTGATTGAGAAGACGACAAAAAATTATGCCATGGTGTCATTACTGGTCAATATCATATTGCCATTACTGGTAATATTGTTTTTATATGTTTTATAAAACTTTATTTGTAACTTTTAATAAGACAAACAAGTTAAGTGGTTTTTAGTTGTTAAATAAATATCTATTTAACCCATTTGTGAAAAATGGGTTATTACCCAAGATTTAACAACCACATATTCTTTGCATTCATAACCAATATATATTAATGCATCGTGCATTATGCCTCTACAATTGACATATATAATCAAATCAATAGAGTTGTATAATGCGTCTCCGGACCAAGAAAAAAAACAAGAACTGAAAATATTACCGAATTGAAAATCATGTACACGTTAGGGCTTAAATAGTATACATGATACCAAATTAAAAATCTACTTATGGATTTCTACCTTGTAACTTGAGCCATCTCACATTGAATATGACCTTATTAACTGTTTTCCCCTCCATTTTTACCAACAATATTAATAAACATTTCCATATTTTTATTCATCTCTACCTTCTAAATAAAAAAAAATCAAAACATTTCAAGCTCCGGATGAACCAGACCGGAATTCAATTTTTTTTTAATAAAATCTCAATTACTAATTCATTCAATTTGAGTGAAAAAACAATTGGCTTTTAAAGAATTTTAATAGTATTTGAGATTAACAATAAAAGAGAAACGACAGACAATTAAAATCGTTGGCCTCCGTTTGCAATACTTACGTAACCAAGCAACCCTCACCCCATCACCTTCTATACTCAAATTATGATTATCAACCAATAATGGGAACAAGTTATGCTACTAAAATTTTGATTGATTATTAGATAGCTATAATAAAACAACATTTTTTTTTAATTTAAATCCTACCATACAAAAATCATTAAAAAAAATACAACATAACCAATTTTGCAAGGGAAATAAGGTGGGTCTGAATAAAAAAAAAAGTAATCTAAAATTGAAGAAAAAATTTACACAAATCAGTAAATGTGTCTAAAATTGTTCTTTCGTATTTTATGTATATACATCACAAAGAAAATGGTATGTATTTATTACTTGAATTGTGAATGGAGATGGATTAGATTGATTGTGATTTCTAATCACTTTTGATTCCAGTGGCTATAACAGCAACATATATGTGACGGTTATATTTTTACATTGTTATGTAAACGTATTGGCACAAGGCGAGGTTAGACTATGGATTCAAAGTGGAAAAAAAAAAAACGAAGAGCAACAAGAAAACTCGTGCTAATGAAAATAACAATCTAGTAGCAACTAACGTACAAGTCATATAAACATGAGAAGAAGACTCTAGACATCATGTATGGAAAGAAAGAATAAAGGAAAAGAGAACTTTATTTATTAATATGTTTCATATACCAATTTTTTTTTGAACGGCCAAATTTCTTCTAATGTTAGTTATTAGTGGGTATTGAACCCATGACCTCCATGTTAGTACAACAAGTTAGTTACCAAATAAAGGACCACTATTTATGCGTCTATAAACATTGAAAGATATGTAAGTTATGTACGTGAAGAGTCACCGCATTATTTATATACCATATACATGACCACTATTTATAAGATTATAATATTGATACAAACGTAATAAAGACATGGAGGTTATGAATGTAAAAATTCACTACATTATTGTTAATTTCCTCATCAATTTTATAATTATGTTTAAATTAATTTCTTCAACAATTTAATATTTAGGTAGAAAGACAATTTTACCGCTAAATGACTTACAAACATTGTACTATAAGCAATAAATGTTGTATTTACTTAATACCAAAATGTTTGCTATAGAATTTGGTACAAAAATGTTTGCTTATGGATTTTTATACACGGTTTTTGCTATGAAAATGTTAATTACCATTTTTGCTAGGTATTTTTAACTATGGTCTTTGCTACAAATTTTAGACACGAATTTTTTTATGCAAATTTATTAACTTGTTATTTTACATTTCTCGTGGGTTTAATATTATTTTGTTTACAATAGTATCTGAATTCATTAACTATATATAAACACAACTCCAAAATTAATGATAAAAGAATTAGCCGTGAAAAGAATATGAATGTATGTATATGTGTGATTATAGTAAAAACTCAGTGGTTTACATTACAAGTAAAACATAGTATTTAAGCAAGAAACTAAGAATTAAGTGACTTCAAAAACAAACCTAGTACTAATGATTCTAAATTTAATAACTTGTTAGGCAGAAGAAATGTCAGTTTCATTAAATCTACCTTGTTTTGCTGGCAACATGTAATACATGGTTTCACCACTTGATCTTCATGTATCATACTTTTCAGCCTGTTTGCGCTCCTTCAAATATGATTTTAAGATTGCTAAAACAAAGAGCAACAAGAAAACTCGTGCTAATAACGTGTTGGAAAATAAAAATATAGTAGCAACCTACATACAAGTTATATAAACATGAGAAGAAGACTCTAAACATCATGTATGGAAAGAAAGAATGAAGGAAGAGAGAACTTTATTCATTGATATGTTTCATATACTAAATAAAAGACCACTATTTATAAGGCTATAAAAATTGAAAGATATGTAAGTTATGTATGTGAAGAGTCACCCCATTATTTAGATACCAAATAATATTTATAAGACTATAACATTGATACAAACATAATAAAGACATGGAGGTTATGAATGTAAAGAGTCACCACATTATTGTTAATTTCTTCATCAATTTTATAATTATGCTTAAATTAATTTCTTCAACAATTTAATAGTTGGGTAGAAAGACAATTTTACCCCCTCAATGACTTCAACAAGCATTGTACTATAAGCAATAAAGGTTGTATTTACTTAAATTTTACGAGTATCCTTCACTCATGCTTTATAATATAGTATATAGATATAGATATAGATATAGATATAGATATAGATATAGATATAGATATAGATATAGATATTGTAATTACTTAAATTTTGTAGTCATCCTTCCTAAATGCTTTATAATATAGTATAGATATTGATATTTGCCAAAGAAAATATAAAATTCATGATGATAGAAAAGTACTAAAGAGTCAAGAATCAAAATTAAGGGAATAAAAACATAAAGAGACAACACGTATTGAATCTTATAAACAACATATAGCAAAATGCTTGATACGTATAAAAATTGGCACTTAAAACAAAAATCACCTCTGATTTTGAAAATCTTTATAAGAGTATAAGGAGATGATGAGACATTTCGTGTTATCCCCGATGATCTTGAATCCATCTTTTGCCATTTAGAGACAATGTTAATCCCACCTGTCAATTATCATCAATCACCATAAATCCACAAACTCATTTTTTTTCCGTTAACACAGTTTCATGTTTAAAAAAACTATTTGACTCGCTAAATCAAGATTCCTAAAAAAAAAAAAATACTAATTAACATCACAATCTTTGTGTATCAAGCTTCAATGAAATGCCATAGAGAAAAAAAAAAAGAAAACAATAAATAAAATGAAAGATACGGAAAAGAAATAATGTTTGCGTATCAAGCTTTAATGAAATGCCATAGAGAAAAAAAAGAAAATGAAAGATACGGTAAGGAACCTATGATGATAGAAGGGTTTTGAGGTGAGAAACCAAAGAATTGCGTTTGGTGATTCTTGTTGTTGTTGACCCCATATAGATAATATATATAGATATATAAGAGGAAGAAGTTACTAATGAATTGATCATGATGATGATGAAAGGTTGATAATTATGATAGGTTAATGATTATGAGAGGTTGAAAGGTCTCACATTTAAGATGCATCATAGGTTGTATTTTGTATTCTAAATGTTGGACATGAGGGTAGAATTGGGATAAGATTTTAGGATGTGAGGTATTGGATTATGCTAAATTTACTATTATACCCTTCTAAGTGTCTTAAATGTCCATAAAGTTCCAATTCTACCCCCATCATGTAAGCATAATTCAATTGTACATGTTGCTTGAATAGTTGGATGCTTGACAAAATTATAATCTTGGTCATCACTCCTCCTTAATAAGATAATATATATAGATAATGGGTTTTGGACGGGCAAAATAGTCATTTAACATTCATTTACAAAGGCAAAATTGTAATCATATTAAGTTGTCAAGACACATTTAATAAAACAATTAAATCTCAATTAAATCTCTATTGATTAATAATACATTAATAATATGACTACTTACTCTCCAAAAAAAATGACTACTTGACCAAGATGATATTAATTGAAACACCAATTCACTTTATTTCTACAACATCATATTTTTTGTTTGAATTGAAAGAGCCACCGGAGCAATTAAGATAATTCATTGAATTTATAAAAAAAATATGTGGCCAATTCTTCAAAGACCTTCCTGCATATCGCCAAGAAGAAAAAACGGATGAAACAACCGCCATCATAACCAACCACATAGTTTCGACACAATTAATACAATTGAATCATCGTTAAACCCATTTGATAAGAAATTTGTAAGCAATCGACAACAACTGAGTTTGAAACCCAAAACCCACACTACCAAACAAATAGTTTCCATGCCTTAAACATAGAGTTTCCACTATTTTAGTAACATCAAGGCTACTAATTGAAACTAAAATCATCATCATTTTTGCATACAAGCAAGTATCTAGCAATTTAACCCATTCCTAAACCATTAAGAATGATCAATATTACTAATAATCAACAATATCATGGATTTAACATGTTTTTGCTCAAAACCCACAAGTAGGTTTCGAAACTTATACTAATTGAGGGTTAGGATTCTTACCAAGGGTCCAAAACTTGTAGAAAACCCTTAATTTGCAACCCATCAAGTCTACCCTCAAAACCCCTTGCATCTTTTCTTCAATTTGGTGTGATTAGGGCTTGTTTAGGTGCAAGAATGCCCCCTTTTGGGGCTGAATTCGTTTTCCCCTTTTGGGGTATTCTTGACAATATTATTTTGATCAAAAGTTACATAAATGGTCCTTAAAGTTTACCCCAATGTTATTTTTTTATAGAAACTAACTAATCAAGTTAGTTTCTAATATTATTTGCTCATTTATATAAATAATAACATTAACTAGGTTATTCCCATATTAGAACATAACCCGCATTCTTATCGTCTAAGACTCGTTTTATTATTTTGTTAATCACGCATAATGACGTAATTAAGCGAAAAGGGTTTTTTGGCGTTACATTACAACCCTTTTCTTTTATTATATATATAAAAGATGTTTTCAACCTTTCTATTTCAATTTTTTTTCTTTAACGTTTTTTTTTTCTTTTCTGCTTCTCTTATTTGATATTTCACCCTTTCATTTAATAATTTTTAAATTTTTTATTGCTACTATTTAGGTGCTGTTTGTTTTTTTCTGAGGCAAAAGGTCTAAAATCTGCGGACCACATCTATAAGGAAAGAGGTGGACCAAAAATTTGAAGTTTGCAAGAGAAAATCTGTTTGTTTTTTAACATCTGCAGCGTAACCCAAAACCATAAACCATAATCCACCACAAATATCTACAAAATCATAAACAAATAAAACACACACACACACCAACATCTAACACCACATTCTGTCCCCCCCTCTCTCTCTCTAAAATACACATACTAACATAGATCATTCCCTATGTTCTTCTTTTTATTATACAAAACAATAGTGCTAACTTTAGCATCAACTATGTACACAAAGTAATCGAGCTAATTTTTTACACCCAAAAGTCTTCTTCATGGCAAACTTTAGAATTACAGTCTACACACAGAAACAAATTATAAAATTGAATATCAAACCAAGTCCCAAATGTTCCATATGGTGGATTATGGATATTTGTGGGAAGGGGCGGTGGTGGTGGAGGGGGGAAGCGACGGAGGTGGTGGAGGGGAGGAGGGGGAAGTGACGGCGATGGTGGAGGGAGGTGACGACGGTGGTGGTGGTGGAGGGAGGCGGTGGCGGTGGTGGAGTGGGGAGGAGGGCGAAGGGGAGGGAGGAAGAAGGAGGAGGACGAGGAGATGATCTGCTACTGTTGTTATGTTTTGTTTGGGTGAGAAGAGATAAAAAGAGGTAGGTTAAGGTCTGCATGAGGAAGAGGAATGACAGAGGTAAAAAGAGGTTATGTCTTCTAAAAAACAAACGATCTGCCCGCCTCAAATGTTTGCCCGTGTTTGCGCGGCGCAAACGTAAATGGTTAGAACCTCTTCTCACCAGAAAACAAACACTACCTTAATATTTTTTATACTAGGTATTTAATATTTTTTATGTTAGTTATTTAATATTTTCTTTATCTAACTTATACAATACATTACTTTATTTTTTATTTTTTTAGTTTCCATACATCAATTTATCTTTATTCACCCTAAAGACTATATAGTTTTTTTCTCTCCTTTTCTTTACCAAATGAATAATTTTATATTATTTAATCTTCCACAAATTGGATATCAGCACGGCATGAGACAAGTTACTCTCATGATATCATAAAATTAAATGTTGATGATCAATAATGTTTCTTTCTATTTAACCCATTCTTTTACCCGCCTTACATTGTGATTTGTAAGACATGTTAGGTTTGAGACGATGATTATAGATAGATCACAAGGTCGACACTCACTTTACAATCATTTTTGTCGTCCGATCTACACTTTAAGATTATAGAACTTGCATGCAGATGATACAACACACTCAAAAGGTAATTAACAAGAATGTGATGCATCAACTAATTAAACCTATGGACCATGAGATGACCCAGTCTTCTTTGACTCCAAAGATCACTGTTTCATTGCCAACTTTATCGGCCCCTATTCCTGCAAAACCGGTGTTTACATCTGCTGGGGCGTCTGTCGTTTCAAATTTTGCCGTTGGGCAGAGTTTTTCATAATTGTTACGAGACGTGCAGAAGAATCCTATCCAATTTCCTGGTGGGATCCGGATTGGAGGTTCACCGGCTGAGGGCTCTTCTTCTGGAGCCAACGACATGCCTTCCAACTTTTATGCTCCAGATATTAATTGGAGACCTTCTTTGAAAGACGCCCGGTATGTGCCTGGGTGGCATATTGCTGAGTCTACCCGTCTCATTCATCCGGATGTCATTCGTCATTGGGCGGAATGTGCCTTCCCCCCTGCTGAGAGATATTATCTGCAGGGTTTGGACAATGCGCAGCTTGCTGAAAATGCTTTAGGTTCTGGTGTAAATTATTCTGCTGCTTTATATGAGGTTCTTCGCCGCTGGCGTGCTGACCTTGCTAGCTTGTTGGAGTTACATGATAGGCATACTTCCGTTGTGTCTGAGAATGAAAAGTTATCAAAACAGCTAGCTGGGGCGGAGGTAGAGCTAGTATCTCAGCAGGTTGCTAATGAGAAGTTGGAAGGGGACAAGGCCCGGATGGTGACGAATCATACCGAGGAAAAACTGAATTTGCTTCGGGTGCCTGAAAACCCGGGTGGTATTATTTCTCGTCTTGAGGACCGGGTGAAGGCTTTGTCCAAGGAATTAGACGCGGAGAAGAGTATTGTTGCTTGGAACAAAGCTGAGATGGAGAGGTGCAAACTTCTATCTGCTGAGGTTGAGAACTTTGAGTCCCGAATCAGGCGGTCAGAAGAAGAGAAAGATTCTATGTTGGAAAAATTGAACGAGTGCCAGAGGCAACTAACAGCTGCGGATGAGCGGGTTGACCGGGCTGTGAATGCTGCTGAAACTGCCAAGTCTCTAGCAACTTCTACCCAGTCTTAGTTGGAACATGCTCGTGGTGACTGGGATTGGTTGATTAGCCAGGGCAATCCTGCGTCATGGCGTTTCATTCGGGGTAGCCAGGAGTATCAAGACCGGATCAACATGTTTTATGAGGGTATTTCATCCCTCCGATCTTTGTTGGAGCCTTATGTGGTGGGATCTTCTGATGGTGAAGGTTCTTCATCTGGTTGAAGTTAGTTAGTTTTACAGATTGTGTAATTTGACTCTTTTCTCTCTCTTTTTTTGTTGCACGTGTGCAAGTGGTCTTTTGGCCTTTAATATGTGATGTGTGTGAATGCCACTTGTCTTTTCGTATTAAATTGTGTATTTGACGTTTGATTAGACAACCGTCTTTAATCAATTGCATGTCATGATTGCATGTCATGATTGCATGACGTCATTAGTTGCCTTTTCTACTAATTCAGGCTGCTTTGTGTTAGGTAATCCCAGGCAGCATTAGGCGTATCTCTTGATCTTCCCAAGGAGATCCTTTTATAAGTGAAACGACTTATCAGAAAAAACCAATCTTTTCTTCTTACTCGTTTTATTTATTTCTATAGCTCATCGTTATGTTTCCATAATGGAGTTGTTGAAAGAGCTAGATGCCCTAGATGGTTTACAAATGCTTTATCAGTGCTCTCGTGACATGGATAGGCGTCGAGATGCCCTGGAGGAGTTCAATGTCAGAAATGCTGACTGTGTGCCTGCTCGGAGATATGGAAAAACATATACTTGTGGCCCTCGGTCATTGTTTTTTGATGTTATTCCTGATGCTGGCCATGGACCTGTGCCAGAACCTGGAACAGCTGTGTTAATGGAAGTTCCTGGAAATCCTGTGATTCCCGAGGTTCCTCATCAAATGGCCATGGGAGTGGCTGCTGCTGAAGGTCTTCTTGGTGGGCAAGAGAATCCTCAAGCAGAACTAGGAGAAGACCCATTTGACGACCCAGTTCTTCCTGATGTTGCTCCTTCGGAGGAGTTGCTGTACACCACTGCAGAGGTGTTAGCAATCCTTGATGGCAGGGCCTAAGTGATTGTTTGTTCTTTTGTAAGGAGGTCGGATGAGGCTCCTATTTTGTTTTAATTAGCTTGTGTTTTGCTGGGTAGGATAATTTTTTTTTATGGCATGTGGATTTTTGTCCTGCCTCCTACCATGTTTTGAAAAGTCGTGTAAAAGACTATCATGTATGATTGTGTAACTAAAAATGTTGCCGTTAAAGGCGTTTTATTAAATAGAACGGAAACACGGCTTGCCGTGTATGTAGTTAGTTCTCTTTACATAATAATTAAATGTAACAAATCATAATGCCGTGTGTTTGGCGGTGTGCTTTAACTGGTATGCAGTTATACGTAACATTTCTTCAACTGTGCCGCGTTCCAAGTCCTCGGTATTGGTTCACCGATCAATTGTTTCAGGGAGTATGCACATTTGCCCAGTACTTCAGCTATCTCATAGGGTCCTTCCCAGTTTGGCCCTAGCTTCCCTTGGGACAGAGATCTACTTGCTTCGTTGACCCGCATCGCCAACTCTCCTAATTTGAAGGTTTTTTCAAGGACCCGTTTGTTATAATATTTTTCCAAAAGCCTTTTATATTGGGCTTCATTAATGTATGCTGCTTCGCGACGCTCTTCCACTATCTCCAGATTTTCACGTAGCAGTTCTTCATTCTTGGCAGCATCGTTGCCCCTTCTTAAAGAGGGGATTCCAATCTCTGTCAGGATCATTGCCTCCGAGCCAAATGTTAGGCTGAACGGTGTCTCCCCGTTGCTGGTCTTTGGCATGGTTCTATGTGCCCAGAGAACGTGCGGCAATTGGTCAACCCATGACTTTCCCTCTGCATCCAGTCTTTTCTTTATTCCTTCTAATACGCTCCTGTTGGCCCTCTCTACCTGGCCGTTGCCTTGTGGATGGGCCACGGAAGTGAAAACTTGCTGGATGTGCAGTTCTTTGCACCAATCTTTGAGTGATTTGTCCGTGAACTGTGTTCCATTGTCATTGACGAGGTACAATGGAACCCCGAACCTGCAGACTATGTGTTCCCATAAAATTTTTTTGATATTTGTTGCCTCAATCTTTGCCAGTGGTTTGGCCTCGACCCACTTTGTGAAATAGTCAATAGCAACCACTACGTACTTGAGTTTTCCGGGAGCCAAGGGGAATGGTCCCACTAAATCTATTCCCACTTCTAGAATGGCCAAGCTGCCGTAACCGGTATTAAGTTGTTTTTGGGCCGCAAAGTCTGTGGTGCATACTTCTGGCAGCTGATGCATTTTTGTAGTTCTTCTACGGCCATGTTGTGCATGCCTGGCCAAAAGTAACCTGCGTTCATTATTTTGGCTACCACTGCCCGGGGCCCTGCATGTATGCCACATATTCCTGCATGAATGTCTTGTATTAAAAACTTTGCTTCTGATGGTGCGACGCAATGCAAAGCTGGCCCCAGGTTTGATTTCCGGTACAAGATCCCTCAGTGCATCTCGTATTGCAGGGCCTTAGTGCGTATCTTCATTGCCTTGCCCCTGTTTTCCGGCAATATACCATTTTCCAAGTACTGTTGGATGGGTGTCATCCATGATATTTCTACTGCATGGATACTGTGCACTTCCGACACCTGGGTTGATGGTTGCTTTAGGGTTTCAATGTGAACATCCTCCTCAGTACCCGAAGATGCCAACTTACTGAGGGCATCCGCGATGTCATTCCTGTGTCTTCGCACATGGATCAATGTTATCTTTTCAAATTTCGACATCAGCTCCTTTGTTTTTTCTAGATATCTTGCCATTGTATCGTCCCTAGCTTCGTAGGACTCATTAACTTGATTATTTACTTGTAACGAGTCCACATGAGCATCAACCCTCTTTGCTCCCATTGACAGGGCCATACGCATACCAGCCAACAATGCCTCATATTCTGGCTGGTTGTTTGAACACTCAAAATCAAAACGTAGTGCATACAAGAATTTTGTCCCATCCGGGCTTACCAACATTAACCCGGCTCCTGCCCCCTTACTGTTAGAGGATCCATCTGTATACAACTGCCATGCTGGGCTCTCGTTCTCTGGTGCCACTGCAGTGTTGCTTTTGGTTAACTGAATCATTTCTCCTTCTGGAATTTCCGCCATAAAGTCCGCGATGACCTGTCCTTTAATGGACGTTCTTTTCCTGAAACTTATTTCCAAGGCTCCTAGCTCGATAGCCCATTTTTCCAATCGGCCAGAAACTTCCGGTCGGTTTAGTACTTGTGCCAAAGGGAAACCAGTTAGTACCTCAACCTTGTGTGCTTGAAAATATCGGCGTAACCGGCGGGATGCGTGTACTAGGGCCAGTACTAACTTCTCAAGTGTCGGATATCTTGTTTCTGGGTCGGAGAGGACCCGGCTAATGTAGTACACTGGTGTCTGCAAGCTTCCTCTTTCGACTAATAAGACGGCGCTGACCGCGTGATGTCCGGCTGCCAGGTACATCTTCAAAACCTCTTCCCGTTTGGGAGCAGTAAGCATTGGCAGATTGCCTACGAATACTTTCATTTCTTGGAACGCCTTCTCCGCCTCTTCTGTCCATCTGAATTTGTTATTGTTCAGGCAATCTTTCAATGTAGATATGAAAGGAAGAGACCGTTCCGCGTGTCGTTCTAGGAAACGGCTAATGGCCGCAAGCCTCCCATTGAGGGTTTGAGCTTCTTTCAACGTCTTTGGGAATGGCATGTTGATAATAGCTGCCACTTTTTTGGGATTAACACGGAAACCATCCTTAGAGACTACAACTCCCAGGAACTTTCCTTCCTCCATACCGAAAGAACATTTCCCGGGGTTCAACTTGATGTTATATTCCCGTAACGTCCTGAATGTCTCTTCGAATTCGGTGATGATATCTTCTTCAGTGTAATTCTTGATGACTAAATCATCAACGTAAACCTCGAGGTTCCGCCCTATCTGATTCTCGAACGCCTGATCCGTCAACCTTTGATACGTGGCTCCCGCGTTCTTTAGTCCGAAGGGCATCTTTGTGTAACAATAAATGCCGGCGTCGGTATGGAATGCGGTCTTGTCTTCATCTTCCCGGGCCATCTTGATCTGATGATAACCCTTATAAGCATCGAGGAAACACTTGAACTTGAACGGTGCTAATGAATCCACCTTGAGATCAATTTCTGGAAGGGGGTATGCATCCTTTGGGCACGCCTTGTTGAGGTCTTTATAGTTTACACACATGCGCCATGTCCCGTCGTGTTTTTTTGACCATGATCGGGTTCGCAACCCAAGTATGATATTTGGTCTTACGGAGAATTCCTGCTTCTTCTAGTTTTTTTCACTTCCTGAACCACTGCTGCCCTGCGTTCTGGGGCCATGCTCCTTCTTTTCTGCGTTATAGGTTTGATAGACAGGAAGGTTGACAGTCTATGTTCTGCTCTGGATCTTGCTATGCCTGTCATGTCGGCGTGTTTGAAGGCGAACACGTCTAAATTATTTCTCAACACCTGCCTGAGTCTGTCTTTTGTAAGCGGGGACAAAGTGTCTCTGATCATGACTGTCTGCTCTGGGTATTCCGTGTTTAACACCCATCTTTCCGGACCCCTCAAACCCGTCGGTGCTTGGCGACATGGTTTGCGATTCGTAGCTGCGCAAAGTTTATCTCCGGGTACAGTAACAACTCCCTGAGGGGTGGGAAACATCAAAAAAACCTAGCGGTTGAAACCAGGGCATCGATCTGTCCTAGGGTGTACCGGCCCATGATCACATTGTATTGGGAATTGGCTGGAATCACCAGGAACGTGACCAATATGGTTCTTTCTTTGCCTCCATCTCCTATGGTGACCGGAAACGTCAGCTGTCCCAATGGCTCAATGCTCTCACTGGTAAAACCTCTAACTAGACCCCTTGCTGGTTCTAGCATTTTCTGGTCTTCTGGCCGCATCCGGCGGAAACACAGTTCATATATTATGTCCTCCGAACTACCTGTGTCTACCAGAATTCTTCTCATGTTATAATCTCCCACCGCGTCGGAGATCACTAGGGCTTCCATACTCAGTATCCGGTAATGGGGATGTACTGTCATGGTTGCCTCCATCCAAGGTTCGAACCGCTCAAACGTTCTCTTCCGGTCGTGTCTTGACTCAACCCTGACCATGTTTATCTCCTAGGGCCTCTTTCCAGCGGCCTTGTCTGCTCCTGCGGATGAAGTACCTGGCTTCACATCCTTGACCAAGTGAGCTAATTTTCCAGTTCTGAAGAAGTACTCAATCTGCTTCTTTAACTGGAAGCAGTCATTCGTGTCGTGTCGTGCCCTACACCTTTGTGATAGGCACAGTATTTGGACTTGTCTTGTGCTGGGGAGTCTTTTAGGGGACGGGGTGCGTTGAGCCTTAAGTCTTCAGATTCCAATATCTGAGATGGTGTTTTTGTCAATTCAGGATACTCGAATCTTGGTTTTGAGGAGCTTTCCCCTTTTCCCACGAATGTGTCACGGGACCTGTCAGATCTTCGACGCTTATCCCGTCGATCTTCCCGACAATCACTTTGAGAGTAGGACTGCCAATTCGTATCCATTCTCCCCTTACTCCTAGAGTTTTGGTGCTCCCGGTTGTCATCAGGATTTCTAGCGAACTCTTGTTTTTTTCTGACGGTGTGGTTCATGGCTATGGACTTCTCCTGTTTTACATAAGCCTTTGCAATGGTCATCATTTCGTCCATGGTTTGAGGATAGCCCTTTGGACCATGAAGTTTCCGTAACAAGCCATCATCGTTCACTCCCATGGTAAAAGCGATGCATGCTAGTTCTTCAGTAAGTCCAGGAATCTGTAGTCTCTCTTTATTGAATTGAACAATGAATTGTTCCATGGACTCGTTGTCACGCTGCCGTATGTGCATCACTTCATCCCTATACTTGGTGTGCCTTCTCTGCTGGCTGAATTGTTGTGAGAAACCTTTTACCTATTCCGTTCCAGTTGGCTACGGATCCGGGAGGTAAGCTGTCCCACCAGACCCGAGCTGCTCCTACTTATGTCTGGATGAACACGTGACACCAGGCGGGCATGGGCCAGTCCTTTGACCGTCCCGCAGACTCGAAAATACTGAGATGGTCATCTGGGTTCCCCGTGAATTTTGAGTAAGTGGCCATTGCCGGGGGGCGATAAGGCCGTGTTAACTCCTCCTCATCTCCCTTTTATGTACGATCGCCACCTTGATTATGTTTCGCATCCTGCAGTCTTGGGTGAGGCATGTGGGGCATTTGTTGACCGGACGCCGGCGTCTCGCCGTATGACAGCCTAGTCCTTACCTCTTCAAGGCGAGTTCCCATAGCTTGTGAAAATGAGTTAGTGGTTCTTTCCCCTCCCATTACCGGGGGTTGTGCCGGGGGATACATGTATGGGAAAGGATACGAGTAGGGACTCCCTCCCACGGAAGGATACATGTATCCGTAAGGTGGCATTGGATAGTACGGAATGTATGGTTGGTTTCCAGGGGTGAATGGAGTGTACGGGGCAAAGGACGGATGTGTCAGTGTTGTCACTGGTGAGGACATCATGGATGCAGTCATTGCTGCAGAGAATAAAGGTAAACTAGTGGCAGCAGCCATCCATGACGTGATAGTCGTGGCGGATTGAGTTCCTTCAACTGTTGCAGGTGCGACTATGGGCCTCGTGTATGTGCCGGTTGGTGTGAACCTGGCAACTGGAGGTGCAGGGGTAACCGAAACCACCGGTGGGGCAGACAATAGTCTGCTCTGTGTCGAAGAAACCAATGTGAACCCCGGAGGGTGTTCCATTTGTATTTCTTCATCAACAGATTCAGATGAAAGACGATCATCCCTAGGATCATGTGGGGTACCGAATGTTGCGCCCCCTTGGGTTGCTTGATTTGATGTCATTTGGTCAGGTCGGAAAGGTATCTCTCTGCCTTAATTCCGTCCCACATATGGCGCCAATGAAGAAACAAGAACCTGGGGGGTAGTCGAGTCTTCCAGATGATGCAAAGAGATCCTTCCAAACCGTCCAGAATGTATGGAGTTGTTCATACTACAAAAGAGAACACCGTTAGGACTCGTCACAGGATTGGGGGTTATCCTATGATGTTAGGATCTGAGTTTGTTTGTTTTGATTGTTTAACTAAATGATGGAAATAATGAAATGAAAATAGAATGAAAGTGCAGCGGAATAATAAACTGTAAATCAAAACAAGAGAGTAAATGTTTTTAGATCGAATGCTTTCATTAACTCAAAGATTACAATCGTACAATTACTCCCCCTCAGCCTGATCACACAGTGTTTGTCAGAGAGAATGTTTTGTGTGTGATACAATAGAACAGTACAAGCACTGTTCTATTTATAGACAGACTCAAAGCACTGATGACCTAGGCTGACGTCACCTAAGACAGTGACCTCTAACAGAATAACAAACATAAACATCTGCCTATTACAAACTACTGTTACATTGAAAGCACTGATATTAAACAGCTGTTGAAGATAAACTCTGATGGTCTTGTATCCACCGCTGGAGCCTAAGTGCTGTTGGTTCCAGCAGTGCTTTGGTCTTCAGTACTTGTATCAGCAGTTGCTCTTCATCAGACCTTTGGTCAGCAGTTGTTCTTCTTCAGTTGTTTCCTCAGCAGTTCTTTATAGCAGCAGTTGTTGAGCAGTTGTTTGGATAGAACAGTAGTTAGGGTCAGCAGTCTTTTGGGAGAAGCAAGTTGTAAAGACTGTTTATTCAAGGATCAAACTGATAGCATGTTTTGGCTTTCTAATCATCTGTTCTTCTCCAGGTCAGCAGACCCAACAATCTCCCCCTAGAACAGATGATGCCAAAACTCAGCTTTATTTATTGATCTTTATTCCTCATCAGACTTTCTCTGATTTGACCTTTGAATTGTAGTTCAAAGTTCAGAGCAAATAGGTCTTCTTCATCTCTTTCTAGATCCAGATTTAGCAATGCTTGGTGATCTTCTGCACATAGGCTGTAAGCATCATCCATGCTGATCTTCTGAATCCTTCCATCTGACCTGAGCAATGTCAATTCGTGGTTGTCTTTGTTGACCTTCCACTTTAGAATTTTTGAGTCAGTGGATTTGCTGAGATGAACTTTTATTCTTGATGAGTTGGGTGAAGGAGGTCTTCCAATGAGTTCTCTGAGTTTCTCTGTTGTAGGATCAGAGAAATAATGTATTTGATTGAAGAGCCCTTCCTTGATGAATGTATCAGCAAACTTTCTTTGATCTTCCTCTGACATCTCCTTCTGCTTCTTGAACTGTCTACTTGCAGCAGCTGTGAGATCAGAGGTTTCAAGTAAGCTGTCCAGATTAAAAGTCTGTTGGGGTCTCTTCATCATTGGCTCATCAGTGTAGATTGGTTTTCTTGGAAGGCTGGGATCCTTCTTTCTATTTTCTTCCAGACTTTTGTAGGTTTCAACCAGCCTTAACTCAGACCATCTGGAAACAGACCTCATCTCCCCATAGTTGGCAGCTACAATCTCTTGCCTCATCCTTTTGAATTTCAAGGCTCTGACTGGGTCTCTGCCTTTGCCAAAATTAGGAGTGGAGACTTTAGCTTTGGGGTCTTTGGCCATTTCTTCAATTCTGAGTAGTTCTTCTCTCAAAGCATGAGTAGTCCAACCATTGAACTGCTTTTTGTTTGCTTTGTAAGGCTTGGTTGCCATTATCTGTTCAAGAAGAGATTCCCTTACCTCCTTTTCCAAATCAACACTGAGAGGCATGGAGGACATGGAATTGCTCAGGGTCTTAGCAAAATCTTCAATCCTTCTGAGTTTGCTAAGCTCTGCTGAATGGATGCCCTGAGCAGTCCTGTCATCCTTCCCTTTGCATTTCTCCCTGATGATGGCATCCACCTGCTCACCCTTGTATTTCAGATAAGTATCAATATTGAGGGGAACAGGGAAGTTTGGGAGAGATGGGAAGGATCTTTCAGATGGCTGTTCAGTATTGTAGAAGGATTGTAATTCCCCCTTGAGTAGATCAAGTTCAAGGGGATACTGAACAACCAATGGTGTAATGGTTGGTGGTGGTCTATGGGATTTGAACTTGGATGTATGTGGTGAGAATGATGTGATTGGAATAGCTGTGATGGGAGGAGTGGATTGGGCAGTTGAAATGGTGGTTGGTGATGTGTGTATATTTTCATCATGCACAACAAAGGTTGATTTTATCTTCCTTGTGTACATGATTTTTGGTGAAGGTGATTTGGTAGCAGTGGTTGGATTAACCTCTGTTGGCCTTTTAGTAGAACCAGCAGATGTTGGGGTTTTGGCTGGTGATGTAGGTTTGGTGGTTGTTTGTTCAGGTGTGTGTGTTGGTTTGGGTACAGTGGTTTCAGTGTTTTGGGTAGTTTCAGTGTTTTGGGTGGCAGTGGTTTCAGTAGCAGTGGTTTTATCAACAGAGGTGTTCAACTTAGATGGTGGTTTTCTAACATGCTTAGCAGGTCTTTTCATCCTTTTAGAGGATCCCACATCTTCAGTTTCCCTTTGTTGTTTCTTTTTGAGTTCAATTAATGACTCTGCTTTAACTTCCAAAGTGTCAGCTCTTTTCTGTTTCTCTTGAGAAGCTTTTTCAGCTTCTATGTTTGCAGAGTCATCTACTGCTTTATTCTTCTCACTGGTTTGTTGTGGTGGTTGTTGTGGTGGTGCTGTTGTTGCTTGTTGTTGTTGTGGAGCTGATTTGGTAGACTCTGGTTTCTTGGCAGACTTGGCTTGGCCTTTTTGAGAAGGAGGACAACCAAAAGGATCTAGTTTTGGTAGCCTATCTCTGCCACTCTCCCCCTTTTTGGCATCATCAGCTGTGAAAGCATCATCATTTTCATCCCTGAGGATGGTGGTAGGGGCAGAGCCAGTAGTCTTCAGCAGGTGATCCTTGATGGCTTTGATATCAGCATGGGTATCTTTGTACCTTGCATCTACCATATTCCTGATCTCAGCCATGTAAGTTTCATGTGTCTGATCAGCCAATTTTCTGTGAGCTATGATGATGGGGGAAACTGATTTCCATAACTCATTGGCTATATCAGCTGTGGATGGTTGACTCTTGGAAAGATCTGCAATTGAGCTCAGTAGAAGCTTGACATCAGATTTGATGTCAGCAACAGAGGTTTCAATGACAGAAACTCTGTCCGTCAATTCTTGGTATTTTGACCCATCTCCTAAATTAATAGGATCATCTGAGTCCCTACCAGTGGTAGTTCTACCTGATTCAGGCCTAATAGGTGAATCAGATGCCCCTTTGTCTTGGTACTGGGGACTTCCAACTGTTTTTGGAGACACTATAGTGGCTTCAACAGTTGTTGCCTTCAAGGGAGTCTTAGCTATGTAATCACTGTCCTGATGTGAGACAGTGGTCTCTACATCAGTAGTGGCTGCTCCACTTGAAAACTCACCTAGAGTTTCATTGAACTCAGGTGGTGTGATCTCCTCTTCTGTTTGTGGGATAGCAAATTGAATATTCTCAGGGCCAGTCACTTGTTGGAGTATACTCTCAGTGACAGGTGGAAGAGAGGAACTGGGATCTTCCTGAGATTTGTCAATTGCTTCAAACAGAGGTTGCATTGTTTGTGGGACATGTGATGGTGAGGATGGAGGAGTAACAAGAGAATTAGCCCTGGGAGAGGGGCTTGTGAACATTTGGTCAAGTGACTCAAATGTATCATGATGTGTGTCCCCTTGGCTTACAACATGATCCTTTTGAGAGGATTCATGAGGAGTTTGGTCAGGTGGAGGTATGTCCAACTGTTGTGAGGAAGTAACAACAGTGGTTTCAGGTTGCTTTTGTTGTGCAACAGAGGTTTCTTCTGGTACCTCATCATCCAGAAGCCTCATTTGTGGTTGAGTGGAGGTTTTTGTGGATGGATGTTTCATTTTGGAAGTGGCTGGTGTGGGTTTCACAGCACTGGATGTAGTGCCATGACCACCAGGAGCAGTGGGCTCAACAACAGAGGTTTTGACAACAGTTGTTGCTTTTGTCCTCTTTGTTTGTGTTTTGGAAACTTTTGACACTTTAGACACTTTTTCTTGGGTGCTTCCACCCAGCATTCTTGTGAAAGTTTCATCAGTTAAGCTTTTCATTTGCATAGCCTCACCCTTTTTGAAAACTTTTTCTGGTAAGACTTTTTGTAAGATTACACTAAGAATTCTTGGGTAAATAAGAAAAGCATTGTTTGACCCAGACTTGACTGCTTTCACATTTGATACCAAGTCCATGAACAATCCCTGGGAAATATTGAAGTCAGAGTTTGACAACATAGCATAACCCAGATATTGCATCCTCAATGGAATTTCATTAAAGGATGTGGACTTAGCAGAGACACAAAGAAGAAGAGTATGGAAGAAAAATTTCATGACTGGAGGGAAAAACTTTTTGAAAAGAGTTGATCCAGTCATCTGACCATCATACCCTCTTTCTTGGAACTCAGTGTGAAGCTCTGTTTTAGTAAAGGAATCCTTACCTGCCAGGTCATTCAGTGTGAAGGTTGTGGATATGATTTCAGGGGTAATGACGATACTGGTTTCTCCAATTTTGGAAATAATGGAGGTAGGCTTTTTGTCTTGTAGTAGAAACTCAGCATTCAACCAAAATTCTTGGAGTGTATCAAGATAAATGGGGGCTTTAGCGGTTAGGATGGGTAAGTATTTGGAGTTAAGGAAAATGTCGATGGTGGAATGTAATGGAGTGTTGTCATCTGTTTTGATCAGATAGGGGAGACAATTGTGTGTAGCTTTGGCTTGAAGATCCATTTTAGTGGATTTCAAAGGTGAAGATGATTGAAGATTGATGAAGGGTTTGAGAGTGAAGAAGGCGGTTATCAGTATTTTGAATACAATGAGACAGTGTAACGTCTGTTGTGGTAAAACAGGGTTTTTATATGCTCAATGAAACCGCTGATGTGGCCAAACCTCTGCTTATATGAGCAGACGTGGCAATCATCTGATGGATGTAACATCTGGTGGAGAACAGCTGTTTTTGGTAAACAACTGATACAAACAGCTGATGGATCCAACTGTTTTTTTTAATATAATATAATATATATATATATATATATATATAGGCGGACAGTTGTTTTATCTGAACAGATGTTCTGAAACAGATTTTTCAACTAACAGTTGTTTTATCTGATCAGATGTTTTGAAACAGACTTTTCAACCAACAGTGGATATGAATGAAACAGTGGTTGTTTTATCTGAGCAGATGTTATAAACAGATTTTTCAACCAAACAGCTATTTAAAAAATTGATTTTCTGAAACATTTTATTATGATTTATAGAAAATTTATTTGTTTAATCCATGTTTAACATACCAATTCTGGAAATCAGATTTGTAAAGGTAGATGTGTCTAAAGCTTTTGTTAACACATCTGCCAACTGATCCTCTGTTGGAACATGGTGTAAAGAAATCAAACCTTTTTCATAGCTGTCTCTGACAAAATGATGTCTTATGTCAATGTGTTTGGTAGTGGAATGAGAGACTGGATTCTTGATGATATTTTCAGCAGCTTGGCTGTCCAACATGAGTGGAGTCCTAAGTGCAGTTATCCCAAAATCCAGTAGTTGATTTTGAAGCCACATGAGTTGGGCTGTACAGCTTGCAGCAGCAATGTATTCAGCTTCAGCTGTTGAAGTTGAAATAGCTGCCTGCTTTTTGCTTTGCCATGAAACTAAGGCATTCCCTAGAAATTGGCACCCTCCTGAAGTGGATTTTCTTGTGGTGTGACAGCCAGCAAAGTCACTATCTGAATAACCTGAAAGCTCAATGTTTCCATTAGCAGGATACCAGATACCAAGTGTGGGAGCACCTTTGAGGTATCTGAATATCCTTTTTACAGCAATAAGGTTTGACTTTCTGGGTGAAGCCTGGGATCTGGCACAGACACAGGTAGCAAACATAATGTCTGGCCTAGATGCAGTTAGGTACAATAAAGACCCAATCATACATCTATAATGTGTTTGATCAACCAGTTCATCCTTGTCATCAATAGTGAGCAGCTTGACTGTACTCATGGGTGTGCTACATGGCTTACAATCATTCATCTCAAATCTGGTTAATAAGTTCTTTACATATTTGTGTTGGTGAATGAATGTGCCATTTTGCAGTTGTTTCACTTGAAGACCAAGGAAACACTGAAGCTCACCCATAGCACTCATCTCAAACTCTGCTGTCATGAGTTTTCTGAACTCTTCACACATTTGGTTACATGTGGATCCAAAAATGATGTCATCCACATATATTTGAACAATCATTAAGTGTTTCCCTTTCCATTTAAGAAATAATGTTTTGTCAATTTTACCTCTTGTGAAGCCAATGGATAAGAGAAATGTGGAAAGAGTTTCATACCAGGCCCTTGGTGCTTGTTTGAGTCCATACAAAGCTTTTTTGAGCTTGTAGACATAGTCAGGATGGAATGTGTCTTCAAAACCAGGTGGCTGACATACATAGACTTCCTCCTGAATTTTGCCATAAAGGAAAGCACATTTGATGTCCATCTGATACACCTTTATGTTGTGGTTGACAGCAAAGGCTAAAAAGAGTCTGATGGCCTCTAGTCTAGCTACAGGAGCAAAGGTCTCATCATAATCTATTCCTTCTTCTTGTCTGAAGCCTTGAACCACAAGCCTGGCTTTATTCTTGACAATAATACCCCCTTCATCAGTCTTGTTTTTGAAGACCCACTTTGTTCCTATAGGACAAACATCCTTAGGAAGTGGTACAAGCTCCCATACTTGTTGTCTTTTGAATTGAAGGAGTTCTTCTTGCATGGCTTCTACCCAACTGTTGTCTTTCAGTGCCTCTTGGTACTTGACAGGTTGTGTGAGGGATAAGAAACCTGCAAAAAGACAGATATTTGAGGATTGGCTTCTTGTGAGCACACCCTCTCTGATGTTGCCAATGATCTGGTCTGGTGGATGAGCTCTTAAGTAAATAAGATCTCCTTGATATGGAACAATGGCATTTTGAGGTGATGGACAGAGGTTTGGTGACTCTGTTGGTGTAACATCTGTTGGTACTTCTGTAGTGCCATCAGATGTTTGAAATGATAATGGAGGAATAGGTCCAAGTGGTGTGAAACTTGACTGACTTTTGTCAACAGATGATTGACTTTTGTCAGCAGAGGATAAGTCAGTGGTTATGAGGGGTGAGGCAGTGGTTTGAGGATAGGACTGGCCAACAGTGGTTGACACAGCTGTGGCAGAGTTTTGACAATTGTTTTGAACAGCTGCTTCCTCTGAGGCAGAATAGACTTTGTAGTGACTGGGGATCACAACATCTGTTCTGTAATCTTGCTGTGGAGACTGTGGAATACCTGCATTGTTAGTTTTAACAGTGATATCTTCAAATTTGAATTTATCTAAATCAAATAATTCAGCAGGGTTTGCAGGGATTTTTAGAGATGAAAATTCATTGAACTTTACATTCAGAGTTTCTTCTATTGTCTTAGTCCTTGTGTTAAACACTTTGTAGGCCTTAGCAGTAGAAGAATATCCCAGAAAATAACCACAGTCTACTTTGGCTGCAAATTTTGAAATAGAATCTTTGAGATTTAAAATGAAACATGGGCAGCCAAAGATTTTGAAAAATGAGATTAATGGTTTGATTTTGAACAAAATTTCATAAGCAGTTTTTTGATGTCTGGGGTTGATCAAAACTCTGTTTTGAACATAGCAAGCAGTGTTTACAGCTTCTGCCCAAAAGGACAGTGGCAAACCAGAATCTGCTAGCATGGTTCTTGCAGCTTCTATAAGAGTTCTATTTTTCCTCTCAACCACCCCATTTTGTTCTGGTGTTCTTGGGATGCTGAACTGCCTCACAATCCCTTTTGACACACAGAAGTCATCCAACTCCTTATTTTTAAACTCTGTTCCATTGTCACTCCTGAAGACTTTTACTGGCAAGTCATATTGCTTTTCAACTTTGGTGATAAAGTCCTTCAATATACCTGCAGTCTCATCCTTAGAATGTAAAAAGTAAGTCCATGTAAACCTAGAAAAATCATCAACTATGACAAGACAAAATCTCTTTCTTCTTAGACTCATGATTTTAACAGGGCCAAACAAGTCCATGTGCAACAGTTGTAGACACTGACTAGTTTTGGACTCATCAATGGATTTGTAAGAGCTTTTATGTTGCTTTCCTTTTAAGCAAGAAACACAATGCTCATCACATTTAAATTCTTTTGATGGTAAACCTCTGACAAGGCTTTGTTTTGAGAGTGTGTTGATAGTATTAAGGTTGGTGTGACCCAATCTCCTATGCCACAATTTTGTCTCCTTAGTGGAGGCAGCAGAAAACAGACAGACATTTGCCATAGGATTGTCCTTTAACATATCAACAACATACACATTGCCACTTCTATGAGCAACAAGCTGTGCTTTGCTCTCAGCAATAATGGTATCAATCTTTTTCACCACTTCTGGCCCAATAATCTTACAAGTTTTCTTTGTGAAAAATGAGCCATAACCTTTGTCACTCATTTGGGAAACACTCAGAAGATTAAACTTGAGATTATCAATAAGATTGACATTTTCAAACTTGAGTTTTCCAGCCTGTACAGTCCCTGAACCCAACACCTTACCTTTAGAATCATTACCAAAAGATATATCACCCCTTCCATGAGCCAAGAAGTCCAGAAGTAGGGCTCTACATCCTGTCATGTGCCTGGAACCTCCACTATCTACATACCAAAGACTATCTAAACAAGCAGAAGCTCCCTGCACATCAGTAAATGATTAGTTTTGGTGAGTGTCCAAAGCCAAGTTGGCTTTGGATGGGTCCTCAGACCTTTCAGACTCAAGCTTTGGAAGATGATCAGTGGTTTGGACCAGTTTCTGAATTAAGGTCAACAACTGCTGCTGACCATTTGCCAGTGCTTGGATGTCAACACTTGGGGCAGCAGTTGTTTGATCACTTCCTGACAGATGATAATACCCATATGGATTTCTGTTCACTCTTGGTTTAGAGGGTCTTTTTGGCTCCTCATAAACATGTGGCAGACTGTGACATGGAGGTTGACCATAACCTCTTGGGTATTTGCTTGTGGGTGGAGCATCTGTTACTTGGACATCTCTAGAAGCAGATGTTTCAAGCCTTTTTGTAACAGATGTTTGGACAGGGGTGAAGGTCTGTTTGGGCTTTCCTTTTGGAGTACTAACCACAGGGTTTGCAAGAGTTTTAGCTTTGTATTCTTGTATTTTTACATCAAAATTTTTGAGATACAAGCACTCTTTGGTCTTGTGATTCTTTTTCCCACATATTGAGCATGTGGCTTTGGAATCACATTCACTTGTTCCTTTGTTAATATCATATGCTTTTAGAAGAAAACAATTTTTGGTGACATGATTCTTCTTTTCACAGAAATCACAGAACAAGTTAACAGTCTTTTCTTTCTTCTTCCCCTTTTCAGTCTTCTTTTCAGCAGATGTTTGAGCATCTGCTGGAGGATCTTTCAGGGGAATGACTTTTGCCAAGGGAATGACCCTTGCCTGAGGAGCTGTCTTTCCCTCAGGTGTTTTAAAATCTACAGGTTTATAATTCTCAAGAGTATCACACTCATCAGACCAAGTAGGTTTAAATTCATACTTTTCAAGTTCAGCAAAAGATGAGGAACCTTCTGGTTTTTCAAGAACAATTTTCTTACCATTTGGTTCAGTGATTTTAATCTCTTGACCCTGCAGGTTTGTTGGTACTATCTCAACAGACTTTTGACTCTTTGTGTCAGTGTTTTCAAAAGCTGGAGCAGTGGTTGCAAAACCAAAGCCAAACTTCACATGACTTTTGGTTTGTTTGTTGAGTAGCATCTCAAATCCTCTACATGATTCCACCCATTTTTTACATTCAACTTGGGTGGACTCAAGCTCACTTTTACAACTTTGATATTTTGTTATCATAGTTTGGAGCTGGTCTTTGGTTATAGTTGCTTCATGTTTTAAACTGCTAATTTCAGACTCTTTTGCAGTTAAACTTGTTTTCAAATCTTTTGTGAGTTTTTCAAATTTAACTTCATCATCCAAAATTTTCTTTCTAAGGTTTTCATTCACCTCTTTGATGTTAGCAAATGCTATTACACATTTGTCAGAACACAACTCTTTAAGAATTTGAGGAGATACCTTAGCAGCAGCCTTCAAAGCACAATCACACTTGCACTCACAATCATCAGATGCACCCCAGGGATCTGAGAGATTCACAACCTCTTCTTCAGGTTTTTCACCTGTAACAGCTTCACTAACAATATCATCAGTCACAACATCAGATTCAGTTACCACTTCCTCAGATTCAATCTCATCTACCATAGCCATGAAACAAAAATTTTCTGGTTCATTTTCAGCTTTGGCAACTAGTGCAAAATTCTCATCTGTTAGCTCATCAGGTAGACTGCTCCAATCAACAAAGCCTTGTGTAAAGAAGCTCTGTTGACTGGTCTCTGCAGGAGCAGAGGATGGAGCAACAGTCGTTTGCACAGGTGTTTGAGCAACAGGTGTTTGCACATAGTGAATCTGAGGAACAGCGGTTTGGACATACTGGACAGGAACAGTGTTTGAGGACTGTGCAAAATGGGCAGTGTTTTGCACATTAGGTCCAGGGGTATTATAGGAATTTTGATAAGTGTTGGTCTGTGGTCTTTGATTTGGATAGGTTATCATAGGTGTACCATGTTGACCCCTACATTCCCTAGCAAAATGACCAAACCTATGACATTTATAACACTTGATCTTTGATTTATCCAACCCAACCTTAGATCTGCCAGTCAACCCTGGAAACCTTCTCCCAGTTTTCTTGTAAAAATTATTAGTTCTTACACTGAGAAGGGCCAATTGGTGCATAATGTCCATTTCTTCCAAATCATCAGGGTCAAAGTATTTCAGGTCATCATACTCAAAGGATATATTGTCAGATGCCTGTATATCACCACCACTTGCTGTGAAAGCATAGTTTGGTGAATAAGAATCAGAGTTAAAACCTGAGTTAAAACCTGAAGTTATGTCAATAAAATGATCATAACTCTGATCCTTTGTGTTTCCAGGCACCTCATCATGACCCAAAAGTGCTGTATTCCCAAACACATAGTCATCAGACACTTTTCCAGAGTCCTGGAGCTTCTTTTTCTGGTTAAGCTCTCTTTCATAGGTCAAGAGCTTACCATGAAGCTGGGTCAGTGATAGGTCTTTAAATCCTATTGAGTTTCTCATTACAATAGCAATAGTGTCCCATTTGTCTGGTAATGATCTTAAAAACCTATGATTCAAAGTTGAATGAGGGTAAGTAAGACCAACCAATTTTAGTTCACTTATTAAGCAATTAAATCTTTCAAACTGTTGAGTTAATGACTCTCCTTTGACATGACTGAATGTTTCATATTGTTGGTTAAGTATTTCACGGTTGTTTTCAATAACCTCCTCAGTCCCACCAAACTGTTCTTTCAGTGCATCCCACAACTCCTTTGCACTGTTACAGTGTAACAACCCAGCATATATATCATTGGGTAGAGCCATGGCCACAATACTGAAGGCCTTAGCATCTAGCTCAATTTTCTGAAAATCCTGGTCGGAGTAGTTTTCAAGTTTCTTTGGCTCAAACACTTTGGGATCTTCAGTACTCGGCACAGTCGGAACATGTGGTCCGAAGATAACCGACTTCCAACACCCAGTGTTTTGTTGAGCTAGAACATGGCTCATCCGACGTTGCTAGATATTGTATTCAGATCTGACAAGCATCGGTGGCTTGTTGTTCGTGCCAGTGTTATGTGGATCGTGATTGATAGAAGCCATTCTCTGATTTTTCAAAAAACAAAGTCTGTTTAACAACGGTTGAAGCGAAATTAAACTATTACTCTGTTTTCAATCTAACTGACAAACGATATCAATAATTGTGAGCTGATTATTAAATTGATTTGTTAGATCGAATTTAATTGACCAAGCTCTGATACCAATTGTTAGGATCTGAGTTTGTTTGTTTTGATTGTTTAACTAAATGATGGAAATAATGAAATGAAAATAGAATGAAAGTGCAGCGGAATAATAAACTGTAAATCAAAACAAGAGAGTAAATGTTTTTAGATCGAATGCTTTCATTAACTCAAAGATTACAATCGTACAATTACTCCCCCTCAGCCTGATCACACAGTGTTTGTCAGAGAGAATGTTTTGTGTGTGATACAATAGAACAGTACAAGCACTGTTCTATTTATAGACAGACTCAAAGCACTGATGACCTAGGCTGACGTCACCTAAGACAGTGACCTCTAACAGAATAACAAACATAAACATCTGCCTATTACAAACTACTGTTACATTGAAAGCACTGATATTAAACAGCTGTTGAAGATAAACTCTGATGGTCTTGTATCCACCGCTGGAGCCTAAGTGCTGTTGGTTCCAGCAGTGCTTTGGTCTTCAGTACTTGTATCAGCAGTTGCTCTTCATCAGACCTTTGGTCAGCAGTTGTTCTTCTTCAGTTGTTTCCTCAGCAGTTCTTTATAGCAGCAGTTGTTGAGCAGTTGTTTGGATAGAACAGTAGTTAGGGTCAGCAGTCTTTTGGGAGAAGCAAGTTGTAAAGACTGTTTATTCAAGGATCAAACTGATAGCATGTTTTGGCTTTCTAATCATCTGTTCTTCTCCAGGTCAGCAGACCCAACATATGACCACCCTCCGGTGTGAGACTAAGTATGGCTTTTAAGTAAGGATGAATAGTAAAAAGATAGTGATAGAGAGAATAGTGAGTGTGTCTACGTCTTACCTTCAACCTCCTTTTATAGCCTATGATAAAGTCGTTTGTTAGTCAACCTTCCTCCAAAAAGGGAGGAGGTAATCATTGGCGGTTTATTAGCACAAAGATCTCATTGGTATTTATTCCTTATTTGACCGTTGTGTTGACTGCCTTGATTCCCTTAAATTAGTTGGGCTTTTGTATATTAGGCCTTTTCCTGGATGGGTTAGGCTAATTGTGGTGTGGGTCAGTTTGGCTTAACTAGGCCCCACCTCGTCATTTAGTAATGCAGATTTAGGATTATAAAACTAAGAAAGTATACGGTACAAATGATGTTAACCTACAAAGTGTAAGAAGGATTAAGAGGGCACAACTTGTAATGATAGTTTTATCGGAAAACATGTTTCTTAATTCATGTTTGGGGTAGATTAGACTTTTTGATCAATCCCTGTAATCAGATTCAAATCATCCAATATGCAATCGGTAATAGGAATCTAACACATTATCGGATTTCAATATGCAACTTCCAACCACCACCTTTGACCCATCATCTCCGTCCACTACCTTCAACCTGCAACCTCTGACCACTAACACCTGAAACCACCGACCACCACCACCTGCAACCTCTGACCACTACCTTTAACATCCGGCTGACCACCATGCATTTTGAACTTGCGTGAATGTCTAGAGAGTTCCGGGTCATTAATTTGAGCTTGCATGATTTTCAAATGAGATACCACCCAACTTGCGTGAATTTTAAATGAACTTGTGAGATTTTTTTTTTCAGAAAGGAATTTGCGTGATTATTCAAAATAAACTTGCGTGAGTTTTCAAAATGAATTTGTGTGGGTTTTTTTTTAAATATTTTTTGGTTTAACATTTGCATTTTGTATATACACTTGCGTGACTGGTTCCAGTAACATCCTCTATTTTTTGTTTAAAAAACATAGCATGTTTTGCTTTGATCGTCTTTCATGTGCATTCAAACCCGTGTAATAGAATACGATTCATTTAACACAAGTTTGTTTCCAATCAGATTATGCAAACAACGTAATTAGATGTTATAACCAGCTAACCATTACCTGCATTCTTCTTTGTCGCCATTAAAAAATATTGTCTCTTTTTTCTTGTTCAACGACAGGCGATGTTAATTGACTGATTTTTTTAGCAATTGTGTTGCAAATTGAGTGCTATAATTTTGATTCATTTTCACAATGGACTAAACTACCATTCCCGTTATTTTTGTCAACTTTATGACGCAACCAAACTACAATCTTGCCAATGCTTAATTAACCTAATCTAATGGCTGAGATTTGTTGGATATTTTAGTGTAATTGGATTGACTGTTTGACAAATATCTTCATAATAATACATCATATAGGTATATATGGTGGTGCGGAGTGCACGCCTATTTGAATTTATTATGAAGTTAGGGGCGAAGCCCCTAAGGGACGGGGGTCCGGGGGCAGCGCCCCTGGGAGCGGAGTCCAAGGGGCAGAGCCCCTGGCTGGGATCGATTAAAATTGTTAGGACAAAAAGGATTGAGGAAACCACTTTTGTAAACCTTAGTCTAATTCATACTTCTGCAAATATTCTAAGTATAGAACTACTGAAGAAAGAAGACTAAAGTATTGAAGAAGGATTCAACAAGTACTGAAGAAGAAGTATCAGAAGTTCTAAAGTCTAACTAGACAAGTTCACTGAAGAACTACTGAAGACAAACTTCTCATCAGTAGTTTGTCATTCATCAGCACTTGTACCAGAATCTTTCCACCGCCTTATGTTTTAGTAGTTTATTTGTTTAGTATTACTTTATCTTTTTGTGCAAGTTCTAAGAATGCAACTTGTTGCAACTTGTTACAGACTTGCTTTTTGGCAAGGTTCATGTATTTGTAAAGTCTATAAATAGATGGGTTCATCCCTCTGTTTTAGACATTGGTTTTAATTGAAACTGAAATCCTTCAAAGCTTATTATTGTTATTTCCATTTCATTTATTGAGAATCTGTTTGAGTATTTATTATCATTCACATTCAATACTTAAGATTCTCATAAAACTTGTCTTTAGTTTTCAAACATCCAGGGGGAGTAATAACTCCTGTTGATAGTGTAACTTTACTTACTCATTCCGCTGTGCAAATCTGATTGAACTTGCTAAACACATAAGTGTTCACTAGCAAGCAATACATCAAGAGCATTACTGATCCAACAATTGGTATCAGAGCACTGGTTTATCTGATCACATATCAATCTAACACATTGAGAATCAGACACGGACTCTTATTGATATTCAATAAAGGATTAAAAGTTCACTTTTATCAACATCCATCACTTTAAGAGATATTTGACAAATCAATACTCTTTAAAATGGATCCACATAATACTGGTTCTGCCAATAAACCTGTCATGCTAGTTAGAAATGAATACAATATCTGGAAAAGGAGAATGGCACATACATTATCACAGACCAACACTGGTTGCTGGAAATCTGTGATATATGGTCCTCACAAACCAGTAAATATCAATCTTGAAACTAAAGTAGAAATACCAAAAGACCCAAAGGACTATACAGATGATGATTTCCTAAAACTTGAGCTTGATGCTAAAGCTTTCTCTATATTGGCAATGGCACTGCCAAATGAAATCTACTCTGGACTATTACATTGTGATAGTGCCAAAGAGCTTTGGGACTGCCTAAAAGAACAGTTTGGAGGAACTGAAGAGGTGATTGCCAACACCAGAGAAATCATGGCTCAACAATATGAAACTTTTGCTCATATAAATGGGGAAACTTTAACTCAAAAATTCGAAAGATTCTCCTCATTGATATCTGAGCTAAAATTAAATGGTCAGACCTATACAACTGTATTTATGCTTCATAGATTTTTAAGGTCTTTACCTGAAAAATGGGAAACATATTCTATAGTCCTCAGATCCTCATCAGACTTTAGCTCCCTCACTCTTACAAAATTGCATGGGAGATTGATGTGTGTAAATGTATATATAAAAATAACACAAGCTTTAATTAAAACGACTCACCTAAAAACTACACACGCACGGCAAGTGTACCGGTCTCAAAGCAGTAAACAGATAAGACCGAGTATCGAACCCGAAGACGCGAATGCGACTCTAGATCACAACCTATACCGAATACTAGACTAAATAAATATATACTTATGTAGGGGGTATTTTAAACTACTAATTATAAACTTAATTAAACGAAATAGATTAAACTTAACTTAACTCGACAACTAATACGAACTTAAGGAACTGGAGAAGTCAGATAGGAAGAAGGCTGGTAACCTGGGTAGAATCCCTAGACTCTGGTTATAAAAGCTGACCTATGTAATCCGGTTGGAGACCCTGTTCTCATCTAATAAACCTCCTGTCAAGGATAGTCGACTAGACTCAAGGCGCGACAAGTGTTAAGATGCTAAAATGAAAGTGGATCGCCCTAGCGAAACCAAATCCCACAGTAATCCTTTAATCAACCACTCTTGGATCGAAAACTCCCAAACTGTGAAGCAGACTTAACTAATACGAATGAAATCCTAGGAAAACTCTAAACACGAATAAGTAACCGGTCTCGCCCCAGCGATAACCAAACTACCAAAGAATGCCTAGTTAGTCAACCTAGCAATCCTGAATTATATTCCTAACCTTCGGGAAGGGATTGCACACCTTAGCTAATTGATTTTAAAAACCTGTTAAACTTGCGCTATTCCTAACTGCAAGAACTAGCTCGACAACAAAAGTTATTCAAACTAGAATGATTTCTAGTTCTAGGGGATATTCCTATATGCCTAGAACATCAAAACCAACAAACAAGTAATCAAATCAAAAGGCGCCAGCACGCAAATATTCAAAATCAAACATAAAAATTAAATCATGTAATCTAACACATCCAAAACGAAAAACATAAGTCTTTAATTAAAAACCAAACTCCAGTTCATCATCCCAAGCCACCAACAAAAGGTTTAGCTCATAATATTTATAAACATCACAAAATAAATAAAAATAATGTTGATCATGTCTATAAAAAATATAAACGAAAACTAAACCAAACCCGGGGTTCTTTGAATATTAATATTTAGCGTGCCCGGACCTTCTCCTCTCCAAAAATCTCCAAAGCTCCTCTATTGTATTGAAGAATAATAATTCTCCTCGAATGAATGTGTCTGTTCTACTCGATGTGGATGAATGATATATATTTCCCTCTGTGCGATTGAATGATATGATAATATATAGAATGAATCACACTTTCCAAAAATCTCATATGCCGTCCAAGTTAAAACATATATATCTTCTACACATTATTGTTGCAAGGGTTATTTTGTTTTGGTAATTGGCTTGGGCTACGGCCCAAGTCACATTTTTTTTCAGTTATTATTTATTATATATATTATTATTACTATATATTATTATTATTTATTATTTATTATTATATATTATTATTACTCCATGCTCTTGACTCAGTTATTCTTGGCTCGACCAAAGTTTCTCGTTTACGCTCCGACGTCTATGAACACATGCTCTCAAGTGTTCGTGTCTCAATTAAAATTCTTTCTTTTTAAGCTCATTTTCCACGAACACCTATAAAATAATAAAAACGAGTAATAAAAGTACCAAAAACTAATAAAAACTATACAATGATAAAAATAGACAAACCAACGAATACACGCCTAAAACTACTAAAAACTGTATACAAAAGACTCAATTTATAACTCAAAATACATAGGAGAATAGATGTGTTTTACGACACATCAAACATCCCCACACTTAACTCTTTTTCGTCCCCGAAAAAGAATAATGCAATGGAATCACAATCAAATAATCTGGCCTCAAAACATAGGTTACTTTAATTTTAAAAATCTAATCACGTGCCAACTGCGATTGCAGGTATACTTGTCCTCTTAAACCCAACCGCCGGTTTCTAAGCCCCTTATCATGTTAGTTTAATTTTAGGTTCATTTAGTCTACCTAGGGTCTCACAATAAAGAAGCCACAGTTTCACCTAATCCCGCCTCAAGCTTATGAAACAAAAGGAACAACCAATTGACTATTCCTAACCGTTTTATGTAGAAAACCGAGAGAATTTAAAATCATTTGTTGTTTTTTTTCATCTCAGCATACTTAACTCAGAGGGTGTGACCAATCCAAGTCGCTATCCCAGTGGCCAGGCACCTTAAGCTTCAGCATTTTCGCTTTGATTTCTAATTAATTCATGAGCTTTTTTTTAGATATTTATTTTCAGACAATCCTAGAGGGAGTCGAGTCCGGAGTCATTATCCCTAGAAACGACACCATTGGCCTTGGCCTTATTTCATATCCAGCTCTTTTTCTTTCTTTAACTTTTGATTAGAAATTTATAACGATTTTAAACTTATAACGGTATTCCTTATACTATTATTGGCGGTTTCAGCTTCCCCATTTTTTCCTAGATGAGAACCCACAAGGCATCCTAATTTATTTATGTGTATTTGCTCAAAGGAAACTTTTCTACCGGCTGGGCCTAGCCACACATCCCAAGTCAACACGCTTTCGACTATTTATTCTTCTAATACATATAATATTTGAAAACCAGACACTTGATTTTATTTATCATTTCCCATATTTTATAATGCAAACTTCAAAATCAGGGACATTTTTTTTCTCAGTTTTTTTTTTTTTTTTTTTTTTTTTTTGGACTCAAAACGACTCTATATACGGACTAAACGACAGTTTCCCATCCCCACACTTAAACTCTACATTGCCCTCAATGTAGGAATAGAAAACGTCACATAACAAAAAATTAATTCCGAATACAAAAATAAAGAGACGAGGGCAAATTGGAAAGGACTTAGCTGGTTAATTTTTATTCTTCGTAAGCTTCAAAACACTAGTCCAATCTAGCTCGATCGTATAGCATTTTGGTCGCGATCGGCTCTGACAAAATGGTAAACTCTCGGGTTGCTCTAATATTACGTACAGCTCCAGAATCGCCCGAATGGAGATTGAGTACGAGCGGTACAATCCAAACCTGCACAAAATGAAACAAACAAAAACCGAGCATAATACCGAACCACACAAAAATAAAAAGACTCAAACTACTAACTTAGACTCATAAAATAACAACAAACAAGAAGACGTACCTGCTTGGCAAAATGGCGGTGAATGGTGGTAGAACCAAATGGGTAGAGAAAATAAAATCTGGTACTCGCTCAATGTGAAGGATACTGGTGATCACAACACGTGTTGCAAACGAAAAAAAAATATAACTTTCCGGGGTAATAGCTGGTCGCATGAGGCGAACAGGTCAGCCCAGACTCCTCACATTACGTGAAAAGTCTTTTTTCAGAGAAAGTTAATTAATTAATTATTATTATTATTATTTTTTTTTAAAGAAAAAAAATTCTCTTATTACCCAAACCTTTACCAAAACTCCCAGTCATAAAATATATATAAAGATAATACTTGGGACCCGCTCATTGTGAAATTTCCTCTACCTAAGCAAACACGCAAACAGACTCAAAGGCACAAAAAAAAAGAGATAAAAACCTATGAACCAATATCGATTGACGGACCAAAAATAAAAAAAATGAAAGGCTGAAAAAAATAAAAAAAAATAAATAGGTATAAATATAAATTTACAAACTCTACAGAGCCTCCCCACACTTAAACTTAATCAGGGGGCTTCTCTTTTATCTGGACCCGATCCAACCCGTTTAATTCCACCCGGTCCATATTATTTAGAAAAATTACATTAGTGGAATTTAAAAATATTTTATCGAATTTAAATGGGTCGGGCCACCAATATTTAAATTTACCTGGACCAAACCTGATTCTTGGCATGTAGTGAGGGGACTTGTTGTCTCTGCAACTCCTAACCCTCACCCTGTGTCGGTCCAGATGCCTCTTCGCCTTCTCCCGTGGTGGTGGCACTAGTAGCAGTGTAATATCCAATGCCTGCACGGGCCGGTTGTGGTGTTCTTCTTCTCCCACCACTGCTTCTTTCTCATCTTCCTTGTTTAGTGACACTTGGTCAAAATCTTTGGCCACTTCTGGAGCTGACAAATCAACCAACTCGTCACCAAACTTTGCTTCCCCATCAGCTGCTTCTTCAAGCAGGTTAGTGGTGTCTTCCTCTTCCACCACTTCTTCCTCAAACAGCCAGCCTGTGGATTCTGAAAAATCCATATCTTCCTCAGCCTCCCTCCAGACATCTGCCCCCCCAAGGATATGCTGCTGAACTAGAGATCTGGCAAGGCTGCTCATCCTGCTGAACCAAAGGTTCCTGGGACTAAGGCGTCCATTATTGTAACACCCCAACCGATGGCGGAAACATCGAGGTGTCACGTATGAATGATTGTTCAGTAGCTCATGGTAATACATAAGTTTAAATAATCATTTGTTTCATTACAGTATTGAATTACATTAAATGTATTGAATGAAGTCTAATACATCCAATAATCAAACAAAGCTTAAAACTTCAAATATCTTCTCATGCTAGCTCTAGACTTCAAGCATCAGTATTTCCTGTTGAGTTTGGAAAATATGGGGGGGGGGGGGTCAACTAGAAGTTGGTGAGAATACATAAGCCAAGTCAAGCAATTAAGTCTTAGAATAAAAGTTTAGCAATTCATATGTCTAATGTAAGTTTAAGTCTACATGAATAAACAATAAGTATAGTATGCACATAATCAATCCTCCGACAAAGTGTAGGTCCATCCCGCATCCACGGTTCTCCTTATAAAGTTTAGGTCCATCCCGCATTACGGTTCTCCTTATAAAGTTTAGGTCCATCCCGCATTCACGGTTCTCCTTATAAAGTTTAGGTCCATCCCGCATTCACGGTTCTCCTTATAAAGTTTGGAATGATAACAATCACCCGCGCTCCCCATACAAGATGGTCAACGAATCTAGGTGGGGTTGTCAATCCAATAGATCAATCATTGTATACCGCCGGCTTGATCAGGGTTAATGATTATGCAAGTTGAAGTTTAAGTCTAATAGTCTTTGTCTAAGTCATGAGGCATTAAAGTTTACAACTAGACATGTATGTAGAATTGCTTAAGTATAAAGTTTCAAGTATAAAGAATTGCATAAACAAGGTTACGTAAACTCATCTGAAATTCACTGTGTAAGTGCTAGCAAGTAGCAACAAGTCTGAACTTGGATTAATTGAACTCTTGTATCCTATTAGAAATAAATGATGCCTTAAATTCTAATGCAAATAAGCTTGTTTTTGTTATGGTTGTAAAGATAGTTTATCAAACTACCTAGACTCGTATTGTAAACAATACGTGTCTTAATGTGTATAACTTAACGAACCGATGGTAACTTGGTTTGGTTTCTTGAAAATATATGCGTATGCATAGTTATTTAAAATAAATAACCTAATATATTATTCGGGATCGTGTCTTGAAATTATTGATAAAGACACATTTTGTATAACGAAGTAATACTTACGTTGCTTGACTCGAACGTTAATTCGTCTCGTATCTTGGATAGTATATATGTGTTTTTATATGTCGATATATATATATATATATATATTATATGTTCCTAGGTATTTATTTATACACATTTCTATTTTAACAAGGTGACGTTTGGGAGATAAGAATATCATTTATAAAAACACAAACTTAGTTTGCACGTATTTATGAACCAGACAACACAAGTCGTCTATTTTATCCCAAAACATCAATTGTCAATTTCTTAATCACAACATTATTTAGCTAAACGCTTATATATACGACAAACGGTTTAATTTATTAACACTAGAATAATATACATTTTAATAGGTGATATGTTTACATATGTAGTTCAACATCTAATTAACATCGTTTGTATACAAGTAAGTTATTATTTATCAGTCCGAAGACAAAATGGTAAAAACGACTAGTATTAGACTTGAATAATCGTGTTAACAATACAAGTATACGTACAAGTATTCATATGCTTCGCCTATTCGAATATCCCATATGTTCATTATCATAAGTGTTTTACATAAACGATTCAGTTCGGTTCATTACGGATTTATAATATATATTTATATTTGTCTATAAACAATAAAACACAACATAATAAAACGAAAACACTAGTGCACGTTATACCTTTCGGAGTCGCGTATTAGCCTCGTAACTCGTGTTGACAGATCTGACCAGTTGACCAAAGTTTGACCGATGTTGACCGGGTATGACCGAACTCGAAAACTGACCCAATAACCTTCTGGACTAAGCTGACCCGGTTTGACCAGGTCACCCTGTTGACCGAGGTTTTAAACTGTTGTCCCGAGAGTTAACCAAACCCAAAAACGTGAACTGGACCCCAACGAGCATCATTCAGAACCAAACTATCCGGTGAAACACACTTCGAGCACCTTGACCTGACCATCAGATCTGACTAAAACCAATATCCAGAAGTGGACCTTACCACTGTGACTGAACTTGAACCGGAACACCCTTTAGTCACCCACAACCGGACACCACCTCATAGCTTCAATACAAAACCCGTACATCATCACCTCCCTTGTTCTTGGGGTTGAAAGGCGCTGCCGGTTGTGGCCATTGGCCGGCAGTCATTAAGAGGGAGAGGAGGAGGGCAAGTAATGGAAGAAGGAGAGGGTAAGGGTGGTTAGCGGTGATGTGGTGGCTTCACGATGGGGTTTCCCCCACCCCCTGGAGCTGTTAATGATCGAGAGAGGAGAGGGGTTGGGCGACTCATGGTGGCTCGGGTGGTGGTTGTAGGCGGCTGCCGCCGCCGCTACTGTGGAGGGAGACGAGAGGAAGGCAGGAAAGGAAGAGGTGAGGGAGAGGCATCGAGAGAGGAGAGCAGGGAAAGAATGGGAGGTTCAATTGTGATGATGATTGTCTATTGTTTGTGAGTGTATTTGTGTAAAAAGAAAATAATGAAGGTAAGGAAGGAAGAAGGAAAATAAGGGTAGTGGTGGTGATGGCTAGGGTTTTTGTGTTGATGATGAAGTGAAGAAGAATGAGAATTAAGGTGTTTAAATAATAAATAGGTAGGGTCTTGGGTAGGTTAAGTGGAAGGCATCACGTATACGAACTCATACCGACTCGGGTCTCGTTTATGAACTGGACCCGTTGTCAATAACATAATTATTTCATAAGTTATATAATTGTAGTCCGAATTAAAACTAGCATTTGGACTATATATTTATATTTTTAGTCGCGCTTAAAATTTACAAAAATAAGTGTCGGTTTACTAGCGTGTTATTACTTATGACGCGTTATTTGGCGAATTTAAATAATTTAATTTATTAATGAATTAAGAATGTATTTCTTGTTAATAAGGTATTATTGTTAACGAATTAACGAATCGTTTTAAGAATAAAATATTATTATTATTATATTATTCGAGAAACGCTGGGCGTTACAGTCTCCCCTACTTTAGGAAACTTCGTCCCGAAGTTATTAAAAACACATGGTTTAGGTAAATGCTTGGACGGTTATAATTTAGTTTAAAGTATGGCAGAAGTTTTATGGATACTAGGATAAAGTGTTACGTATGAGTTATGAGGGTTGGATTAAGATAGTCTAAAATAACGAGGGGGAATAAACACCAAACTTAAGTTGCATGAGATGATAGACTATGGATGGGCTAAATGAACTATCACATAACTAGGGTTTGTTTTTGGCTCGACCCCCAACGTCATTTCCGATGTATCGTTAGTGTTTATATATAGGGTGTATCGCAGCTAACCCACTGCACCTCTGATACTTCGAAAACGTACTGGGTTTCTTACCAAGCCCTAATAGAATTTCACACCACCCTAACGTACCTGTAAATTCATGATTACGTTCCGGACCGCAATCATCAATTTACCTTACATTAGGGTTTTGTGTCCTTCTATGACTCTAAACACACATGTAAGTAATGCAAAATAACCTTGTGATTGAATCGTATACAATGTATCCAAAAATGAGTCCAACTGTTGAGCAGGAAAAAGACTTCTACTAGTCAGTGAGTAGGAACCTCTACCGATTGTTGAGCAGGTTCGATAGCCTCCACCAGTCGTTGAGCATGTTGTAGGGCCTATCCCGACTGTTGAAAAGGCATGATGACCTCTACCAATCGTTGAGTAGGTTATTTGGTACTCTACTAACTGTTGAGCAAGTACTTCATCCTCTATCAGTTGTTTGATTAAGTGTAACAATTGTTTTTGGTTTATCACATAAGTTGCAAATTGATAATACATACATGTAAGCAAGTTTGTAAATGCATCAAGTATCGAGTATAGCATGCGAGTTGTAACAGAGTTGCCCTAGACAAGGTTAATGACTCTAGGTGTGTTTATAGCAAATAGTTTATTTTCCATGCTTTCAAGTATCATGAATAATCAATTGTTCAGGTAGATAATCAAATCCTCATGTATAACTAATATTCAAGTTTGATGCAACGAACAATTAAGTTTTTCAATAGTGTGGTTATCGTGGGGATCAAGTTCATGTTCGAGGAGGTAAAGGATGTGAATTTGGTTTTTGAGAGATGATGAAAACTCAAAGTAACATCAAGGTTGTGAAAAATGGTGAATGTGTAAATGGTTGATAAAGGGTTTAATTTATAGGGTTTCAAAAAGACGCAAGTAGTAAGGTGATCATGCAGAATAATCGTGGGGTTTGAATAAATGGTTAGATACAAGCGTATGAGAAAACATGATTGTGGTATTTGCAAAAAATTTGTAATAGTTCGAACAAGTTTAAAATAAGTAGGTGTCAATGGAAAAATTGTAGAGTAAATTTTGTTCCTATGGATGGAAAGATTTTATTTTCAAAACTTGGTTTTGTATGTAAAGCAAAAGTCATTAAATAGTACAACTAAATTGATTTAGATCAAAATATTTCGATGAGTCATAAGTTTTAAACACGATGTCGGATTTCAAAAATCAAGAATCTGTTGAGGTGTTTTGTATAATTGACTTTGATTATTCCATAAAAAAGAAGTGATTCCTAATATATTAATTTTTTTTTTTGACAAAAATATTTATTTGCTTTAGTTTGTGAAATTCCCAGGTAATGAATATTTGACGAAATTTAGTACTCTTTAATGTTGGTGCTAGAGTATTTCCTATAAACAGGTTACGAGATGATAGTTTGAACCAGGATTTTAAAATCTTGAATATGATAAAATTTTATAGTTGAGAGTACCTTAAAAAAATATAAATGGAAATCTAAGGGGAGGTTGAAAATGAAATTGGCCTGAAACATCAAAGGTAATAGATTAAAGAAGTAAAATGTGTAACATGTTGTAAAGGGAAAAATATGATTTGGGTTAGATTTTGAAAATAATTAAACATGTGGGTAATATTGTAAGACGAAGTATGATTGTGAAACTTACAAATGATCATGAAATTCAGGCTGATTAGTAAATTATATAAGAAATGAAATTGATTTGAATTGTAAAGGTTTTGAGATTTCAAAGCTTAGAATTTAATGAGAGTGAGGGGTATAAATGAAAATGAAATACAAAGATTGTATTCATTTGTCCACGTATATACGAAAATGTTGACTTATCAAGACAGATCGGATCTAAACCCAGTGAATTTGCCCTATTAAACTAGGAGTACATTAGGATTGCAACAAGTGAAAGAGAGTGTAGGCAAGACCAAGCTAGGGTAGGAATGAGGAGGAGGATAGGGATAGAGATAAGGATAAGGTAGAGCTACAAGCAACTAAAGCAAGTACTGATTAATGTCCTAAGGCTATAGACTAGATTATTTTTCTAATAACCTAATTCCCTATAACCAAGGCTCTGATACCAATCTGTAACACCCCAACCGATGGCGGAAACATCGAGGTGTCACGTATGAATGATTGTTCAGTAGCTCATGGTAATACATAAGTTTAAATAATCCTTTGTTTCATTACAGTATTGAATTACATAAAATGTCTTGAATGAATTCTAATACATCCAATAATCAAACAAAGCTTAAAACTTCAAATATCTTCTCATGCTAGCTCTAGACTTCAAGCATCAGTATTTCCTGTTGAGTTTGGAAAATATGGGGGGGAGGTCAACTAGAAGTTGGTGAGAATACATAAGCCAAGTCAAGCAATTAAGTCTTAGAATAAAAGTATAGCAATTCATATGTCTAATGTAAGTTTAAGTCTACATGAATAAACAATAAGTATAGTATGCACATAATCAATCCTCCAACAAAGTTTAGGTCCATCCCGCATCCACGGTTCTCCTTATAAAGTTTAGGTCCATCCCGCATTCACGGTTCTCCTTATAAAGTTTAGGTCCATCCCGCATTCACGGTTCTCCTTATAAAGTTTAGGTCCATCCCGCATTCACGGTTCTCCTTATAAAGTTTAGGTCCATCCCGCATTCACGGTTCTCCTTATAAAGTTTGGAACGATAACAATCACTCGCGCTCCCCATACAAGATGGTCAACGAATCTAGGTGGGGTTGTCAATCCAATAGATCTATCATTGTATACCGCCGGCTTGATCAGGGTTAATGATTATGCAAGTTGAAGTTTAAGTCTAATAGTCTTTGTCTAAGTCATGAGGCATTAAAGTTTACAACTAGACATGTATGTAGAATTGCTTAAGTATAAAGTTTCAAGTATAAAGAATTGCATAAACAAGGTTACGTAAACTCATCTGAAATTCACTGTGTAAGTGCTAGCAAGTAGCAACAAGTCTGAACTTGGATTAATTGAACTCTTGTATCCTATTAGAAATAAATGATGCCTTAAATTCTAATGCAAATAAGCTTGTTTTTGTTATGGTTGTAAAGATAGTTTATCCAACTACCTAGACTCGTATTGTAAACAATACGTGTCTTAATGTGTATAACTTAACGAACCGATGGTAACTTGGTTTGGTTTCTTGAAAATATATGCGTATGCATAGTTATTTAAAATAAATACCCTAATATATTATTCGGGATCGCGTCTTGAAATTATTGAGAAAGACACATTTTGTATAACGAAGTAATACTTACGTTGCTTGACTCGAACGTTAATTCATCTCGTATCTTGGATAGTATATATGTGTTTTTATATGTCAATATATATATATATATATATATATATATATATATATATATGTTCCTAGGTATTTATTTATACACATTTCTATTTTAACGAGGTGACGTTTGGGAGATAAGAATATCATTTATAAAATAACAAACTTAGTTTGCACGTATTTATGAACTTGAAAGCCCGATTCGTTTCTTATATTTTATAAAAAAATGGGCAGAGTTTCCTATGTTTTTGTAATAAACCAGACAACACAAGTCGTCTATTTTATCCCAAAACATCAATTGTCAATTTCTTAATCACAACATTATTTAGCTAAACGCTTATATATACGACAAACGGTTTAATTTATTAACACTAGAATAATATACATTTTAATCGGTGATATGTTTACATATGTAGTTCAACATCTAATTAACATCGTTTGTATACAAGTAAGTTATTATTTATCAGTCCGAAGACAAAATGGTAAAAACGACTAGTATTAGACTTGAATAATCGTGTTAACAATACAAGTATACGTACAAGTATTCATATGCTTCGCCTATTCGAATATCCCATATGTTCATTATCATAAGTGTTTTACATAAACGACTCAGTTCGGTTCATTACGGATTTATAATATATATTTATATTTGTCTATAAACAATAAAACACAACATAATAAAACGAAAACACTAGTGCACGTTATACCTTTCGGAGTCGCGTATTAGCCTCGTAACTCGTGTTGACAGATCTGACCAGTTGACCAATGTTTGACCGATGTTGACCGGGTATGACCGAACTCGAAAACTGACCCAAGAACCTTCTGGACTAAGCTGACCCGGTTTGACCAGGTTGATGTGTGAAAATGTGTATTAAATAAATTCGGGTCAAGTTTTAAAAATGGATAAACCCGCTGAACCACACATTAACGGCAAGTGCACCGGTCGCAGTGTAGCAGAGCAAGTAAGTCCGGAATATCGATCCGTGGACACAATGTGGCGACTCTCGGTACTAAACTTTCGTCGAGTCCTAGTCTAATAAATTAAAGTGACGTTGATTTAATTAACTACTAAAAAAAATATAAAATTAAAGTAAATAAAATCAAACAACTCAAACAAAGCAAACGAACAAGTAGAACTGGATGAGGTCAAATAATGAGAAAATGGCTACCTAGGTAAGAATCAAGGTGACTGACGTATAGCTCTCGGGATTGGATAAATGGGTTTTGGCTACCGGGATCTTAAGATACACTAAGCTAGACCAACACTGGAACGCGAATCATTCTCCAACATGTCACAATACTGAATCTAGGGAAATGTGTAAACTCACCGGTCTCGGGTTCGGATCACCTCTCGGTCTCTCCAAACTATGCTAAGGTATCCTAAATCTGAATGTCCTCTCGGCCCCCTCAGAAACAATACATCCGGGATGTGTAAGGGATGCAAGGGATAATTATTCTAACAGGTTTCTAACACAGGGTGCTAACAAAACAGGCACGCTAGGGGTGACTCACTCTCGTGCAGACCACGGTCCCGAATACCTACCAAGCTAGACACACTGACACCTAATCTCCTCTCGGTCTCAAAGGTGGTAGAATGCTAAATTACCAAATAATTAATTAAATTGTTTCTAGGGTTTACTACGTCTAGCAACCTCAAAATATATCAAAAACACTAAGTCTAAGATACTAACAAAATCCTAGATCAAAAGATACAAAATCTATTAAACTAGAATTAAGCGAAACAAAAATTAATATTTAGATATTAAGCACGCGTATACAAAAGAAACCTTATTAGAAAACCTTTACCAAAACATTATCCAAAATATTATATAAATCCAACCCGAAAATTATTAGTCAATTGTCACCCGTCATCAATACCTAGGTAGCACTAAAAGTTTAGCCAATCGTGGTCATGGAAAAAGCTAAAAACATAGGTTCAAAATAACACAAACTCATGGTCTAAATATTTATGAACACGGAGTAAATAAATATAAAAACTATAACGTTTAGTGATCAAACCCGAGCCTTTAACCTTGTACCAAGCCTCCCTGGCCTTCAACCCCTTCAAAAATAATAACTCTTTGTTCGATCCCGTCTTCCCTTTGCGGCGCTGTGTTCAATGATCCAAAAAGTGGCGTCTGAATGTTGTCTCACCTCTTATTATAATATGCCCCCTTTTTAAGATGTTGCGCCACTTCCTCTGTCCTATTAATTGTAGGGTTTTTTTGTATTTATTTATTTTTATTTTTGACTTTTGGGCCATGTAAGTCCACGTGAATTTTTCAAATTGACGTTTTCTTTTTTATTTTATTATTATTATTATTATTATTAGTAGTAGTAGTATACTTCAAGCTCGTATCTCGGGTGTTTCTTGGCTCGACCAAAATTCCTCGTTTACGCTTCAACGTCCATGAACACCGGCTCTCAAGTGTTGGTGTCTCGATTAAAATTCATTCGTTTTGAGCTCATTCTCTCCAAACACCTATAAAATAATAAAATAAATAAATAAATAATAAAACCGACACGAAACTAATAAAAAACTAATAAAGCGCTAAAATAAATAAAATAGACAAGTACAAGCCTAAAACTACTAAAACTCTAATAAAAAGACTCTAAAATGACTACAAAATACATAGGAAATTAGATGTGTTTTGCAACACATCAAACATCCCCACACTTAAACCTTTTTCGTCCCTGAAAAAGACTGCAATGGAATCATAATTAGAATTCTTGGTTTCAAAAAGTTTTAGGTTCATTAATTAAGATCTAATTACGCATCAACCAAAACTGTCGGTATTGTTGTCCACATAAACCCAACCACTAGCTAATCATGCCCCAATCATGTAAAGCAATTAAGTTCATATTATTACAATCAATCTATGGGTCTCACACTCAAGATATCCAGCTTCACCTAATCCCACCTCAAGCTTTCGAAGCAAAGGTTAAACCATATAGATTTACCAACCACTGCAAACTAAACTCCCTAATGCATTAGAAATTAAATTTATGATGGATGAAGTTTATGAGCTTAGACACATTTGTTTTTTTTTTTTTTTCATACCTAACCCAGAGGTTGTCTCAATCAGAGTCACCATCCCCAAGAGCGACAGCATGAGCTTTGGTATTTTTTTTCAACTTGACCTCGAGGGAATTTCGATCAGAGGCTTCAGTTTTTTTTTTTTTTTTTTTTTTTTTTTTTTTTTTTGTCTAGCTCAATTGATGGACATGTGGATTTTTTGGGCGCCACTTTTCACCGAATTTATTCTCATAAAAAGGATCAAGTGTGCCATTTAATTAATAATACATATGGGTTTTCAGCCTACAGTGGTACCTCTAATTACTATCAGCAGTTTCAGTTCTACCGTTTCTCCTAAGATGAGAACCCACAAGATATCATGATTATTAAGGTATATTAAGACAATCCTGGGAACCTTTCAAAGCTAGCTGGGCCTACCGACACATCTTAAGCAAACACGCTTTCAATCTATTTAGTTTCTCATATATATAATATTTTGAAAACCAAAAATCCCAATTTTACTATCATTTTCCATATAAAATGCACAAAAAATCAGGGACATTTTTTTTTTTTTTTTTTTTTTTGACTCAACCTACAACTAAGCAAAATAAAGACGAAGTCTCCCATCCCCACACTTAGAAAGGCACAATGTCCTCAATGTGCTCCAGGATACAACGTAAACTAAAAATAAAAATGCAAAAATAAAGTAGAAACAAACTAAATATATAACAACAACAAAATAAATGAAACGAACTCCCCTGGAATATATTGCGATAACTCGCAGAAAGTGTTATGTCCGTCCGCATCTACAACCGTATAGCATTTCCTTCGCGGCCATAGTCAGAATCCTGCAAAAATAAACTAAAAAGAAAGTGAAAGTAAAATGACTCAATGACAAGTGAGATGCCTGTTTACAAAAAATAATTTTAAGATCGACCCCCATCCGAATGGGGATTGAGTACGGGCGGGGGGAGATCCAGCAATGAAAAGGCCATGGCAATCCCATAAGACTCGTTAAACTAAAAAAAATAATAAATAAAAAAGAATGAAAATAAAATAAAATAAAATAAAAACATATATGACAAATGATGATACAAAACTCTACACTTGGGTCTTCACCCGTGTGATCCTATTCTTATCAAGCACTCTAACCTGGATCAACGGGGATATCTACACCGTCCTCACGTAAATCAATCGTCCCACTTATGTTATCTCTCCCAATGCACGATCTTTTCCACCTAAATCTAGGATCACCAGAAAATATTCTTAAATGCGAGTGGTGAATCAGGATCCTATCCCCACACTTAGGTTTATTCACTACCTCAGGGCTAGATTTAAACAGTACCCCTCTCTCATCATCTATCTTGTGCTCACTTTCACACTCGGGCAATAGCAAAATATGAATCGAGGGCTCATCCATCACCTCCTCGAAACTCTTAGCAACCTCATCTACCTCTAAGCTATCGGGAGGCTCACCGGCTGCACCGCCCGGATCATGCTCCACAATTTCTACTGTCTCTATCTCCTGCATCTCCTCTGCCTGGTGCCGCCTATCTAATAAGTCTGCTCCACAGATGTAGTCAATGCACCGGTCGACATGTGACATGAAAGTGCCAAGAAAGCACACAGATTCGACCTGACTACTCTTACTCTCCCTAGACCTATTAACACCAAAGGTGATGGAGTCATCCCCTACACGCAGTGTAATCCGACCGTCCGAGACATCTATCAATGCCCTTGCAGTGCGTAAGAAGGGTCGTCCTAAGATCAACGGCACATGCTCGTCCTCCCGTATATCAAGTACGACAAAATCAACGGGAAACACGAAGCTCTCCACCCTTACTAGCAAATTCTCTAGAATGCCCATAGGGCATTTAACAGATTTATCAGCCAACTGTAAGCACATCCTAGTTGGATTCAACTCCCCAAGATCTAATCTTTTAAACATAGAGTAGGGCATGAGATTAATGCTAGCACCTAAATCAGCGAGGGCGTTCCTAACTGTCAAACCACCTATCTGACAAGGGATAGTGAAACTCCCAGGATCGGTCATCTTCTCCGGTAGTTTATTAAGAACAACAGCCGAACACTCCTCACTCAGAGTGACCTGGGAAAGCTCTTTCAACTTCTCCTTACGGGACAACATCTCCCTCAAGAACTTCCCATACTTAGGCATATCTCTACGAACATCAATGAATGGCCTATATTGCTCTAAGTTCTCACTCTTATTCAACCTACCAGGATAGGGTGGTACTGGTTCATAAGGGGCAGGTGGAACATAAACCTTTTTGGGCTCCCCCTCAGACTGTTTCTCCTTCAACCTACTTTTGGGCTGTGCGGTACTTGCTGGGTCTAGCCTAGTAGGGTGCACCTTGCCCGGAGACTCTACCCTAATCTCCTCATTGACACTCTCCTCTTCAACTACCTCACTCTCTCTCGACACCGGGTGATCAACTCCCGTGCTCTTCCCACTTTCGGTGAACACAACATTCACCTGAACATCTGTCGAATTCCTGGTCATCTTACCAACTAACTCTCCTATGACCCTCTCTAAACTCTGGAGCGTGGACCCTTGATTCCTAAATAGTAGCTCAAATTCCTGATTTTTCTTTTTCTGCTCCTGATAACGGGTCTCACGCTGCATCACTATGGTCTCTAGGAGTTTATTCGTCCTAGCCTGATTCTCCTCACTTTTCTTTATTAACTCACTAATCTCAGACTTAGGATCTCCTATACCCTGCCATCCAGAGTTGTAACTTTGGACATAGTTCAACTCCTCACTAGGACCTACGTGGCAATCTATGGTCTCATGACCCCCTCTACAAATCTCACACTTAGCACTAATCTTAACCTGAATATCCTTCATGACCTTAGCTAAGGATTCTACCTGTGCGGCTAGTGCAATGCTACTCTCGACAGAATGGATACCCTTAGGGGCAGCAGTAACGCCCCCAGAGTCAGGCTCAATGTACGTGCTAGTGGCTAGGTCCTCTATCATCTCAAGGCATTCAGCAGCGGTTTTGGATTTCATCATATTACCGCCTGCTGTAGAGTCAAGAAGTCTTTTGGTCGCGTCAGAGACTCCAGTGTAGAATTTCTCCACGACTCTCCAGTCCTCAAGACCATGATGAGGGCACTTATTCAAAAGTGCCTTGAATCTATCCCATGTCTCATAGAAGGACTCCCCTCGCTGCTCAGTAAAGGCATAGATTAGATTTTTAAGACGAGCGGTTTTAGCAGGGGGGAAATACTTCTGCAGGAATTTCGTCTTAAGATCAGTCCAAGAGGTGATGGCTCCCTGTGGGAGGGAGTCCAGCCATGTGAGGGCCTGATCAGTAAGTGAGAACGGGAATAGACGCAAACAAATGGCATCATCAGTGGCACCATTAAGCTGGAAGGTGCTACAGACTCTACTAAATCTAGTTAAATGGCCATATGGGTCTTCATCACGCATGCCGTGAAACTGAACTGAATGAGATATGGTGTTGATCAGAGTGGGTTCAATGGTCCAGTTGTTCGACTCAACAGTGGGTAGTGTAATACTGGACCGGATGTGAGTGGGTGTAATGCTGATGTGTTCAGCAACAGTCCTACGTGCAGCCATTTCTATGTGATCTATCTAGTGGGCAAAATGTTCTATGACTGCAATGAAGTACTTCCTATGTACACAGAGAGACTAAAACTATACTAGAATAAGAAAAACAAATAGCAAATAAACAAAAATAAAAATAAAAATTTTTTTTTTCTTTTTTTTTTTTAAATTAAAAATAAAAATCTACCAAACTACGAAAGCAATAAAATGACTAGATCCCCGACTCGGGTCGTCCTCGAAAGCGCAGTGTGTCCCCGGCAACGGCGCCAAAAACTTGATGTGTGAAAATGTGTATTAAATAAATTCGGGTCAAGTTTTAAAAATGGATAAACCCGCTGAACCACACACTAACGGCAAGTGCACCGGTCGCAGTGTAGCAGAGCAAGTAAGTCCGGAATATCGATCCGTGGACACAATGTGGCGACTCTCGGTACTAAACTTTCGTCGAGTCCTAGTCTAATAAATTAAAGTGACGTTGATTTAATTAACTACTAAAAAAAATATAAAATTAAAGTAAATAAAATCAAACAACTCAAACAAAGCAAACGAACAAGTAGAACTGGATGAGGTCAAATAATGAGAAAATGGCTACCTAGGTAAGAATCAAGGTGACTGACGTATAGCTCTCGGGATTGGATAAATGGGTTTTGGCTACCGGGATCTTAAGATACACTAAGCTAGACCAACACTGGAACGCGAATCATTCTCCAACATGTCGCAATACTGAATCTAGGGAAATGTGTAAACTCACCGGTCTCGGGTTCGGATCACCTCTCGGTCTCTCCAAACTATGCTAAGGTATCCTAAATCTGAATGTCCTCTCGGCCCCCTCAGAAACAATACATCCGGGATGTGTAAGGGATGCAAGGGATAATTATTCTAACAGGTTTCTAACACAGGGTGCTAACAAAACAGGCACGCTAGGGGTGACTCACTCTCGTGCAGACCACGGTCCCGAATACCTACCAAGCTAGACACACTGACACCTAATCTCCTCTCGGTCTCAAAGGTGGTAGAATGCTAAATTACCAAATAATTAATTAAATTGTTTCTAGGGTTTACTACGTCTAGCAACCTCAAAATATATCAAAAACACTAAGTCTAAGATACTAACAAAATCCTAGATCAAAAGATACAAAATCTATTAAACTAGAATTAAGCGAAACAAAAATTAATATTTAGATATTAAGCACGCGTATACAAAAGAAACCTTATTAGAAAACCTTTACCAAAACATTATCCAAAATATTATATAAATCCAACCCGAAAATTATTAGTCAATTGTCACCCGTCATCAATACCTAGGTAGCACTAAAAGTTTAGCCAATCGTGGTCATGGAAAAAGCTAAAAACATAGGTTCAAAATAACACAAACTCATGGTCTAAATATTTATGAACACGGAGTAAATAAATATAAAAACTATAACGTTTAATGATCAAACCCGAGCCTTTAACCTTGTACCAAGCCTCCCTGGCCTTCAACCCCTTCAAAAATAATAACTCTTTGTTCGATCCCGTCTTCCCTTTGCGGCGCTGTGTTCAATGATCCAAAAAGTGGCGTCTGAATGTTGTCTCACCTCTTATTATAATATGCCCCCTTTTTAAGATGTTGCGCCACTTCCTCTGTCCTATTAATTGTAGGGTTTTTTTGTATTTATTTATTTTTATTTTTGACTTTTGGGCCATGTAAGTCCACGTGAATTTTTCAAATTGACGTTTTCTTTTTTATTTTATTATTATTATTATTATTATTAGTAGTAGTAGTATACTTCAAGCTCGTATCTCGGGTGTTTCTTGGCTCGACCAAAATTCCTCGTTTACGCTTCAACGTCCATGAACACCGGCTCTCAAGTGTTGGTGTCTCGATTAAAATTCATTCGTTTTGAGCTCATTCTCTCCAAACACCTATAAAATAATAAAATAAATAAATAAATAATAAAACCGACACGAAACTAATAAAAAACTAATAAAGCGCTAAAATAAATAAAATAGACAAGTACAAGCCTAAAACTACTAAAACTCTAATAAAAAGACTCTAAAATGACTACAAAATACATAGGAAATTAGATGTGTTTTGCAACACATCACAGGTCACCCTGTTGACCGAGGTTTTAAACTGTTGTCCCGAGAGTTAACCAAACCCAAAAACGTGAACTGGACCCCAACGAGCATCATTCAGAACCAAACAATCCGGTGAAACACACTTCGAGCACCTTGACCTGACCATCAGATCTGACTAAAACCAATATCCAGAAGTGGACCTTACCACCGTGACTGAACTTGAACCGGAACACCCTTTAGTCACCCACAACCGGACACCACCTCATAGCTTCAATACAAAACCCGTACATCATCACCTCCCTTGTTCTTGGGGTTGAAAGGCGCTGCCGGTTGTGGCCATTGGCCGACAGTCATTAAGAGGGAGAGGAGGAGGGCAAGTAATGGAAGAAGGAGAGGGTAAGGGTGGTTAGCGGTGATGTGGTGGCTTCACGATGGGGTTTCCCCCACCCCCTGGAGCTGTTAATGATCGAGAGAGGAGAGGGGTTGGGCGACTCATGGTGGCTCGGGTGGTGGTTGTAGGCGGCTGCCGCCGCCGGTACTGTGGAGGGAGATGAGAGGAAGGCAAGAAAGGAAGAGGTGAGGGAGAGGCATCGAGAGAGGAGAGCAGGGAAAGAATGGGAAGTTCAATTGTGATGATGATTGTCTATTGTTTGTGAGTGTATTTGTGTAAAAAGAAAATTATGAAGGTAAGGAAGGAAGAAGGAAAATAAGGGTAGTGGTGGTGATGGCTAGGGTTTTTGTGTTGATGATGAAGTGAAGAAGAATGAGAATTAAGGTGTTTAAATAATAAATAGGTAGGGTCTTGGGTAGGTTAAGTGGAAGGCATCACGTATACGAACGCGTACCGACTTGGGTCTCGTTGATGAACTGGACCCGTTGTCAATAACATAATTATCTCATAAGTTATATAATTGTAGTCCGAATTAAAACTAGCATTTGGACTATATATTTATATTTTTAGTCGCGCTTAAAATTTACAAAGATAAGTGTCGGTTTACTAGCGTGTTATTACTTACGACGCGTTATTTGGCGAATTTAAATAATTTAATTTATTAATGAATTAAGAATGTATTTCTTGTTATAAGGTATTATTGTTAACTAATTAACGAATCGTTTTAAGAATAAAATATTATTATTATTATATTATTCGAGAAACGCTGGGCGTTTCAATTATGGTCTCTGGCTTTAACCCTGAATCCTGCAAAATATTATCCTCACAAGACAAGTGTAAAGAATCATATGAGTCAGTTAAATCATGCATTGAATCAGATGAGTAAGGACAAACAGTTTCAGCAACGGGCCTATTACAATCAGGTAATGTAAGTGTTACCATCTCGCCTGGATCATCATATGTGAAATAAACCTGCTGAACTGGAGGTGGGACTTCAACGTCCATTATGGTCTTCAGTTCATCCACCTGAGCCTCTAGCCTCTTAAGTGCCGCATCTTGTTCCCTCAAATAGCCGGTGCGCTTGGATAGCAAAGAATCGATATCCTAGAGCATGAATTGTTGGTTAGCAAGGAAGGTGGCAAAATCGGGTCTAGTGTGAGACGAGACATCCCGATAATCGGGATGTGGATACAAATGTTGGCTAGGTGGATACTCTGACGAGCAACCACCATGCCTTTCCTCATACATCTCATCTTGTAGACAATCAAGCCGACTTTTTATTCTATCTAGTGACTCAGATGTTGCAGGGTTAAATCACCGGTTTGCCTGTGGGTATGAAGGCTGGTATGACTGATATGGCTGCGGCTGCAAATACGTGTTAGAATAATAATCCGTGGAATACCCCGATGAATATGAATGAGGGCATCTTATGGTAAAGTGGGGTCCTCCGCAGATCTCGCACATGATAAAAAAATTTATCTATTACGAATAAAAAAAATTAATAATAAGAAAAAAAAATAATAAAAGCAAAAATTATTCACAAAATAGTAGACCAGAAACGGATCGGATAATTCTCAAGAGTGCCAATTGCGTCCCCGGCAACGGCGCCAAAAACTTGATGTGTGTAAATGTATATATAAAAATAACACAAGCTTTAATTAAAACGACTCACCTAAAAACTACACATGCACGGCAAGTGTACCGGTCGCAAAGCAATAAACAGATAAGACCGAGTATCGAACCCGAAGACGCGAATGCAACTCTAGATCACAACCTATACCGAATACTAGACTAAATAAATATATACTTATGTGGGGGGTATTTTAAACTACTAATTATAAACTTAATTAAACTAAATAGATTAAACTTAACTTAACTCGACAACTAATACGAACTTAAGGAACTGGAGAAATCAGATAGGAAGAAGGCTGGTAACCTGGGTAGAATCCCTAGACTCTGGTTATAAAAGCTGACCTATGTAATCCGGTTGGAGACCCTGTTCTCATCTAATAAACCTCCTGTCAAGGATAGTCGACTAGACTCAAGGCGGGACAAGTGTTAAGATGCTAAAATGAAAGTGGATCGCCCCAGCGAAACCAAATCCCACAGTAATCCTTTAATCAACCACTCTTGGATCGAAAACTCCCAAACTGTGAAGCAGACTTAACTAATATGAATGAAATCCTAGGAAAACTCTAAACACGAATAAGTAACCGGCCTCGCCCCAGGGATAACCAAACTACCAAACAATGCCTAGTTAGTCAACCTAGCAATCCCGAATTATATTCCTAACCTTCGGGAAGGGATTGCACACCTTAGCGAATTGATTTTAAAAACCTGTTAAACTTGCGCTATTCCTAGCTGCAAGAACTAGCTCGACAACAAAAGTTAATCAAACTAGAATGATTTCTAGTTCTAGGGGATATTCCTATATGCCTAGAACATCAAAACCAACAAACAAGTAATCAAATCAAAAGGCGCCAGCACGCAAATATTCAAAATCAAACATAAAAATTAAATCATGTAACCCAACAAATCCAAAACGAAAAACATAAGTCTTTAATTAAAAACCAAACTCTAGTTCATCGTCCCAAGCCACCAACAAAAGGTTTAGCTCATAATATTTATAAACATCACAAAATAAATAAAAATAATGTTGATCATGTCTATAAAAAATATAAACAAAAACTAAACCAAACCCGGGGTTCTTTAAATATTAATCTTTAGCGTACCCGGGACCTTCTCCTCTCCAAAAATCTCCAAAGCTCCTCTATTGTATTGAAGAATAATAATTCTCCTCAAATGAATGTGTCTGTTCTACTCGATGTGGATGAATGATATATATTTCCCTCTGTGCGATTGAATGATATGATAATATATAGAATGAATCACACTTTCCAAAAATCTCATATGCCGTCCAAGTTAAAACATATATATCTTCTACACATTATTGTTGCAAGGGTTATTTTGTTTTGGTAATTGGCTTGGGCTACGGCCCAAGTCACATTTTTTTTTTCAATTATTATTTACTAGTTTTTATTCCGGGAGTGTCCCGGGTTGAAATATCTAATATAACATAATCAAATATATTATTATTATTATTACTATTATTATTATTATTATTATTATTATTATTTTAAACAAATCTCTGTCATAAGTTATCATATTCAAATTAAAAAAAACGAATCTTTGCGCCGGGGTATAAATCTAGTGCCATTACAAATGAATTCGGAAGTTTGTAATCGATCATTCTAAAAAGATCTAACATGAAATAAGAAAAAAAAAGTTAATTATTGAAATATCGAACACATTAGTCTAAGGGTTATGTGATGCGTTAAAAAATTCATGGGTATATGATCGGGTATGTAGTTCGGGTATTTGGGTATGTTATTTCGGGTAATCGGGTTGGGTATCACCTAATCCCAGACCCAACCCAAACCCACAATTTTTTTTAAACTAATCCCAAACCCGACACAATACCTGTCGGGTTACAAAAAATAGTCATTTTTTTCTCCGATTTTTATATAGCACTATGGTACTCGTTGGAAAGATAATAAAACGCTCGTTAATTTGGTGTAATTTTTTTCTTTAAAAAATCTCGTATATAAAAAGATATTAACGTTTAAAGTTATGGGAGGAAACACGAGAGATAAAATAATAAAGGTTTAATATTTAGATTTAGTAGATTAGGTATTTAATAGATTAGGTTAAAGATTATAATAGATTAGGTTAAATCATATTTATTTCTTTTTATTAATTGGTTTAGAGTTGCCACATCACATCCTATGTGGCATCTCTCAAATGAGAGATTGCATAAGAGTATGACATGTAGGATTAATCCCTTTGCACTATATATATATAGATTATTTTATATTATTATTACTCCATGCTCTTGACTCGGTTATTCTTGGCTCGACCAAAGTTTCTCGTTTACGCTCCGACGTCCATGAACACATGCTCTCAACTGTTCGTGTCTCAATTAAAATTCTTTCTTTTTAAGCTCATTTTCCACGAACACCTATAAAATAATAAAAACGAGTACTAAGAGTACCAAAAACTAATAAAAACTATACAATGATAAAAATAGACAAACCAACGAATACACGCCTAAAACTACTAAAAACTGTATACATAAGACTCAATTTATAACTCAAAATACATAGGAGAATAGATGTGTTTTACGACACATCAGAGATTGCTAACTTTTGAAAGAGAAATCGATCAAAAGAAGAAACTATAAAGTTCTGGTAAAACTGTTGATGACTATCTACCAGGTAGTACAACACTATTGGGACAAGATTCACCTACTTGTTCAAATAGTTTTGGATCTTTTGACCACATTGACATAACTGCTGGGATCTCATCAGAAAGATCATTCCCAGGTTATGATAATGATGAATATAGTCAAACTGCTGATAACATGTGTTTTATCATGGATGATTTAAAAAATTTCAGCAATGATGACTGATGTGCTAAAAGTAGTTTAATAAAAAATAACTAAATTAAACCTAAAACTAGACACCTAGTAATACTCTAGACTCTCTAAAACTAAACTACTGACAGGCAAGTGAACCTATCGACTCTAGTAAAGCTAAAGTAAGTCCGGATATCGAACCCACGAGACTCTAATGGAAGACGGTAACTAGACTCGAAAACTTATCTAAAACTGAAGTAAAAATATTTATTATTTTAGAGGGGGGTTTTCTAAAACTAAATTCAAGAAAAATAAAGCTTAACTAAAATAAACTAAAATGAACTTAAAACGTGAACCGAGCTGAACCGAATTCAAATGATGGTGAGAATACTACCTAGGTTAGAATCCTACTCATGACTGACGAACTTTTATGGTTATGGAACTAGCTATGGAACCGGGATCTTTAGATACTAAACTTACAGGATAAACTAGAGGACCCTCGACCCTTCTCAAGGAGAAACCTAAGGTTACCTATAAGCCGTTAAACCACCGATTGAGAGGTTACCCTTACAGGCTTACCTACTCTGATGATATAGTACCCGCTAGACAGTCTACCTTACAGCGCGAAAGCCTCACTACACTAAGGGTGCAAGGGGTAACTATAGAAAACTTGACCTGACTCGATACGCAAGTAGTGGTAAGGAAACTAGGAAGATCTTCTTACAAAGCATCTAAATCTAGCAATTTAACACCCTAGACATATCAACAATCCCGCACCTTACAGCTATTGGAATTGGAAGAATACTTAGAACTACCCAATCAACAAAAATCACTCCTATGGAAAACACTAGCAATTTACCATAAACTAGTTGCTAACACAAAGTCTACAACCTAACGCGCATTCATACATGAAAGACATTCACAAAAACGCATGTGGAGTGAATAATTATCAATTGAACAAAACTAAGTACGCATCTACACCAGATCAAAAATAATCAAAGTCTTTACTAAATCATCAACCCATAGTCAAAGTTCCAAAAAACCATAAAAAACGTTCATTCAATCATGAGTATTCATCATAACCTAAGTAGTAATGAAAGTCTAGCCAATAAACATGTTCAAAATAAGAATAAAATCAATTCTAAGATCATGAAACATAGTTTGCAATTCAAAAGAACAAAGGAATGAAGAAACCGAATGATTAAAACCCGAATCTCTCAATCCCAATGCTCAAAATCTTGACCCTTCGCCTTTCTCTCACCTCCAAGTGCTCCCAAGCAGCTCTTTTTCGTCCAAAAGTGTAGAATGAAGCTTAAAATTTCGTTCTAGGGTTTTAAAATCCAATTTGGGCTTGAAAAACACAATTTTGGGCTTCCTGGTGGCCATCGCGTAGCACGACGGGGTCCTGGGTAAGTGGTCGCGTCACGCGACGCCCTCAAAGTGAATCTGCATAGCGCCGCGTGACACGACGGGGTGCTGGGGAGTCTGTCGCGTGACACGACGGGCTAATTTTTCCAATTTTGTTTATTTTTATCTTCTCTTTCCATTTGTGACTCATCCGGGACCTCGTAAAGCACCGTTTATGCATAAATTTGCCTCTTTTGCCATCCGGATTCCTGTGACACATAAAATACTAAATAGAAACCGAAAAATATATATAAACGACACACACTGACTCGATAACGACTCAAAATATGTACAAATAACCGATGTATTTTGCAATACATCAAACATCCCCACACTTATGTTTTTTCGTCCCTGAAAAAGAATTATGCTCTGGAATCACAGTTAGGTTTACATCTGGTTTCAAAACATAGGTTACTTAATTAATAATCTACTAACGTGTTGATTGCGATTGCAGGTATACTGATCCTCTTAAACCCAAACCGGTTTCCAAGCCCCTTTTTATTTACATTAAGTTCACGTTGATTAGTCTATCTAGGGTCTCACTCAAAGGAAGCCACAGTTCCTCCTAATTCCGCCTCAAGCTTATGAAGCTAAAGGAACGACCAATTTGACCATTTCCTAACCGTCTTATGTAGAAAACCAAGAGAATTTAAAATCACTTTTTTTTTATATATATATATACTTAACTCAGAGGGTGTGACCAATCCAAGTCGCTATCCCAGTGGCCAGGCACCTTAAGCTTCAGCATTTTTTTTTTTTCAATCTCAGCATACTTAACTCAGAGGGTGTGGCCAATCCAAGTCGCTATCCCAGTGACCAGGCACCTTAAGCTTCAGTATTTTTGCTTTGATTTCTATTTTTTTTTTTAAGTGATTAGAAATTCTGACGGTTTTAAACTTATAACGGTGCTTCTTATACTATTTGTTGGCGGTTTCGGTCTCCCCGTTTCTCCTAGATGAGAACCCACAAAATAGCCTAACATAATTAATTTATTACTTTTCAAGGGGAACCTTTCTACCGGTTGAGCCTACCCACATATCCCAAATCAGACACGCTTTCAATCAATTTTAATCTCTTATTATACATACTATTTGAAAACCGGACACCTAACTTTACCTATCATCTTCCATATTTTATATAATGCAAACTTCAAAATCAGGGACTTTTTTTATTATTTTTTTTTTATTTTTTTTTTTAGACTCAACTATAACCGACACGGTCCATCCCCACACTTAAATTTTGCATTGTCCCTAATGCAGGAATGGACAACTGACTCAAACACAATAAAATAAAATAAAACTGACACTGAACAAAAGGAAAGACAAAAAAGAAAAGATAAAAAAAGAAAAGACTTAGCTGGAAATATAGCAAGACTGTCATGTGCCAGTCTAATCCAAAAACATGCCATCCACTTCAAACGTGCTCAGCAAACAATTCCAAATTCTCATCAACGAACGAAGCGGCCAAGTATTCTACCAAACACACATAATCACATCATAGCCAACATATATATATATATATATATAATATGCCAACCTGCCAACCCATGTCCCAGAGCATGTCACAAAATATCAAGTTTAGTACAGACCATGATCAAATAAAAACATCATCAAAAGAAAAATAAACAAAAGATATAACCAGATGATCATGCTGCACTTGTATCCCCACACTGCTCCTAATCATCCTGTGGATCCCGCTGCTCCTGCTGCTCGGGTGCTCTGAAAAACTCTGGTACGCCCAAATTCAATGCCCCCATAATAAACCTGAACGCATCGTCCTGCCTGCGCTGGCTCTCTGCATGTGCTCGCTGACCCTCAGTAATCAGCTCTCTCAACTCCCTAATCTGCCTATCAGTGCGCTCAGCTAATGCCTCTAGAGTAAGTGGTACTGGTGGTGGCTCTCTAAGAGGATACTGACGACCTGGCAACTCGTGTCTCTGTCGAGGTCTCTGTAATCTGGTAGGGATGCTGGCCTGAAGAGTAGCTGCTGCTGCTGTACCCTCTGGCGGTAATACCTGAGGTCCTGGTGTGATAGCTACCCATTCAGGCGGGTCAGTGTTAGTAATGATAGTCGCATTCCTCGACTCCTTCAAACCATAATACCCGGGCTTCTTGGGTCCTTTCACTAACTTGTGTTCGGTATACGGCCCAGGCTGCCTCATCACATTCAAGTTTTGAGCTATCTGCGTGACGTACGGGCCCATATCCAAACCTGCTCGCGTCCCACCTCTCCTCGGTCTCGAGAACGACCAAGCCATAACACTAGCCAAGTTCGCCTCCCGGCCTTTTACCATACAATATAAACAAAACAACTCAACCCAATTCACTCTATTTTCAGTCGACTTCCTTCCCACCAAAGTGCAACCAAGGACCTTAATAATGTACCTGTAAACAGGATCCCGAATCGCTGACCCTGACAACCCACCTGAGTACGGAACATTAGCAATCGAATTCCAAAATTCTTCTAAATCTGCCTCTGTAATACAATACTCCCTCTCTTCCTTGCTCACACCCCTCAAACTAGTCAAAAACGCGGAAGTCTGGGTCTCCTCCACAATATAATAACCTGTAACAACTGCGAACTGGGGAATAGACATCTCATGTAGTACCCTGCCCAGAGAGAATGAAACTGCATCTGACTCATAAAACCCACCCTCTCTGTGTATGTATGTGGAATGGAACTCAATAGTGATCTCCTCATACTGTGGTTTATCACAAGCCAAAACCTTCTTAAACCTGGGGCCCAACAACTTCTCAATCCTGTCCCGCTGCCCAACTTTATCTAAAAGATCCCAATCTATAGTCCGCGGTGTCAGCAAAGGCAGATCAATCAAAACGTCACACTTTTCTGCTTCTTTTGTGCCTGAAGCAAATTTAAGTAAAGTATGCTCGCGAAGGTTATCACGTTCAACAGTATTATGCTTCTCTGGCTCTGAATACTGAATCGGTTTGCGGGGTGGATCCCGTTTTCTTTTTGCTGCTGCGTGCGAGGAGCCTTCACCTGCCATATCTGCAAAACAACTTTAAAGAAACAAGCAAAAAGTTGATTTAATGTTAGTAAACGACCGTATAGCATTTCTTTCGCGGTCGTAACAGACAGGACTGACAACTGGGATTATCAAGAAGATGTGAACCGCGCCTTGCCCGAATGGAGATTGAGTACGGGCGAAGCGGCTCGTGCCTATAAGCTAATGAAAACCCCAGCGACTCGACTTGACTCGAAAATAAAAACTTAGACTCAATTTACACCCACGACTCAAGAACAAGTAAAAATTAACTCAAAATACACATACCCCATCCCGGCACTTTAATTGTCCGCAATTAAGTACAAGTGCCTAAGTGATGCAAAATGGCGACCCGAAATGCATAATTGAGAAAACGATTTGATTTGTGAAAATTTAGTTCGGGTTGAAAAACTCCCCTTAGACGGGGGAGTTTTTGCCATTTTGTACCTAATAAAAACGACAATAATATTATGACATAATCCCAACACAAAGCAAGCAAAGACCATAAGCGATACTAACGGACTAGGGACTAATGTATAACTCGACTAAACGACATGTAGACTCGACCAAAAGACATTAACACTAAGTGAAATAACTACACTATGACACAATCCCAAACACGACGCAATAACACCACGACATTAGAACACTAAACCAACGATAACAATGAACAATAGACACAAACGACACAATCCCAACATAACAAGACCAACACAATCAAAGCATAAAAGAACACGACACTAAGACATAATTCCAAACACATCAACAAAATATACGATTCGACAGACACGACACGACGACCACAAACTAACCAGAACCATACGAACAAAACAAGACATAAACGATAAATGCACAAAGGTAAATTGCAAGAAACCATACCTGCGGACGATGGAATGCAAAGAAAACAGAAAGTGGCGTGAATCAGAGGAGGGGACTGTGGTGACGAGGGGGTGGTTGGAGATGATGGCTGGTGGATTTTAGGGCGGTGGACAGAGGTGGTGCAGGGTGGTGCGGCGGCCAGGCAGAGGGGGGTTTTGGGTGGTGGTTGGTGGCTGATCGTGCGGAGGTCTGCAGGGACGGAGGTGGAGGGTGGAGGTTATGGGGGCGGCGATTAAGGAGCGGAGAGAGAGAGAGGCAGAGGAGGGTTTTGGGTGGGGTGCGGTTGGTGGTTTTGGATGGTTGTTGAGGGAGGGTTGTTGAGGATGAGGGTGGGTTGAGGGGTGGTCGCTGATTGTGGTGAAAGGTGGTCGGAGGGTGTGGTGGTGCGGGGAAAAAAAACGGAGGTGGGGTGAAGCAGAGGGTGAGGGAGTGGGGCGGCGGAGGGGTTTCAGGTGGTGGTGGAGGTGGTCGCTGATGTGTGGTCCGATGGGAGGGTGGTGGCGGGGTTAAGGTGGTAGTGGAGGCGGGTGCAGGTAGGAAGTGGAGGAGGAGGTGGTGTAAGGGGTAAGGGTTTGGTTGAGAAGATGAAGAAGAAGCAGCAGTTAGTCTCGAACATTTTTTTTTTTTTTTTTTTGGGTTACACGCCGCGTCACGCGACCAAGGAAAGGTGAAAGGCATCGCGTAGCACGATGAGTGAATTCTGGCAGAAAGTTTGTGAAATTTGTGTCTTTCATGCCTTAGAAAATTTTTTAAGTTTTTCACTTGCCTATTCCAAGACCCAAAATTAATTAAAATTTGACTAACTTACCTTGAGTCCATACATTGCTCGTGTTTTCCTCTTCCAATATGGCTATGAATTCCTGCAATATGGCTTCAACACACAAACGCAAAACCGAAAAAACGACGAAAAACACAAACCAAAACACAAAACTAAAAAAAAAAAAAAAATAAACGGAAAATAGGCCTCTACAAACTCTACACTTGGGATTTTTACCCAAGAACTCTAAGTACTCATCTTCTCCGGAATTTCGAGAGGAGTTTCCTCACTCTCGCTCGTGTCTAACGGTCCTCCAATGTAATGCTTCAACCTGTGACCGTTAACCTTCCATGTTTTTCCCTCATCTACGTGTAGTAGTTCAATGGTGCCATACGGGAACACTTCTTTCACCGTATACGGTCCCGCCCACTTAGATTTAAGCTTTCCTCCAAATAACTTCAGACGGGAATTATATAAAAGCACCTGATCACCCTTCCTAAACTCCTTCACACCTTTTAATCTCCTATCATGCAACGCTTTAGTTCTCTCCTTAATATTCAAAGATCGCGCATACGCTGCATCTCGAAGCTCCTCTAACTCATGAAGCTGAAAGTAGCGTCGCTTCGCTGCTTCGGTCAAATCAAGATTAACCGCCTTAAGGGCCCAAAGAGCTCGATGTTCTAGCTCAACGGGGAGATGACATGCTTTACCGTAGACAATCATAAACGGAGTAGTGCCTAACGGTGTTTTGTATGCAGTTCTAAATGCCCAAAGCGCATCATCTAGCTTGTCGGACCAATCCTTCCGACTTTTCCCAACGGTTTTCTCAAGGATTCTCTTCACTCCTCGGTTCGCATTCTCCACTTGACCGCTTGTTTGAGGATGGTAAGCGGTAGATAAACGGTGAGTGACCCCGTAGCGCGCTAACACCTTTTGCATCATGGTGTTACAGAAATGCGTGCCACGGTCACTAATAAGGGCCTTGGGAGTACCAAACCGAGTGAACAACTTCTTCAAAAATTTCACCACCACTCGGGCATCGTTAGTAGGTAGAGCTTGCGCTTCCACCCACTTGGAAACATAATCAATGGCCACGAGGATGTACCGGTTCCCTCCAGAAATGGGGAACGGCCCCATGAAATCAATGCCCCAAACATCAAAATCTTCAAGGACCTGAATGGGGTTCTGAGGCATCTCATCCTTGGATGAAATATTACCGGTGCGTTGACAAGCATCACACCGCCTTACGAAATCGAGGGAATCCTTCACCACTGAAGGCCAATAAAAACCACTATCAAAGACCTTCTGAGCTGTAGTGTGATGAGCATGGTGCCCTCCATAAAGACTCTCATGACAGTGCCTAATGATCTCTAGACCCTCCTCTCTACTAACGCATCTCCTCAAAATCCTATCACTTCCTATTCTAAACAGAAAAGGATCATCCCACACATACTTAGTAGCTTCTCTAAGAAACTTCCTACGCTGTTGGGTATTCATACCCTCTACCAACATCCCATGAGCATGATAATTTGCCAAATCAGTAAACCATGGCATACCTTGCTTCTCGGCCTCAACAAAATCTATGGACTCGTGAGGGAATTTATCTCCAATCGCCTCCTCACGAATCTCCTCTCTACTCGGATCCTCCAAATGGGAAAGGTGATCTGCAGCCACGTTCTCTGCTCCCCGTTTATCCTTAATCTCAATATCAAACTCAGAAAGCAAAAGAATCCACCGAATTAGACGAGGTTTGGCGTCCTTCTTTGCGAAAAGAAACCGCAAAGCCGAGTGATCAGTAAAAACGGTGGTCTTAGAGAGCACGAGATAAGAACGAAATTTATCAAAAGCAAATACAACCGCCAAGAGCTCTTTCTCGGTAGTTGTGTAGTTCTCCTGAGCATCATTAAGGGTCTTACTGGCGTAGTAGATAGGATGAAAATGTTTGTCACGCCTTTGCCCTAAGACTGCCCCGACTGCGTAGTCACTCGCATCACACATGAGCTCAAAAGGCAAGCTCCAGTCGGGTGAAACTAAGATAGGAGCACTCACCAACCGCTCCTTCAAAAACTCAAAAGCCTTAAGACACTCCTCATCAAAGACAAAAGGAACGTCTTTCTCAAGAAGACGGGTCATGGGGCGAGTGATTTTGGAAAAATCCTTAATGAACCTACGATAGAAGCCCGCATGACCAAGAAAACTACGGATGGACTTGACATTGGTCGGAGGTGGAAGCCTACTAATGGTGTCAATCTTAGCCCTATCAACCTCTATACCATCCCTAGAAATCTTATGGCCTAGAACTATCCCCTCAGTCACCATAAAGTGACACTTCTCCCAATTCAACATTAACTTAGACTCTACACATCTCTCTAACATCCTCTCTAAGTTAACCAAGCAAACATCAAAAGAGCTACCATAAACCGAAAAATCATCCATGAAAACCTCCATAGATGTCTCAATCATATCCTGAAAGATAGCTATCATGCAACGCTGAAAGGTGGCCGGAGCGTTACATAACCCAAACGGCATGCGGCGATACGCATAAGTGCCGTAGGGGCATGTAAAGGTGGTCTTCTCCTGATCCTCCGGTGCAATGGGGATCTGGAAATAACCTGAAAATCCGTCAAGGAAACAGTAAAACTGCTGCCCTGCCAAACGCTCCAACATCTGATCAATGAACGGGAGAGGAAAATGGTCTTTCCTGGTGGCATCATTTAGTCTCCTATAATCAATACAGACACGCCAACCAGTGACAGTACGAGTGGGAATGAGCTCATTCTTCTCATTAGTGACCACAGTCATCCCTCCCTTCTTAGGGACAACCTGAGTCGGGCTCACCCACGGGGAATCAGATATGGGATAGATCAGACCAGCATCCATGAGCTTAAGAACCTCGTTCCTAACTACTTCCTGCATGTTCGGATTTAGGCGTCTCTGAGGCTGCACCACAGGCTTATAATCATCCTCCATGAGTATCCTGTGGGTACAGTAAGTAGGGCTGATGCCCTTGATGTCAGAGAGCCTCCATGCAATGGCTTGCTTATGTGCCTTCAACACAGCAAGCAACCGACTCTTCTCCTCCTCCGTCAGTTTAGATGAAATAATGACGGGCAAACTAGCATTCTCCCCTAAGTAGGCATATTCTAAGTGAGAGGGCAAAACCTTAAGTTCTAAAGGCGGTGGTGTCTCTAATGAAGGTTTACTACTCTCCTCACGAACCTCACTAATCTCTAATGCCTCGGGAAACAAAGGGGCTTCCTCCCCAACTAACTCTAACTCCTCATCATGGGTCTCAACTACCAAATCACCCCCACAGATGTAATCAAGACATCGGTCCACACGAGAGATAAAAGAATTTATGAAGTAAACAGAGTCAGTGGGACCGCTAAAATCGTCTTGACTACCAGGGTATCCCATGGATTTGACGATCTCAAAGGTGACCGTCTCATCTCCTACGCGTAGAGTGATCTTCCCGTCAAAGACATCAATGAGTGCCTTGGCGGTGCGCAGAAACGGACGACCTAGAATTAGAGGTACTTTGTCGTCTACCTCCATGTCAAGAATAACGAAATCCACGGGGAAAACAAATTTATCAACTTTCACCAACAAGTTTTCCACAATGCCCCGTGGATATTTGACCGATCGGTCAGCAAGGGATAAAGTCATGCGCGTTGGGGTCAGGTCACCTAGGTCTAGTTTCTCATAAAGAGAATAAGGCATCAGGTTGATACTACCACCTAAGTCTGCCAACGCGTGGTTTTGAGTGTCACTACCAAACATACACGGGATTGTAAAAATCCCGGGATCTGTCAATTTCTCCGGTAGCTTGTTCAAAACCACCGCAGAACATCCCGCAGTCAATGGAATGTTTGAGACCTCCCCCAGCCTATCTTTCCTTTTCAGAAGATCTTTAAGGAATTTGGCATATTTAGGCATATGCTGGAGGGCCTCAATGAACGGGAGATTGATTTTGAGCTGCTTAAACATATCTAGAAAATGTCCATACTCCTTAGCATATTTCTGGTTCCTAAGGCGGGCTGGGTATGGAAGACGAGAAGGATCAATCTCAGGGGTAGGCCTAGTCGGTATGGGTGTCCTACCTACAACCTTCTCTGTCTGAGGTTCACTATTTGGTGCGGTACTTGCTGGGACTAGCCTAGGTTGCACCCTACTAGGAACCTCCATCTCTATTTCCTCATCTAACTGCTCCTCTACCTCACTTTCTACCTGCTCACTAACTCTCTCTGCCCCTCTACCACTACGAGTGGTGACTGCTTTCAGTTGGGCGGCTGGGTTGGGTTGAGTACTACCCGAGAACTGGCCTTGGGGCCGCTCTTCCAACCGCCTAGCAATATCACCAACAGTACGCTGAAGATCTAAAAATGCAGAGTGGTGATTTTTCAACAAGGTGTCATGCTCTGCTAGAGTTTTCTGGGTGTGGGCATCTTTAGCTACTAACTGGGTCAAAAGCTCTTCTATCTTACCCAAACCACCCTCAATACCCGAACCTACCTTATCACGCGAATTTCCACCCGAATACTGACCCTGCCCCTGGTTATGAGTAGAGTTTGATGAGAAACCAGGGGGATTACCGGAATATTTCCAGCTGAAGTTTGGATGATTCCTCCAACCTGGGTTGTAAGAATTTCCATAGGAGTTATTGGACCCGCGGTTCTGACCGCCTAAAAAATCCACCTGTTCCTCCTGATGAATCAAAGGACATTCAGAAGTAGCATGCCCTCCCCTACACATCTCACACTTTTTCAGATTTCAATTTCAGTTCCTTCACTTCCTTAGTCAGAGCATCTAGAGCAGCAGCCACACTAGTATCCAATGTGACTTGGTGAACACCTCGAGCTGGTGAGGTGGTACTAGGTGCAGGAATGGAATTCCTGATTAAAGTCCGCTGCTCATGGTCTGTTTGGGCAAAACTTTCAAATAAGTCATTGCATTCGGCCGCAGTTTTCTTACCCATCATGTGGCCGCCTGCAGAAGTATCAAAGCGGTTCTTTGCCTCATAAGTTAGGCCATTGTAGAATTTCTCTACAAGGGCCCAATCAGTTAGACCATGTTGAGAGCACCTGCTAAGCAGGTTTTGGAAACGCTCCCATGCAAGATAATAAGGCTCATCAGGTTCCATCCGGAACGAATGGATCTGATCGCAAAGGCGGGATGCCTTGCTAGGTGGAAAGTACTTATTCAGAAAAGCTTCTTTAAGGGCATCCCAGGTGGTAAAAGTGTCAGTAGGGTGAGAGTCGAGCCAAGTGGCGGCTCGACCAGAAAGGGAAAAGGGGAACAAGTGGAGGAATTTAGCATCATCTGTGGCACCCTGTAGCTTAAAGGTAGCTAGGATGCGAGTCAGACGGGCAATGTGGGCCGGGGCATCCTCATCATCGCGGCCGTGGAATTGACATGTGTTATTAATGGCCGTCATGATGTAGGAGGGTATCTGCCAGGACCCATCATTGTTGATGGCTGGAATGGTAATTGGGGAGTTAACTCCCGTAAAACCCTGGGTGGATTGTTGGTGGACAGTGCGACGCTCAGCCATTTGGAAAAGGTTTGGTGGTGGACTGGGTGGTGGGGAGGATGACCTAGAAGAACAAGAGCTAGAAGAACTTACCTCTTCAAGCTTAACTTCAGCAGCTGACTTGCTCCGCGAACGAGTAACTGGCATAAAACTGCAGAGTAGACAGTAAAAGAGGTAAGGGAATAACAGATAGAAGAAACTAAGAAAAAATATAAAAGACTCGAAATAAAAATAAAAATTAAAAATTTACTGAAAATAAAAATAACAAATAGCACAGATATTTCAGATAAGTTCAATCAAAGCTAATTAACGCAATCGCCAAGAGTCCCCGGCAACGGCGCCAAAAACTTGATGTGCTAAAAGTAGTTTAATAAAAAATAACTAAATTAAACCTAAAACTAGACACCTAGTAATACTCTAGACTCTCTAAAACTAAACTACTGACAGGCAAGTGAACCTATCGACTCTAGTAAAGCTAAAGTAAGTCCGGATATCGAACCCACGAGACTCTAATGGAAGACGGTAACTAGACTCGAAAACTTATCTAAAACTGAAGTAAAAATATTTATTATTTTAGAGGGGGGTTTTCTAAAACTAAATTCAAGAAAAATAAAGCTTAACTAAAATAAACTAAAATGAACTTAAAACGTGAACCGAGCTGAACCGAATTCAAATGATGGTGAGAATACTACCTAGGTTAGAATCCTACTCATGACTGACGAACTTTTATGGTTATGGAACTAGCTATGGAACCGGGATCTTTAGATACTAAACTTACAGGATAAACTAGAGGACCCTCGACCCTTCTCAAGGAGAAACCTAAGGTTACCTATAAGCCGTTAAACCACCGATTGAGAGGTTACCCTTACAGGCTTACCTACTCTGATGATATAGTACCCGCTAGACAGTCTACCTTACAGCGCGAAAGCCTCACTACACTAAGGGTGCAAGGGGTAACTATAGAAAACTTGACCTGACTCGATACGCAAGTAGTGGTAAGGAAACTAGGAAGATCTTCTTACAAAGCATCTAAATCTAGCAATTTAACACCCTAGACATATCAACAATCCCGCACCTTACAGCTATTGGAATTGGAAGAATACTTAGAACTACCCAATCAACAAAAATCACTCCTATGGAAAACACTAGCAATTTACCATAAACTAGTTGCTAACACAAAGTCTACAACCTAACGCGCATTCATACATGAAAGACATTCACAAAAACGCATGTGGAGTGAATAATTATCAATTGAACAAAACTAAGTACGCATCTACACCAGATCAAAAATAATCAAAGTCTTTACTAAATCATCAACCCATAGTCAAAGTTCCAAAAAACCATAAAAAACGTTCATTCAATCATGAGTATTCATCATAACCTAAGTAGTAATGAAAGTCTAGCCAATAAACATGTTCAAAATAAGAATAAAATCAATTCTAAGATCATGAAACATAGTTTGCAATTCAAAAGAACAAAGGAATGAAGAAACCGAATGATTAAAACCCGAATCTCTCAATCCCAATGCTCAAGATCTTGACCCTTCGCCTTTCTCTCACCTCCAAGTGCTCCCAAGCAGCTCTTTTTCGTCCAAAAGTGTAGAATGAAGCTTAAAATTTCGTTCTAGGGTTTTAAAATCCGATTTGGGCTTGAAAAACACAATTTTGGGCTTCCTGGTGGCCATCGCGTAGCACGACGGGGTCCTGGGTAAGTGGTCGCGTCACGCGACGCCCTCAAAGTGAATCTGCATAGCGCCGCGTGACACGACGGGCTAATTTTTCCAATTTTGTTTATTTTTATCTTCTCTTTCCATTTGTGACTCATCCGGGACCTCGTAAAGCACCGTTTATGCATAAATTTGCCTCTTTTGCCATCCGGATTCCTGTGACACATAAAATACTAAATAGAAACCGAAAAATATATATAAACGACACACACTGACTCGATAACGACTCAAAATATGTACAAATAACCGATGTATTTTGCAATACATCAAACATCCCCACACTTATGTTTTTTCGTCCCTGAAAAAGAATTATGCTATGGAATCACAGTTAGGTTTACATCCGGTTTCAAAACATAGGTTACTTAATTAATAATCTACTAACGTGTTGATTGCGATTGCAGGTATACTGATCCTCTTAAACCCAAACCGGTTTCCAAGCCCCTTTTTATTTACGTTAAGTTCACGTTGATTAGTCTATCTAGGGTCTCACTCAAAGGAAGCCACAGTTCCTCCTAATTCCGCCTCAAGCTTATGAAGCTAAAGGAACGACCAATTTGACCATTTCCTAACCGTCTTATGTAGAAAACCAAGAGAATTTAAAATCACTTTTTTTTTTTATATATATATATATACTTAACTCAGAGGGTGTGACCAATCCAAGTCGCTATCCCAGTGGCCAGGCACCTTAAGCTTCAGCATTTTTCTTTTTTTTCAATCTCAGCATACTTAACTCAGAGGGTGTGGCCAATCCAAGTCGCTATCCCAGTGACCAGGCACCTTAAGCTTCAGTATTTTTGCTTTGATTTCTATTTTTTTTTTAAGTGATTAGAAATTCTGACGGTTTTAAACTTATAACGGTGCTTCTTATACTATTTGTTGGCGGTTTCGGTCTCCCCGTTTCTCCTAGATGAGAACCCACAAAATAGCCTAACATAATTAATTTATTACTTTTCAAGGGGAACCTTTCTACCGGTTGAGCCTACCCACATATCCCAAATCAGACACGCTTTCAATCAATTTTAATCTCTTATTATACATACTATTTGAAAACCGGACACCTAACTTTACCTATCATCTTCCATATTTTATATAATGCAAACTTCAAAATCAGGGACTTTTTTTATTATTTTTTTTTTATTTTTTTTTTAGACTCAACTATAACCGACACGGTCCATCCCCACACTTAAATTTTGCATTGTCCCTAATGCAGGAATGGACAACTGACTCAAACACAATAAAATAAAATAAAACTGACACTGAACAAAAGGAAAGACAAAAAAGAAAAGATAAAAAAAGAAAAGACTTAGCTGGAAATATAGCAAGACTGTCATGTGCCAGTCTAATCCAAAAACATGCCATCCACTTCAAACGTGCTCAGCAAACAATTCCAAATTCTCATCAACGAACGAAGCGGCCAAGTATTCTACCAAACACACATAATCACATCATAGCCAACATATATATATATATATATATAATGTGCCAACCTGCCAACCCATGTCCCAGAGCATGTCACAAAATATCAAGTTTAGTACAGACCATGATCAAATAAAAACATCATCAAAAGAAAAATAAACAAAAGATATAACCAGATGATCATGCTGCACTTGTATCCCCACACTACTCCTAATCATCCTGTGGATCCCGCTGCTCCTGCTGCTCTGGTGCTCTGAAAAACTCTGGTATGCCCAAATTCAATGCCCCCATAATAAACCTGAACGCATCGTCCTGCCTGCGCTGGCTCTCTGCATGTGCTCGCTGACCCTCAGTAATCAGCTCTCTCAACTCCCTAATCTGCCTATCAGTGCGCTCAGCTAATGCCTCTAGAGTAAGTGGTACTGGTGGTGGCTCTCTAAGAGGATACTGACGACCTGGCAACTCGTGTCTCTGTCGAGGTCTCTGTAATCTGGTAGGGATGCTGGCCTGAAGAGTAGCTGCTGCTGCTGTACCCTCTGGCGGTAATACCTGAGGTCCTGGTGTGATAGCTACCCATTCAGGCGGGTCAGTGTTAGTAATGATAGTCGCATTCCTCGACTCCTTCAAACCATAATACCCGGGCTTCTTGGGTCCTTTCACTAACTTGTGTTCGGTATACGGCCCAGGCTGCCTCATCACATTCAAGTTTTGAGCTATCTGCGTGACGTACGGGCCCATATCCAAACCTGCTCGCGTCCCACCTCTCCTCGGTCTCGAGAACGACCAAGCCATAACACTAGCCAAGTTCGCCTCCCGGCCTTTTACCATACAATATAAACAAAACAACTCAACCCAATTCACTCTATTTTCAGTCGACTTCCTTCCCACCAAAGTGCAACCAAGGACCTTAATAATGTACCTGTAAACAGGATCCCGAATCGCTGACCCTGACAACCCACCTGAGTACGGAACATTAGCAATCGAATTCCAAAATTCTTCTAAATCTGCCTCTGTAATACAATACTCCCTCTCTTCCTTGCTCACACCCCTCAAACTAGTCAGAAACGCGGAAGTCTGGGTCTCCTCCACAGTATAATAACCTGTAACAACTGCGAACTGGGGAATAGACATCTCATGTAGTACCCTGCCCAGAGAGAATGAAACTGCATCTGACTCATAAAACCCACCCTCTTTGTGTATGTATGTGGAATGGAACTCAATAGTGATCTCCTCATACTGTGGTTTATCACAAGCCAAAACCTTCTTAAACCTGGGGCCCAACAACTTCTCAATCCTGTCCCGCTGCCCAACTTTATCTAAAAGATCCCAATCTATAGTCCGCGGTGTCAGCAAAGGCAGATCAATCAAAACGTCACACTTTTCTGCTTCTTTTGTGCCTGAAGCAAATTTAAGTAAAGTATGCTCGCGAAGGTTATCACGTTCAACAGTATTATGCTTCTCTGGCTCTGAATACTGAATCGGTTTGCGGGGTGGATCCCGTTTTCTTTTTGCTGCTGCGTGCGAGGAGCCTTCACCTGCCATATCTGCAAAACAACTTTAAAGAAACAAGCAAAAAGTTGATTTAATGTTAGTAAACGACCGTATAGCATTTCTTTCGCGGTCGTAACAGACAGGACTGACAACTGGGATTATCAAGAAGATGTGAACCGCGCCTTGCCCGAATGGAGATTGAGTACGGGCGAAGCGGCTCGTGCCTATAAGCTAATGAAAACCCCAGCGACTCGACTTGACTCGAAAATAAAAACTTAGACTCAATTTACACCCACGACTCAAGAACAAGTAAAAATTAACTCAAAATACACATACCCCATCCCGGCACTTTAATTGTCCGCAATTAAGTACAAGTGCCTAAGTGATGCAAAATGGCGACCCGAAATGCATAATTGAGAAAACGATTTGATTTGTGAAAATTTAGTTCGGGTTGAAAAACTCCCCTTAGACGGGGGAGTTTTTGCCATTTTGTACCTAAAAAAAACGACAATAATATTATGACATAATCCCAACACAAAGCAAGCAAAGACCATAAGCGATACTAACGGACTAGGGACTAATGTATAACTCGACTAAACGACATGTAGACTCGACCAAAAGACATTAACACTAAGTGAAATAACTACACTATGACACAATCCCAAACACAACGCAATAACACCACGACATTAGAACAGTGTAACAACCCAGCATATATATCATTGGGTAGAGCCATGGCCACAATACTGAAGGCCTTAGCATCTAGCTCAATTTTCTGAAAATCCTGGTCGGAGTAGTTTTCAAGTTTCTTTGGCTCAAACACTTTGGGATCTTCAGTACTCGGCATAGTCGGAACATGTGGTCCGAAGATAACCGACTTCCAACACCCAGTGTTTTGTTGAGCTAGAACATGGCTCATCCGACGTTGCCAGATATTGTATTCAGATCTGACAAGCATCGGTGGCTTGTTGTTCGTGCCAGTGTTATGTGGATCGTGATTGATAGAAGCCATTCTCTGATTTTTCAAAAAAAAAAACAAAGTCTGTTTAACAACGGTTGAAGCGAAATTAAACTATTACTCTGTTTTCAATCTAACTGACAAACGATATCAATAATTGTGAGCTGATTATTAAATTGATTTGTTAGATCGAATTTAATTGACCAAGCTCTGATACCAATTGTTAGGATCTGAGTTTGTTTGTTTTGATTGTTTAACTAAATGATGGAAATAATGAAATGAAAATAGAATGAAAGTGCAGCGGAATAATAAACTGTAAATCAAAACAAGAGAGTAAATGTTTTTAGATCGAATGCTTTCATTAACTCAAAGATTACAATCGTACAATTACTCCCCCTCAGCCTGATCACACAGTGTTTGTCAGAGAGAATGTTTTGTGTGTGATGCAATAGAACAGTACAAGCACTGTTCTATTTATAGACAGACTCAAAGCACTGATGACCTAGGCTGACGTCACCTAAGACAGTGACCTCTAACAGAATAACAAACATAAACATCTGCCTATTACAAACTACTGTTACATTGAAAGCACTGATATTAAACAGCTGTTGAAGATAAACTCTGATGGTCTTGTATCCACTGCTGGAGCCTAAGTGTTGTTGGTTCCAGCAGTGCTTTGGTCTTCAGTACTTGTATCAGCAGTTGCTCTTCATCAGACCTTTGGTCAGCAGTTGTTCTTCTTCAGTTGTTTCCTCAGCAGTTCTTTATAGCAGCAGTTGTTGAGCAGTTGTTTGGATAGAACAGTAGTTAGGGTCAGCAGTCTTTTGGGAGAAGCAAGTGTAAAGACTGTTTATTCAAGGATCAAACTCATAGCATGTTTTGGCTTTCTAATCATCTGTTCTTCTCCAGGTCAGCAGACCCAACAATCTCCCCCTAGAACAGATGATGCCAAAACTCAGCTTTATTTATTGATCTTTATTCCTCATCAGACTTTCTCTGATTTGACCTTTGAATTGTAGTTCAAAGTTCAGAGCAAATAAGTCTTCTTCATCTCTTTCTAGATCCAGATTTAGCAATGCTTGGTGATCTTCTGCACATAGGCTGTAAGCATCATCCATGCTGATCTTCTGAACCCTTCCATCTGACCTGAGCAATGTCAATTCGTGGTTGTCTTTGTTGACCTTCCACTTTAGAATTTTTGAGTCAGTGGATTTGCTGAGATGAACCTTTATTCTTGATGAGTTGGGTGAAGGAGGTCTTCCAATGAGTTCTCTGAGTTTCTCTGTTGTAGGATCAGAGAAATAATGTATTTGATTGAAGAGCCCTTCCTTGATGAATGTATCAGCAAACTTTCTTTGATCTTCCTCTGACATCTCCTTCTGCTTTTTGAACTGTCTACTTGCAGCAGCTGTGAGATCAGAGGTTTCAAGTAAGCTGTCCAGATTAAAGGTCTGTTGGGGTCTCTTCATCATTGGCTCATCAGTGTAAATTGGTTTTCTTGGAAGGCTGGGATCCTTCTTTCTATTTTCTTCCAGACTTTTGTAGGTTTCAACCAGCCTTAACTCAGACCATCTAGAAACAGACCTCATCTCCCCATAGTTGGCAGCTACAATCTCCTGCCTCATCCTTTTGAATTTCAAGGCTCTGACTGGGTCTCTGCCTTTGCCAAAATTAGGAGTGGAGACTTTAGCTTTGGGGTCTTTGGCCATTTCCTCAATCCTGAGTAGTTCTTCCCTCAAAGCATGAGTAGTCCAACCATTGAACTGCTTTTTGTTTGCTTTGTAAGGCTTGGTTGCCATTATCTGTTCAAGAAGAGATTCCCTTACCTCCTTTTCCAAATCTACACTGAGAGGCATGGAGGACATGGAATTGCTCAGGGTCTTAGCAAAATCTTCAATCCTTCTGAGTTTGCTAAGCTCTGCTGAATGGATGCCCTGAGCAGTCCTGTCATCCTTCCCTTTGCATTTCTCCCTGATGATGGCATCCACCTGTTCACCCTTGTATTTTAGATAGGTATCAATGTTGAGAGGAACAGGGAAGTTTGGGAGAGATGGGAAGGATCTTTCTGATGGCTGTTCAGTATTGTAGAAGGATTGTAATTCCCCCTTGAGTAGATCAAGTTCAAGGGGATACTGAACAACCAATGGTGTAATGGTTGGTGGTGGTCTATGGGATTTGAACTTGGATGTATGTGGTGAGAATGATGTGATTGGAATAGCTGTGATGGGAGGAGTGGATTGAGCAGTTGAAATGGTGGTTGGTGATGTGTGTATATTTTCATCATGCACAACAAAGGTTGATTTTCTCTTCCTTGTGTACAAGATTTTTGGTGAAGGTGATTTGGTAGCAGTGGTTGGATTAACCTCTGTTGGCCTTTTAGTAGAACCAGCAGATGTTGGGGTTTTGGCTAGTGATGTAGGTTTGGTGGTTGTTTGTTCAGGTGTGTGTGTTGGTTTGGGTACAGTGGTTTCAGTGTTTTGGGTGGCAGTGGTTTCAGTAGCAGTGGTTTTGTCAACAGAGGTGGTGTTTAATTTAGATGGTGGTTTTCTAACATGCTTAGCAGGTCTTTTCATCCTTTTAGAGGATCCCACATCTTCTTTCTCCTGCTGTTGTTCTCTTTTGAGATTCACCAGTAACTCTGCTTTAGCTTCCAAGGTGTCAGCCCTCTTTTGTTTGGCCTGAGCTGCCTTTTCAGCTTCTATGTTTGCAGAGTCATCTACTGCTTTATTCTTCTCAGTGGTTTGTTGTGGTGGTGCTGTTGGTGTTGCTTGTTGTTGTTGTTGTGGAGCTGATTTGGTAGACTCTGGTTTCTTGGCAGACTTGGCTTGACCTTTTTGAGAAGGAGGACAACCAAAAGGATCTAGTTTTGGTAGCCTATCTCTGCCACTCTCCCCCTTTTTGGCATCATCAGCCGTGAAAGCATCATCATTTTCATCCCTGAGGATGGTGGTAGGGGCAGAGCCAGTAGTCTTCAGCAGGTGATCCTTGATGGCTTTGATATCAGCATGGGTATCTTTGTACCTTGCATCTACCATATTCCTGATCTCAGCCATGTAGGTTTCATGTGTCTGATCAGCCAATTTTCTGTGAGCTATGATGATGGGGGAAACTGATTTCCATAACTCATTGGCTATATCAGCTGTGGATGGTTGACTCTTGGAAAGATCTGCAATTGAGCTCAGTAGAAGCTTGACATCAGATTTGATGTCAGCAACAGAGGTTTCAATGACAGAAACTCTGTCCGTCAATTCTTGGTATTTTGACCCATCTCCTAAATTAATAGGATCATCTGAGTCCCTACCAGTGGTAGTTCTACCTGATTCAGGCCTAATAGGTGAATCAGATGCCCCTTTGTCTTGGTACTGGGGACTTCCAACTGTTTTTGGAGACACTATAGTGGCTTCAACAGTTGTTGCCTTCAAGGGAGTCTTAGCTATGTAATCACTGTCCTGATGTGAGACAGTGGTCTCTACATCCGTAGTGGCTGCTCCACTTGAAAACTCACCTAGAGTTTCATTGAACCCAGGTGGTGTAACCTCCTCTTCTGTTTGTGGGATAGCAGATTGAATATTCTCAGGGCCAGTCACTTGTTGGAGTATACTCTCAGTGACAGGTGGAAGAGAGGAACTGGGATCTTCCTGAGATTTGTCAATTGCTTCAAACAGAGGTTGCATTGTTTGTGGGACATGTGATGGTGAGGGTGAAGGAGTAACAAGAGAATTAGCCCTAGGAGAGGGGCTTGTGAACATATGGTCAAGTGACTCAAATGTATCATGATGTGTGTCCCCTTGGCTTACAACATGATCCTTTTGAGAGGATTCATGAGGAGTTTGGTCAGGTGGAGGTATGTCCAACTGTTGTGAGGAAGTAACAACAGTGGTTTCAGGTTGCTTTTGTTGTGCAACAGAGGTTTCTTCTGGTACCTCATCATCCAGAAGCCTCATTTATGGTTGAGTGGAGGTTTTTGTGGATGGATGTTTCATTTTGGAAGTGGCTGGTGTGGGTTTCACAGCACTGGATGTAGTGCCATGACCACCAGGAGCAGTGGGCTCAACAACAGAGGTTTTGACAACAGTTGTTGCCTTTGTCCTCTTTGTTTGTGTTTTAGAAACTTTTGACACTTTAGACACTTTTTCTTGGGTGCTTCCACCCAGCATTCTTGTGAAAGTTTCATCAGTTAAGCTTTTCATTTGCATAGCCTCACCCTTTTTGAAAACTTTTTCTGGTAAGACTTTTTGTAAGATTACACTAAGAATTCTTGGGTAAATAAGAAAAGCATTGTTTGACCCAGACTTGACTGCTTTCACATTTGATACCAAGTCCATGAACAATCCCTGGGAAAGATTGAAGTCAGAGTTTGACAACATAGCATAACCCAGATATTGCATCCTCAATGGAATTTCATTAAAGGATGTGGACTTAGCAGAGACACAAAGAAGAAGAGTATGGAAGAAAAATTTCATGACTGGAGGGAAAAACTTTTTGAAAAGAGTTGATCTAGTCATCTGACCATCATACCCTCTTTCTTGGAACTCAGTGTGAAGCTCTGTTTTAGTAAAGGAATCCTTACCTGCCAGGTCATTCAGTGTGAAGGTTGTGGATATGATTTCAGGGGTAATGACGATACTGGTTTCTCCAATTTTGGAAATAATGGAGGTAGGCTTTTTGTCTTGCAGTAGAAACTCAGCATTCAACCAAAATTCTTGGAGTGTATCAAGATAAATGGGGGCGTTAGCGGTTAGGATGGGTAAGTATTTGGAGTTAAGGAAAATGTCGATGGTGGAATGAAATGGAGTGTTGTCATCTGTTTTGATCAGATAGGGGAGACAATTGTGTGTAGCTTTGGCTTGAAGATCCATTGTAATGGATTTCGAAGGTGAAAATGATTGAAGATTGATGAAGGGTGAGAATGAAGAAGGCGGTTTACAGTATTTTGAATACAATGAGACAGTGTAACATCTGTTGTGGTAAAACAGGGTTTTTATAGGCTCAATGAAACCGCTGATGTGGCCAAACCTCTGCTTATATGAGCAGACGTGGCAATCATCTGATGGATGAAACATCTGGTGGAGAACAGCTGTTTTTGGTAAACAACTGATACAAACAGTTGATGGATCCAACTGTTGGGTTTTTTTTTTTTTAATATTGTATATATATATATAGGCGGACAGTTGTTTTATCTGAACAGATGTTCTGAAACAGATTTTTCAACTAACAGTGGATATGAATGAAACAGTGGTTGTTTTATCTGAGCAGATGTTATAAACAGATTTTTCAACCAAACAGCTATTTTTAAAAAAATTGATTTTCTGGAACATTTTATTATGATTTATAAAAACTTTATTTGTTTAATCCATGTTTAACATACCAATTCTGGAAATCAGATTTGTAAAGGTAGATGTGTCTAAAGCTTTTGTTAACACATCTGCCAACTGATCCTCTGTTGGAACATGGTGTAAAGAAATCAAACCTTTTTCATAGCTGTCTCTGACAAAATGATGTCTTATGTCAATGTGCTTGGTAGTGGAATGAGAGACTGGATTCTTGATGATATTTTCAGCAGCTTGGCTGTCCAACATGAGTGGAGTCCTAAGTGCAGTTATCCCAAAATCCAGTAGTTGATTTTGAAGCCACATGAGTTGGGCTGTACAGCTTGCAGCAGCAATGTATTCAGCTTCGGCTGTTGAAGTTGAAACAGCTGCCTGCTTTTTGCTTTGCCATGAAACTAAGGCATTCCCTAGAAATTGGCACCCTCCTGAAGTGGATTTTCTTGTGGTGTGACAGCCAGCAAAGTCACTATCTGAATAACCTGAAAGCTCAATGTTTCCATTAGCAGGATACCAGATACCAAGTGTGGGAGCACCTTTGAGGTATCTGAATATCCTTTTCACAGCAATAAGGTTTGACTTTCTGGGTGAAGCCTGGGATCTGGCACAGACACAGGTAGCAAACATAATGTCTGGCCTAGATGCAGTTAGGTACAATAAAGACCCAATCATACATCTATAATGTGTTTGATCAACCAGTTCATCCTTGTCATCAATAGTGAGCAGCTTGACTGTACTCATGGGTGTGCTACATGGCTTACAATCATTCATCTCAAATCTGGTTAATAAGTTCTTTACATATTTGTTTTGGTGAATGAATGTGCCATTTTGCAGTTGTTTCACTTGAAGACCAAGGAAACACTGAAGCTCACCCATGGCACTCATTTCAAACTCTGCTGTCATGAGTTTTCTGAACTCTTCACACATTTGGTTACATGTGGATCCAAAAATGATGTCATCCACATATATTTGAACAATCATTAAGTGTTTCCCTTTCCATTTAAGAAATAAAGTTTTGTCAATTTTACCTCTTGTGAAGCCAATGGATAAGAGAAATGTGGAAAGAGTTTCATACCAGGCCCTTGGTGCTTGTTTGAGTCCATACAAAGCTTTGTTGAGCTTGTAGACATAGTCAGGATGGAATGTGTCTTCAAAACCAGGTGGCTGACATACATAGACTTCCTCCTGAATTTTGCCATAAAGGAAAGCACATTTGATGTCCATCTGATACACCTTTATGTTGTGGTTGACAGCAAAGGCTAAAAAGAGTCTGATGGCCTCTAGTCTAGCTACAGGAGCAAAGGTCTCATCATAATCTATTCCTTCTTCTTGTCTGAAGCCTTGAACCACAAGCCTGGCTTTATTCTTGACAACAATACCCCTTTCATCAGTCTTGTTTTTGAAGACCCACTTTGTTCCTATAGGACAAACATCCTTAGGAAGTGGTACAAGCTCCCATACTTGTTGTCTTTTGAATTGAAGGAGTTCTTCTTGCATGGCTTCTACCCAACTGTTGTCTTTCAGTGCCTCTTGGTACTTGACAGGTTGTGTGAGGGATAAGAAACCTGCAAAAAGACAGATATTTGAGGATTGGCTTCTTGTGAGCACACCCTCTCTGATGTTGCCAATGATCTGGTCTGGTGGATGAGCTCTTAAGTAAATAAGATCTCCTTGATATGGAACAATGGCATTTTGAGGTGATGGACAGAGGTTTGGTGACTCTGTTGGTGTAACATCTGTTGGTACTTCTGTAGTGCCATCAGATGTTTGAAATGGTAATGGAGGAATGGGTCCAAGTGGTGTGAAACTTGACTGACATTTGTCAACAGATGATTGACTTTTGTCAGCAGATGATAGGTCAGTGATTGTGAGGGGTGAAGCAGTGGTTTGAGGATAGGACTGGCCAACAGTGGTTGACACAGCTGTGGCAGAGTTTTGACAATTGTTTTGAACAGCTGCTTCCTCTGAGGCAGAATAGACTTTGTAGTGACTGGGGATCACAACATCTGTTCTGTAATCTTGCTGTGGAGACTGTGGAAAACCTGCATTGTTAGTTTTAACAGTGATATCTTCAAATTTGAATTTATCTAAATCAAATAATTCAGCAGGGTTTGCAGGGATTTTTAGAGATGAAAGTTCATTGAACTTTACATTCAGAGTTTCTTCTATTGTCTTAGTCCTTGTGTTAAACACTTTGTAGGCCTTAGCAGTAGAAGAATATCCCAGAAAATAACCACAGTCTACTTTGGCTGCAAATTTTGAAATGGAATCTTTGAGATTTAAAATGAAACATGGGCAGCCAAAGATTTTGAAAAATGAGATTAATGGTTTGATTTTGAACAAAATTTCATAAGCAGTTTTTTGATGTCTGGGGTTGATCAAAACTCTGTTTTGAACATAGCAAGCAGTGTTTACCGCTTCTGCCCAAAAGGACAGTGGCAAACCAGAATCTGCTAGCATGGTTCTTGCAGCTTCTATAAGAGTTCTATTTTTCCTCTCAACTACCCCATTTTGTTCTGGTGTTCTTGGGATGCTGAACTGCCTCACAATCCCTTTTGACACACAGAAGTCATCCAACTCCTTATTTTTAAACTCTGTTCCATTGTCACTCCTGAAGACTTTTACTGGCAAGTCATATTGCTTTTCAACTTTGGTGACAAAGTCCTTCAATATACCTGCAGTCTCATCCTTAGAATGTAAAAAGTAAGTCCATGTAAACCTAGAAAAATCATCAACTATGACAAGACAAAATCTCTTTCTTCTTAGACTCATGATTTTAACAGGGCCAAACAAGTCCATGTGTAACAGTTGTAAACACTGACTAGTTTTGGACTCATCAATGGATTTGTAAGAGCTTTTATGTTGTTTCCCTTTTAAGCAAGAAACACAATGCTCATCACATTTAAATTCTTTTGATGGTAAACCTCTGACAAGGCTTTGTTTAGAGAGAATGTTGATAGTATTAAGGTTGGTGTGACCCAATCTCCTATGCCACAATTCTGTCTCCTTAGTGGAGGCAGCAGAAAACAGACAGACATTTGCCATAGGATTGTCCTTTAACATATCAACAACATACACATTGCCACTTCTATGAGCAACAAGCTGTGCTTTGCTCTCAGCAATAATGGTATCAATCTTTTTCACCACTTCTGGCCCAATAATCTTACAAGTTTTCTTTGTGAAAAATGAGCCATAACCTTTGTCACTCATTTGGGAAACACTCAGAAGATTAAACTTGAGATTATCAATAAGATTGACATTTTCAAACTTGAGTTTTCCAGCCTGTACAGTCCCTGAACCCAACACCTTAACTTTAGAATCATTACCAAAGGATATATCACCCCCTCCATGAGCCAAGAAGTCCAGAAGTAGGGCTCTACATCCTGTCATGTGCCTGGAACCTCCACTATCTACATACCAAAGACTATCTAAACAAGCAGAAGCTCCCTGCACATCAGTAAATGATTAGTTTTGGTGAGTGTCCAAAGCCAAGTTGGCTTTGGATGGGTCCTCAGACCTTTCAGACTCAAGCTTTGGAAGGTGATCAGTGGTTTGGACCAATTTCTGAATTAAGGTCAACAACTGCTGCTGACCATTTGCCAGTGCTTGGATGTCAACACTTGGGGCAGCAGTTGTTTGATCACTTCCTGACAGATGATAATACCCATATGGATTTCTGTTCACTCTTGGTTTAGAGGGTCTTTTTGGCTCCTCATAAACATGTGGCAGACTGTGACATGGAGGTTGACCATAACCTCTTGGGTATTTGCTTGTGGGTGGAGCATCTGTTACTTGGACATCTCTAGAAGCAGATGTTTCAAGCCTTTTTGTAACAGATGTTTGGACAGGGGTGAAGGTCTGTTTGGGCTTTCCTTTTGGAGTACTAACCACAGGGTTTGCAAGAGTTTTAGCTTTGTATTCTTGTTTTTTTACATCAAAATTTTTGAGATACAAGCACTCTTTGGTCTTGTGATTCTTTTTCCCACATATTGAGCATGTGGCTTTGGAATCACATTCACTTGTTCCTTTGTTAATATCATATGCTTTTAGAAGAAAACAGTTTTTGGTGACATGATTCTTCTTTTCACAGAAATCACAGAACAAGTTAACAGTCTTTTCTTTCTTCTTCCCCTTTTCAGTCTTCTTTTCAGCAGATGTTTGAGCATCTGCTGGAGGATCTTTCAGGGGAATGACTTTTGCCAAGGGAATGACCCTTGCCTGAGGAGCTGTCTTTCCCTCGGGAGTTTTAAAATCTACAGGTTTATAATTCTCAAGAGTATCACACTCATCAGACCAAGTAGGTTTAAATTCATACTTTTCAAGTTCAGCAAAAGATGAGGAACCTTCTGGTTTTTCAAGAACAATTTTCTTACCATTTGGTTCAGTGATTTTAATCTCTTGACCCTGCAGGTTTGTTGGTACTATCTCAACAGACTTTTGACTCTTTGTGTCAGTGTTTTCAAAAGCTGGAGCAGTGGTTGCAAAACCAAAGCCAAACTTCACATGACTTTTGGTTTGTTTGTTGAGTAGCATCTCAAATCCTCTACATGATTCCACCAATTTTTTACATTCAACTTGGGTGGACTCAAGCTCACTTTTACAACTTTGATATTTTGTTATCATAGTTTGGAGCTGGTCTTTGGTTATAGTTGCTTCATGTTTTAAACTGCTAATTTCAGACTCTTTTGCAGTTAAACTTGTTTTCAAATCTTTTGTGAGTTTTTCAAATTTAACTTCATCATCCAAAATTTTCTTTCTAAGGTTTTCATTCACCTCTTTGATGTTAGCAAATGCTATTACACATTTGTCAGAACACAACTCTTTAAGAATTTGAGGAGATACCTTAGCAGCAGCCATCAAAGCACAATCACACTTGCACTCACAATCATCAGATGCACCCCAGGGATCTGAGAGATTCACAACCTCTTCTTCAGGTTTTTCACCTGTAACAGCTTCACTAACAATATCATCAGTCACAACATCAGATTCAGTTACCACTTCCTCAGATTCAATCTCATCTACCATAGCCATGAAACAAAAAGTTTCTGGTTCATTTTCAGCTTTGGCAACTAGTGCAAAATTCTCATCTGTTAGCTCATCAGGTAGACTGCTCCAATCAACAAAGCCTTGTGTAAAGAAGCTCTGTTGACTGGTCTCTGCAGGAGCAGAGGATGGAGCAACAGTCGTTTGCACAGGTGTTTGAGCAACAGGTGTTTGCACATAGTGAATCTGAGGAACAGTGGTTTGGACATACTGGACAGGAACAGTGTTTGAGGACTGTGCAAAATGGGCAGTGTTTTGCACATTAGGTCCAGGGGTATTATAGGAATTCTGATAAGTGTTGGTCTGTGGTCTTTGATTTGGATAGGTTATCATAGGTGTACCATGTTGACCCCTACATTCCCTAGCAAAATGCTCAAACCTATGACATTTATAACACTTGATCTTTGATTTATCCAACCCAACCTTAGATCTGCCAGTCAACCCTGGAAACCTTCTCCCAGTTTTCTTGTAAAAATTATTAGTTCTTACACTGAGAAGGGCCAATTGGTGCATAATGTCCATTTCTTCCAAATCATCAGGGTCAAAGTATTTCAGGTCATCATACTCAAAGGATATATTGTCAGATGCCTGTATATCACCACCACTTGCTGTGAAAGCATAGTTTGGTGAATAAGAATCAGAGTTAAAACCTGAGTTAAAACCTGAAGTTATGTCAATAAAATGATCATAACTCTGATCCTTTGTGTTTCCAGGCACCTCATCATGACCCAAAAGTGCTGTATTCCCAAACACATAGTCATCAGACACTTTTCCAGAGTCCTGGAGCTTCTTTTTCTGGTTAAGCTCTCTTTCATAAGTCAAGAGCTTACCATGAAGCTGGGTCAGTGATAGGTCTTTAAATCCTATTGAGTTTCTCATTACAATAGCAATAGTGTCCCATTTGTCTGGTAATGATCTTAAAAACCTATGGTTCAAAGTTGAATGAGGGTAAGTAAGACCAACCAATTTTAGTTCACTTATTAAGCAATTAAATCTCTCAAACTGTTGAGTTAATGACTCTCCTTTGACATGACTGAATGTTTCATATTGTTGGTTAAGTATTTCACGGTTGTTTTCAATAACCTCCTCAGTCCCACCAAACTGTTCTTTCAGTGCATCCCACAACTCCTTTGCACTGTTACAGTGTAACAACCCAGCATATATATCATTGGGTAGAGCCATGGCCACAATACTGAAGGCCATAGCATCTAGCTCAATTTTCTGAAAATCCTGGTCGGAGTAGTTTTCAAGTTTCTTTGGCTCAAACACTTTGGGATCTTCAGTACTCGGCATAGTCGGAACATGTGGTCCGAAGATAACCGACTTCCAACACCCAGTGTTTTGTTGAGCTAGAACATGGCTCATCCGACGTTGCCAGATATTGTATTCAGATCTGACAAGCATCGGTGGCTTGTTGTTCGTGCCAGTGTTATGTGGATCGTGATTGATAGAAGCCATTCTCTGATTTTTCAAAAAAAAACAAAGTCTGTTTAACAACGGTTGAAGCGAAATTAAACTATTACTCTGTTTTCAATCTAACTGACAAACGATATCAATAATTGTGAGCTGATTATTAAATTGATTTGTTAGATCGAATTTAATTGACCAAGCTCTGATACCAATTGTTAGGATCCGAGTTTGTTTGTTTTGATTGTTTAACTAAATGATGGAAATAATGAAATGAAAATAGAATGAAAGTGCAGCGGAATAATAAACTGTAAATCAAAACAAGAGAGTAAATGTTTTTAGATCGAATGCTTTCATTAACTCAAAGATTACAATCGTACAATTACTCCCCCTCAGCCTGATCACACAGTGTTTGTCAGAGAGAATGTTTTGTGTGTGATGCAATAGAACAGTACAAGCACTGTTCTATTTATAGACAGACTCAAAGCACTGATGACCTAGGCTGACGTCACCTAAGACAGTGACCTCTAACAGAATAACAAACATAAACATCTGCCTATTACAAACTACTGTTACATTGAAAGCACTGATATTAAACAGCTGTTGAAGATAAACTCTGATGGTCTTGTATCCACTGCTGGAGCCTAAGTGCTGTTGGTTCCAGCAGTGCTTTGGTCTTCAGTACTTGTATCAGCAGTTGCTCTTCATCAGACCTTTGGTCAGCAGTTGTTCTTCTTCAGTTGTTTCCTCAGCAGTTCTTTATAGCAGCAGTTGTTGAGCAGTTGTTTGGATAGAACAGTAGTTAGGGTCAGCAGTCTTTTGGGAGAAGCAAGTGTAAAGACTGTTTATTCAAGGATCAAACTCATAGCATGTTTTGGCTTTCTAATCATCTGTTCTTCTCCAGGTCAGCAGACCCAACACAACTTCAACTGCTGAAGCTGAATACATTGCAGCTGCAAGTTGTACATCACAGATACAATGGCTCCAATATCAACTTCTTGATTATGGAATCAAAGAGACCAAGACACCATTGCTTGTAGACAGCAAATCTGCCATTAGCATCATTCAAAATCCTGTTCAGTTCTCAAAAACTAAACATATTGAAATCAGGTATCATTTCATCAGGGATTGCTATGAAAAAGGCAAGATTGAAGTAAAGCATGTGACAACAGCTAATCAGATAGCTGACATATTCACAAAACCCCTTGACACATCAACATTTCAGAAGTTAGTATCCATGCTTGGGATGCTAAATTTGTAAGTGTTTTTTTACTTTTCCTGTACATATTTTATTCACTTACATCTGTTTTTAGTCCAAAACCTCTGAAAAACAAAAGGAGAGAAACTACTGATGAACAAAAACATCAGTATGGGAATATTTTATGAAAAATGAGTAACTTCTGATAAAATAATCTTCAGAAGTTATGAATAAAGTGTTTATAAACATTCTCATCAGTTGTTAACAAACTACTGAAGAGAAAATGGGAACTACTGATGATAATTGTTCTTCATCAGCAGTTTTGTCATTAAGGGCAAATCAGACATTTCCCACTTCAGAAGTTTGACCTAGGCCGGTTACAAACTTCTGATAAACACCTTTTCCAACACTTATCCTTTCAAAAATCAAAATTCCCTCTTTCTCTCTCAAAAACGCTCTCAAAACCCTTAACCTGCAAAAACACTGTTCGATCCATACACACACAAACCACATGGCTCTAATACTGAAACAGGGACACAATCAAAGAGGCTACTTTGAGAAACATGAAGCCTGGTCCCAATACGACGAAATCATTGATTTAGTCGTTAAATCCCAATACTTCACTGCCCTCACCATTGATCCTCCAATCCACACTGGAACTCTAAATGAGTTCTGGGCGAATGCGGAGACGGTGACAGTGAATGATCAAGTGATCTCCCTCAATTGAACCATCCAAGGGAGAAGAATGACAATCACACCAGCAACTTTGGGAATTAGACTGGGTCTAGATGATGTGGGTGCCCCAGAACAATTTCCAAACTCTGGAATTCATCTGACCATGACAGAGTGTGGTTACCAAGGTACTCTCTCACATGCTACTATTTTTAAGAAATATTTTGAACCTAAGTACAAACTTTTGTTTAACTACATAATAATGTGTTTGAGTCCAAAAACTGGATCTTTTGATCAGATGCCCTCTACTTTTCAACCTATTTTTCATTCCATTGTGAATGAAACAAAATTCAGGGCATCAACACTTTTCTTTAATGAGTTGGTGTTACATCATCTCAATTATAAAAAGAAGTTTTTGTTGTATCCAAGGTTTATTATGCAATGCATAATAAAAGAACTTGGAGAAGAGGTGCTTATGGCTAAAACAACTATTCTAAACCCATTAACCTCACAAGCATACTCTAGGCACAATAAACCGGCTGCCTGGCTAGAAGATGACCAAGGGGAACACACAACAGTCCCCATGGAACCCTCATCTTCCAAACCCTCACCCAAAAAGGCCAAGAAACCTAAACAGCAAAAACAAAAACCCACCAGCCTTAAAAGAAAGGCAGTTCAGGAAGTTGAGATGCCTGAACTTACCAATGTGAAGTCTGCACTTGATAAAGTTGTGACTAAAACATCCTCTCAGTCTCATCCATCTCAAACCCCCACTAGAGCACCAATCACAATTCTATTCAAAAGAAAGAAATTTAAGAAAACAATCTCCATTGACTCTTCTTTTGAAACTGTTGAACCATTAGACCAAACTACTGAACCCATACCACAAACTTCTGAACCTAAAGCCCTAGAAATTGCCAAACTTCTCTCTGGGCTAAAAGAGACCATCCCATCAGAACATGTCAGTCCCCAACAACCACATCAAACAGGGGACATACCCACAGACTTTGACATGGATGTGGATGTACATAGCCCTAACCCAAGAGATGAGGATGAACCAGGGCTTCTAAGCCCAAACTTAGAGACTTTAGGTACATTTGAGGCTGCTACTACTCATATAACACCCAGTGGTGGATCTGAGGAAAGAAGTAACATTGCTAAGACCTCATTTGTGGCAACTACTGATGAAGGCTTAATGCCTGAGGTAGGAAATCCTCTGAACCAAGAACAAGAGGTACATGAGACAACTGGTTGGGCCCATCCCATGATATAACTGATACTGTCCTCATTGAGGAAGTAAGCAGGGATTCAGATGATTCCATTGATTTGGATGATGATTCACACTCCACCAAATTTGAATTGACGGCTGCTAGTTGTAACACCCCAACCGATGGCGGAAACATCAGGATGTCACGTATTAATGATTGTTCAGTAGCTCATGGTAAATAATAAATTTCATTATATGATTTAAATAAATTACATACAATTGTTCTACAAGAATTCGTACATCAAATTGAATAAAACTATGCACACATCTTCAAGCATTAATTCAAATCTTCAAGCAAGTAGAACCTGAAACATGTTAAGTTGAAAATATTTTGGGTCAACAAAAGTTGGTGAGAATTACATAGGTTTTGATAATTGAATAAAATTGTTGTGCAATTCATGTGTCATGGCAAGTCTAGTCCATATGTGAAAACATACTAGAAGTAAATCGAGTGCATAATCAACCCTTGTGACTGATGTATTGTGGTACATCCCATACGCTCATGGTTCACTCGTTTATGTTGCGATAACAAACACCCACGCTACCTTTGTAGGAGGCACGTATCCGGGTGGGATTGTCAGTCCAATAGATCTATCAATGTATACCGTCGGCTGATCAATGTTAATGATTATGCTAGAATTGTGCTTACCCTAGTCATGTTCAAGACATAATGCAACATAGAAAAACACATAGACACATTGATGATTGAATTGCATATATGATGTTGTAACATGTTTCACCCCAAAAACGGTGATAAATAGAAAAGGGGCTATGTAAAACTCACCTTAGCAAAATGTTATATCTGTTGAAAAATTGAATAGTGGTGTTGCCCAAATGTGTCAAGTATCACCCTATAATAAGGTAATAAATATGTCTAAGTCTATCTAGTCTACAAATGTATATGTTCTAGGGCTTCGAATTGGGGATAAATGCTCGTTTTATTAATAATAAAAATGTTTGATAATTGAGAGAAATTTAGTAAATAAATAGACAATAATCTTTTTATAAATTTTGAATTTAAGATGGTCACAATAATGAGTTTAAAGTATAAAAATAATTTTTATAAAATTATTTTCTTTAAAATAGAATATTAATTCTATTTATAACAAATTATCAAAATTTAACTTTAATATTTAACAATACTAAAATTAAAGAATTATTAGATTAAAAATTATATTTCTGTTCCAAATAATCAGAAATAATTTATATAAAATTTTGGTGCAAAAATATTAAAAATTGGATTTATTATGATTTAATTATGATTAAAACTAACAAAAATTGATTAAAAATATTAAATAAATGATTTTTCAGAAATAAAAATCATTTCAGAAAAGTTTATTGTTATAAAAACGTAGAATAATTTTTGTGGGAATTTATAAGATTGTTTTGATATTTTTATAGAATTTTATAAATAAAATAGAATAAACTTAATTTATTTATTATATATATTAAATAAATAAATTTTTGAAAACTAAAAAATGTAAGTTAAGCTTTTTCATTAGATTAACTTAAAATAATTTTTGTAGAATTATTAAAAGAGTTTTAGTATTTTAAAACTAATTTTAAAATACTAGTAATTATATATATATATATTAGTTTATTTGTTTTTAAAATAAAACAAACAAAAAGAAAAAGGTTGCCACAGCCGGGGATCGAACCCGCGTGGCTTGGTCAGAGGGCACCAGACACAACCACTTGGTCCAGACCAGTGGTTGTGTTTGGTTTCAGTTTAATAAAAATAAATAACATAAGTAAAAATCGTGTTCTTCCCCAAATCTTGCAAGCGAGCCCTAGCTTCTGCAATCGAGCAATTCACACAACATTAACCCAATTAACCTTAGGGTTAATGTTGTGTGGATGCCGATCAATAAAACCCACAACAAAAAATAGACTTACAAAGCTGAATCGAATACGAACGGATAGTCAAAGCTTCGAAGTCAAAAACGAACAAAGATTCAAGAACAGAAGATCGTAAATAGAAATTGGAGGTTTAGAAAGAATTAGTGGCGAGTTGTGAAGGTCCAGAAGGGTTCAATTTATAGTGAGGTTGTCTAGGTGTTCGATTTGGCAAGTTTGACCTTGTCGTGAATGTTTGACGCGTCCATACGTATAATTGGTAAGAATTGAAGGGTAATTGACGTGTGTATGACTCGTATCAGGCCGGTAATCACGTTGCCAATCAATCCCTGATCAATTACACGCTAATGGATTTGATTTTGGTAAGTTCGTTGATCTCAGTTGACTTTCCAAGTCAACTGAGATGATTTTTGAATCGTGTTATAATAAAAACGCGTTGGTTTGAAACCAACAAGGATGTGTAGAGCAGATGGTTGTGTTGATGTGTGTAATGAACCGGCTGAGGACTCGGGTTCGAACCCCGGCCTCAGCATATAATTTTTGACAATTATTTTTATCATATATCTAATATATATATATATATATATATTATGAATAATTATCATAGTATTAGGGTTCAAAATGCCACAAAAATAATTAAATGCAAACAATAATAATAGAACTTGTCGTTTTTATCCAAATTATACGTAACGTACAATTATTAAACGCGAAATGTTACAGTCTCCCCTACTTTTGGGAACTTCGTCCCGAAGTTAAAAGAAAAACACCAGGTTTACAATTGGTCGACTACCGAAATCCTTGATAAAATTTCTCACTACCTTAACGTACCTGTAAATTTATGATTACATTCCGGACCGTAATTACCAATTTACCTTACATTAGGGTTTTGCGTCCTTTTATGACTCTACAGATTGTTGAGCAGGTTCGATAGTCCCCACCAGTCGTTGAGCAGGTTGTAGGGCCTCTCCCGACTGTTGGAAAGACATGATGACCTCTACCAATCGTTGAGTAGGTTGTTTGGTAGTCAACTAATTGTTTTACAAGTAAGCAAGTATGATTATAGTTATAGAAATTAGTTCACATTCAAACAAGCATGCACTCAGATGTTATGATAATACTTGAATTTATTACTTGAATCAAAAAGTGTCAATACATAGAATTAAAAAGTAGACATCATTCAAATGGCGGGGTTTGTTGTTAAGTAGCTGGAGGGTCTCTAGCGGGGTTATTTGGAGCAGCAAGGGCGTTTGTAGCAGGAATACGACAAGCTTCCGTAAGATGCCCATACCTTTGACAATTGGTACACTGACGGCAGGGCACTTGGGTTGGGTGGTGATACTGGCAGGTGTCACACTTAGGTTGGTTCCCATTGTATCGTTTCTTGTTGGGTGGGATAGTGGTGTCTATTGCAAAATTCCTGACCTTGCACTTCCCGTTGGTTGAGGCATCGGTTTTGATTTCAACGGCAGGTTGGGGAGTATCCTTTGCAATAGTTTTCCTTTCCCCTTTCCGAGTCAAGGTTCCTGCCTTCACATGGTTATCTGTTAGGGTGGCCGCCAAGCGTTTTGCTTCCTCCAAAGTAGCAGGGTTCCTTCCCCACACCGTGTCTTGAATCTGCATCGGTAAGCCACCAATGTATTTTTCGATCGCAATAGGCAAGGGGGTGACCTTGTGTGGTAGCAGTAGACTAAGTTCGTGAAAACGAGTGTTGTATGCAAGGTTTTCTCCACTATCTTGAGCAAGATCATGAAACTCATCTTCCAGCTTCTTGATTTCATTACGAGGGCAGAACTCTGCCTTCATAATGTCTTTAGCTTGATCCCAAGTTAAGGCCAGTGCAGCTTCAGTTCCACGGGTGCGCTTTTCCTCATTCCACCAAGTGAGTGCTCGTTTGTGAAGAACACTCATGGCATAACGAACTTTAAAGTTGTCGGGGCACTCATTGTTAATGAAGGTATTCTCAATACCCTCAAACCATTGTAGGAGTCCTGTAGCTCCTTCTTCTTTACTGAACTTTGGGGGATTACAGGAATTAAAGTGCTTGAGAGTGCAGGCTGGAAGACCATTCCCGTTCCCGTTGTGGTTTCCATTTCCGTTTCCGTTTCCATTACCGTTGCCGTTTCCGTTCCCGTTACCGTTCATCTGGATGACTTGAGCTAATAAATTAGGAACCATTGTCGCGATTTGCTGCGCCATTTGTTGAGAAATGATCGCAGCCAGTTGGGCATCGACACCATTGTTGTTGTTGTTGTTGTTGTTGTGGTTAGTGTCATGGTTATGGTTTTGATTGCTACTCCCTTCATCATGATTGTCACCACTGTTAAGACGAGCGCTGCGACGTGGAGGCATGATCTGTAAGAGACACAATGAAATGAATGAGGTTATATAAGGAATGTAATCATTTATTCATTAAAACGAATAAACGAAAACGTTGACTTATCAAAACTTCTAGATTCTAATAACACAGTGAAGACATGCTTTAGCCTATAAGTGAACACTCATCCCGAGAATTCCCAGGTAGGCATCTGGGTCCCTCGTCTGATTGGGATATATGCGCAATGCCAGCCTAGACAGAAGACTCAGAATATAGGCGTTCACCCTTCCAGATTGCACGTGTTCGTTATTAAAATCTAGAACTTCGACGAGATCTCAAGGTGGTTCAGGTTAAACCTGAGGATTTTGTCCTATTAGTCTGAGAGTAGATCCAGTGATGGAGAGCAACCTTCTTGTAAGGATGAAAGTAGGGATAAGAAGTAGGAGGGAGATAGAGAATAGCAAGTAAAATAAGCAAGTACTGGTTAAATCCTATGGTTATAGACTAGATTATTTTCTAATAACCTAATTCCCTATAACCATAGCTCTGATACCAATCTGTAACACCCCAACCGATGGCGGAAACATCGGAATGTCACGTATTGATGATTGTTCAGTAGCTCATGGTAAATAATAAATTTCATTATATGATTTAAATAAATTACATACAATTGTTCTACAAGAATTCGTACATCAAATTGAATAAAACTATGCACACATCTTCAAGCATTAATTCAAATCTTCAAGCAAGTAGAACCTGAAACATGTTAAGTTGAAAATATTTTGGGTCAACAAAAGTTGGTGAGAATTACATAGGTTTTGATAATCGAATAAAATTGTTGTGCAATTCATGTGTCATGGCAAGTCTAGTCCATATGTGAAAACATACTAGAAGTAAATCGAGTGCATAATCAACCCTTGTGACTGTTGTATTGTGGTACATCCCATACGCTCATGGTTCACTCGTTTATGTTGCGATAACAAACACCCACGCTACCTTTGTAGGAGGCACGTATCCGGGTGGGATTGTCAGTCCAATAGATCTACCAATGTATACCGTCGGCTGATCAATGTTAATGATTATGCTAGAATTGTGCTTAACCTAGTCATGTTCAAGACATAATGCAACATAGAAAAACACATAGACACATTGATGATTGAATTGCATATATGATGTTGTAACATGTTTCACCCCAAAAACGGTGATAAATAGAAAAGGGGCTATGTAAAACTCACCTTAGCAAAATGTTATATCTATTGAAAAATTGAATAGTGGTGTTCCCCAAATGTGTCAAGTATCACCCTATAATAAGGTAATAAATATGTCTAAGTCTATCTAGTCTACAAATGTATATGTTCTAGGGCTTCGAATTGGGGATAAATGCTTGTTTTATTAATAATAAAAATGTTTGATAATTGAGAGAAATTTAGTAAATAAATAGACAAAAATCTTTTTATAAATTTTGAATTTAAGATGGTCACAATAATGAGTTTAAAGTATAAAAATAATTTTTATAAAATTATTTTCTTTAAAATAGAATATTAATTCTATTTATAACAAATTATCAAAATTTAACTTTAATATTTAACAATACTAAAATTAAAGAATTATTAGATTAAAAATTATATTTCTGTTCCAAATAATCAGAAATAATTTATATTAAATTTTGGTGCAAAAATATTAAAAATTGGATTTATTATGATTTAATTATGATTAAAACTAACAAAAATTGATTAAAAATATTAAATAAATGATTTTTCAGAAATAAAAATCATTTCAGAAAATTTTATTTTTATAAAAACGTAGAATAATTTTTGTGGGAATTTATAAGATTGTTTTGATATTTTTATAGAATTTTATAAATAAAATAGAATAAACTTAATTTATTTATTATATATATGAAATAAATAAATTTTTGAAAACTAAAAATTGTAAGTTAAGCTTTTTCATTAGATTAACTTAAAATAATTTTTGTATAATTATTAAAAGAGTTTTAGTATTTTAAAACTAATTTTAAAATACTAGTAATTATATATATATATATTAGTTTATTTGTTTTTAAAATAAAACAAACAAAAAGAAAAAGGTTGCCACAGCCGGGGATCGAACCCGCGTGGCTTGGTCAGAGGGCACCAGACACAACCACTTGGTCCAGACCAGTGGTTGTGTTTGGTTTCAGTTTAATAAAAATAAATAACATAAGTAAAAATCGTGTTCTTCCCCAAATCTTACAAGCGAGCCCTAGCTTCTACAATCGAGCAATTCACACTACATTAACCCAATTAACCTTAGGGTTAATGTTGTGTGGATGTCGATCAATAAAACCCACAACAAAAAATAGACTTACAAAGCTGAATCGAATACGAACGGATAGTCAAAGCTTCGAAGTCAAAAACGAACAAAGATTCAAGAACAGAAGATCGTAAATAGAAATTGGAGGTTTAGAAAGAATTAGTGGCGAGTTGTGAAGGTCCAGAAGGGTTCAATTTATAGTGAGGTAGTCTAGGTGTTCGATTTGGCAAGTTTGACCTTGTCGTGAATGTTTGACGCGTCCATACGTATAATTGGTAAGAATTGAAGGGTAATTGACGTGTGTATGACTCGTATCAGGCTGGTAATCACGTTGCCAATCAATCCCTGATCAATTACACGCTAATGGATTTGATTTTGGTAAGTTCGTTGATCTCAGTTGACTTTCCAAGTCAACTGAGATGATTTTTGAATCGTGTTATAGTAAAAACGCGTTGGTGTGAAACCAACAAGGATGTGTAGAGCAGATGGTTGTGTTGATGTGTGTAATGAACCGGCTGAGGACTCGGGTTCGAACCCCGGCCTCAGCATATAATTTTTGACAATTATTTTTATCATATATTTAATATATATATATATATATATATTATGAATAATTATCATAGTATTAGGGTTCAAAATGCCACAAAAATAATTAAATGCAAACAATAATAATAGAACTTGTCGTTTTTATCCAAATTATACGTAACGTACAATTATTAAACGCGAAATGTTACACTAGTGAAGGTCCTGTACCTGGTGTCTCTAAGCTCAAAGACCTGGTCACACCAGATCAGGTTAAAGGCCACTTGATCCCTGATTCCCCTAAAGTGGCATCTTCTGTACAACGTGAAGATCACCCAAAAACACACCCTCACTGAAAATGCCTACCCAATTCCCTGGGTCATCCAGCATAGACCTGAACCAACTATGCAGCCCAGATGGTCCCCTATACCAGTTGATGAACACCCTCATTGCCAATCACCTCAAATCTTTCACAACTGCTTTGGAGTTGTCAACTAAAACTCAATTTGAGGTGATCAACAAAAAACTTGGTGAACTGTCCAACAAAATAGACAACAACTCAAGACAGCTTGCTAAACTCACTGGTAGAACTTCTCAACCTAGCAGGCTTCCAGAAGTGGATGAAGCCAAAAAGGGGAAGAAGATTAAGGAACCTAAGGAGTCACTGGAAGCTAGGATAAAGGCAAGAGTGGCTCTACAACAACAACAACTTCTAGAAAAAGCCCAAAAACAAAAAGAAGATCAACAAAGGCTTATTTTTGGAACTGAAGTTGAAGCTGAAACTTCCCAAGGCCATAATGAAGAAACTGCTGAAGACTCTGAAAGTACTGAAGACAATCCTTCAGTAGTTGACACTTCTGTCAACACTTCAGCAGTTAACACTTCCAACATACAAACAGCTGAAGAGCCTTCCAAACCAACTGAACAACAACAACCAATTCCTATTCCAAGGCCTACAACAACAACAACAATGACTGTGCTGAACCCTTCTCCACTTTCAATGTCCAAAGAACTACTAGAGAAGAGTTTGATTGCAGCCCAAAGAAAGGCTAAGGAAGAAGAGATCTGGAACAACTTGGAGGAAAGGGAAGACTTAAGCTTAAATGAAAAGCTTCAAGCTTATGAAGCAGAGTTGAATAGACAAGCTGAAACAGAGAGAGTTGCTGAAGAAGACAAAAGACAACAACTGGTGTCTTTTATAACAAAGAACAGCAAAACAAAAGCCTATTCACTCAAAGGGCTCTCAATGGATGAGCTATCCAGAAGAGCTCAACTTGTTGCTCACAAACTTGCAACAGACAAAGATAGAAAAGCCAAGAGAGCATAAATGATTGAGGAACTGGTAGCTAATGACTATGGTTCAAAAGCCTCTGTGTCAAAATGGAGAGAAGACAAACTACTTGACACATACAAGAAATACAAGGCTGCCAAGGCTGCTAATCCAGAGAAGTTCAAAACTTCTGAAGTATCAACTTCAGTAGTTAGAACTTCTGGTGTTAAACAATGACCAGCTACCAAGAGAAAGCCAGAGGACAATACAAAGACTGATTTCAAGATGGTGTTGCTAGAAGGCAACACAGTTGTGCAAGGAGACTTTGATATTGAAGAAAAACCTCTGATAACACAATTTAGAGATCCTTCAACATTTGCTTACCAAATCCAGAAAACTATAACTGATAAGCTGCACACAAAGGTAGTCACTGAACATCATCTACCTACTTTTAAATTACCTAATGTGGTGCAAACAGAAGACAGAAGTGAATCCCACCTGAGAGTCACAGAAATAGAAAACATCCAACACTCAGGAACATCCCAGGGATCCAGCATGGTTCCCTATACTTCAGATTTTGACAAATCTAAAGTGTTGATCATCAGATGGTCCTTTACTGATGACAACTCAGTATTGGTGACAAGAAGAGATCTTACAAGCAAGGCCTACAAATCCATGAATGAACTGAAGAATCTATCAACTCAGGACTTGCTTACAATTCAACATTTGGAACCTCATAGGGGATCTCTTACTGATGAACAGCTGAATCAACTAAAGAATTCCATGTTCAAGGAGATATGGAAGATTGTGAATGACAGAAGAAAACAATAAGGAATTATAAAATGTTTTGGCTTCATCAATCCAGGGGGAGATTGTTAGGACAAAAAGGATTGAGGAAACCACTTTTGTAAACCTTAGTCTAATTCATACTTCTGCAAATATTCTAAGTATAGAACTACTGAAGAAAGAAGACTAAAGTACTGAAGAAGGATTCAAGAAGTACTGAAGAAGAAGTATCAGAAGTTCTGAAGTCTAACCAGACAAGTTCACCGAAGAACTACTGAAGACAAACTACTCATCAGTAGTTTGTCATTCATCAGCACTTGTACCAAAATCTTTCCACCGCCTTATGTTTCAGTAGTTTATTTGTTTAGTATTACTTTATCTTTTTGTGCAAGTTCCAAGAATGCAACTTGTTGCAACTTGTTACAGACTTGCTTTTTGGCAAGGTTCATGTATTTGTAAAGTCTATAAATAGATGGGTTTATCCCTCTGTTTTAGACATTGATTTTAATTGAAACTGAAATCCTTCAAAGCTTATTATTGTTATTTCCATTTCATTTATTGAGAATCTGTTTGAGTATTTATTATCATTCACATTCAATACTTAAGATTCTCATTAAACTTGTCTTTAGTTTTCAAACATCCAGAGGGAGTAATAACTCCTATTGATAGTGTAACTTTACTTACTCATTCCGCTATGCAAATCTGATTGAACTTGCTAAACACATAAGTGTTCACTAGCAAGCAATATATCAAGAGCATTACTGATCCAACAAAAATTTCTATGGTAAAAATGTCTCAGAAAATTAATTTTCGGAAATAGAGGGACTATTTTTGGTAATTTCAAAACCCTTCGAAAACTGCCTAAAAGGTAGTTACTGGCCCCAATTTTCATTACGTATTCTTCTTCTTCTTGGTCAAATTCTCTGGTTCTTGAAATCTAAATCACAACATACAGAAAATTCTCAATCTCTGATTGTATCCGATTGAATATTCGATAGAACCGTCGAATTGATTCAATCTGAAAGCGATTACGTGCCTTCAGAGATTCCTGTTATCCGGTTATTTGTTTGTTTGTTACGGTTATTCTCCTACAAGATTACTTCTCACGCTTCTTACACTGCGTTTTTTATATATTACATTATCTTTACCCATAAAACTATATTTTAAAATAAGATACAATTAAAATCATGTATAAGTAGTTTAAGTAATAAAGCAATAACATGAATTCTTATCAAGTAAAAACTGAATGATAAAAAGATGCTTGACAGGATACAACTATTTATAAAGCAATGATTAATTAATTAAAAATGGATATTACATCTGAATTAACTTTAAGCAAATTAAATTATTAATTAGGATAATTATATACTTTGGTATAATAAAAGAAGCGGAAAAAAACCACATGGAGGTCCTAAATTTTGTCATGACTCATGTGGTACAATATTTGGTTGTTTATTAAGTATATAAGGAAAAGATTTATTTTGACAAAAATAACTTAAAAAACAGTCAGAAACAAAAATATACATCATAATAAACATTGATTTTCTACGAAAGATTTGAGGGTGTTGCAACAGAACCCTACAAAATCAAAGTTACACATGCAGGAGTAGATGGAGTGGTATCATGATCATCTTCATCATATTATAATATAACGTGCATGTTAAACGAATGTATAATTACAGTTAAGGGTTTTATATATACTTGTTTTTCTTTAAAAATAACGGACAAAATTAAAAATAATAATTTATGGGTCTTGAGGTGAATCCATATCAGTTGTTGAACCAATCCCAACTTGCAACCATGAAGATGAACTCCCACTCACATTGTTAATGTCTTTCAGTTCACTAAGTTTTGCCAGTTTTAACTTGCTGTCAGCTTCATCATCATCATCCATTGTAGTTCCTTCTTTTTCAGGATTAATGTTGCTTGTTTTCTTATGATCATGATCTTGTTGTTGATTATCGATTCTTTTTTGATCTTGATCATCTTTACCATTTGTAGCATTTTGTTGATCTACATTCCATGAAGAATGCAGATTAATTTCGGTTGAAACCTCAATGCCCAACGGATACTGTGGATTCCTCCTTAAACCGGCAGGGTTCGGTTCTGGTGCCGGAAGGTTGAGGTCGGGTGCTTTAGACTTTTTGAGTATTTGCGACGCCAATGCGCGCCTGTGGAGTTGCTCGATGTGTTCGTGGAAGTTAAACTTTGCTATCGAAGAAGTATCCGACATGTTGGATGTAAGCCAATGACATCTTTTGTGCCCGCCTAGCGCTTGACCAGACGCGAAAATGCGGTTACAAATAGAGCATTTGTGTACTTTTGACATTTTGCGTGCTGGTGGTGTTGTGCTGGGACCTTGGTTAAAATGGTAGCTCGAGATTGGTTTTGGCGATGGGAAATACTCATCATGCGTGATGACATCATCATCACCAATGTTATCATCTGATTGGTCGTTTCGCGCTGCAAAACAACCTTTGACTTTTTTGTGACTTGCCCTATGACCACCCAATGCTTGATGTGAGGTGAAAACCTTTTTGCATGCTTTGCATTCAAACATGCCTTTAGGGGTGGTGGCTACCCCTTTGGCTTTATAATCCAAAGTTGGTGGTGGTGGTCTTGTAAAAGATGGCATAAACCCGGCTGCGGTTAACATAGGGTTCCGTCGTTGCTCCTCTCTACTCGGGGAGGTCCACGAGTCTTCCAAGTCCATTTCGGCCGGATCAACACGCGCATTCGACAACTCCATCAAGCATTTTGCTAGAGCTAAATCTTCATCTTCACTTGATTGACAATTTGAATTAAAGCTACCAACCTTAGCCCTTAAAGATCTCTTTCTTTTTGACCAACCACTAGTTGATCCACCACCACAATCTATCGGGTCACCACCATGGTTTTCCTCATCATACCCATCGTCCTCGTCCGCCTCTGACTCCGGTGATGACACGAGGGACTCACCTTCATCGGAGCTACATTTTCGATGCTCAAGAAACGATTTCCATGACAAGAACTCTTTGCCACAATTCTCACAAACCCTACAACTTTTTAACCGATTAGGGTTTGTTCTCAATGCATACATTCTCTTGTTCCCTTGTTTATCTTCCCAATCGCTAGGTGGATCTTCATCATCAAAATTCGCGGTATCATCACCGATACCATGAGCTCTCATATGGCCACCTAATGCTCTCCCACACATGAAACCCTTCTTACATATTCTACAAAAATGCTTGAAATTGGTATGTTGATCATCCATTAAAAAACATGAACACAAAAGGGGATGGATAGAAGTGAATTAACAAAAGAATTGAGGGTGGAGTTATGTTCTTGTAGTTGAAGTTATTGTAAAGTTGTACGGTGAAAAGAAGATTGGTCCTAGTTTTTAGTATGAGTAATTTGTGGTATGGGAATTGAAAAGAGAGAAAATGAAGTGTGAGGAGTTGAGTGTGTGTGAGACAAATGGTGGGAGGGTATGATGTTGCAAGACTTTTTCTACCATACATTTTTATAGTGGTAGTTCTCTTTTCTCCTAATTAAGCATTTCCAAAATAATCTCTACATCATTTTGGTCCTTATTTTATGGAGTTTTCTCTTTATGTTGTAGGTTATCATCTCATTTTCACTAACCTATATAATTTGTTAGGATGTTTAATGTATAGTTGACGGTTATTATATGAAATAATAAAAAAAGTTTAAGAATCATCAATGAGTTTACAAGTGGACATGCATGTGCTATATGGTGTAGTTAAATGAGAAGTATTTGTATCCATTTATGTACATAATTTGTGGGCAACAATATACGTAAGTTAAACATATCATCATAATAGGTTAGGCACATAGTTGTAATGAGGGTAGGGTACTAGCGCAATCGAAACTCACTACAACAATGAATTAGACCTGAAATTCGAACACATCATAGTAATGGCGTGGGTTCATCATTTTAATCAACATCGTCTTAGAAACCTCATTGTTAGTAAGGGACTAGACTTTGAAAGTTAGATGCATTGTTGTGACATATCTAGATTAACCGTTGTAACATACAGGTTTGAAAGCATTGTTGTAATTAATTTGTATCAAACATTACCGTTTTAAAATAATAGCATTTGTGAGAGTTTGTTAGTGACCTATCTAGTTGCTAGAACGCACCCCCTTTCTCATTTCTTTTCTCATCTCCAATTTTCAAAGGGCTCGTTCACCTATGTTTTTTACATTAATTATTAAATATCTATCCGTTTTCATTATAAAAACTTTCAAAAACCTTTTTATACGAACCGACCCTCCACTTTATTTATATTCTAGCCGGATAGTTAAATGATGAAAGATTGAGTATGAGGAGTCGTGTCTTTGGATTCGATACTTGGTTGTTATCTAGACTACACTACACCTTCAGGTTCGCTACCTAGTGTGTGTGTTTGTTAAAATAAGAATCATTTTGAAAAATTTAAAACTATATCATGTTTTGGTAAAAATCATAAATCTCATATATTTATAAGTTTACTAAAACTAAAGCACATCAGCCTCCCACAATTCTTTAACAGACTCAATTTCTCTGTATCCAAAGGCAATTTATAGAGACAGACTCTGTGTGAGGATTGAAAGCGCCTTCTGATCATTCTCTGTCTTCTCATAGTCTTCCTCATTATACAATGCTTTAGGTTTAACTTCAGACAACCCGACCCTTCTCTTCATCAACTATATATGTTACTTGAACCGGGCCTCTAAGAATTGCTCTCCAAAGCTTCAGGTCATTCCCTTTCACATGTTGATTAAATTGAAACTTCCACTTCGTAAATGAGTCATCCTCCATCAACCTGGGAACACGAGTACTTGTTCCGATAACAATGTCCAGTTCGAGTCACCCTCCAACTTCTTGAACCAGATTTTTGAGAACCTTGAGCTTCGAGAATCAACTAGCAAGTCGAGAACCAATGTGACACCCGGCAATTTCCGATCTATACCGACGTGATTTTTATTATTAAAAATTAAATATTTATTTTAAATATTGTTAATTATTAAGTTTCGGAAGTTTACTGATCGTTTTTACAATCGAAACTGCGACCGGTTAAATTAACGCGATTTAAACGCGTGTTCTGAAAACACGCGTCGGACATCGAAAATATTTATATTTATACTCGGTTTTGTATTTCGAACAAAACCGACTACTTTTTATAGTTTATTATTGGGCCTAGAATAGAAACCGAGACGTTTCGCGAGATTACGGGTTCGATACGCGGTGTCTACCTACCTAACTTTAACCCTAGCTATTTAAAGCCCTTATCTTCTTCTTCTTCTTCATTTTGGCAGCCACAAGACCTTTCCCTCTCTCACTAACCCGCTTCTCTCTCTTCCTCTCTCTCTCTCTCTCTCACGCTAACCCTCTCTCTCTCTCTCTGTTTCAGAAGCCGGCCGGCCACCATGGGGGTGGTGGCGGCGGCGTGGTGGCTCGGAAAACCCACAGGGGCCGGGTTGGGTTTGGTTTGGGTTCCGATCGGGTTTGGGTCTCGGGTTCAAGGTGGCTCGGCTCAGTTTAAGGGGTGACGGGTTGGTGGTTGTTGAAGGGGCCGGTGATGGTTGTTGGTTGGGTTGTGGGTACCGGAGGTGGTGGTTGCAGAAGGCGGCGGCGGCGGGTCTGGTTTGGGGGTAAGCGGCGGCCGGTGGTCGGGTTATGGTGGTTATGGTGGTCTCGACGAATGGTGGTTCATGATGGTAGGTTCGGGGCTGCAGGTTAGGCTTTGTGCTTTGGGTTCGCTCAGGGTTCGTCCAAGTCAAACATTTGTGGGTTTGGGGTCAGATCCGGGTGGTGGTTGGCCGGAGAAGGTGGTGGTTCGTGGCTGTGATGACAGCTTTTGCAGGCGGCGGCGGTTGGGCTCAGGTTGGGCTCGGCCCGAGTCAGGTGGGTGGTTGGTGGTTCGGGTCACTCGGGTCAAGTTAAGTTCGTGTTTGTTTTGGTTTCGGGTCTCGGGTTGTTCGTTGGACAATGGGTCGGCTCGGGTCAAGATGGGTCTGTTACGGGTCTTGTCAAATCGGGTCAGATTTGGTTTTGGGTTCGTGTTCGGGCTCGGTCAAACTTGGTCAACGGGTCAGATCTGGTTCGGTTCGAGTTGGCTCCGGTTTACGCGCGTACAAATCGGTATACTTTAATTCGTGTTCGTTATTATTATTGTGGATATTATAAATATTTATAAATATATTGATTCGAACGAAATAGTTTTGACTCGCGAACGGACCGAATAATAATAATAAATGTTAACTACATGCTATATCGGACGACCGGTAATAGTGACTAAAAGGCGTGACTTATAAATCGATATCGGACTAATTTGGTTGGACTATAATATATATATATATATTGTTTTGTGTATTCATACAAATAAGCGTGGTTTATATAAAAGCGTCGAAACGTATAAGTCTCGTTGATTGGGAATTCCGGATAAATAGATTTGTTTGTCTTGTGTTTTGAAGTTGATTTTGGGAATTTTTAGACAACTTGCGTTGTCTGGTTCGTACAAAAACAGAGGAGACTCTGCCGAAATTTTATAAAATCCAAGGCGCGGCTAAGTTAATACCGTTGTGCATGTTCTTATAAATGAATTTCCAAGCGTCTTAATAAAGGTATTTATGTAAAATCGCGACACTTTGACAAAGATATTTGTAACAATAATAAGTGAATCCCGGACAATATTTTGAAACAAATACATAATATTTGTTGAGCGTCAATTGTGTCAATCTTCAAAGATTTTGGTAACTAAAACATTTCCATCTAAGCGGTTTTGAATTATAAAACGCTCAACCTATTTGAGAAAGAATTATATAAAATTTATATTTTGAAACCTTTAAAGACATAGATTTGGAAAGGAAGCGATATTGTTATTAATCGGTTTTAAACAACCATACTTACATTTTTATCAAAGGGCATTTTTCCTAAAATATAATTATAAGACGAGCTACGGCTCGGGATAAGTTATACGTTTCGTAATATAGTCCAACGTGGTGTGCACACGAATACTGACGAGTGCGCAACTTGGGTACTATGTCGTGTGTTAACGCATAAGTAAGATAAGTCACGATCGGTTCGTCGAGTTAAAGCATATTAGTACTCGAGTTATACACGAGTTAGATAGTTGGATAAACCGTCTTTTAGCCGGATTATAGGCTAGGTTTATATGTGTTAGACTTTAAGGTGTCCTTTGTTGTAATAGGGCACGAGGAAGTCGGTCGAGGATTCAGGCTTTGTTTGCTAGCTTAGCATGGAAATTAAGGTGAGTTCATGACCCCACTTTTTACTGTTTTATAAATGTTTACGGGGTGGAAGACATGCTTCTTTTATGAAAACTGAGGAACTTAAAACGAAACAAAGTTTTGGAAAAATGAAATGGGCGCGTGAGTGTCACGGCCCTGTTGTTACTGGTTTTACATTCGGGAAAGAAACATGAGTACTATTTACATCGTTTTAAAGATCATGTTATACTATGGGCACTTTATATTACTATACGGCTTTTATGGAAAGTCCCAGGGGGAAACCATGAATGTGCTGGCATGCACAACGAGGGAAATGTGGATAGATCTATTGGGCCTCACAAACCCCACTCGACGGCGGGGCCGGGCGGGTGCATATTGTCTCTACCTATTGGGTTACCGAGGCATCGGTAGCCCAGTCAATCTGGGCTGGTATCAACTTTTGGACACGTTTAGTAATGGGTTCCCAACCGTAGTAGTAAAAACACTTAACGTCTAGCTAACGTTCTTATGACATAGTATTAACGGGAATGATCTTTTCAGACTTATGGAAACTCTTTTATAAAAACTTGTGGACTTATTTATGCAAAACTTATGAACTCACCAGCTTTATGTTGACTTTTTAAGTATGTCTTTCAGGTTTAAACTTTGGTAACGGCACGGTTGGAGTAGTCGGCATATTGGGATCGGGGATCCTAGAGGGTTAGCAATGGCGATCAGGATATAAGAGTCTTAGATGCATCTTTCCGCTGCGCTGGCAAAGGCACCAAACGTCGCATCCGACAAGGGAAAAGTCGGGGTGTGACAACCAAAACAACCCGAGAACCTTGAATTTTGAGAATCCACATTCAAGAACTGATAATCTCGAGAACCTGCAACCGAGAACAATACACAATCGAGAACCCCTTGTGAAGCCAAAATCGAGATCCATAAAACTTAGGGGTTGTTCGGTTGATTAAGTGCTGAATCATAAGTGTTGTTTTGTTGGATCTCTAAATGGCTAGTCTTCTTGTCCCACATTGGTTGGGGAAGTAAAAATGGATTCATTCAGTGCTTAATGGTTCAACAACATCCCAAGTCTTAATGGTCCAGCCTTAATCATTTCATTCAGATGCTGAAACAAACACGTTGAATGAGCTGAATGCTGAATCATTCAGTGCAGAATGATTCAGGGGCTCATTAAGAGCCTTACCAAACAACCCCTTAGTATTGAAGTAAAAGACCACTTAAACCGAAATCAAATCTTTTTAAAAATTTCAAAAGATTTTATCAAATCTTCCAAAATAATAAACATTAGATTATGCTCAAACTCCTTTAGAATTTTGAAAAACAAGATCAAATGCCTTTTTCTTCGTGTTCTTGAGTTGTTCTTTGAGACCAAATATGCCATAACTTAACCAACCGATTAAAACACCAAAAGCCAAATAAGAATTGAAAATCGAACCTTGAATCCTAACTGAGAAAGAATAGTTCTTAAACCTCACACTACTAGAAAAAAAACCTTTCTTGACGCGTATTGCGCGTCATAAAAGGGGGTTTATGACACGCAAAAGAAAGTCGTTATAGGCATCGTCATAAAATTAATATGACACGCTTTTGCGTGTCATCCTTTTATGACACGCATTAATGACACTCTTTCATGACACACATTAATGACACGCCTTAATGACACACGTTTACGACACGCTATGCGTGTCATCTTTTTTGACAAAAAAAATAAAAAATTCTATAAATTACGAATTTACCTTGAATTCATATATATATATATATATATATATATATATATATATACCCACACACACACACACACTAACAAAATCCTTATAGCAAAACAAATTCATTTAATATATACCAAAACAATCTATTTCATAACCATAAGTCAGATATACCAACAAAATTTTAAAATTAACAAAAAATATTGTGTCGCTACAAAATATAACCTATAAATAAAGGTTGCCCGAAACTCGACTGACGAGGTAGGCCCACTCCAGATGGATCGGCCCAACTCCAACTAAAGGCCCACATTATCTTAAGGCCAGCCCAATGGCAGACTAACGCCGGATGGGCCAAGGCGGTCATGTTCCGGGCTATTGATAAGCTCCAACCTTTTCCCCGAACAATGGGGGATGAAGGGTTCAATAGAAGAGATAAGGCCTATCTCCATAAGAACCGTGGACTTAGTTCCTGGAGATAGGCTCAATAAGGCGGTTACGAGAAAGGTTATAAATACAGGTAAAAGGTACGTCAATTGATACACACTCACAAAAAGCTATTGCTTTACTTTCACCTCAGAAACCCATACTTATTCTCACGCCGGAGGGTGGTCACAGGAAACCCCCCTTTCCTGTGACGAGTCCTAACGGTGTTTTGTTTTGCAGGCATCCGGATCCCACTTAAATAGGTTGTTTATAATTGGAGCATTATTTCTTGTCTACTCGGAGAGGTATTTACTTCTTCATTGGCGCCATCCGTGGGACCCGTACAAGGAACTAGCTACCGGTTAAATAACCTGAAGGACCGAGATGACTTCAAACCAAAATGCCATGGTTACCGCCAACCCGGCAAGAAGCGATCAGAATTTGATTCCCACAACGGAGCGGATCGATGGTGCAATAGCTTCCGACTCGGAAGGAGAAGGTGACGGAGTGGCTCCGGGGTTTTCTCCAGGGACATCGGCTCCACTCCCGGGAAACACGCAGACTTTTGTGTCACTCGGAGGCCACCAAGGACGTCTCTCTTCTACGAGAGGACCGGTCCCATTGCCCACATACACTCGACCGATTGTTAGTACAAGTTTCTCAGCTCCTCGAGTTTCGGCACCCGTATCATCGATGCCTTGGTTTACAGCAGCACAAAGTCTCCCACTTTTCTCTGCTGCGATCTCGGCAGCCATGACATCATCACCACAAGCAACTCTCATGCAGCCGAACATGCCGCCTTACACACCGGTCACTCCCGGAAATCAACCGTTCATGCCTTACTATCCTATGTCACCATATGGGTACATGTGTGCACCGTCAACTGGTGGTGCGTACACATACCCCTATCCTTACATGTATCCCCCGGTGCAACCACCCCCCGGGTGGAACCCTCAGACGGGGATACCTTCGAACGAAAGATTGAATGAAGTTCGTACGCGCCTCAACTATGAAACCACTCCCGGGGGCCCGGGAACTTCCACGGGACCTACCCAGGAACGACAGCAAAACGCGGTGGTAGTACAGGAGAGTGAAGATCAAGGAGATGATGAAGACCTTACCCGGCCATACCGTCCTCCGACGATGGCAACATACTCCAAGTTCACGGAAAGGATAGCCAATGCCCCATTACCCCAGAACCTGAAACTCCCATCGACAGTGGGTAAGTATGATGGAATTGGGGACCCTGATGACCATTTGAGCATCTTTGAGTCTGTGGCCACATCCAAGGACTGGCCAATGCAGGCCTGGTGCCACATGTTCGTTCAGACCCTAGTGGGAGCATCGCGGGTCTGGTGGGACAGTTTGCCGCCCAGGTCTATTTCAAACTGGAGAGACATCCATAAGGGATTCACCCAGCAGTTCAGTCAACAGCGCAGACACACCAAGTATAGGGAGGAGGTAATGCATATCCGCCAAAGAGACAATGAACCAATGGAGAATTTCATAATACGGTTCAACAAAGAAAGGCTTCAGATCCCGGGTCTTACTGAAGAATTGGCATGCACTGCATTCACCATGGGAGTGAATGACGACGGATTGTTAAGAAAGCTTCATGGTCCCCATGGATATCCTCAGACCATGGACGAGATGATGACAATAGCTAAGGCGTATGTCAAACAGGAGAAATCAATTGCCATGAACCATGCAGTACGGAAGAAGCAAGAGACTACAAAAACAAGTGACAACCAGGACTCCAGAGGCTCCAGAAACAGGGGGCGGTCGGGTCAACCTTATTCAAGAGACGACCGTCGGGACGAACGCCGGGAGGAGCGGAGAGATGATCGTCGCGAGCAGGGGCGAAGATCCGAAAGGTCTCGTGACTCTTACTCCAGCAGAGGAGATACGGCTTCCAAGCCCAAGCTGGATTACCCGGAGCTGATCAAGACGCCATCACAGATACTAGAAACGGAGAACCTAAGGCTGAACACTCCTCGGCCGGTCAAGGACTCTCCGTCAAAGGACAAGTCAAAATTCTGTGATTACCATAAAGGCAACGGGCATGACACGAATGATTGTTTCCAATTGAAGAGACAAATAGAGTACTTCGTCAGAACAGGGAAGCTAGCCCATCTGGTCAAAGACACTAAACCGGAAACAACGACCTGGGAAGACAGGGCGACTGGAAAAAAGCCCAGGGAAATCAATACAATACGGCCGGAGGCAAGAGGCGGCTCCAAGAGACGATTCGAAACAATCGAGCCGTGGATGGAAACGGTGATGACTGTACCTCCGTACTACAAAGCGTTAAGAATGGAAGCGCTGGTAATTTCAGCAGCTGTAGGTGACTACAGTATGAAAAGAATCATGGTGGACACGGGCAGTTCAGAAGATATCATCTATGAGCCATGTTTCAGAAGAATGTCAATGGAAGACCAGAAGATGTTAGCACCGGCCCACGGTCCGGTAAAAGGGTTCACAGGAGAATGTATAGAGCCGTTGGGGCAACTGACGTTCCCAGTCACACTAGGCGATGGCTATAAGGAACGAACGATCCTTGTTACTTTTCTGGTGATCCCAGCTACCTCACAGTACAACCTAATCATTGGCCGGTACACGTTGGGACGAATAGATGCCCTGGTATCTACAGCCAGGGGTTTTCTCATGTTCCCAACACCACACGGAGTAGCCACTGTGACCGGGGAAAAAGTTGTTGCAGCAGCTGAGGGCACAGCATGCCGTCAGGCACCGTCCGGGATACGGGGCCCGGAGAGATGGGTGTTGAGCACGAAACACCCGGATCAAACGGTCACTATCGGAGACTCGCTGGCCCCGGCCACTCAGGAGAAATTGAAGCGGCTATTAAAGCGCAACATGGACGTTTTTGCATTCTCACATTCTGACATGACTGGAATTGCTCGGGAAAAGGCAGAACACAAGCTGTCCACCTACCCAAACGTGAAACCAGTCACACAAAAGAGAAGAAGCATGGCTCCGGATCGAAGAGCGGCTGTAGTGCAGGAGGTAAAAAAGTTGGAAGAAGCCGGGATCCTCAGAAAAACCAAGTACCACACATGGGTCGCCAACCCTGTCATGGTTCGAAAGCACGACGGATCATGGAGGATGTGTGTGGACTATAAGGATCTGAATAAAGCATGTCCTAAAGATGCATACCCGCTTCCGGAGATAGACCTCAAGGTCGATTCCCTAGCTCCTTTCCAGTACAAGTGTTTTTTGGATGCATACAAAGGGTATCATCAGATTCAGATGGCTAAGGAGGACGAGGAGAAGACAGCTTTCCACACGGACGCCGGTATATTTTGCTACACCAAAATGCCGTTCGGCTTGAAGAATGCAGGGGCAACTTATCAAAGGCTGATGGATCAAGCGTTCGAACACCAGATCGGCAGGAACCTGGAAGTATACGTGGATGATCTGGTAATCAAAAGCAAGACCGAAGAGATGATGTTAAAAGATATCGAAGAAACGTTTGATACTCTCCGAGAATATAACATCAAGCTGAACCCGGGAAAGTGCTCTTTTGGGGTTGAAGAAGGAAAGTTCCTGGGAGTAATAGTTTCCAAGGACGGGTTCCGAGTCAACCCGGAAAAGGTAGCAGCAATCAGGAATATGCCTGCCCCTAAGACTTTGAAAGATGCCCAAACACTCAATGGGAGATTAGCCGCCATCAGCAGGTTCCTGGCCAGGCATGCCGAGCGTTCGCTACCATTTATCTCCACACTTAAGGACTGCCTGAACAAGAACAAGTTTAAATGGACTGAGGAAGCGGACAAAGCATTTGAACAGATGAAAACGTTCGTCGGTAACTTGCCCATGCTTACAGCACCTCGTCCGGGAGAAGTATTGAAGATGTATCTGGCGGCTGGGCACCAAGCCGTCAGTTCAGTTTTGCTAGTTGAAAGAAACAAATGCCAGACCCCAATTTACTACATCAGCCGGACATTGTCAGACGCCGAGGCCAGGTATCCTACCTTGGAAAAATTGGTACTGGCACTGGTACACTCATCCCGGAGGTTGCGCAGGTACTTCCAGGCGCACGAAGTGGAAGTCCTCACAAACTTCCAACTGGGACAAATTCTAAACAGGCCAGAGGTGTCGGGACGGCTGGCCAAGTGGGCAATTGAATTGGGAGCATTGGATGTATCATTTAAAAAGCGAACGGCTGTAAAGGGCCAAGTACTGGCCGACTTCATGACGGAAATCCCGGAAGGAGAAGAGATCCAAGAATCGGTGCCGAGAATTGAAGATATGCTGGAAGATGAATCTACCCCGTGGCAGCTCTATACGGATGGCTCCTCCAACAGCAAGGGCGCCGGAGCAGGATTATTGTTGGTTAGTCCGGAGGGTGCACGGTTCCTCTATGCCCTCCGATTCGACTTTGAATGTTCTAACAATCAGTCTGAGTATGAAGCCCTACTGGCGGGACTGCGAGTGGCCCTGGCCATGGGGGCCGCCCGGGTAGATGCCCATGTGGACTCACTCTTGGTCAACAATCAGGTGAACGAGTCATACGAAGCCAAGGACGAATCTATGGCCAGATACCTAGAAAAGACAAAGGAGTTGATGGCAAAATTCAAGCAGGTCACGCTACATCATGTAAGAAGACACAAGAATGACATTGCTGATGCTCTCAGTAAGTTGGCCTCGTCCGGCACGGATGCAAACGTCCACACAGAAACTTTAAAGCACCCGTCCACACAGATATCAGAAGTTCATTTGGTGCACGCAGTTGAGGTCTCCTGGATGACCCCTATACATAAGTTCTTAACGGATGGAAGTCTGCCAGAAGATAAAGCCGAGGCAATGAAAATTCGGACCAAGGCCATTCAATATGAGATCCAAGCCGGGGTTCTTTACAGGAAGTCTTACCTAGGGCCATCCCTGAGATGTGTATCCCCTTCGGAAGCCAGATATTTGATCAAGGATATCCATTCGGGAATGTGTGGGATTCATGCAGGACCCCGGGCAGTGGTGGCCAAGATCACAAATGCAGGATACTACTGGCCCGGGATGCACACCATGGCCGTCGAAGAACTCAGGAAGTGTATCAGTTGCCAGAAGTATGCACCGGTAACGACTCGACCGAAGAACAACTTGATTCCGGTGACAGCAGCATGGCCTTTTCAAAAATGGGGCATTGATTTGGTCGGACCTTTTCCTCTAGCCCCAGGAAAGCTCAAGTACCTGGTGGTCGCCATCGACTACTTCACAAAGTGGGTGGAGGCAAAGCCGTTGGCCAAGATAGAGGCGAGCAACATCAAGAAATTTTTATGGGAACACATAGTATGCAGGTTCGGAGTTCCCTTGTACCTGGTCAGCGACAACGGGACGCAGTTCGCGGATAAGCACATACAAGAATGGTGCAAAAGCCTGAACATACAGCAAGTATTCACGTCTGTGGCTCACCCTCAAGGAAATGGACAGGTTGAAAGGGCGAACAGGAGCATACTGGATGGGTTGAAAAGACGCTTGGACCAGGAAGGAACATCATGGGTTGACCAGCTTTCACATGTTCTCTGGGCCCATCGGACAACACCCAAGACAAGTAATGGAGAAACCCCTTTCTGCCTGACCTACGGATCAGAAGCGATGATTCCGGCAGAGGTGATGCTGCCGTCTACCAGACACGCCGACTCCAATGCTGACAATGACCAGCTGTTAAGACTCAATCTTGACGCGATAGAAGCCCGGCATGATGAAGCCCATATCAAGGAAGCCCGGTACAAGAAGTTGATGGAAAAATATTACAACAAAAGAGTCCGGACCTGCTCATTCAAGCCCGGCGACCTGGTCATGAGGGATAATGAGGCAAGCAGACAACAACCCCCGGGAAAGCTAAGTCCCAACTGGGAGGGACCATATGAAGTTATTGAAAGCCTGGGAAAGGGAGCATACCGACTAAAACAACTGGACGGGACGCCGGTACCCAGAAGTTGGAATGCTGCCCAACTCAGAAAATGCTACATGTAACACAAAAGTTCAGGGCCTTAGGCCATTGTAAAAATTGACCGGACGGACACCATGACACCCCGGTCAATCAAGTTTTTATCTTTCTTGTTATTTATTACAATCAATAAAACAACGCCGATAATGGCACTTTCAGTACTTGTATTCCATTATAAACAACATGCTTGACAAAGCATAATTACAAAAAAAGGTAGGGGCAGGACAAAAATCCAAAGCCAATAATAATAATTTTCCTACCAACTATACATAGCGCTATTTTCCTAAAGCCTTGTTCAAACTGCAAGCACTAAAAACTGCAACCATCCAACATGGCAAACACCTCCGCAGGGGTATATAACACATCGCCAGGGGGGTTGCAAGTAGGGGGGAGGACCCAGCATTCCTCATACATCTTCATTAACTGGAGATCAAATGACCTAACCCCCGGGTCCTCATTCGCATGGGAAGGCCCAACCAGGTCCACTCCCCCATCAATCACCACATCCTTCCCCAAGGGTATCCAGGGGGACGGCTGACGTCCAGCGCCTCGCCGGTAGACCAATCCAAAACGTCCAGGAACTGGGATACTGGTTGACTGCACTCTGACGTCATCTTCGACTCTCGTCAGGTTAGGCAAAACAATGGGGATACCACGATCTCCCCCAATGTCATCTGCAACAACAGGCGGGGGTGGTGGTACAGCCCTTGGCCGCCGATGATAGACCAATCGACACTCCCTTAGGGGACGAAGCTCAGTGGGTTCATCAGCAGGAGGATGATGCTCAAACGTTTGGGACTGACGCTGCAGTTCCCTTAACCCTTCCAGAGCATCCAGCTCCTTCAAGTACTTTTTGAGGGAGACAAATTTACGTGGCATGATTGAACGAGTTGATTACTTGTGCATGATAGGACACCCTGCTTATATAATGAATGAATGTGACGGTTAAGATCGTCCTTGGGAGTTTAAAAGAACTCTGTAATTATTACACTGACAAGAGCCGCCTGACACGTGGATGGGACGGTCAAGTTGAAAGGCTGACGTCAGCAACATCATTACTAACATTAATGACGACACGACGCTTAGAGATATCGCTCGCCAAGTGGCCTTTGGCAGAGTCTTGCGTTTTTTACAAACATTAAATAAATGATTAACAAAACATAATGTTTTATAACAATCACACAAAACATCAAAAGTCCGGGATTACATAAAGCATCCCGGGCGTGTCGACATACAAGAACTAGAATTCAATAACACAAAAGACAATCATTCGTCATCGGAAGAACTGGCGATAACGGGCTCGAGAATGGCCCGGACATTCGACATGCCTTCGTCACCTGTTCGGGACTGCAACTGGGTAAGTTCTTCTAGGGAGTCACTACTTAAGGCTTCCAAGGCCTTAGAGGTTCGTTGTTCAACTTCTTTCTCATGGTCAGTAGCTTCAGGGAGTTTGCGCCCCAACATCCCGTGACGGTGGCCATGCACAAGGCCATCCTGGTACCCGGACTCTACAGCAGTTCGATAAAAATCGTTAAGTCTCTGCTGATATTGACCTCCACCCCTGACATGGCCCCACGAAGCCTGGAATCCCTTCGATATTAACCAATCCCGGTACATCTCCAGCACACTCACCCGGGCAAGAGCAGCCGTCAACTGTTCAGAAAAGCTTGTAGCATTTTTGGTAGCAGTTTCAGCTTCGGCCTTTTGGGTATTCAGCTGCTCTAGCATGGCATCCCTATCCTCCTCAGCTCTCCGAGCACGAGATTCATAGCCCTCAATCTCGGCAGATAACTGTTGATATCTCTCTTGATCTGCCTTGGCTTTGGAAGCAGCATCTTTCTCCAGTTGCAAATCTTTTTCCAGTTGTTTCACCCGGTTTTCCAAGGACGTTAACAAACGGGTCTGATTATCATGAGAGCGAAGAATTTCCAGCTTCTCATCATTGTGGGTGTTGATCAAACGAGTCTTATCTCGCTCATACTTGTCACGAATTGATGACATCTCGGCAAGCTCCTTCCGGCATTCAGTTAAGGATTGCAATACTCCTTCAGCCTCCACGGACAACTTGCCGTGAGACACATGCATGTCATATAAATCCCCAACATCCGAACGCCAGCGGCGTAGCACCTCATACATAGAAGCAAGTGAGCTCACACCTGACCCTAGGGCATTTTCAGCCAGTTGAGCGTTGTCCAGACCCTGAAGATAGTGCCGCTCGGCCGGGGGAAAGGCATGATCAACCCAATGCCTTATAATATCCGGGCCGATCAGTCGGGTAGACTGAGCTATTCTCCACTTGGGAGTATATTTAGTATCTGGCAGAGAAGGATTCCAATGAATACCCGGAACATAAGCATGAGAGATCATCTTCTCTGACTCAGCAGGGTCCACACTAAACGGTGTCTGCCCGGACCTTACACCCCCAGGGAATGCAATAGGATGATGTTGAACATCGTGTAACAGTTCGGTGAAGCTCACCTGGGACATATCCCTAAATGCCTTGCTACTAGAACCACCAGCATACAACCCGGTCAGGACAGTTGAAGGCACGGTGGTACTGCTGGGGGTCAAAATAGTACTTGAAGAAGTTGCCACTGATGGAGCACTTGAAGGACCAGCCGCTAAAGCAGCAGGGGTTACGACGGTTGAGGAGAAGGTTACACCAACTGATATGGTGTTGTTAGGTTCTTCTACGATCTCCAAACGCGGAGCCGCAACAGGAGACGTGGTGATAGCCGTGGAAATCTCAGTAGCTGGATGAGGAGCGGTTGGCAAAGTGACCACCAGGTCATCAACAACTTGCTCGGATATGGCTGCAGTAGCAGGATTTGCCACTCCAGCTTGTTGTGCAGACGTGGATTCATCCGGAAGAGGAGCCCCTGGAAACATGTAAACGGATCGTTATAATAACAAGAGAAAAATTAAAGCCTAACACAGATCCAGCAAGACAAAAACACCCACCAAGCCTTTCTTCTTTGCTGGCCAACAGCTCACGACGCTTGGCCATAAAAGACGACACATCCGGCATAGTGACTTTCCTTTTCCGGATTTTCTTTTTCTTCTCACTGGTCGTAGCAGCAGGCTCAGCAACGTTGAGAGGATCCGGGTTGAGCGGAGGAGACACGGGTGCCTCGGAGTTCACCGGAGCAGAAGTATCCGGCTGATTATCAAGACTCTGTACAGGGCGAGCAGGAATTACAAAATTCTTTACCGTTTGACTAAGCACGTCCGCCTCGTCGTCTCCCAACAAACGGTCATGCTCCTCGAGATGGGGAATGGCCTGCGGGTCTATGGCATCAAAGTAATGCCACTCATCTGCGACCAAATACAACAATTTAAATACACATCCTTTGCAAACATATTAAAGTTAAGGAAAGAGCTTGCCTTGGTCTTTTCTCCGGTACCCGGGATATACGGTATCGTCAACCCAGATCCGGCTCATGCCAACAGCCACAAGGGCTCGTTCCGGAATATGTGTGCATGGGGTAGGATGATTTACTAGAGCCGTGTACAACGGAAGCTTCTCAAATACGGCAGGAGCAGGGCTCTCATCGGCAAACCTTGTTTTCCCCTCAGGCGTTTGCACCGGTGCAACAACAGGCAATACGGCCTCATCGATAAAGAAAAATTTCTTTTTCCAGTTTTTGTCTTGCACATTAGGTGGAAAGTTTTCGATACAAGGAGGTGCACCAGGACGACGGTCAAAGGTAAAATACTCCCCTTTGTAAACAAGAATATAAAAAACTCGGAATACATCCAACTGGGGGGACATACCCAGTCCCCGGGCACAGAACTCAAAGTGTTTCACCTTGATTAACCCTAACGGATGGAGTTGAGAAATGTTCACCTTATAGTATGACAACAATTCCACGAGAAATTGTGTCACCGGTAACCGGAAATGGCAGAACTTGAAGAATTCGGCGTACAAAGTAATTTTCCCAGGTTTCAAGGGAAAAGCAACATCAGTAGGTCCTGGACAAACAGGATTCCACTCCGGCAGTATACGCCATTCGGACAAGAAAGATTGTAGTGCCGTTACCGACCAACTGGAATGAATCTGGGCAACACTCATGGTGGTTCGTGATGTGCTGGTTTTGGGAGCCATTGTAGGTAAAAATGAGGGGTTCTATACTATGGAATAAGTTCCCAATGACAACCAGCTAATTTATAGGTGGTGGTTAGTACACGTTTTCAAAATTTTTTGAAATCCACCCGCCAACAGTCACATCCCTTGAGTTTCTCAGACTGTTGAAACGGCTGAGGTGACAACTCAGGGTGACGTCATATCACGTGCCTTAATCATGCGGCGCTACATTCTATGAAGATTTTTATTTGGCATACACGTCATTATTTAAAGATCAATACAGCTTATGATTAAAGCCTAGTCATAACCAAACCTGCTTATCACTAGACTTGGGGGGACATGACGAGGTAGGCCCACTCCAGATGGATCGGCCCAACTCCAACTAAAGGCCCACATTATCTTAAGGCCAGCCCAATGGCAGACTAACGCCGGATGGGCCAAGGCGGTCATGTTCCGGGCTATTGATAAGCTCCAACCTTTTCCCCGAACAATGGGGGATGAAGGGTTCAATAGAAGAGATAAGGCCTATCTCCATAAGAACCGTGGACTTAGTTCCTGGAGATAGGCTCAATAAGGCGGTTACGAGAAAGGTTATAAATACAGGTAAAAGGTACGTCAATTGATACACACTCACAAAAAGCTATTGCTTTACTTTCACCTCAGAAACCCATACTTATTCTCACGCCGGAGGGTGGTCACAGGAAACCCCCCTTTCCTGTGACGAGTCCTAACGGTGTTTTGTTTTGCAGGCATCCGGATCCCACTTAAATAGGTTGTTTATAATTGGAGCATTATTTCTTGTCTACTCGGAGAGGTATTTACTTCTTCATCGACCATCTTTCGCGAATTACCCGAGTATTCGTCTTTCTCTTCCCCAACCTAAGAATGCATGTTTTACTGTGCGCCTTGCTTATGTGTCTTCCCACGCCAACCTAAGGATTGAATCGAGTTTTCCCACGCCAACCTTTTGCACACATGTAAACCGCGCTTAATGCTGGTACTGTTTCATCACCGTCAACTGTATAAACTCCATCTTTTAAACATCCATCCTCGTTTTTGTCCTTTGCCGATGTGTCAATTTGGAATGGTATGTAGCATTCTGCTGCAGGTGTTTGTTTATAAACATATGCTCTTTCGGTTCGGATGCCAACTCCATACATTGAATAGATCTCCATGTCCGGAGCGTTCGGTAACCTGAGATTAGATACTATTACTAAATACTAAAGGGCAAAAAGGTAATTTTGAATTCAAAGATCATAAAAATAATAAACAGAAGGATTCTTACTTTGTCTCCAATGGGTTAGACCAATACTTGTAATGTGTATATTTTGGGTCATTCAAATTGTCAGCAATACCATAAGAAAAATGAGCACTGCCCCGTTCCATCATTTTTGTATATACCTTGTACTCGGCAACAGCCTTGATTCCACCAAATCCCATGTCATGGTATTCGGTCCACACAGCTCGACATGTATTGTTTGCAACATTTTTACCCTTCACAGTACCGTAAGCATTAACAATTATGTTAGTACATATTTTTCATTCTGCGGGTCCCATCCATAACTATTAGAGGTAGCAAAATGGGCATTGCCCCGTCAGAAGGATTGGATGACACGTCAAAACGGGTCAGGCTGACCCAAAATACCTAATGTCAAAACCATATTTATTTTTGTAATAAATTTCTGTCATATGGTTAAAGTAACATAGGGGCATTCATTTTATAACTAACAATTGCTTTTGTAATCGATTTCTCTCTGTTACTTGTTCTAAAACAAATGTGACCTAATATGGATGTTTGAATAAACTGATGTCAAAAGGCTTACTCTAAATTCAATCCTTTCGATCTCTGAAGATGGTGCGTCTGCTACATCTTTCCCAAATGATATTATCCTTCCATAATTTGCATGTGTTACTTCACCTGCAGACTCATTCAGGGTGTAAGATTCAGAGTGGTTTTTTCCATGCTTACTCATTCTCATCATATGTTGTAATGTTTGAATCTGAAATAAATCTGAGTCCAACACACCTGGTGCAAGAGCCCTGCAATTAAGTTGCATCCAAGTATTGTAAATAGGCACCATTAAAATAGTACGAGTTCACACGTGTACTTAGAGGTGTATGAAAACCATGCTAAATGGGCTCAGATCGACCTCAATTAAACAAGCGACAAGGCGAACTCAAGCTTGCGACTAGTTTAATAAATAAACTCAAGCTTCAGCTTTAGATATTACGCTCAATTATACTTGCGAGCCTAAGCAAGCTTCTGCATAATTGTATATATTTTATAACTAAACGAGCTCAAGCCTGTAAAAACAGTCACAAACCAATCTCAAACCTGACTCATGCAATATCCTTGGCTTCAGCAGAGAAAAGGCCGGCTACAGCTTTTGGGACACCTAAAAATGGTCCACCAATGTTCATCATCGCTTTTATGTGTTTAGCACACCAATCTGGTCCACCTCCACCACCCATTGGAGCTGGTGCTTCAACCCATTTCATGAAATGCAAGAAGTAGATAACACCCATTGAGTGTGGGATAATATCCGCTTTTTCCCACCATTTGTAGAAACCATCAGTTCTATGTTGCTCTTTATCTGACTCAATGTTTGGTCTCTTACCTGCACACGATAAAATGCAATGTTTTAGTTTGTATGAGAAACAACAACAAACAAGCGCCTTGCTTTTAAAGCGCCTTGGGCCTATGTGTCTTGGGTGTGCCTAGCGCCTTGAAAAGAAAAAAAAATCAAAAGAACCAACTATAATCAAGAAACCCACATACAAACTGGAAAAAATTAAGCATTGATAATATAAACTAGTGTTTTACTCCGTGGGTTGCGGCGGACACGATTTGTTTAAACACTAATGATTACCCAAAAAGGATAAGGTGCTCGTAGGGGGGATTGAAGTTGAAACCCATCATATTTTTAAGGTAAACCTTATCAAACTGGTCAAAAAACTCTATTTACAAAAGTCAGAATTCGAAGTTAGAACACACTTCATTAATTCATTTTGCTCTGTTTTTTCAATTGATCAGCAATTAAAGAGCCATGTTGTTGTAATCTCCAAAAAGTACCCTTCCCTATCATGGTGACTAATTCAAAATCATCAACTCCCAATTAAGCCTTTTCTCTAGAAATTTAATAAAGTTGTTGTGATCTTCCTTTGATACATCAACATTAGCCAATTTCTTATCAAGTAAAATTCGCCTACTCATAAAAAATTCAAGCTTTACTTTAATTGGCATATGTCAAAACAGAATAACATCAAAGAACACTACCACTTTTTCACTACGAACTCTAATTCAGGCAAAATTCGCTTCAAGATCATAAACTAAGTTTTAGCATTTAATTTACAACAAAAGCATTCATAACAACTTATTGCTTCTTCAGTACAAAATTAGCATTAACCCTTTCAAATATAATATAAACCAAAACATTTACCAGAATGCAACAGCTTAACAAGTCTTTTAATCAACCACACACATATCAAAAAATTTCTTTAACAACATAAGTAGAACACATATATCAGTCAACCAAATATAAAGCGATGTCGTAGGCTATTTAATCACAAATATTGCTAGAAACGTGAATTCTTGAACAATTTAGCAAAAGTAAGGGATAAATCAGATTGTAATCCAAACATCATTTAACTCAAAGTTTAATGTTTCATACACCACATCCAACAAGAAGTCAATAAATGAGAAACCACAAACAAATAGAAACCAAACAATCTATGAGCATTTCATCAAATGATGCTTGGATTACAACTTTATTTATCCGCTACTTTCGCTAATTGTAATTGAACATCCTAATACCAAATTGCTTTGAATTTGTTTATTATTTTATTATGTTGTTTTGTTGAATAATTTTTTAACAATTGCTTTAACCAAATAATAAACCAATCAGCGCTATATGTATACAATATATAAAAAAAACTACATGTTTGGCTTTGTAACCCATATGACGAGCCTTATCGGGTCGGGTCGGATAAGTAACCCGAACAATGGAAGGACGCTGACGATACTCCCAGCATCTGAGCCGTTGCATAAACCTCATGATGTTGGGCTGCTTCTTCCTCCATAGCTCTGGTACGTAGGTGTAAGAACATGTTACCATTAATAATATCACACAACATTCAAACTGATAAGAAAGAAACAAATATACACATTCTGAAGCATATTTTATAAAAATATAAGCGAAATGTTAAAAGAGGCTTTTACCCATTGTTGTTGCACCCTCCTTCGGCTTCGATCTACAGAGAGATGGCTGCTATGAAAACATGTAGCGGTTGTTGGTTAGGCTTTGATATTCTGGGAGCGAGGGTTCTAGGTGTGTGGAGATTTAGAGAGGAGGGGGCGGGATTTATGGGAGGGAAATTAGAATTTGTGAAATTATCTTATGACACAAAAGATGAGATACCAAATTTTATGCCGTCATGTTTTCTGTTTTTTGACACCCTATTCTTGACACACAGAAAAATGTGTCATTAATTAATTAGATTTTTGAAATCATGACAATTTTTTTATGACACGCGCTTTTAAGTGTCATAAATAAGTGTGTGTCATAAAATACGCGTCAAGAAAGGCCATTTTTCTAGTAGTGTCAGAAACTGAGCATTTGAATGCTTTAATGGCTCTGATACCAAGTGTAAGTCACAAAACGATCAAGAACACAATGATATCAAGTAAACACGTACACAATCAATGGCGGAAACATTTCGGTTTGATTCAAGAACAATGATGAAAATAAACTTGCACAATGATAACAAATCTTCTGGTACAAGAGAGCAGAACACAGAAAGAAAACCGCTTTATTGCATAATGCTTGAGAACCGGTTAGGCCTACACGGCTTTAACCACCTGGTTCTCGAAGCCCAACACCTAAAAGACACAATAAATGTAAAGAGTTTTAGTGGGATGCTTATGTGGCATTAGTAATGTGTCTCTAGTGGTAGAGTCTGAAGCTTTTTCTTATGGTAACATTATTTTTGATACACGGGTTTATAATAATCCAAGTTTCAAACTCTTAGTTGGGTCTGGTTGAATCACATAATAAAAGCCAATATCATACAAAAATGAAATATTATTGAAAAAATATATAATAAAGATACGAAGGCATCTGAAAAATATAAAAAATACATTTTAGGTAAAACAATTGAAGCAAACTAATTGACATAAATCTATAATGGTGACCGGGTAAAAAAATTAACATTAAATATGGGCCCTTTATGATTTAAATTCCACTTTAAAAATTCAAGTAACTAGGCTTGACTTTAAACTATAAATTCGTTTTTTACGTAAAACGTTTAAAAAAAATAATGACATCGCTCGTAAAAAACAATGGCGTCACATGGAAGCTTTCTTGTACACTTTACATATCATAAGCGAAATTCACTGGTGTTGGGCGAACCTAGACACCACAATGTGGTTCTGCCATTCTATACCTCAATTTTATTTAAGAGGTAGATGCCTTAAATCCTGCAAGATGCATGTATAAAAATATTTAAGATTATGTTAGTTTGTTGTTAAAAAAACTTAACTCGATAGGTTTGTGAGTAAATGGAAAGGATTTAAAAAACACATGGGGTATGATGTCATAATCCAAATAGTGTAAGGTGGATTTTAGAGAGGCTAAACTACAAATGCTTGCATGACTTTGTGCATTTGGGGTTGAATAGAGTTTTTCCGGTGCTCCTTCCGGTGAGAATTGAGAAAAGAGAAACCTATCATTAAATCATCCATATCATTTGCCTTCAATTATAAGCCAAGATACCTTTTTGTCGGTTGGTTCTATTTATCTTTACATATTAACTAACGTTATAATTTTACATAATTAGTGACTACACTAATTGATTTAATTTATTTTATAGTTTTTATCTATTTAAACGTGTATCTAAGTTTGTTTGTATAATGTAGTATTAATTCGTGGTTTTGGTTTTTCGGATTTTGATTTGGTATGTACTAGCGGGAATGCCCGCGCGTTGCTTCGGGTGTTCGCCTTCTTTAACAAATACATATATTTATATTTAAGTTTATTACGTAGACGCACTAAATTTTGGATTTTTGAAATTTTCCGAATTGCAAGTGAATATGAGTAAGTATCGTGAATTTGTTTCCCAATTTGTTAAGAATGATCCGATAAAACACTAAAAACGATACATTTAGCATGTGATATCATTATTGTTTTAAAACTTGTATAGTAAGCTAGTTTTGATGTTAGGAAAATTTCTTGTTGTTAACATGTTACAGTGAGAGTGATTATGATTCAATTAATCAAGATACAAATAGGACATGCAAAAGACCAACCATTTCTTTTTGTAATACCATTGTTCCCTTTTGCATCAATTTCTCCTTCTGAAATCATTTGTCATATAACGATCAATACTCAAAGATAATAAGAAATTATCATTTTATGAACTGATTAAAAGGGGTATGGCGGGTGGGAGGGAATTTAAGGGATAAAAAATGATGGGAAATGACCAAAATGCCTATGATTTAACGTTGGTATTTAACAGAGCTTGCATGCAGATTAGACAGATTTAGCTCTAGATTTCTAACCTTTGTGGCTCATGTGTTAAAAATTCTTATTTTGGGTGCATCTAGCAATATTGACCAAACGAATTTGGCCATTTAGTGGAAATTTCATCAACCGGAATGACCATCCAAAGTATTCAAAGTATACTCTAAAATATCAAAGTTTTGGTAGGAATTTTGTTCTTTCTTTCTTATCCCTTATTATTCATTCACTTACTTTATTGAATAACACATGATAAAAGCTTGATGCACAAAGCTCCTATAACATGGAATCAATAATAACTCAAATTTAACATATCATATCCTTCTACTAAGAAGATACGAATTAAATAATTAGTGATTCTATGATAGGAGAGTTGGTAATATGTATAATAATCGTACCTTCAAAATGAACCAACTTTACCATCCCCATTGCAGAAACTATTTCTTGACATATATAGTTTCTTTTCATCATTGAAATGATGATTTTATATATAAGTTGGTGTCATCAAATTAAGTTAAAACAATTACTTTTCATCAATGGATCATTGATTTCTTGGAAGGTGAAAGGTAGGAGGGTATTATGGGGATGAGATTTTAGTTTTTAACTAAAAACAAAACACAAAATTACTATCATAACCTTCAAAGTGTCTTAATTGTCACAACTATGCCTATAATACCCTTAAATTTCTTGCTTAAATATGTTGTACATGTTGCTTGTTAAGTTGTATAGAAATGCAAATTACCATGTTGTACATCACTCATCCTTAATAAGATAACTAGTAGGAATGCCCGCGCGTTGCGGCGTGTGCATCTGTTTTGCCCCTCGTGCATCGTGTCTGTTGGTTATTCGTTATGATCAAGTAGAAAACAACGATGTATAAAATATATGTTATTAAAAACTGAAACTCATAAATATATCTTCTGAAAATTTTTAATGGGTAGATAACAATAGACCGTACTATTCCCTGCAACACCCTTAGAGTGGCCCACATCCTTCGGTGGGACTCTTTTATGTATCTTGAAGGCAGATAAGTATGCCATCGTAGAGCGGTGCTTAGCGTAGTGAAGTGGCGTTGTATCTCTTAATGACCATAAGATTGTGGTGGAAGTGATGTAATTACTAAAATGCAGTTTGTAGTGTGCAACATATTTCTATTATTTTAGGGCATCCGCGATATGCAGCGGAGTCAATGATTTGCATAGATACTCTCGTTTTATGTTTGTTTGACAAGTGCCGTAACAAATATATTGGACCAAACAAATTAGTAATCAATATAGTTAAAACTACCAAATCGACTGATAAGAACTTGTCTTCTTTTGGATATGTAAACAATTGGTGACTTCGTGAGATCAGAAACTTAAATTCTATACCTAGAAGCTTATAGTAGCAGAGAAAACAAAAAACCATCGAGGAAGACAATGACATTGCTCATGAAGTATCTCTACCATATTTGCTTGTATAAACGTCAAGCCTACATATATCACTCACTTTAATGGGTTGAAACGTGTCATGGGTTGGGTGTGTTGGCAAACTTCAAGCCTACATATTCATTTGTGTACAGAAGTGTCACATCATACCATCCTGCAACCACATAAATTTAAAAAGAAGATATAAATACATAATATATGATGTAATTTATTTACTATAAACATTGAAAGATATGTAAGTTATGTATGTGAAAAGTCACCACATTATTTATATACCAAATACATGACCACTATTTATAAGACTATAACAATGACACAAACATAATAAAGACATGGAGGTTATGAATGTAAAGAGTCACCACATTATTGTTAATTTCCTCATCAATTTTATAATTATGTTTAAATTAATTTCTTCAACAATTTAATATTTAGGCAGAAAGATAATTTTACCCTCTAAATGACTTCAATAAGCATTGTACTATAAGCAATAAAGGTTGTATTTACTTAGATTTTGCGGGTATCATTCACTGATGCTTTATAATATAGTATAGAAGATAAAGATTTGGGTTGATTCATTAGCGTGAGCATGAATTTATGGCTTTTCGATTTCTTATTTCTTAACACAAATAACATAAGTAATTAACACATAGTTAAGTTTTTGTTTTCTCTTTATGCTAGTGTTTAATTTATTTTATTAATTAGAATTAGAACTTAAACAATATACAATTGCCGAAAGCAAAACAATATTGAGAACCACACTTCATACAACGTTTAACAAGAACATTAAACAGATCAACAAATACCTTAAAAGTCTCAGAACAAATATAGTTTACGTATAAAGTTATATTTGAGCATGCATATATAGTTTTATAGATCGAGTTAACTATTTGATGGCGTTCAAAGAGACCATGTTGATTGAAATTGAAGGAAGTCTCCATACCCTTCTCCAACCATCCTCTCCGTCATTTGTCCTTCATGTCCATTTGTTCCCTGCAACATTAGTTTTCATCCCATGCAGTAAGTGGAAGTAATATTTATAATATATATTAGAAACATATTAGCAAATCTAGAATGTTATTTATAATTTTGTCCGTTTTATTTAGTTAACAATATATATGATTCAAGATACACAACTTCTTAACAAGGATAGTTAGGAAAGTCATCTGTCACCTTCATAGGGGCCATATCATCCAATTCAGTAGAGTTGAGGTTAATAGGTCATAGAACATGCTGGCTTCTTAAAGCTTTATGGAGAGAAACTAAAAATGCACAAAGAAGAGAAAAAACTGTACTAATTAGTTTTGAAAAATATTTTCTCATAAATAAATCTGAATATTGTTTGTTTATTGTTTTAATTGTTAGTTGCAAAATTAAATTACCTCAATTTGATTCTGCAACGATCCAACATAGTTGATTATAACATCCAACATCACTTTCATTCCCATTGTCTATAGCAAATAACTAAATTTAAATGGAACAAAACAATGATATATTATGAAGATAATTTTTTGTAATTGTCAAACAACATATGAACAAGTAGAAAAAAAATGTATATATGTATATAAAGATTAACTCATATTTTATACCTTGTAGCATCCGGGAACCATATCTTGCAAGCGTCTTAACTTTCATTGATTTTTTTTCTCTTCTCATCTAATGAAGACATAAATTTTTTGGACAAAACAATGTTTCAAAGTATGAAATTAGCTCTAAGATTTTGTTTGAGATTATGAAAAGACTATTAGCATTCAAGAAATTGATTATAATGAAGTATATATAACAATATAGATGGGGGTTGAAAGGTCTCACATTTAAGATGAATCATAGGGTAGGTTGTATTTTGTGTTTTAAAAGTTGGACATAAGGGCATAATTGGGATAAGATTTTAGGATGTGAGGTATTGGATTATGTTAAATTTACTAATCTACCCTCCTAAGTGTCTTAATTGTCACAAGTATGCCAATAATACCCTTAATTTTTTTGCTTAAACATGTTGTACATCTTGTTTGTTAAGTTGTACGGAAATGAAAATGACTATCTTAGCCATCACTTCTCCTTAATAAGTTTTAGCCATCTCTCATCCTTTATAATGTAGTATAGATATAGATATATGTTTTGTTTGCATGGGTACATATACAATGAACATTGGCTTGTATGATATCAAATTTTAAAATAACGTTTCATATAGTAAAATTGATATGGTTAAGTATCATTTTGATTGGATTAAATCATTCACGCTTGGGTTATTTAGCTCATTGAGCTACGAATCATGTTCAACTAACCCTAAATCTTCAACCCTAAAACAATGAGGAACCACAAAATTTTGATATGAGGACATGAGTCGGGTAATAAACCTACGGTTAAAAATACAATAACACTACTCCGTTAAATTTAACTTAATATATAATAAGAAAAATTACATCTTAGAATGATCTTCTATGCATTCTCAAGTTTTGGAAAATCTCGGTTACATCTTCATTAAGAGGTTATGAACCATTAAGAGGTAACGTTTTAACTAGACCTGGCAATTTCAACCCATCTAGTTGAGTTTGGGTTGTTTTGGGTTTAAAATTTGACCTTGTGGTTAAAATGGATTTAGTATAATTTTCAAGGGGGTTAGGATGGGTAATTTTAATTGTAGGAAATAAGTAAGTGGGTCAGGATGAGTATGTTAGAAAAAACAAATGGGTCAGGATTGGTATTTTTAGATAACCATATACAAATTTTAATTAAAACTAACCCAACACCAAAAGAGTAGATACCTCATACAATTCAATGTCAATAAAAAAAATTATATCTTTTGCATTTGTTGATAACTCAAGTCGGGTCAAAATAGTACAGGTCACTACGGGACGGGTTAGGCTGCAACGGTCTGGGTCGTTACCGGGCACGGTCGGGTCGAAACGGTCCGGTTCGCTACGGGACGAGTAAGGTTGAAACGGTCCGGGTCGCTACCGGACCCGTCCGGGTCAAAACATTCCGGGTCGCTACGGGACGGGTCGGGTTGAAACGGCCTGGGTCGTTACCTGGCCCGACCGGATCGAAACGTTCCGTGTCGCTACCGGGCCAGGCTGGGTCAAAACAGTCCGGGTCGCTACGGGACGGGTCAGGTTGAAACGGTCTGGGTCGTTACCGGGCCCGGCCGGGTCGAAACTTTCCGGGTCGCTACCGGGCCAGGCCGGGTCGCTACGGGACGGGTCAGGTTGAAACGGTCTGGGTCGTTACCGGGCCCGGTCGGGTCGAAACTGTCCGGGTCGCTACCGGGCCCGTCCGGTTCGAGGCAATCCGGGTCGCTACGGGACGAGTCAGGTTGAAACGGTCTGGGTCGTTACCGGGCCCGGCTGGGTCGAAACGTTCCGGGTCGCTACGGGACGGGTCGAGTTGAAACGGTCTGGGTCGTTACCGGGCCCGGTCGGGTCGAAACTGTCCGGGTCGCTACCGGGCCCGTCCGGTTCGAAGCAATCCGGGTCGCTACGGGACAAGTCAGGTTGAAACGGTCTGGGTCGTTACCGGGCCCGGCTGGGTCGAAACGTTCCGGGTCGCTACGGGACGGGTCGAGTTGAAACGGTCTGGGTCGTTACCGGGCCCGGTCGGGTCGAAACTGTCCGGTTCGAAACAGTCCGGGTCGCTACGGGTCGGGTCAGGTTGAAACGGTCTAGGTCGTTACAGGGCCAGGTCGGGTCGAAACTGTCCGGGTCGCTACCGAGCCCGTCCGGGTCACTACGGGACGGGTCAGGTTGAAACGGTCTGGATCGTTACCGGGCCCGTCCAGGTCGAAAGGTTCCGGGTCACTACCGGGCCAGGCTGGGTCGAAACGGTCTAGGTCGCTACCGGGCCCGGCCGGGTCGTAGCGGTCCGGGTTGATAACCAGCCCGATAGGGTCGAACCGGTCCGGTTCGAAATGAAATATTTTGGATATAAAATTTTATTTTTTAAGTTTGTTTTTGTTTTTTTAATTTTAAATTTGTTTTTTTATTTACTTTTTTAATTTTTTATTGTTATTTTAATTTTAATCTATTTTGATTTGACCTATCCAAATCAAACCATCCAGACCCAAACTCATCCTGACCCAACTCATCCTAACTCATTTTTTTAATCTACCCATCTTGACCTATACCCATTCTAACCCAAACCCATCCTGACCCAACAACCAAACCCACTCAACTTACCTATTTTGCCACCCATAGTTTTATCAAACTATTATGATTTTATCAAACAGCCCTTAATAAGATTCATAAGCACATCGTTTTCTACAACTTAAATTGTCTATATATATTAAACACTAACTGACGGTGCAATATGGTACTTCCATTTGTTTTCATTTTCACCACTAAATAATAGGTTATTCTTTTCCCTCCTCATTCTCTCTCTATCATACAATCAAACTTTTCTCCCTCCCTCTTACAAATCTACCGTCAACGATTCCGGCTTCAACGACGACATGCAACGGCCACGCAGTTAGGGTTCCGCACCAAACACAACGACGACGACGACGACGACTGTGGTTCCCGCGACCTCGGGGATCAATCAGGCCACAACAGATGGAGGCGAGGGTTTTTCCGGTTGAATCGGCCTCACCATCAACGGCGTAACTAACCGTCATCATCATCATCGACGTCACACTGACACAGATCCGTTCGGATTTGTTCTTTTCAGAGAGAGTATGCGAGAGAGATAGACAGGGGATGTGGTGGTAGGTGGTGACGGTGATGGTCAGCATCTATATAAACACAGATAGTAACTGGTGTTGGTAGCGGCGGTTGCTGGTGGTGTTGGATGGTGGTTGTTGGCGGTTGGTGGTGGTTGTTGCGGTTGTTAGTGATGGTGTTGTGTGTTGTTGTGGAGGTGTATATATGCTTTGTGGTGGTGGAATCAAAGGAATTAGGAGATGATCTCTAGAGAGAGAGACGTCTCACTATTGGGGATTTTGTGTGAGAAGTGAGAAGATTGAATATGCTAATGGATTCATCAAAATTAGTAGCTATGGTAAGATATATAAACACTGTACATTCACACACACGTAGACATTGAAGAGGCTGTGGAGGGAGTGATCTTTATTGTCATTTAGGATAATTATAAGGGATTATAGTTGGTTTTTAATCAATCGATACTTATGAACTGTTAATGTAATGTTGTCTTTGAAGTTGTTGACAAATCAATGGGATCTGCTAAGATCACGTGCGGTTGTCCATCATCAATTCATCAGGTCGTTTCATTTTTTGGTTTGATTTCTTTGGTTGCAGTCACTTAGACCATATGGTGTGGGCTGCGGCAATGGACCGGCCTTGCCATGCCGCCCCGGGCTACACCGCCCCCCAGGGCCGGCATCGGCAAAGGCGGCAATGGGTTGCCTCTCACGCCGGGCCAAGGAATTGCATGGGGGAGTGTGATTTGAACGTTGGGGCTTGCTTTTTGACCGTTGGGATTTAAAAAAAAAAAAAAAAAAAATTTTTAAAACAATATATAAACCCTCAAACAAATCCAACCTTCTTCACCACAACTTTTATAAACTCTCTCCCACTTTTATACAATCTCTCAAACACTCTCACTATATTTATAAAATACAAACCCTCAACCAACCATGTCGTTATCATCTTCTACGACGTCTTCGTCTTCTTCGGGGCAATCCACTAGTTAATTACTAAATTCAAAGAAATTATCACAAAAAACAATTGCGTAAACATGTTCCATAAACAAACAAAAAGTTAACGTAAACAACTAACTTATTCTCTATAATATTAATTTAAGGGCACTTCTACAGGGTCCTTTTGCTAAAATGTGGGGCCAATTTATGCTAATGTGCACCGCTCTTAACATGCACATGACTTTGGCGTTTACTAATTGGGCCCCGTACATTATCTCTATATATTAAAGAAATTACACTTGAACAGTGACTTATTGTGATTGGTGCAAGTCACCTTATTTTCTTGCCTTCTGCCGGGTAATTGATTTTTTTCTTTTGCCAGCCCAATGTTTTGCTTAGGCACATTATTATATTTATCAAGTAAATCATTTGCTAACATAGTTATTGGTCGAAGCCTTATTTTCTCGCCTTTCGTCCAGGTAATTTATTGTTTTTTTTTTCACCCTAAGTATAACAGTACATTTCTAAGGTAGCATAATTTCCATTAAAAATATCTAAAAATGGATTATACTCTTAAACATTAATGATTTTTTCAGTATCGGTATAGTGATATTTTCCTTTATCGTGGAGGACCGACGCAGTATTGTCTTAATACCGGTACCGATGTCGTATTCTTTTTTGTAGTTTTCTCAACGTAACAATATAAAATTCATCGAAAATGGAGTATTATTACCAATAAAACATTTATTCGATATCATTAGCATTTCTGTTTCGATACGTACAACGTTCAAACAACGTCCCGCTGCAACAAACGGGTGTAAACCGCATGCCACGACAACAATTACATAATGTTATCTCTAATGCCCACTAAACTTTCAACGAAACACGCTCCCCGACATTGAAGCGTTGTACCGATCATCTTAGGTATCCTTACCTGTCCTAATTCTTGCCATTTTTCAGGATCGATACTTTCGGTAATGGCACCGCTTCGATACAAATATAGTGATATCGCGTCTCACGGCAACGCGTATGTGTAAACCGCGCCCCGCGGCAACGCGCGGGTAACTACCACTAGTTATAAAAAAAACAAAAACAAAAAAACAAAAAAAACAAAAAAACAAAAACAAAAAGTAACATAATTTTGTAAATAAAAGGTAAAAATTGGGTTACTAGGGAAAACAATTACTTGCGGCGAACAAACAAGTGCACGTGGGCCTCTGATTCATTAAACTTGGGCTAAATTATTAGGGAAAAAAATGGTTGATAATTTTGTGGGCTGTATGAGAGGCCTTCCGTCCCAGTTCCTCATTGTTTGTATGATATACTCATACTAGATTATACCCCGGGAGCGTCCCGGGTTGAGAAATTTAATATGATACATCAATGTTACATATGAAATAGACTGATCTATAACTCTAATATTAATATCTAACCTAAAACAAATTAACAATGTAAAACTCCAATGCTAACACCTAACCTAAAAGAATGTAAAACCTTAATGTAACTCTAATATTAACACCTATCCTAAAGACTAAACAAATGTACAAATCTAACATACTAATATTGATACCTAACTTAAAACAACGTATAACATTATTACCCTATTCGACTCTGGTTAAAAAAAAAATCATATTTACTGATTTAAACATAATTAGTGACTTATCTATACATGATTAATGATTTACCTGAACACTTTGTTTTTTTTTTCCTGAATGAACAAAACCCCACAAAAAAAAAAATTCTCCGTTTTTTATATAGCACTATGGTACTCGTTGGAAAGATAATAAAACGCTCGTTAATTTAGTGTAATTTTTTTCTTTAAAAAAACTCGTATATTAAAGATATTAACATTTAAAAATTATGGGAGAAAACATGAGGGTGAAAAATCCAATTTTGTTTTTAAATTATTTTTTTCCTAAAATATCTCAATGCCACATGGGATGACACATGGCACACTCAAAGAAGAGAATGCTTCTTTGAATGCCATGTCATTAAAATGGCTTTGGTTTATTATATGTATAGATAGATGCTTGACATCTGACTGACTTTAACATTAAAGTGCGTATGTGGCTTCAAGCATGTGTGCCCTCTAACGAATTCTCTAATATTGCAGCTTGCTCTTGGCTTAAAAAGATGAAATTAGATGTGGAATCGTCACTGAGATGGACCCAAATCGGTGGAGTCTTCAACATGGCAAGTTGCCAGTGATAGCCGGGCCAGAACTTGCTCAAACGTTGGCGCCATTAAGTGAATGGAACCATAAACAACTAAAATAGAATGTTATGTTCAATTGGCTTCAAAAACTTATGATCACATATAGGGATCTATAAAAAAGTTTGATGCAATATCAACACTTTTTTAAGTTCTTTCATACTGTTTCATCCATCACATATATATTCTTGAAATAATGTCATAAAGTTGTATAGAATATAAATACTAGTCAGCAGTGGTGGTGTCCTATCCAAACCGTTTAAAATTATGTCCTTTAGATCTTAAATTTTGAGTTTTAAATGAGTATTGGTCTTATAAATGGGCTAATAAGTTTTGAGTTTTAAATAAGTTTTTAATTTAATGAACCCGAGTTTTAAGTTTAAAATGTTTTTTTTATTAAAAAAAAACACACACACACGTACATATATAACATATGTATATAGAAATTTTACAAAAATAATATGCCCCGAAAAAAACGGGCCTTAACCATGGGTCCTCCCCAGCCACCCTAAGAGCCTCCCATGCTAGTCAGCTTTCAGCTACATTGTTGGGCGCTCATCCTTATAAATGAAGTCAAAGCTTTTTTCTTGCATTCATAAGACTCGTGGTTCAAAACTGGACTCTTTCTCTAGTTACTGTTCTTTCACTCAAGCTACAATAAGGAATCTTCATCTTCGGATATGATTTGTAAACTCTATCTCTGGTGGTTGTTTGTTAAACTTTATATTTACTTTGATTCGTTCGCTAAAAAATTGTTTGAATATTTATTGTATAAGTTCACTATTACTAACATAATTAACATCGTTGAACTTAGGGACTATCGTGATGCATGGTACATAGTGGTTAGGAATTTTTCGGGCGGGTTCCATTTGGTAGATTACCATTAAATTTTCCAAATCATACAAGGTTATCATTAACTTTTCCATCTTCTCTAAATTGAGTTGGTTCCTGAAAACCTACAAAACATGGCTAGATCCACCCCTAATGGTACGTATGACATCCCAACATCAGCCATCGATCAGGGCTGGTTTAGTTACAACGTTTGCATATATTGCATTATTTATCATAAAAGTATTTTAATAATCATGGTAAGTTCATGTAATACATATATAATATATATTGTGAGCCTCCTCATGTTAGGCTAGCCGGGGTGGTCCGTAATGGCCACCCCGTGATGGCGTGATGGCCGTCATACACCGGCACGCGTGAGAATTTCACGGCCGCGACGAGTTTTATCGTGATGGCTATCACGTTGATTTGGGCAAAAAAATGGCCGTTGGCCAACGGTCTAATGACCGTTTTGAGCTTTAAAAAAAAATTTCACCCAAATCTCTCTCTCTCTCTCTCTCTATATATATATATATATATATATATATATATATATATATATATATATATATATTTCATTTTCAACCAAAATCAATACCACCAACAATCAAAACTTACATTCCACAATCAAAGAAGCAATATATATATATATATATATATGCGATTGGGTTCATGTGAGAACCCCCTTGAGTTGAGAGAACCATGAGAACCACTCTAAACCAATAACATGATGACACATATACCTATTATCATTATAATATGGAAGGGTATCATAGTAATTTAACCCCACCCCAACCCAACCCCACCCCACCCCATCTGCCCCCTTTTTAAAACTCAGACCCTCTCTCTCTCTCACACTCTCTCACTCTCACACACTCCTCTCTCTCTACTTTCTCTCTCTCTCTCTCTCTCTGAAAACACTCGTCCCTCTATACCTTCTCTCTCTACTCTCTCTCTCTCTCTCTCAAACACACTGGTGGGGATGGTGGCTCGATGATGTAGATCGTGGTGGGATGGTGATGCTTCGAAACAGATCTGAAAATGGACGATGGTTTTTTGGTGGTTATTTGGTGGAGACGAGACAGATCTGAAAATGGGGGGCGTTTGAAGATGATGATGGTGGTGGGATGGTGGAGACGAGGCAGATCTGAAAATGGGGGGGGGGGGCGTTTGAAGATGATGATGGTGGTGGGATGGTGGAGACGAAAACAGGGGGTGTTTGAAGATAATGATGGTGGTGGGACGGTGGAGACGAAAACAGGGGGTGGAGGAGATGGCGGAGGGGCGGCGGTGAGGGGTGATTTTTCCGGTGGGTTTTTTCCGGTCGTTTTTCTGTTGAAGAAGATGAACAGGTTTTTTGTTTTTTTTAATTATTATTATTATTATTATTATTTTTATTATTATTATTATTTGTTATTATTATTGTTATTATTGTTATGTTTTGTTGAAGATGATGATGTGTTTGTTGATGATGATGAAGTTTTTTTTTTTTTTTTTTGCAGATTAAGGTTTTGTGGGTTTTTTTTTGTAATGTAAATAAAACAATAATGTAAAACCTTTTGATTTATGTTTAGTATGAATTTTATAAATGTTTTTGGTTTGTGTTTTACACTGATGTAATACCATTTTTTTGTTTTGATGGTTTTGTGTATGGTAGATTATACCGGTGTAATAACGAATGTACAGATGGTTTTTGGGTTTTTACACTAGTGTTTTTGTGAAGTAGGTTGTGTTGTGGCAGATTTACACTGGTGTAAATAATTACACTGGTGTAAATAATGGTAGGAATGTGTAGATGTTTTTTTGGGGGCATTTTACAGTGGTGTAATACGAATGCATGTATGTTGTTTGTTGGGTTTACACTAGTGTTTTACAGTGGTGCAAAAACATTGGTGTAATTATTTACATCAGTGTAAATCATACAAAATGCATACGTCTGGTTATATATGTGTGTGAAAAACACTGGTGTAATAATTACACCAGTGTAAAAACGTGAGAGAGAAGACAGAATGTAAAAGTTGATTTTTGTTTTAAAAAACTAAGTCGGTTTAAAAAAAATGAATTAAAAAAATAAATTAAAGTTAAAAAAGTATAGAAATTAAAAAATAAAATATAGTTAAAAAATCTGATTTTTTGAATTATTTGAATAAAAAAATCATACAATTTTATATTAATTATAATATTTTCTTTCTCTCTCTATGGTGTTTTTACATAAACACCCCTAATTGTACTTAATTATATTAAATTAACATGTGAAGACAAAACACTTAACATGTGAAGACAAAAACCTCAAGACTTAATCTCAACCATTGGTTTCACAAGATCAATGGCTTAGAATGGTTTCTATGGTTCTCACAACTCACCATGGTTCTCAAAATAACCCAACCCTATATATATATATATATATATATATATATATATATATATATATATATATATATATATATATCAAATGGAAGGCCCCTCGTGTCCACTCGACTCGTCTAGTTCTTCCAACTCGTCGGGTTCTTCGATGGAATTTTTTGCAAGGGTTTGCGAGGCGGCGCAACATTAAAATACGGAACGTCCAAAGAAAAGAATGGTGCAGCGTGATCGGTGGGGGGGCAAGTGACGTTTTGATGAACGATTACTTTGTAGAAAACCCAAAGTACAATGACGAGGTGTTTAAAAATCGATTTCGTTTATCAAAAGAATTATTTTTAAAGATTGTCGGGGACATCGAAGGTAAGTTCGAATGGTTTCAAGTGATGGAATGTGATAGAATGTGAACACCGTCACATGGGTTTAGTGATGGAATGTGATAGGATATGATAAAATGAGGTGACAGAATCTGATTGGGTGTGATAGTGTGATGAATGTGATGGAATGTTTACCACCCCTTGTGGCTACTTGTGCGTACGTCCGATCCACCACTAATGTTTGGACAACACCATCAAGTTCTGAACTTCTTATGTTTAAACCAAAAGCCCATTGTGACACTTGATCTATATTCACAACTTTTGTTAAAATAAAAACCTGACCATAGATTGACAACAATAGATGGTGTAAATCTAGATTAAGATACCCATTTCATTGTTTTGTTTTCTTTTGTTTTTTTAAGATGAATTTCTTTAATTCTGTTGTCTATCACTTAAACCCAAAACCTTCAAAATTAGGTGTTCCTAAATGCTTTGCTTCCTAAATGCTTTGCATTTGTCAATAGGCCACCAACCCATTTCATTATTAATCATCTCAAGTAAAGAAACGGTTAATCAAGGATTAACGATCACTTCTTATTATTACTGAATACCAACCCTTGTTACAAATCCTAAAGTTAAGAATGTAATAATAGATTCAGTTTAAGCAATTCTATCGGAACCAAACTGTATTTATCTCTAGCGTCTTCAAGTGTATCATATTTTTATTTTTATTTCATAGAGGATCGAATCATATTGTGAATCAAATCCAAGTTATGATTGCAACTCTTAATATTTAAATACAAGTCATAATAGCATGGTCGTATACATTTAATCATTCTAACTTTAAAAAATATTTTCTTTAAAACTTGTGCTTCAATCATTTCAAAAATAGCATTAGCCTAATAGATAAAATAAAGATATATAAACAGGCTGGTTTAGTAAGGTTGTTGGAGCATATTTTAATTGCATATAATTGCATATATTGGATTCTTAATAAATTGCAAATATATTTATGTACCTTTCATTTCCATTCTATATAATAAAATAAATAAAATAATAGAAAGTTTTGGCGCCGTTGAAAAAGAAGACATATATGGGTTATTTTAAACTAGGGAGAATTCAACCCGCGTGTTGCGCGGGGGACGTGAAAGATATCCGATCAATGTCGCTCCGGGTCCTTGGGACGCATGATCACCTTAATCTCCTTCCTTCCCTTGTATGAGATCCTTAAGCAAGAAAACATACATGTTAAAATTATACCAAACACATACGAACATTCTGTGAATACTATGCGCCCAGCCACTTTAGTCAAATGTAACGATCCATGTTTAAATTGGAAAGAAAGAATAGATGTAGGGTAATTTAGTTGTGTACTTTATCTTTTGATTTGTCAAGTGGTATTACTTACCAATCTTGATGTATAGCAGGTAAGATATTTTTGCAAATCAATTCATTAAAAGTGACAAAAAGAAAGTATGACATACAAAAATAAATTGAAAATTCAACATTGGCAGGTGCCAACCATATAGTTCAACTATTCAAGTGAAGAAAGAAATTGTAACAATCCTATACTCCTATTTAAGATGTTAGACTACAACCAACCCGTTAGTAAGCGAAAAAGAGGATGTAACTAAAGTTTATAAAGAAGCATACCTATGTTACCTTCGTATTTTTACATGTCCTCATAGTTAATAGTTGCCGGCTCTCAAAATTTAGTAAGCATGACCATGTATAATCTAAATCGTAAACATATCGTAAACATAATTAGTTTTTTTTCGTACACTGAAGCTAACTATCACAAGTTGATAATTATCATAATAATAGCTTTGGTCACACATCCAAACACACCGCAGCTACTTATATAAATATAAGAGAGAGCTTACCGTAGCGATACTAAGGACTTCATTTGCAAAGGAGTAATTGAGTAACAATCACCACAATCCTCTGCACATTCTTTGAATATCTTTAATTCCATGTGTTTTTGTCTATTCCCAAAAAAGTAGAACAATTATATATGTATGTAAATCATAACCTTACAAACGGTCTCTGTTGCGATGTTTACATACATTGACGATGATGTTGCACTTTTCTACTAAACCAAGTCCAACATGATTGGACTTAAGCTTCCATGAAAGTTGCAGCTTATTTAATGGCTAAAAAAGCGCACTATAAGTTAAATGCAGAAATGTACAGCTAGGATATGCAAGCACTTGGGTAATGCTATAACAGAGGTCAAGTTATGTAGACGCCATTCTAAATATGTATATTTACGCAAAAGTTCATATTAGTACTGTAATGATCTTGTTTTGGTTAATAGATTTAAATAGAATAAGTACTGTACTTATTTATTGCTCGCCCTGAACCGTTTCGTTGTTGTCTCTATTTGATATTTCCGAAATCTTTTAGATGTGACTCTACACTCCCTGTTGGAAACAAAGATAACCGTTAATAATCATTGATAAAATGCAGCCGAGCAGATGAGCAGATGATACGTTTATTTGATAAAATGCACGTATCAATATTTGATCTAAGAAACCAAAAAAACCCATGTTCTTTTTTCTTATGGGATATGATCATCACCATTTATGCAGTGGCCGGACAGAGCACACGCAGGTGCTTGTAGCATATTGTAACTTTCAAGGTTTGCTACAAGCAAAACAAAGAGGAAATTAGATTAATTAAAACATATGGATGTAAGAGAGCAAGACAGCCAAGGACCCTCAGACTAAGACATTCTTGAATAGTAGCATTAAAAAAAATCAATTCTGAAACAAAATTCACAAATTCGGTTTTGGTAAATTGCAACAAAAATCATTCATTTACAATAATCAATCTACTTCAAAAAAGACAGAGAAATTAGTAATGAAGCAGAAAAAAGTATTTCACATTGAGGCATTAAAACGAACAGCTTGTGTGCATGAAAATAAACTACCACAATATCTTCCAAACCAGGAAAGAATAAAACCGATTTAACACCGCTCAGGGAACCGTAACTGATCAATCAACCAAACAAAAACATAAATGAGAAAACCCTCTGAAATTGCTGATATTTACAATAAAAAAACCACGACAAATAAGTAAAACGAAGGTGTAAATATTAGCCTATGAAGCAGAATCGGTGGGAAAAAATATGGTGGTTCGTGTAACTAACCCGGTGCGGAGAAGATTATTTTCTACAACAGAAATTGTGGGGAAGATGGTGCTTCGTGTAAGACCTCGCCAAACGCCACTGCTGCAACCACCAGGACCAATCGTCACAGCCACATCCACATCCATACCCACCATCCCACGCCGTCACCACCACAAGACAACCACCATGGTGATGTTTATATTACAAGAGTGTTTTACAGGGAGAAGTGTTACAAAGAGAATAAGAGTGTTAGATAGAGAATGAGAAGGGTTACAGAGTTAATCGGGTGCCTTTGGTAAGTAGCGAAGGAAATCGGTGAAGGAGAAATGAACAGGTGTGGAGAAGAGAAGCAAAGGGGGAATATTGTGGGAAAAACATGAAGGCAGCGAAGGATACTGTTCCACCGACCGTTAGTAATTAATATATATAGTAATCTGGTTCAGGTTCCAATTGAAAAAGGTCAAACAATGAACAAATTCTAGATCTCAATTAGATTCAAACCAAGATCTGTTTTGTATTCACAATTAAATTTTATTTTGAAGCGTTTTGGTCCGTAAATTATGATCCAAATCTTTATTTATGCTTTTAGGAAACGACAAATGTAACAGGCTTAATGTTGGACCAATTGGTTTTGACTGATGGAATTGACATATTGTGATCATATAAAAATCTAAATTCCAATTACAAAAAGGTAAAAATAAAACAAACCATGAACCAAACCGTAAAAAGTTCAAACCTTTTGAACATACCGACTTGCTTCGGTTTTAATGGTTAGGTGAACACGCCGCAAGCAAAAACCAACACTCCAATACTTTCTTTGTACATATTTCTTCTATTTACACACAAATAAAAAAAAAAAAAAAACCTTTTTTATAGTGTTATTCGTGATATGTGATTGTACTGCCTTTGTTGCGACTTAATTTCCTCGGCACATCGCAGTGTTTTTTCGATATGATAACCACCTCCGATGCTCACTTCTCTTTCTAAATGGCAACAATAGCTCTCAAAAACGCTCACATTTACATGCATTTTGAAGTTCATCAAGAACAGAAATTCAAGCTCTAATGTGTTCATCTCTTCTGTTGTTATACCTCCAACTCTTGCAAAATATGAATTTCTATAATTCCTGTAATAAAATAAACGAATCAGAAATTATATACTTTAAATTTGTATCATTTTCTTCATTACAGTAATCGAAAAGATTCTTATATGGGTAAATTGATGATGAATTGAGCAACAATACAGTCAATTAATCATAACTTTTTTTGTATGACACATTATACCAAGTAAGGCTAAACGTATCCCATAGGCCTATATGCTTAATGCACCCTACTAGATAAAATAGACATATAATGTGACCGATATGATAGGTGAATAAGAGGTATATTCAATAATAATAATAAGAGTGACGTACGTTTAGCACACATGACTAGTACATTTAGCACACCCCATGATTGATGCATAATCTAAACCGTTATGTAAACTCTTGAACATTTATTAGTGTTTAGTGTGTTATGTGTGTATATTTGTTTGTATGTATATGTACATGTAAATGTGACATGGTTAAAAGTATTAAAAATAAAATAAAATAAAATAATTTGATAGTTTTTTTATGTACATAATACACATTTGTATGTAAAAATCACCAAAATTTTCAAATATAAATAATTGATTCAAAAAACTATTTAAGATTGTTTTTTGCTGTCCAATAATTTAGTATTAATACTATTAAGAGAAAACGAAACATCCAAATCGAAATAATATGATTGAAGTAGAAAGAACTTACATGTCTTCAACATACTTAGAAGCCACCATAATAGTTGTGATCAAAAGCCGATGAACATTCCGACCAGTTATCCGGAACTCCGGTAACAGCTGGCAAAACCGATCAATATAAACATAAGCAACAACATACACCGAAGGCCCAGCTCTAGTATACCTAAAGATCCTCTCTAGATACGACTGAATCGTCATATCCGGTGTTTCATTGCAGTCAAAAACCCTAACCCTAGTTTTAGAACCATTGTGTTTGACACTTAACCCACATTTTCTACCAATCCTCTCATTTCTAGCCAATGTTCTTTCAATGAGAGAAGCAAGAACTGAGATGACTAAAGGGGTTTTGGAGTCTTGTTGGTAGGAATATGAATACACATCATATCTAAGTTTTCTTGGAGAAATGCCTATGTTTGAAGAAAAAGACATTTTTGATCCACACCCAATGGAGTTTGAGTCAAAATAAGAGATGGGTGTGTTTCTTTTTTTGGTTTTGAAGATGGGTTTGAGGTTATATATGCACACAATTAGTGTCACTTAGTGAGGAGTTGGTGTGTGTGTATGAGAGAGGGGCAAATGGAAGGTGTGAGAAAGGAGGGATAATCATTAATTAATATCAAATTGCTATAAAGATTATATGTATCCTCATTGCTAATTGCTAATTATTATAAAGTAAGGACCAGCTATTGTGTTATTAGTTTAAGTTAAAAACATTTAAAATTTTAAAGTAATGTATGTGTGCTAATGCATGGTGTACAAGATTTTATAGGGAGTTGAAAATTCCAACTTACATAAATGATTAAAGTACCTTAGGCCATGGGGTATACTCTAACCATCTTTAACTCCACCTAGATTCCACATCTTTCATTTTGTCTCTTTTCACACTAGCTCACTTCAAGGAAATGGTTTAACGCCCCTTAACTCTACCTCATCCCTTAACTTTCTCTCTTTTAAGTCATGTTAACATGTTAACTTAGTGACAATTTAATGCTCCTTAACATGGGAAAAGTTAACATGCCACGTCACCGTTAACACTCTTGGTGTGAAGGTATACCCCATGGCCTTAGTTGTAACATTCATAAACTTTTATAACTTCCATCATTTGGGTCAACGATGACTCATTATAATTTATAAAATACCGTTTTAGTATGAGGAAATTTAATGCATGATTTGAATAATTGTTAATTACTAAAGTTTATTATATTTGTGATTTTCAGTTTATTTGTAGGATCATGCTAAAAAGATCTTGAAATCTTAGAGGCATATTGTCATATAAATCCAAGAATTATAATAAGACACTCATTTAGATCTTCATTTGATTAAAATAAAAAATAATTAGAAGTTTATAATTGGCATTGATATTTAATATACCCTAAAACTCATCTTTATTGTTTTGATGGGAATGTATAGGTAAAAAATTAAATTAAATCAGGTCTCCTGGTTTATACAATTTAAGATTTACATGATTCACTTCATGGTTTGATATAACCTTCGACTCACTAACTATTCAACCTTTTAATACATGTTTTACATTGGAAATAAGAAGATATGAATTGTATTAACAAATCATCTTTATTTTTTACTAGATTATACCCCGGGATCGTCCCGAGTTGAGAAATTTAATATGATACATCAACTTTACATATGTAATAGACTGATGTATAACTCTAATATTAATATCTAACCTAAAACAAATTAACAATGTACAACTTCAATGCTAACACCTAACCTAAAAAAATGTAGAACTTTAATGTAACTCTAATATGAACACCTATCCTATAGACTAAACAAATGTACAACTCTAACATACTAATATTGATACTTAGTTTAAAACAACGTATAACTCTATTAACCTATTTGGCTCTGGTTGAAAAAAAAAATCATATTTACTGATTTAAACATAATTAGTGACTTATCTATACATGATTAATGATTACCTGAACACTTTGTGTTTTTTTTCCTGTATGAACAAAACCTCACAAAAAAATTTCTCCGTTTTTTATATAGCACTATGGTACTCGTTTGAAAGATAATAAAACGCCAGTTAATTTGGTGTAATTTTTTTCTTTAAAAAATCTCGTATATTAAAAATATTAACATTTAAAAATTATGGGAGGAAACATGAGGGTGAAAAATCCAATTTTGTTTTTAAATTTTTCCTAAAATATCTCAATGTCACATGAGATGACACATGACACACTCAAGGAAAAGAATGCATTTTTGAGTGTCATGTCATTAAAATGGCTTTGGTTTATTATATGTATAGATTTGGTTAAAACAATCTTACATTTTTCTCAAATAAAAGAAATCAGTTCAAATCATCTTAATTAAAAATCGACTAGGCTAAAACAATTCACCAAATACAATTAACTTGTTTTTGACATGTAAAAAACGATTGATATTTTATAAGACATGTACTATGTGCACAACGAGTTCGCTGCCGACAGTCAAGTATAGGAGGTATTGAAGTGGAGTAGGGTCGTCGTACTTGGAGACGGCAATTAAATACCTTTGAGATGTGTGTCAATAATAATAATAATAGTAACATAATATTAAATAGTTAAATTTAAATGAATAGTACATGTTGCACGTGCAATGAGTCTTTGAACACTAGTGAGCACTCAAATATTTTGGTTTTAACTTGGGATTTTCTACAGGTGTTGTAGGAAGTATCCTGCGACTTTCAACCGGCAAGTCATAGTTACGTAACACAATTTATTTATTATTGTTTTTAGGGATAACTAGTTTATATAACAATAAAAAACCAAGATTATATTATGTTCATGAAAAATTATGATCTATTTATGAAATGTATAATCAAACACAATCCATAACCAGAATGTTGATTTCATAGACCAATTTGCTTAACTTATCAGTAAATGCATTGAAGAATATTATTAACTTTGATGTGACATACAATAGCATTAGTAACCACATTAAAAGTTTTCTGTTTTAGATTGGATTTGATAGAAGCCGACAAGTTAAATAAATGTTAAAGGTTGTAGGGACGAGCTGAGCTCATATAATTCAACCGCTACAAAATCTTTTTCTCTAATTATGTTGTGACCCATGGACTCAGAAGTTAGCGTTGCATAAATTTTTGGTCCTTATCAGTTATCATGCACATGGGGCACCTTACGATAGGCAAATCACTATTGAACCTGTCAAGATATATTAACCTTGGTTGGTATGCAATCATCCATGAGTCTCGTTGAGTCAATGTTGAAAGATTTTGTCGGTTTTACTATAAGACATCTAACAGTGTTGTTAATAACATATGATGTTACAGGATCACATTTCAAATATATTATACCAGTTACAAAATGTGTTTTAAACATAATCAACTCAAATTATATATTACACCGATCTACTGAAGAACTTAAGAGGTATACGTATGGGAGAGTATAAACTTTGGTTTAATATTGACCGGTATGTATTGGAAGATGGTGAGATAAATACACACTAGGGGTGTTCAAAAATATCCGAATCCGAAATATCCGATATCCGAATCCGAAACTACCCGAAAAACCGGATATCCGAAATTTTGGATATCCGAATTTTCGGATTCGGATAGTGATTTTGAAAATTTTCGGATATTCGGATATCCGAAAATATCGGAAAATTTATAAAAAAAATTATCGGATATCCGAAATATCAAAATATCCGAAAATTATCCGAAAATATCCGAAATATCCGAAAATATCCGAAAAATATCCAAAAAATATCCGAAAATATATCCGAAAATATCCGAAGTATCCGAAAAATATCCGAAACTATCCAAAATATCTGAAAATTTATATATAAAACATATAAAATAAAATATATTATAATAAAATTGGATATTCGGATATCCGATTCACTATCCGATCGGATATCCGAAATTTCGGATACAGATTCGGATAGTGAAATCAACTATCCGAAAATTTCGGATATCCGAATTTTCGGATATCCGGTTTTGAACACCCCTAATACACACAAGGAGGACAGATCAAGAAAACCATAGTTCATAAACAAAGAAAGATGCATGAAGATACAACTGCTTTCAATAAGGCTGGTAATTCGGTAGTTGGTGATGTTTCTTTTAAGCAGGTGTTAGTTGGTAAATCCATAGAGCTTGATAGCAATGTCAAAGCCTTTCATTCATTGCATGGTAAAGTAGTGATAGCTCGGATGGTTGACCTTCAGGCGGTGAAGAACGTTAAAATTCTGCTCTCTGAGTTAAGCCCGGAAGGGGGGAGGGTTCAATACGTGGGTGGACTTGAGGTTTTGATTACTTTTAGCGACACAGTTGCTGCTGAATCGTTTAAGGTTGCTGCTTTACGTTGGAATGATAAGTTTGCAAATGTCGCTATATGGGAGGGACAGGTCCTGGGCTTTGAGCTTTTGGCTTGGTTGAAGGTGAATGGTATTCCCTTACACTTATTGTCAAATGTGATTATTGATGCTGTAGAGTGCCTGTTCGGGAAAGTGGTTCACAAGGCTAATCGGTCCGAGGAGGATCTAGATTTATCGTATGATTACGTGGGAGTGTTAGTTGGGAATGGGAATAGGGTCTCGAAAGAGATCGTACTCAATTGGAAAGATAGAAAATTCTGAGTTTGGGTATTGGAGGAGCTCGGGGAGTGGATTCCAGAGTTTTTGGAGCCTGTTATTCAAACTCAGTCGGAAGAAAGGGATGTTCATAAGCCGTCCGATAACAGGGTTCAGACGCCGGAGTCAACGCCGGAGGTGGAACCGGAAGATGTCGATGTGGCTGATGCGAAAACTGATAATCAAGATCCTGTGATTGTCGTTGAAGTTAATGCAGATAGTCCAATTCCTTTATGTGATTCGGGTGTAATTTTAGAAGGTAATGATGATGCCTTTATTCCTGGAATTGACTTCCAATTTGAAAAGGATTGTACTTTTGATGGGACCCATTCGGTAAACAATATTAGTAAGCGAAAGAAATTCAAAAGGCAGATTTGGGTCGGCCCAGCTATGGGTACACAAGTAGCCAGGAAAGCTTAAAGATTATAAAGAGGCCCAAGAATATGGAGGAGGATCTATTTGGGTTGGACAAGCTTTTGGGCCTAAATAATGAAGAGCTGGATAACTTGGATGAGAATGTCGATGATACAGTAGATGATAACAACAAAGATTTTGACTTGAATACTCAACCACTAGACCACCTACCTGATAAGAATAATGAAGACAGATTGACCCGCGAGGAACAATTTCAGGATTCGAGTGCTATCCTTGGTAACGAGAATTCTGAAGATTTTAAAAACTATCGACCTGGGCAAAAAACTGGGAGCAGACCTTCATAGCTGTTCAGAGATGATTGTTGATTCGATTCGTCGAGAGGGATTACAAACAGGTTTGCAATGAAGTGTTTATTCTTGAAAATTCGATGGATTGGGGGGAAAGGTAAAGCGGGTTTGATAAAGAAGCTCAAAGTTGATTTCGGTTTAGCATTTATTGGTATTCAAGAATCCATGTCTGGTAACATTCCTGTTGGGTTGATATCTAATTATTGGGGAGGTTCAGGGGCTGAGTTTGATTTTGTTCCATCATCGGGAAACTCGGGTGGTCTTATCAGTATGTGGGATCCAAATGTTTTTACAAAAGATCAAGTGATTAAAGATTCTAATTTTCTGTGTATTTCGGGTATTTTATCGGATGGGTCGATTCGCTTAAACATGCTGAACGTATACGCTCCTCAAGATAACACAGAAAAAAAGAGTTTGTGGGATAGAATCACTCGTTTGATCCATTCGAATCAAGGCTGGTGGGTTGTTTTTGGAGATTTTAACGCAGTCCGGAACCGGGAAGAAAGGAAAAATTCGTCTTTTGACCCGGTTTATACTAAAGACTTCAATGACTTTATAGAAGATGCGGGGTTGCGTGAATATCAACTGAAAGGTATGAGTATTACATGTTTATCCATGAGAAGGGGCCAATGTAAACTGAGTAGGATTGATAGGTTCTTGGTTTGTGATAACGTGTATAATAAATGGCTGAATGTTTGCGTCCAAGCTCTTAATAGAAACGTTTCAGATCACTCCCCTGTGGTATTTTTTGTGGTGGATACAAACTTTGGTGCTAAACCTTTCCGGTGGTTCGATTCTTGGTTAGACCGAAAAGGTTGTGAAGATACTATCAATGCCGTGTTCTCGGATTGGATTGATGAGGGGCCTGCAGATTTGAATCTTATCAATAAGCTCAAAAGCTTCGCGGGTGTTTACAATCTTGGTTTAAAAAGTGTAGCAGCGATGAAAAGGAAACTGAATTTAAGCTTCGTAAAGACAAAGAAGATATGGAGATTCTTATGGAGCGCAAAGAGTTGGACGAATCAGAGCTATAGGTTTGGTCGGAATGTTCTAAATGCCTTGAATAATTACAGATTCTTAAAGCTCGGGATTTGAAACAGAAGTCCAGGGTTAAATGGGCCTCGATGGGTGATGAAAATACTACTTACTTCCATAACGTTGTTAATGGGAGAAAAGCTAGAAACGGGATTCCGGGTTTAAAGCTCAATGGTAGATGGGTTTCTAAGCCTACGTTGGTTAAAAAGGAAGTTTGGGGGTTTTTCCGAAGACATTTTAAGGAAGATTTCCATGTTCGTCCCACGCTTGTTTGTCTTGGTTTAAAACAGATAACTGAAGAGGATGGTATTATGTTGACTTCTCAGTTTTCTAAGCAGGAGATTAAAGAGGCGGTGTTCGAATGCGGGTCTAACAAGGCGCCAGGGCCTGACGGTTTCAACTTTCGTTTTGTTAAATGGTTCTGGAACTTATTGGAGGAGGATTTTTATCGTATATTGGTGGATTTTCATGGTTCGGGATTCATAAATCCTGGTTGCGCCTCTTCGTTTATTACTTTGATTCCAAAGGTGAAGACTCCTTTAGGCCTTAAAGATTATAGACCTATAACCCTCATTGGGATGGTTAGCAAGGTTATTTCTAAAATCCTCGCGAATCGTCTTAGGAGGGTAATGGGTCAGATTATTTCGGAGTCTCAATCGGCTTTCCTTTCTGATCGTTTTATACTTGACGGCCCTCTAGTGATTAATGAATTGCTAGAATGGTTAAAGAAGACACATCGAAAGGCGTTTTTATTAAAAATAGACTTCGAGAAGGCATATGTTAATGTCAATTGGAACTTCTTGTTGTCTATTATGTCTCAAATGGGTTTTCCATCTACTTGGTGTTCATGGATCAAAGGTATTCTCACCTCCGCTAGAACTTCGGTCCTAGTTAACGGCTCTCCCACTTTTGACTTTAAGTGCGAAAAGGGGCTCCGTCAAGGAGATCCTATCTCACCGTTTCTTTTCCTTTTGGTTATGGAGGCTTTGTCGTGTTTACTTGCGAAGGGGAAAGAGTTAGAAGAATTCAAAGGTATTAGGTTTGTGGATAATGAAGTGGACATCACGCATTTGTTTTACGCGGATGATGCCTTGATTATGGGGGAGTGGTCTGAGGAAAACATTCACAGTACCGCTCGTATTTTACGCATTTTTCATATTTGCTCAAGGCTTCGCATCAATATCCATAAATCCAATCTTTTTGGGGTTGGTACTCTAGATGGTGAAGTAGAGGAGATGTTGGAGGTGTTGGGTTGTAGATGTGGTGTTTTCCCTTTTGTGTATCTTGGTATTCAAGTGGGGGCTAACATGTCGAGGATTGTTAATTGGAATCCAGTCATTGAAGTGATTAAGCATAGACATCCCTCTTAGAAGGCGTGATCTTTTTCTATTGGTGGTCGCCTCATTCTTATAAAGTCGGTTCTCGAAAGCTTACATATATATTACCTTTCGCTTTACAAAGCCCCCAAAGCGGTTATTGATGGCATTGAATCTATTATGTGGGTGCTAGTGTTGATAGGAAAATTCCTTGGGTTTCTTGGGATACGGTCACGTCTTCTAAGAAAGATGGAGGTCTAAGGGTGTCGAAATTACAGGTGGTTAACGAGGCTCTTCTTCTTAAGTGGGCTTGGCGTTTCAAAACCGAAGGCAATAACATGTGGAAGAGATTCATAGTGGGATGTAATGGCTCAGCCCGAAACTGGAACATGATGCCTTGCTCTTATTCGGCTAGCGAATGCTGGAAGAATATAGTTAAAGTCAGTGAAAAAAGGTTACCAAACGGGAGTCCGCTTAATAATTATTTTGCAGGTACAGTAGGCGATGGTGTAGAAATCTCTTTTTGGGTTGATTCATGGTTAAGAGAACAACCTTTATGCCTTGTTTATCCTACTCTTTTTCGGTTGGAATCAAACAAATGGGTTACTGTTCGTGAACATTTGAGAGTTGTTAATGGTGAAAAAAAATGCTCTCATGGGCCTGGCGTAATAATCCTTCATCAAGGGCTGCAGTGACAGACTTTTTCAGCTGCTCGAAGATATCTTCGCTTTACAGTGGAGAGGAGGGAATGACGTCTGGATTTGGAAGGCTGATAATAAAGGTATTTTCTCTGTTAATTCTGCTAAGAAGCTACTGTATTCAGCTTTGGATGTCCAAAGTACTCCAAAAATTAAATGGAAAGGTTGGGTCCCTCTTAAATGTAAGATAATGGTGTGGAGAGCGGTTCGAGATCGGCTTCCTACTTGTGCGGAACTTGTGAAAAGAGGAGTTAATACAGGATGATTCTTGCGTCCTTTGTCAAACGGGTCAAGATTCTGTTTTACACTTGTTCTCCGGCTGTAGTTTTGCTTTGGAGATTTGGAGTTGTGTTAGTTCGTGGTGTCTTTGGGGCCATTCTTTGCTTTTGACGTGGCTGACATTCTTAACCTTGTGGAAACTCAACAAGTATCCAAAACGAAAAAGTACATCCTTCGGGGCATAGTATTTACTACTCTATGGATGGTTTGGAATGTTAGAAACGATCGTATTTTCAATGCTAAGTTCCGGAAACCTATTGAAGTCCTCGAGAATATTAAGTCTACTTCGTTTTTTTGGATTCGACATAGATCTAGATTAAAAAATATGGATTGGAAATTGTGGTGTAATTATCCGTTGGATTTGATGTAGTTTGTTTGGTTTGTTTGCCAGGGGGTCCTTGATTTGAGGTCCGCTTGTGACGTTTTGTTAATGAAATTTACCTTAAAAAAAGTATCTTGGGGTGAAACTTCAACCCATTCTTTATTGCAACAGAAGATTACCATCATGTTAATTAACTAAGAACGTTTGTATGATCAAATAAAGAACACAAGAAACATGATTTCAAAATCATAACACGATTCCTTTAGCAATCGCACATGTGTGTTATATGGTAGCTAAATAATTTCCATGCAATAGGAACTATGTACACTATAAAACGAAGATTACAAGAGAGATTGTTCTAAAGTAAAGTTTTTCTATGAGTAATCTCAATTCAGATCTTCATCGGTCATAATTAGGAATCAATAATGTCAATAGTTATATGCCATCGATAAAAGTTCCCATCAGTAAGAAATTCACTAGCAGTTTAATAGTTATGGGACGTTTGATTCGCATAATGTTTCTAAAGGAATTGGAATTTAAGGGAAATAAGGATACAAAACTAATTTAGATAGTGGAAGGGGTTAAATATAACGCCCCTGATTCTGATTGATCCATGTGGCAGCTAAGTCAGCATGAGGCGTTAAATCAAAATGGGGTGTAGAGAGAGGGGGGGGGGGGGAAGGGGCGCTATTATTAAAAAAAAAAAAAAAACCCTTAAACCTTCTTCTTCATCACCACCACCGCCACCTTCTTTCTTCATCACCACCACCACCACCTTCTTCTTCATCATCACCACCACCTTTCACCTTCTTCTTCATCACCACAACCACCACCTTCTTCTTCATCATCACAACCACCATTCACCCAACACCTCCGCCGCCGCCTTCATCATCACCACCACCACCACCACCACCACCTTCTTCATCATCACCACCACCATTCACCTTCTTTTTCATCATCACCCACCAACTCCGCCGCCGCCTTCATCATCACCACCACCTCCACCTTCTTCTCACACACACACACACAAAGATTCACCATCAATTCTTCTTCATAATCTCACGTGGCACACATTGATTGGATGATAGATTTGTTGCTTGGCGTTATTAATATAACGCTTGACATGAATTTTGCAGAATAACGCCCCCCCTAACTGTGTGGGGGCACTATTTTTGTTTTTCACGCCCAATCACGCTTACACTACACCCGGTCTTATAAGTTTAATGATTTTGGTTTGTAAATGTAGAGTTAATTGCACAAATGCCCCTTTGTGGTTTGGTTATGTTGCATGTTTGGCCTTGTGTGAATGAATAGTTGCAAACTTAGTCCAAACATTTGTGAGCAGGTTATACTTAAGCCCCCAACGTTAATCCGCATCAAATTTTCACAGAAAATGACCTCATATGCCTTCTGAGTGAGGGTAATTTAGTCATTTCAAATTGCAAATCCTAACAAAATGCTCCTTTCGCTATAAATTGTCGTTTGACATCGTTATAGCAAAATATCATTATCATTATCATTATCATTATATTAGTTTTTGAAGTTTTATGAATAGTTATATATAATAAATAATTTTAATTTATAAAATAATAACTTTGTTAATTAATCGAATGATGATTTATCAAATAAATACACTACATAAGGCATAGTATACAATACAATACAATACAATACAATACAATACAATACAATACTACACCTATGCAATAAAATGTTATGCTATAATATACGACACGAAAAATGATACAATATAATACCTATACTCCACCTATACGCATATACCAAACCTTAACGTGACATATACTATCTATATTCTATGTATTAATATTCCAAAGCATGAAATCATACATGGCACTCAAAGAGGTCGTCCTCTCACTTTGAGTGTGACATGTGGCATCCTCCTTATTTCCATACAAAAGTCTCTTTTTCTCTCATGTTTCTCTCACAATTTTAAAACGTTAATAACATTTACATACGAGATTTTAAAAAAAATTACACCAAATTAACGAACGTTTTATTATCTTCCCAATGGGTATCATAGTGTTATAGAAAAAACGAAAAAAAAAATTGTCGTTTTTGTTCATACAAGAAAAAAGACATAATGTGTTCAGGTAATTCATTAATAATGTGTAGGCAAGTCACTAATCATGTTCAAACTAGGAAATATATTTTCATGAAGAGCAGAATAGGTTAAAACCAGTCATTCCCCCCCCCCCCCCCAAAAAAAAAAAAAGTCTGTTAGGACAAAGAGGATTGGTGAAACCACTTTTGGAAACCTTAGTCTAATTCACTTCTATCATTTTTGGCTAAGTATAGAAGTACTGAAGAGAAGACAAGAAACTGCTGAAGAGAAGATATGAGAAGTGCTGAAGAAGAAACTTCATCAGAAGTTCTGAAGTCCAAACCAGACAAGTTCACTTCAGAAGTACTGAAGACAAACTACTCATCAGTAGTTTGTCATTCATCAGCACTTAGCATCAGATATTTATCACCGCCTTTTGTATCAGTAGTTTATTGTTTATTATTACTTTTAGCTGTAATTGTTTGTTTCAATGTTGCAACTTGTGCAAATTGTTTCTGATATTTGTATACTTGCTTTGTGGGCAAGATACATGTATGTAAACGTCTATAAATAGGAGGCTTCAACCTTCTATTTTAGACATTGATTTTAATAGAAAAATCCTTCAAACACTTTCACTGTTCTATTCCATTTCAGTATTTATTGTGAATCTGCCTAAGTATCTAATTCTCATTTACTGCTTAGATTCATAATAAATACTTGTCATTATTAGTTTCAATCATCAAGAGGGAGTAATAACTCCTCTCTAAGTATAAAAAGTGTTGCTTTAACTTATACATTCCGCTGTGCTTACAATCTGATATACAAGAGCTTGCTAAACACTTAAGTGCCAAAGATAGCAAGTTCTTACTTAAAAGAGCAGACTGATCCAACAATTGGTATCAGAGCATTGGTTTATCTGATCACATATCAATCTAACAAATTGAGAATCAGACACAAAGCTCTTATTGATACTCAATAAAAGATCAAAAGTTCACTTTTTATCAACATCCATCACTTAAAAGAGTCATCTGACAAATCAATACTCTTTAAAATGGATCCACATAATACTGGTTCTGCCACTAAACCTGCCATGCTTGTAAGAAATGAATACAACATATGGCAAAAGAGAATGGCACATACCTTGTCACAGACCAACACAGGTTGTTGGAGATCTGTGATATATGGTCCTCACAAACCAGTAAACATAAATCTTGAAACTAAAGTTGAGGTTCCTAAAGAACCAAAAGACTATACAGATGATGATTTCCTAAAACTTGAGCTAGATGCAAAAGCATTCTCTATGTTGGCTATGGCTCTCCCAAATGAGATATACTCTGGCCTTTTACATTGTGAAAGTGCCAAAGAACTCTGGGATTGTCTTAAAGAACAGTTTGGAGGAACTGAAGAGGTGATTGCCAACACCAGAGAGATTTTAGCTCAACAATATGAGACATTTGCTCACATTAATGGGGAAACTTTAACTCAACAATTTGAAAGATTCTCCTCATTAATATCTGAGCTAAAGTTAAATGGTCAAACCTATACAACAGTATCTATGCTACATAGATTTTTAAGGTCTTTACCAGACAAATGGGAAACATACTCCATTGTTTTAAGATCCTCACCAGATTTTAGCTCCCTCACTCTTACAAAACTCCATGGGAGATTACTTACTTTTGAGAGAGAAATTGATCAAATGAAGAAATTGCAATCATCTGGTAAAACTGCTGATGACTACCTACCAGGTAGTACAACACTTTTTCGACAAGACTCACCAACTTGTTCCTATGGATCTTATGACAACATTGACATAACAACTGGGATCTCATCAGAAAGATCTTTCCCAGGTTATGACAATGATGACCAAAGTCAAACTGCTGATAATCTATGTTTTATCATGGATGATCTGAAAAACTTTAGCAGTGATGACCTAGAAGAAATGGACATTTTACACCAACTGGCCATGCTAAGCATTAAAACTAACAAGTTTTATAAAAGGTCAGGAAGGAAATTTCCAGGATTGACCAGTAATACAAAAATTGGTTTTGACAAATCTAAACTGAGATGTCACAAGTGTCAGAAGTTGGGACACTTTGCTAGAGAGTGTAGAAACTCTAGCTTTAACCAATCACAATCTGGAAATAACTTTAACCCCAATTATAATAGGAATAATGGAACTCAAGGGAGTGCTCATTTTGTACAGGCACAAGCTCCTCAACAGCAATACATGCCACAAGTACAATATGTTCAAATGCCTGCTCAACAGATGCAGAGCCAACAATCAATCCCTCCCTTTCCAGCTGCTCAACAACCTCCACAGCCTCAACAACCCTCTCAACAAAGTCTTTTCACCTCAGGGTATGTTGACTGGAGCAGTCTTCCTTTTGACACCACAGAGTGCAATCCTGGTGCAGACAACAAGATGTTTGACATCAACTGGGGAGAACCAGACAATGGCAGAAAGAACTTTGCCTTAATGGCATTTGAAGGCTGTACTTCAAAATCTGCATTGTCACAGGTATCAAAAGAGTCTTTGACAAAACTTTGCTCAAATTCTTGCAAAGAAACTTTTGCTCTCATAAGAGAGACAAATGTGCACTTACAAGGAAAAGCCAATGATTTAGAAAGAAAATACACTCAGATGAAGTGTGATTTAGAGAGAAAACTTACTGCTAAAACAAAAGAAGTCTCTAAATTAACTAACTCAGCTATTGAAACCCAAGCACAAATTTAAATGATGATAGAAGATCTTGGAAATGTCAGAAAAGAGCTTGCTGACACCAAGATCAGTTATGAAAAATGGGTGGATTCTTGTAAGGGGTACCAGCTATTGCTAAACAAACAGAGTGCTTCAAATGTTAAGTTTGGCATAGGGTACCATCATGTTGAAACACCAACAGATTTCTCTCCCAAAACTACTGAAGATGGGAGAAAAATTGTTTCAAATGAAACTTCTGAAGGGAAAGACTGCACATCTTTCCATGAAAACTTTCTTGTTAGGACAAAGAGGATTGGTGAAACCACTTTTGGAAACCTTAGTCTAATTCACTTCTGTCATTTTGGATAAGTATAGAAGTACTGAAAAGAAAACAAAGAACTGCTGAAGAGAAGATAAGAGAAGTGCTGAAGAAGAAACTGCATCAGAAGTTCTGAAGTCCAAACCAGACAAGTTCACTTCAGAAGTACTGAAGACAAACTACTCATCAGTAGTTTGTCATTCATCAGCACTTAGCATCAGATATTTTCCACCGCCTTTTTGAATCAGTAGTTTATTGTTTATTATTACTTTTAGCTGTATTTGTTAGTTTCAATGTTGCAACTTGTGCAACTTGTTTCTGTTGTTTCTGTACTTGCTTTTTGGCAAGATACATGTATGTAAACGTCTATAAATAGGAGGCTTCAACCTCCTGTTTTAGACATTGATTTTAATAGAAAAAATCCTTCAAACACTTTCACTGTTCTATTCCATTTCTGTATTTATTGTGAATCTGTCTAAGTATCTAATTCTCATTTACTGCTTGGATTCATAATAAATACTTATCATTTATTAGTTTCAAACATCAAGGGGGAGTAATAACTCTTCCTTAGTATAAAAAGTGTTGCTTTAACTTATACATTCCGCTGTGCTTATTGTCTGATATACAAGGGCTTGCTAAACACTTAAGTGTCAAGATAGCAAGTTCTTACTTAGCAAAAAGAGCAAACTGATCCAACAATTGGTATCAGAGCATTGGTTTATCTGATCACATATCAATCTAACAAATTGAGAATCAGACACAAAGCTCTTATTGATATTCAATAAAAAGATCAAAAGTTCACTTTTTATCAATATCCATCACTTAAAAGAGTCATCTGACAAATCTATACTCTTTAAAATGGATCCACATAATACTGGTTCTGCCACTAAACCTGCCATGCTTGTGAGAAATGAGTACAACATATGGCAAAAGAGAATGGCACACACCTTGTCACAAACCAACACAGGTTGTTGGAGATCTGTGATATATGGTCCTCACAAACCAGTAAATGTTAATCTTGAAACTAATGTTAAGGTCCCTAAGGACCCTAAAGAATATACAGATGATGATTTCCTAAAACTTGAGCTAGATGCAAAAGCATTCTCTATGTTGGCAATGGCTCTCCCAAATGAGATATACTCTGGCCTTTTACATTGTGAAAGTGCCAAAGAACTCTGGGATTGTCTTAAAGAACAGTTTGGAGGAACTGAAGAGATGATTGCCAACACCAGAGAGATTTTAGCTCAACAATATGAAACATTTGCTCATATTAATGGGGAAACTTTGACTCAACAATTTGAAAGATTCTCCTCATTAATATCTGAGCTAAAGTTAAATGGTCAGACCTATACAACAGTGTCTATGCTACATAGATTTTTAAGGTCTCTACCAGACAAATGGGAAACATACTCCATTGTTTTAAGATCCTCACCAGATTTTAGCTCCCTCACTCTTACAAAACTACATGGGAGATTACTTACTTTTGAGAGAGAAATTGATCAAAAGAAGAAATTACAATCATCTGGTAAAACTGCTGATGACTACCTACCAGGTAGTACAAGATTCACCAACTTGTTCCTATGGATCTTATGACAATATTGGCATAACCACTGGGATCTCATCAGAAAGATCTTTCCCAGGTTATGACAATAATGACCAAAGTCAAACTGCTGATAATCTATGTTTTATCATGGATGATGTGAAAAACTTTAGCAGTGATGACTTAGAAGAAATGGACATATTACACCAACTGGCCATGCTAAGCATTAAAACTAACAAGTTTTATAAAAGGTCAGGAAGGAAATTTCCAGGATTGACCAGTAATACAAAAATTGGTTTTGACAAATCTAAACTGAGATGTCACAAGTGTCAGAAGTTGGGACACTTTGCTAGAGAGTGTAGAAGCTCTAGCTTTAACCAATCACAATCTGGAAATAACTATAACCCCAATTATAATAGGAATAATGGAACTCAAGGGAGTGCTCATTTTGTACAGGCACAAGCTCCTCATCAGCAATACATGCCACAAGTACAATATGTTCAAGTGCCTGCTCAACAGATGCAGTGCCAACAATCAATCCCTCCCTTTCCAGCTGCTCAACATCCTCCACAGCCTCAACAACCCTCTCAACAAAGTCTTTTCACCTCAGGGTATGTTGACTGGAGCAGTCTCCCTTTTGACACCACAGAGTGCAATCCTGATACAGACAACAAAGTGTTTGACATCAACTGGGGAGAACTAGACAATGGCAGAAAGAACTTTGCCTTAATGGCATTCGAAGGCTGTACTTCAAAATCTGCATTGTCACAGGTATCAAAAGAATCTTTGACAAAACTTTGCTCAAATTCTTGCAAAGAAACTTTTGCTCTCATAAGAGAGACAAATCTGCACTTACAAGGTAAAGCCAATGATTTAGAAAGAAAATACACACAGATAAAATGTGATTTAGAAAGAAAACTGTGTGCTAAAACAAAAGAAGTTTCTAAATTAACTGACTCAGCTATTGAAACCCAAGCACAAATTAAAATCATGCTAAATGACCTGGGAGATGTCAGACAAGAGCTTGCTGACACCAGGATCACATGTGAAAAATGGGTGGAATCTTGTAAGGGGTATCAATTATTGCTAAACAAACAAAGTGCTTCAAATGTTAAGTTTGGCATAGGATACCATCATGTTGAAACACCAACAGATTTTTCTCCCAAAACTACTGAAGATGGGAGAAGAATTGTTTCAAATGAAACTTCTGAAGGGAAAGAATGCACATCTTTCCATGAAAACTTTCTAAACAGAAATCCTGGCATTTTTAAAGAAAGTACTTCAGAAGTATTAACAAAATCTGACAACAAGCCATCAGTAGTTTCATCTACATCAGGAGTTGAGACCCTGAAAACTACTGATGAGCAAAATCTCTTCACAAATGTCAGAAATTTGCCTTTAGATCAAAAACAAAAGGCAAAAGAATGTGAAATTTGTGGTCTGTTCAACCACAAAACTGAATTTTGTAGATACAGAAAAGGAATTCAGTTCAATCAAAAATTTAAACAACAGGTTGTGGGAAATCAAATCAAAAATGATTATGAAAGAATCTTTAATCCCAAGAAACAACAACCTGAAAACACCTTTTCTCAGAAAAAGATAAAATCTCAACTAAAATCTTTTTCTCAAAATTCTTTGTCAGTAGTTAGACCTGAATCATCAGCAGTTTCACAAACTGCTGAGATTCAAAAACTAATGAACTTGGTACAACTACTGATGACCAAGGTTGATGGTGGTCCTGAAAAGGATACCACCATGGTTCTTAATGAAAAATCCATTGCCAAAAAGACATGGATTTCTCAACCTGGTCAAGAACAAACTGTAACTGTTCTCAAGAGCAAACCTAAAGCCAAACAGGCTTGGGTTCCTAAATTTAACTAATTTGCTATTGTGTGCAGAGAGTTTCCAGGGGCTTAAACAGCATATGGTATGTTGATAGTGGAGGCTCTATGCACATGACTGGATGCAGATACCTGATAAACAATTTTATCAGCCAAAGAGAAGGATCTGTATCCTTTGGGAACAATGCTAAGGGATATGTGCTAGGACATGGCAATGTCTCCTCTGGCAAAATACAGTTTGACAAGGTCAATCTGGTGGAAAACCTTGAATACAACTTGCTGAGTGTGTCACAAATGTGTGATAAAGGATATTCTTCCTTTTTCACAAAGACAGCATGCAAGATCATCTCACCAGAAGGCCAGAAGTTGATAGAGAAGATTATTGAAGATCATACTTTGCTGATTGCCAAAAGATGTGGCAATGTCTATGCAGTGGACATTGAGAAAGACAAAGTATTGAACAACACTGCATGTTTCTTCTCAAAGGCATCAACTTCAGAAACAGATCTCTGGCACAGGAGACTTGGCCATGTGAACTTTAAAACCATAAATAAAGTCACAAAAATGGGCTTGGTCAGAGGTCTACCTTTGAAAGTATACCAGTGTCAAGAACACTGTGTATCCTGTTTAAAGGGAAAACAGCATAAGTCCTCCTATAAGTCTATTGAAGAATCAAAAACAACTGCATGTCTTCAACTACTCCATATGGACTTATTTGGACCTGTCAAGATTATGAGCCTTGGTAAGAAGAAGTACTGCTTAGTCATCATTGATGATTACTCAAGATTCACATGGGTATTCTTCTTATTTTCCAAGGATGAGGCTGCTGAAATCATCAAGTTCTTCATTCTACAAGTAGAGAAACAATATTCTCTATCTGTCAAAACCATTAGAAGTGATAATGGGACAGAGTTCAGGAACAAAACTCTGGATGAATTCTGTTTGTCTAAAGGGATTACTAGACAATACAGTGTTCCCAGAACTCCTGAACAAAATGGTGTAGTAGAAAGGAAGAACAGAACATTGATAGAAGGAGCAAGAACAATGTTAGCTGATTCTGGACTGCCCTTGTACTTTTGGGCAGAAGCAATTAACACATCATGTTATGTTCAGAATAGAGTTCTTGTGGTCAAGAGACATTCCAAGACTGCCTATGAAGTTCTTCATGGCATGAAGCCCCTTATCTCCTTTTTCAGGGCTTTTGGGTGTCAATGTTTCATCTTGAACATAAAGGAATCTATTTCAAAGTTTGCTGCCAAAGTTGACTCAGGTTACTTTCTTGGTTACTCTTCGACTAGAAAAGCCTACAAGGTTTTTAATTCTCACACCAGGATTGTAGAAGAAACATTGAATGTCAAGTTCAATGAGTCAAAACACACTCTTATTCCAGCACATCCTGCTGAACTCTTTGACCTTGACAACTTCCACTTTGGACCTGAAAAGACTGTTACTCCTTCCAAACCTACTTATTATGGTGATCAAAGGTTTGAAGATGAGGATCCTACACCATGGACTCCTCAAACAGTCATTAAGTCAACTTCAACACCATCAGAAGTTTCTCAAACTTCTGATCAAACAAATACTGAAGGCCAAACTCAAACATCTGCTTCAGCACCTGCAACTACTGAAGAAGCTAAAACTGCTGAACCAGATATTATAGACCTCAGTAGTTTGTTTGAAGAACAAGAGCCACCTACACCTGTCAGTGGTTTACAACAACTGATTGAACACAGAGATCATCCACTTGATCAAATCATGGGTGATATAGCTTCAGGTGTTCTTACCAGAAACCAGCTCTCCAACTTTTGCCTATTTTCAGCCTTTATCTCACAGTTGGAACCAAAGAAGTACCAGGAAGCCCTCAAAGACAATAATTGGGTGCAAGCTATGCAAGATGAACTGCTTCAGTTCAACAAGCAACAGGTCTGGGAAATCTATCCCTTACCTCCAAACAAGCAACCAATTGGCACAAGATGGGTTTTCAGAAATAAACAAGATGAAGCTGGTATAATAATTAAGAACAAGGCAAGACTGGTAGTTCAAGGGTACTCTCAAGAAGAGGGAATTGACTATGATGAAACCTTTGCTCCAGTTGCAAGGCTTGAGGCCATCAGGTTATTTCTGGCCTATGCCATTTCCAACAAAATTAAAGTTTATCAAATGAATGTGAAAAGTGCATTTTTGTATGGAAAAATAAAAGAGGAGGTGTATGTCTGTCAGCCACCTGGGTTTGAGGATCCTTCTCATCCTGAGTGGGTGTACAGACTAGACAAAGCTCTTTATGGGCTCAAACAGGCTCCAAGAGCCTGGTATGATACACTCTCCACCTTTTTACTCAAAAATAACTTTACAAGAGGTGCTATTGATAAAACTCTTTTCATTAAACATGTTGGAAATCATGTCTTACTTGTTCAAATTTATGTTGATGATATCATTTTTGGTTCAACAAACACAAAACTGTGTGATGATTTTAAGAAACTCATGCAATCAAAATTTGAGATGAGTACCATGGGAGAACTGCAGTACTTTCTAGGACTGCAGATCAAGCAACAAACAAATGGAACTTTTATACATCAATCAAAATATGTTAAAGAATTATTGAACAAATTTTCTTTAAATGACTGTAAATCATGTTCCACTCCCATGACACCAATCACACAAGTTGAACCTGATGATCAAGGAAAACAGGTTGATCAAACCATGTACAGATGCATGATAGGTTCCCTTTTATACTTAACTGCTTCTAGACCAGATATTATGTTTTCAACATGTGTCTGTGCTAGATATCAATCAGCACCAAGGGAATCACACCTTATAGCAGTCAAAAGAATTTTCAGATATCTGAAAGGAACTCCAACACTTGGAATTTGGTATCCTGCTTCAAGCAATACCAAGTTATCAGCTTTTTCAGATAGTGACTATGCAGGGTGTATGATGACAAGAAAGTCAACATCTGGTGGTTGTCAATTCCTGGGTAACTGTCTAGTGTCATGGCAATCAAAGAAGCAAACATCTGTTGCAACTTCAACTGCTGAAGCTGAATACATTGCAGCTGTAAGTTGTACATCACAGATACAATGGCTCCAATATCAACTTCTTGATTATGGAATCAAAGAGACCAAGACACCTTTGTTTGTAGACAGCAAATCTGCCATTAGCATCATTCAAAATCCGGTACAGTTCTCAAAAACCAAACATATTGAGATCAGGTACCATTTCATAAGAGATTGCTATGAAAAAGGCAAGATTGAGGTGAAGCATGTAGCAACAGCTAATCAAATAGCTGACATCTTCACAAAACCCCTTGACACATCAACATTTCAGAAGTTAGTATCCATGCTTGGGATGCTAAATTTGTAAGTGTTTATTTTATTATTCTGCAATTTTTCATTTTTCACTTACAAAAACAGACAAAAAGTCTGAAAACAAAACTTCTGAAAATAAGAGAAACTACTGATGAACAAAACATCAGTATGGGGATAATTTTCTGAAAAGTGTGTAACTTCTGATAAAATAACCTTCAAAAGTTATGAATAAAAGTATTTATAAAAACATTTCTCATCAGCTGTTAAAACTACTGAAGAGGAAATGGGAACTACTGATGAAGTAATCCTTCATCAGCAGTTTAAGTCTAAGGGCAAATCTGACTTTTCCCATCATCAGAGGTTTGACCTAATCAGTTTAAAACCTCTGATAAAAAGATTTTTAACCTAAGGCGGTTTAAAAACTTCGAATAAAGAAGATTCAAGCGGTTAAAACTTCTGATAAATACCTTTTTCTCCACACTTATCCTTTCAAACTCAAAAATATCCCTCCTTCTCTCTCAAAAACTCTCTCAATAACCTAAACCTGCAAATCAACTGTTCGATCAAAACCAAAACCACATGGCTCTAGTTCTAAAGCAGGGACACAATCAAAGGGCCTTTCTTGAAAAACAAGAAGGCTGGTCCCAATACGATGAGATCATTGATCTTGTCGTAAAATCCCAATATTTTACTGCTCTCACAATAAACCCACCAATTAACACTGAAACTCTGAATGAGTTTTGGGCAAATGCTGAGACGGTCACAATGGATGATGAAGTCATTTCCCTCAACTCAAGAATAAAAGGGAAACAACTGACCATCACACCAGCCACATTGGCAACAAGACTGGGTCTGGATGATGTAACTGCCCCTGACCATGTTGCTAATTCTGATATTCACCTAACCATGACTGAGTGTGGTTATCAAGGTACTCTCTCCCATGCTACAATCTTTAAAAAATATTTTGAACCAAAATACAAGCTTTTGTTTCATTATATTATTATGTGTTTGAGTCCAAAAACAGGGTCTTATGACCAGATGCCCTCCACTTTTCAACCAATATTTCTTTCCATTGTGAATGAAACTAAATTCAGGGCATCAAAACTATTTTTCAATGAGTTGGTGTTACATCACAATAATACCAAGAAAAAGTTTTTGTTATACCCAAGGTTCATTATGCAATGCATAATAGGGGAACTGGGTAATGAGGTGCTTGTGGGAAAAATTTCAACTTTAAATCCTTTAACATCACAAGCATACTCAAGGCATAACAAACCGGCTGCCTGGCCAGAAGATGATCAGGGAGAACAACAACAAGTCCCCCTGAAGCCCACATCTTCCAAACTCACACCACCAAAAGCCAAAAAGCCCAAGCCAACAAAGACAACAACCCACCAACCCAAAAGAAAAGCTGTTCAGGAGGTTGAGATGCCTGAACAAGCTCATGAGCATTCTGCTCTTCAAATTGGTGAGACTGAAACACCCTCTCAGTCTCATCCATCTCAAACCCCACCAAGAGCACCCATAACCATTTTATTCAAAAGAAAAAGACTTAGAAAAACTATTGAAACACACTCTTCTTTTGAAACTGCTGAACAACAACTTTCACCTATTGCCCAAACTACTGAACCAACCCCACAAATTTCTAAACAAGAGGCAATAGAAATTGCCAAACTTCTCTCTGGGCTAAAAGAGAAGGTCCCATCTGATTATGTCAGTCCCCTACAACCACAACAAACAGGGGACATAACTACTACATCAGACATGGATGTGGACATCTCTAGCCCTATCCCAAGAGATGAGGGTGGACCAGAGTCTTTAAGCCCAATTTTAGAGACTCTTGGGGCATCTGAGGCTGCTACTACTCAGTTACCACCCAGTGGTGGATCTGAGGATAGAAGTAACATAGCTAAGACCTCAGATGTGGCAACTACTGAATTGACGGCACTTTATGAAGGTCCTGTTTCAGGGGTATCCAAGCTCAAGAAGCTAGTCACCCCTGAACAGGTTAAAGTCCACTCAATCCCTAAAACCCCTAGAGTGGCATCCTCTGTACAACATGAGGATCTCCCAAAAACACACCCTTCACATCAAATACTTACCCAATTCCCTGGGCAAACAAGCATAGACATGAACCAGCTATGCAGCCCAGAGGGTCCCCTGTACCACATGATGAACACTCTCATCAGAAATCACTTCCAAACATACACAGCTGACTTGGAGTTGTCCATCAAGAATCAATTTGGAGTGATCAAGACGAAGATGAATGATCTGTCCAACAAGATAGACTTCAACAGCAAACAGATTGCTCATCTTCAAGGGCAATTCTCCCAATCCTCAACCTCAAAACTTAAGATTGATGAATCCAAAAAGGGGGAGAAAATCAGGGAACCTAAGGAGTCATTCCAAGCCAGGATAAGGGCAAGAGTGGCCATCCTTGAAAGAGATCAAAAAGATCAGGCCAGGAAAGAAAAACTGGCCAAACAGTTTGGTGTCTCAATAGAAGAAATTGAAGCAGCAGAGAAAGAAGATGAGACCCAAACATCTGAAGAATCCCTAAGGCACAATGAAGAAACTTCTGATGACAAAACTTCTGATGAAGAATCAGAAAGTACTGAAGACAATCCTTCAGTAGTTGACAAACCATCAGCAGTTGTCAACACATCAGAGGTTAACACTTCCAAACCTCAAACAACTGAACCTTCCAGAACCACTGCTCCCATTCAACCAACATCTGATCCCATCAGGCCTACATCCATTACAACAATGACTGTACTAAACCCTTCTCCTATCTCTCAATCAGCTGAATTATTAGAGAAGAGCTTAGTTGCAGCCAACAAGAAGGCCAGAGAAGATCAGATCTGGAAAACTCTGGAAGAAAGGGATGATCTAGATTTAAGCCATGAAGAAAAACTTCAGGCTTATGAAGCTGAACTACAAAGGCAGGCTAGCCTTGATGAGATTGCTGAACAAGATAAAAGACAACAACTAGTGTCTTACATTACCAAGAACAGCAAGACTAAAGCCTATACACTCAAAGGACTCTCCATGCAAGAGCTGACAAGAAGAGCACAACTGCTTGCAGACAAAATGGCCACAAGCAAAGAAGGAAAGGCCAAGAGAGCCCAAATAATAGAAGAGTTAGTAGCAGAGGGCTATGGTTCAAAAGCCTCAGTATCCAGATGGAAAGAAGAAAGACTAATGGATACTTACAAGAAATACTTGGCTGCCAAGGCTGCAAATCCAGAGAAGTTTCAAACTGCTGATCCTTCAAGATCAGTAGTTAGAACTTCTAGTGTATCAAGAAGAACTGCTACTCAGAGAAAGAAGGCAGAGGACAATGTCAAAACTGACTTCAAAATGGTACTACTTGAAGGAAGTTCAATAGTCCATTCAGATTTTGACATTGAGGAGAAACCTCTGTTAACACAATTCAGGGATCCTTCCACTTTTGCCTACCAAATACAAAAGACCATCAAAGAAAAACTGCATACCAGAGTAGTGACTGAACACCATCTCCCAACTGTTCAGATGCCTGATATGCAACAACAACAAGGAAGAGAATCCCACCTGAGGCTATCTGAAACTGAAAACATCCAGCACTCAGGACCATCAACCCAAGGGACAAGTCTGGTTCCCTATTCTTCTGACTTTAACAAGTCAAAGATACCTATCATCAGATGGTCACTTACTGATAACAACTCAGTATTGTTGACAAGAAGAGACCTCTCAAGCAGGGCTTACAAGAAGATCAGTGATCTGAAGAAACTGTCAACACAAGACCTGCTCACAATTCAACATCTAGAACCTCAGAGAGGATCTCTATCTGATGGTCAGTTAAACCAGCTCAAGAACACCATGTACAAAGAGATATGGAAGATTGTTCAAGACAAAAGAAAAACATAAGGAATTAGTAAGGTTTTGGCTTCATCAATCCAGGGGGAGATTGTTAGGACAAAGAGGATTGGTGAAACCACTTTTGGAAACCTTAGTCTAATTCACTTCTATCATTTTGGCTAAGTATAGAAGTACTGAAAAGAAAACAAAGAACTGCTGAAGAGAAGATAAGAGAAGTGCTGATGAAGAAACTGCATCAGAAGTTCTGATGTCCAAACCAGACAAGTTCACTTCAGAAGTACTGAAGACAAACTACTCATCAGTAGTTTGTCATTCATCAGCACTTAGCATCAGATATTTTCCACCGCCTTTTTGAATCAGTAGTTTATTGTTTATTATTACTTTTAGCTGTATTTGTTAGTTTCAATGTTGCAACTTGTGCAACTTGTTTCTGTTGTTTCCGTGCTTGCTTTTTGGCAAGATACATGTATGTAAACGTCTATAAATAGGAGGCTTCAACCTCCTGTTTTAGACATTGATTTTAATAGAAAAAATCCTTCAAACACTTTCACTGTTCTATTCCATTTCTGTATTTATTGTGAATCTGTCTAAGTATCTAATTCTCATTTACTGCTTGGTTCATAATAAATACTTATCATTTATTAGTTTCAAACATCAAGGGGGAGTAATAACTCTTCCTTAGTATAAAAAGTGTTGCTTTAACTTATACATTCCGCTGTGCTTATTATCTGATATACAAGGGCTTGCTAAACACTTAAGTGTCAAGATATTAAGTTCTTACTTAGCAAAAAGAGCAAACTCATCCAACATTTCTAAACAGAAATCCTAGTATTTTCAAAGAAAGTACTTCAGAAGTATTAACAAAATCTGACAACAAGCCATCAGTAGTTTCATCTACATCAGGAGTTGAGACCCTGAAAACTACTGATGAGCAAAATCTTTACACTAATGTCAGAAATTTGCCTTTAGATCAAAAACAAAAGGCAAAAGAGTGTGAAATTTGTGGTCTGTTCAACCACAAAACAGAGTTTTGTAGATACAGAAAAGGAATTCAGTTCAATCATAAAATTAAACAACAGGTTGTGGGAAATCAAATCAGAAATGATTATGAAAGAACCTTTAATCCCAAGAAACAACAACCTAAAAACACCTTTTCTCAGAAAAAGATAAAATCTCAACTAAAATCTTTTTCTCAAAATTCTTTGTCAGTAGTTAGACCTGAATCATCAGCAGTTTCACAAACTGCTGAGATTCAAAAACTAATGAACTTGGTACAACTACTGATGACCAAGGTTGATGGTGGTCCTGAAAAGGATACCACCATGGTTCTTAATGAAAAATCCATTGCCAAAAAGACATGGATTTCTCAACCTGGTCAAGAACAAACTGTAACTGTTCTCAAGAGCAAACCCAAAGCCAAACAGGCTTGGGTTCCTAAATTTAACTAATTTGCTATTGTGTGCAGAGAGTTTCCAGGGGCTTAAACAGCATATGGTATGTTGATAGTGGAGGCTCTATGCACATGACTGGATGCAGATACCTGATAAACAATTTTATCAGCCAAAGAGAAGGATCTGTATCCTTTGGGAACAATGCTAAGGGATATGTGCTAGGACATGGCAATGTCTCCTCTGGAAAAATACAGTTTGACAAGGTCAATCTGGTTGAAAACCTTGAATACAACTTGTTGAGTGTGTCACAAATGTGTGATAAAGGATATTCTTCCTTTTTCACAAAGACAGCATGCAAGATCATCTCACCAGAAGGCCAGAAGTTGATAGAGAAGATCATTGAAGATCATACTTTGCTGATTGCCAAAAGATGTGGCAATGTCTATGCAGTGGACATTGAGAAACACAAAGTATTGAACAACACTGCCTGTTTCTTCTCAAGGGCATCAACTTCAGAAACTGATCTCTGGCACAGGAGACTTGGCCATGTGAACTTTAAAACCATAAATAAAGTCACAAAAATGGGCTTGGTCAGAGGTCTACCTTTGAAAGTATACCAGTGTCAAGAACACTGTGTATCCTGTTTAAAGGGAAAACAGCATAAGTCCTCCTATAAGTCTATTGAAGAATCAAAAACAACTGCATGTCTTCAACTACTCCATATGGACTTATTTGGACCTGTCAAGATTATGAGCCTTGGTAAGAAGAAGTACTGCTTAGTCATCATTGATGACTACTCAAGATTCACATGGGTATTCTTCTTATTCTCCAAGGATGAGGCTGCTGAAATCATCAAGTTCTTCATTCTACAAGTGGAGAAACAATATTCTCTACCTGTCAAAACCATTAGAAGTGATAATGGGACAGAGTTCAGGAACAAAACTCTGGATGAATTCTGTTTGTCTAAAGGGATTATTAGACAATACAGTGTTCCCAGAACTCCTGAACAAAATGGTGTAGTAGAAAGGAAGAACAGAGCCTTAATAGAGGGAGCAAGAACAATGTTAGTTGATTCTGGACTACCCTTGTACTTTTGGGCAGAAGCAGTTAACACATCATGTTATGTTCAGAATAGAGTTCTTGTGGTCAAGAGACATTCCAAGACTGCCTATGAAGTTTTTCATGGCATGAAGCCCCTTATCTCCTTTTTCAGGGCTTTTGGGTGTCAATGTTTCATCTTGAACATCAAGGAATCTATTTCAAAGTTTGCTGCCAAAGTTGACTCAGGTTACTTTCTTGGTTACTCTTCAACTAGAAAAGCCTACAAAGTTTTTAATTCTCACACCAAGATAGTAGAAGAAACATTGAATGTCAAGTTCAATGAGTCAAAACACACTCTTATTCCAGCACATCCTGCTGAACTTTTTGACCTTGACAACTTCCATTTTGGACCTGAGAAGGCTGTTACTTCATCAAAACCTACTTATTATGGTGACAAAAGGTTTGATGATGAGGATCCCACACCATGGACTCCTCAAACAGTTATCAAGTCAACTTCAAAATCATCAGAAGTTCCACAAACTTCTGATCAAACAAGTACTGAGGAACAAACTCAAACTTCTGGTTCAGTAGATCCAACTACTGAAGATCAAGGAACATTTGAACCAGATATTATAGACCTCAGTAGTTTGTTTGAAGAACATGAGCCACCTACACCTGTCAGTGGTTTACAACAACTGATTGAACACAGAGATCATCCACTTGATCAAATCATGGGTGATATAGCTTCAGGTGTTCTTACCAGAAACCAGCTCTCCAACTTTTGCCTATTTTCAGCCTTTATCTCACAGTTGGAACCAAAGAAGTACCAGGAAGCCCTCAAAGACAATAATTGGGTGCAAGCTATGCAAGATGAACTGCTTCAGTTCAACAAGCAACAGGTCTGGGAAATCTGTCCCTTACCTCCAAACAAGCAACCAATTGGCACAAGATGGGTTTTCAGGAAGAAGCAAGATGAAGCTTGTCACACCCTCAAAATCCACTTGCGGAGTTTTACTGCGAGGCGCATGACAAACCAGGATCCAAACCAACGATCACAATAAACAAGTCTAACATGAACATAATGCAATTTCAAAACAATGTTTAAAATCCCCGTTTACAGCGGAAGCTTATTCAAAACAATTATTCAATAGTAAACCAATGTTCAACGTTTGTAAAACCATACAACCCTAACTAGACGTCGTGCAGACGCGTGCGCCCTAGTCCAGTCGTGCTACCTTAGCGACCCGAGAAAACATGTAAAAGTTTACGTCAGCACAAAAATGCTGGTGAGTTTACAGGTTTTGTAATCCAAGTACCAAGTCAACCTGTCCATACTATAACAAATCGAAAACCAGTGTACGCTAGCTAGGCGTATGTTTTGTTACTACCACGATTGGAAAACCATTACTAACTCGTAAACCAAATGTGTGCCCGATGTAGTAACCCTGTTGTTCCTGTTGTTCCTGTTTGAGACAATATGCACCCGCCGACCCTCCAAGTTGACGAGCGGGGTTGGTCACTCCCAATAGCGCTATTCACATTTCCCCGTTGTGCATACCCGCACATTCATGGTTCCCCCCGGGACTTCCAAAGATCGTGTAGTACACAATAGAAACCCATAGTATGACAGTAGTTACCAAATAATCGTTTTAACACATGTTTTCTCCCCCGAAAATGTGAAACCAGTTTAAAAGAGGGGCCGTAAACTCACCTTAAGTTGCGTTACTTCGTAATACGAATAACTCAGCAGCTATGCTAGTCCCGTAAAGCGGCGACCTAACATATGACAGTTACAAGTACTTAGACTAATAACCCGCAGGTTAGTTAGTCCCTAGATGTCCAGACCATAACCAAATTCGTTTGAAAACACCGTGACTGTTTAACTGACCCAAAGTACAAGACTCGACATCCCATTGGTGACCCGAGACTTCCCGTGTTATGTTTACGCTCTCAAACATGCAATCATGCAATCACACTTAACATACGTTAACGCACAACAAGTTATAGCACATAGCTCACGTATCACCGAATTACATCCAAACATATGTTACCAAGTTATTAGATATGTTACGGGGTTCCTAGCATGTTCCTACAGGTCAAATCGGGTCTCGGAATGCTAATTTACACTTACAGTAGCAGTACACGCGATTAGGAAAAGTCAACTAGCATTTAGGTTGGTCAACTGGCATTTAGGAAGGCTAATCGCGTGTAATATAGGCATTTAGGGTCATAAGACATGTAAACCTTGACTTTATAGGCGATTAGGGCTATACCACATGTAACTACTAGCATTTAGGGCTATACCACATGTAACTACTAGCATTTAGGGCTATACCACATGTAACTACTAGCATTTAGGGCTATACCACATGTAACTACTAGCATTTAGCTCATAAGACATGTATCTACTAGCAATTAGCCCCTAATCGCATGAAACATAGGCGATTGGCCTCCTAATCGCCTCTAACATAGGCGATTAGGGTTGCTAATCGCCTGTAACCTTGCTGTTCCGGTTTTTCGCGCGTTTAACGCTCCAAATCAGATCCAGAACGTGTGTAACCATCCAATATCAACCCAACAACTATTCTAAACATGTTTAAACCAAAATCCTTCGTTTAGCCTCGTATTATCAGCTCTGCATGCAACCATGTAATCCAAACACCATACACATAGCATGAACACCACATTAACATGCATAACTATAACCCTAATAATCAATTACTCAGATTTCATTAATCATGACATCAATATTATTCTGAACTAACCTAACAACATGTTAATCACTCATCTTTAATCATAAAAACCCTAGATATTAATCATAAACACACATAACACATGTATGATTGTTAGAATCCAATTAACAACACTTATTAACGATTTTCAGAAAGCTTTTTCGTTTTAGAACAGGTCTGGACCATTAGGGATTGAATAAAAACGTTTATAAAGATTGCATGGATGGAAACCAAACCTTAGATTTGTGAAAGAATGATGGATTAAGCTTGAAACCTTGTGTTTTGATCAAAAATCGCGTTCCAGAGGTTGTGTGTGTGTTGAGGCGGGTTATGGGACGACTAGGGTTTGTATTATGAAGTTTAGGAGGTCAAGTATGGTATTTATAGTCGTTTTTAGTCGTCCAGCACGTAACTAGCGATTGTGCAGCATTTACACGCGATTAGGAGTCCTAATCGCATGTAACTTCATGCATTTGGGCCCAATCGCCAGACATTACATGCGATTGGCCTCCTAATCGCATGTAATGTTCCCCAATTGCATGCCCTATAGGCGATTAGCCTCCCCTAATCGCCTATAGGGGTTGGTTCGATGTATTTTGCGCGTTAAACCCCGTTTTAACATATGTTAACACATATTCACATACCGACAAGTCACATAATGATTGTAAACACATAACACTTGTAAATACACATATTCACACTCGTTCACCAATTCCCAGGACTCGAGACTTGTATGTTCCGTATGCCCTGACGATCCTACAAATCGTCACCGTTTGTACACTTGATTAAGGACTGACATCTAATGAACCTCTAGACCAACATCCAATGATCTTCTAGACTAAACCGATAGTTCCCGAACCATAACCCGACTTAACTAACCCAGTTAAGTGCAATATACGCGTGACTCGCTAAGGTAGACTTTCATCTAGACAACGTTGTTAACCAGAATTTGCCGGGTGTCACAAAGCTGGTATGATAATCAAGAACAAGGCAAGACTGGTAGTTCAAGGGTACTCTCAAGAAGAGGGAATTGACTATGATGAAACCTTTGCTCCAGTTGCAAGGCTTGAGGCCATCAGGTTATTTCTGGCCTATGCCATTTCCAACAAAATTAAAGTTTATCAAATGGATGTAAAGAGTGCATTTTTGTATGGAAAGATAAAAGAGGAGGTGTATGTCTGTCAGCCACCTGGGTTTGAGGATCCTTCTCATCCTGAGTGGGTGTACAGACTGGACAAAGCTCTTCATGGGCTCAAACAGGCTCCAAGAGCCTGGTATGATACACTCTCCACCTTTTTACTCAGAAATAACTTTACAAGAGGTGCCATTGATAAAACTCTTTTCATTACACATGTTGGAAATCATGTCCTACTTGTTCAAATTTATGTTGATGATATCATTTTTGGTTCAACAAACTCAAAACTGTGTGATGATTTTAAGAAACTCATGCAATCAAAATTTGAGATGAGTACCATGGGAGAACTGCAGTACTTTCTAGGACTGCAGATCAAGCAACAAACAAATGGAACTTTTATACATCAATCAAAATATGTTAAAGAATTATTAAACAAATTTTCTTTAAAAGACTGTAAATCATGTTCCACTCCCATGACACCAATCACACAAGCTGAACCTGATGATCAAGGAAAACAGGTTGATCAAACCATGTACAGATGCATGATAGGTTCCCTTTTATATCTAACTGCTTCTAGACCAGATATTATGTTTTCAACATGTGTATGTGCTAGATATCAATCAGCACCAAGGGAATCACACCTTATAGCAGTCAAAAGAATTTTCAGATATCTAAAAGGAACTCCAACACTTGGAATTTGGTATCCTGCTTCAAGCAATACTAAGTTATCAGCTTTTTCAGATAGTGACTATGCAGGGTGTAAGATGACAAGAAAGTCAACATCTGGTGGTTGTCAATTCTTGGGTAACTGTCTAGTGTCATGGCAATCAAAGAAGCAAACATCTGTTGCAACTTCAACTGCTGAAGCTGAATACATTGCAGCTGCGAGTTGTACATCACAGATACAATGGCTCCAATATCAACTTCTTGATTATGGAATCAAAGAAACCAAGACACCTTTGTTTGTAGACAGCAAATCTGCCATTAGCATCATTCAAAATCCGGTACAGTTCTCAAAAACCAAACATATTGAGATCAGGTACCATTTCATAAGAGATTGCTATGAAAAAGGCAAGATTGAGGTGAAGCATGTAGCAACAGCTAATCAAATAGCTGACATCTTCACAAAACCCCTTGACACATCAACATTTCAGAAGTTAGTATCCATGCTTGGGATGCTAAATTTGTAAGTGTTTATTTTATTATTCTGCACATATTTTTCATTTTTCACTTACAAAAAGACAAAAAGTCTGAAACAAAACTTCTGAAATGAGAGAAACTACTGATGAACAAAACATCAGTATGGGAATAATTTCTGAAAAGTGTATAACTTCTGATCAAATAACCTTCAGAAGTTATGAATGAAAGTATTTATAAAACATTTCTCATCAGCTTTTAAAACTATTGAAGAGGAAATGGGAACTACTGATGAAATAATCCTTCATCAGCAATTTAGTCTAAAAGGGCAAATCTGACTTTTCCCATCATCAGAGGTTTTGACCTAGTCGGTTTAAAACTTCTGATAAAGAGATTTTTAACCGAGGCGGTTTAAAAAACTTCTAATAAAGAAGATTCAAGCGGTTAAAAACTTCTGATAAATATCTTTTTTCAACACTTATCCTTTCAAACTCAAAAATTCCCTCCTTCTCTCTCAAAAACTCTCTCAATAACCTAAACCTGCAAATCAACTGTTCGATCAACAAAAACAAAAACCACATGGCTCTCGTTCTAAAACAGGGACACAATCAAAGGGCCTTTCTTGAAAATCAAGAAGGCTGGTCCCAATACGATGAGATCATTGATCTTGTCGTAAAATCCCAATATTTTACTGCTCTCACAATCGACCCACCAATTCATACTGAAACTCTCAATGAGTTCTGGGCTAATGCTGAGACGGTGACGGCTGGTGGTGAAGTTATCTCCCTCAACTCAAGAATAAAAGGGAAACCACTGACCATCACACCGGCCACACTGGCAACAAGACTGGGCCTGAATGATGTAACTGCCCCTGATCAAGTTGCTAATTCTGATATTCACCTAACCATGATTGAGTGTGGTTATCAAGGTACTCTCTCCCATGCTACAATCTTTAAAAAATATTTTGAACCAAAATACAAGCTTTTGTTTCATTATATTATTATGTGTTTGAGTCCAAAAACAGGGTCTTATGACCAGATGCCCTCCACTTTTCAACCAATATTTCATTCCATTGTGAATGAAACTAAATTCAGGGCATCAAAACTATTTTTCAATGAGTTGGTGTTACATCACAATAATACCAAGAAAAAGTTTTTGTTATACCCAAGGTTCATTATGCAATGCATAATAGGGGAACTGGGTAATGAGGTGCTTGTGGGAAAAGTTTCAACTTTAAATCCATTAACCTCACAAGCATACTCTAGGCATAACAAACCGGCTACCTGGCCAGAAGATGATCAGGGAGAACAACAACAAGTCCCCCTGAAGCCCACATCTTCCAAACTCACACCACCAAAAGCCAAAAAGCCCAAGCCAACAAAGACAAAAACCCACCAACCCAAAAGAAAAGCTGTTCAGGAGGTTGAGATGCCTGAACATGCTCATGAGCAATCTGCTCTTCAAATAGGTGAGACTGAAACACCCTCTCAGTCTCATCCATCTCAAACCCCACCAAGAGCAGCCATAACAATCTTATTCAAAAGAAAAAGACTTAGAAAAACTGTTGCAACTCACACTTCTTTTGAAACTGCTGACCAACCTATTTCACCTATTGCCCAAACTTCTGAACCAACCCCTCAAATTTCTGAAACAGAGGCAATAGAGATTACCAAACTTCTCTCTGGGCTAAAAGAGAAAGTCCCATCTGATAATGTCAGTCCCCTACAACCACAACAAACAGGGGACATAACCACAACATCAGACATGGATGTGGACATCACTAGCCCTAACCCAAGAGATGAGGGTGGACCAGAGTCTTTAAGCCCAATCTTAGAGACTCTTGGGGCATCTGAGGCTGCTACTACTCAGTTACCACCCAGTGGTGGATCTGAGGATAGAAGTAAAACAGCTAAGACCTCAGATGTGGCAACTACTGATTAAGGCTTAATGCCTGAGGTAGGAAATCCTCAGAACCAAGAACAAGAGGTTCATGAGAGAACTGAGTTGGGCTCAGCTCATGATTTAACTGAGAAAGTCCTCATTGAGGACAACATCAGGGATACAGATGATTCCATTAATTTGGATGATGTTTCAACAACCAAAACTACTGAATTGACGGCACTTTATGAAGGTCCTGTTTCAGGGGTATCCAAGCTCAAGAAGCTAGTCACCCCTGAACAGGTTAAAGTCCACTCAATCCCTAAAACCCATAGAGTGGCATCCTCTGTACAACATGAGGATCTCCCAAAAACACACCCTTCACATCAAATGCCTACCCAATTCCCTGGGCAAACAAGCATAGACATGAACCAGCTATGCAGCCCAGAGGGTCCCCTGTACCACATGATGAACACTCTCATCAAGAATCACTTCCAAACATACACAGCTAACTTGGAGCTGTCAATCAAAAACCAATTTGGAGTGATCAAGACAAAGATGAATGATCTGTCCAACAAGATTGAATTCAACAGCAAACAGATTGCTCATCTTCAAGGTCAATTCTCCCAACCCTCAACCTCTAAACTTGATGAATCCAAAAAGGGGGAGAAAATTAGGGAACCTAAGGAGTCATTCGAAGCCAGGATAAGGGCAAGAGTGGCCATCCTTGAAAGAGATCAGAAGAATCAAGCCCAAAAGGAAAAACTGGCCAAACAGTTTGGTGTCTCTATTCAAGAAATAGAAGATGCTGAAAAATCTGATGAATCCCAAGGGCATAATGAAGAAACCTCTGATGGCCAAAGTTCTGATGAAGAATCAGAAAGTACTGAAGACAATCCTTCAGTAGTTGACAAACCATCAGCAGTTGTCAACCCATCAGAGGTTAACACTTCCAAACCTCAACAAACTAAACCTTCCAGATCCACTGAACAAATCAAACCAACTTCTGCTCCTCCAAGGCCTACAACTACCATGACTGTCCTAACCCCTGCTCCAATCTCTCAATCTACTGAACTTCTTGAGCAGAGGTTAAAGGCAGTTCAACAAAAAGCCAAGGAAGACTAGATTTGGAAAAGTCTGGAACAAAGGGATGACTTAGAGTTTGAAAAGAAGCTCCAGGCTTATCAAGCTGAACTGGAAAGACAGGCTGAAATTGACTATGTTGCTGAAGAAGACAAAAGACAACAACTGATGTCTTACATCACCAAGAACAGCAAGACTAAAGCCTACACACTCAAGGGACTCTCTATGCAAGAGCTGACAAGAAAGGCACAACTAATTGCAGATAAACTGGCCACAAGTAAAGAAGGAAAGGCCAAGAGAGCCCAAATGATAAATGAATTAGTAGCAGATGGCTATGGTTCAAAAGCCTCAGTATCCAGATGGAAAGAAGAAAGACTGGTGGATACTTATCGAAAATACAAGGCTGCCAAGGCTGCAAATCCAGAGAAGTTTCAAACTGCTGATCCTTCAAGATCAGTAGTTAGAACTTCTGGTATGTCAACAAGAAGGCCTGCTACTCAAAGAAAGAAAGCAGAGGACAATGTCAAAACTGATTTCAAAATGGTACTACTTGAAGGAAGTTCAGTAGTTCATTCAGATTTTGACATTGAGGAAAAACCTCTGTTAACACAATTCAGGGATCCTTCCACTTTTGCCTACCAAATCCAAAAGACTATCAAAGAAAAGATGCATACCAAGGTAGTGACTGAACACCATCTCCCAACTATTCAGATGCCTGATATGCAACAACAACAACAACAAGAAGGAAGAGACTCCCACCTGAGGCTTACTGAAGTAGAAAGCATCCAACACTCAGGTTCATCAACCCAAGGGACAAGTCTGGTTCCCTATACCTCTGACTTTGACAAGTCAAAGGTGCCTATCATCAGATGGTCACTTAATGCTAACAACACAGTATTATTGACCAGAAGAGACCTTTCAAGCAGGGCTTACAAGAAGATCAGTGATCTAAAGAAACTGTCAACACAAGACCTGCTCACAATTCAACATCTGGAACCACAGAAAGGATCTCTATCTGATGGACAGTTAAACCAGCTCAAGAACACCATGTACAAAGAAATATGGAAGATTGTTCAAGACAGAAGAAGATCATAAGGAATTAGTAAGGTTTTGGGTTCATCAATCCAGGGGGAGATTGTTAGGACAAAGAGGATTGGTGAAACCACTTTTGGAAACCTTAGTCTAATTCACTTCTGTCATTTTTGGCTAAGTATAGAAGTACTGAAGAGAAGACAAGAAACAGCTGAAGAGAAGATATGAGAAGTGCTGAAGAAGAAACTTCATCAGAAGTTCTGAAGTCCAAACCAGACAAGTTCACTTCAGAAGTACTGAAGACAAACTACTCATCAGTAGTTTGTCATTCATCAGCACTTAGCATCAGATATTTATCACCGCCTTTTGTATCAGTAGTTTATTGTTTATTATTACTTTTAGCTGTAATTGTTTGTTTCAATGTTGCAACTTGTGCAACTTGTTTCTGATATTTGTATACTTGCTTTGTGGGCAAGATACATGTATGTAAACGTCTATAAATAGGAGGCTTCAACCTTCTATTTTAGACATTGATTTTAATAGAAAAATCCTTCAAACACTTTCACTGTTCTATTCCATTTCAGTATTTATTGTGAATCTGCCTAAGTATCTAATTCTCATTTACTGCTTAGATTCATAATAAATACTTGTCATTATTAGTTTCAATCATCAAGAGGGAGTAATAACTCCTCTCTAAGTATAAAAAGTGTTGCTTTAACTTATACATTCCGCTGTGCTTACAATCTGATATACAAGAGCTTGCTAAACACTTAAGTGCCAAAGATAGCAAGTTCTTACTTAAAAGAGCATACTGATCCAACAAAGTCACACCTTCAAAACTACCGCCTCAATCACGCCCTGCAATGATTGTTTCTAGCTTTGTTCCTCATCCAAACATACATCTTCTTTTTAATATAAATTTTCATTCTTATTCACATGATTAAAATTGTTGTTTTTTCATATTATAGTACATTAATTTTATGTTACATCATAACACATATTTTATCACATCATATTAGATTTATCTATCCCGAAAAGCTTCTGAGATATAATCTAGTGCCTATATATAATATACTGTTATAGACCATATGATACTATAAGATACCATACGACACAATATGATACGACACTATACTATACTATAGATTATGAAGTATACAATAATACACAATACGATACAATATGATATGATACTATTCTATACTATACTATACTATACTATACTATACTATACTATACTATACTATACTATACTATACTATACTATACTATACTATACCATACCAGTGGCGAAGCTTGACCCGAAGGTTCGGGGGGTCGGAAGTCACTAGTTTCGGGGGGTCGAAACCCTATATTTCCAAAATTTTCTATACAAATACTATATAATCGGAATTTTTGCGCGAAAATTCGGGGGGGGGGGGGGGTCGGCCGCCCCTCCCGCCCCAACTAAGGATCGCCCCTGTACTATACTATACTAAACTACACATATACTGTATTATACGATACCTATATTAAACCTATAGGCATATGCGGGGCGTATACTACACACTAAATTTAAAAAAAAAATGAGTTTAATCTAAAAAATAATATATATTTTTTTATACAATTTGTTAAAATGATAAAATACTTGAAAAAAAAAGAACCCTTTAATACTCATAGCATGGCTTAAATATAGGACCAATACGCCCAATAAAGACTTATACGAGGCGTATAGATTCAGCCGTTAAACAAGATCTAACACAGTTTTTGTTGGAAAATGAAAAAGTTATAGACCTCGTACGTGTAGACCTGTTATGAAGCATATAAAGTGTGTTACAATAAGAAAGAAGGGTGTATACACTCACAACAAGTTATTAGAGAGTTATGTAAAGAGAAAAAAACAATAAAATAAGTGTTTGTGAATAGGATTTAGATGCAGATGAATGATGAGATGTGAGGTTTTTAAGAAATTAAATAAATAAAACTAAAATAATATGCTATCAAATATAGAGAGTTATTGTTACTCTACTATATAATTTAGAGATGTAGATTGAAATAGAAAATGTGAAGTAGAGATATTTTAGCTCTTTTCTCGATAATTTCAAGATGCAGATCAAAATAGAAATATGATGTGAGTGCTCTCATGTCACATACTCTTAGCATTTAATAACTGAACTACTAGATAGAATCAATACGAACAACCAAACATATTCTACCAACCATAAAGGTATATCACTCCAAAAAAATTGACTAGGTTGATGATTTTCTTTGATAATATGTTAAAAATGAGACTAAAAACTTATCAAATTAAATATCATGTATAAAATAGTTATATGAAAGATTATATCCTTATAAATTAAATATATGGGGTTGAACATCGCAATGTCTCAGTTAGTGTGGTTATAAAATCACATGACGCATTTGTCACTGCTCTACTCGGTAGTAATTTTGTTTGATATCAAGGATCGAAGTTGCCACCTAAATACAAGCAGCAACAATTTGCTACCGACCTTCAGTAATCATGTTGCTACCAAGCGGCGACAACTTGCCACTTGTTCCCGATGACTTTAAGGATCATTTTCCTTTGCAACTTTTCAATATCAATTCAAACTTGATGCGTTTTCAATGGACTCGGCTTGCGACGTTGCCCCCAAACTCGAACCAAGGGGGGCGTAACCCATGGGTTTCTTAATTTACTACGTATAAAATTACTATAGTATTGGATAAGTGTGTACTCTATACCTCCTTACTGGAGTGGCAAACTGGCCCAAACCTCAGGGACGAAAATGGCTATTAACTCTTTTTTTTTACTATAATACGTCATTTGTACTATAATTTTTTTTTCTTACTATGTATGATTATTATTATTATTATTATTTTTGAACATTAACTTTCATTCACAAAGGCGACAAGGGCTTTCAAGAGACCCTTGCCCCAAAAACCGAGCAATTACAAAATGTACATAGGAAACACAAACCAATCTTTCCATCTAAGGTGTTTATATCTAGCCCGATTTTTAAACCACAAAAACGAGATGGACTTAATACTAGCCACTACTTCTCCAAGATCCGCCCGTTTGTCTCTAAACACCCTATTATTTCTTTCTTTCCAAAGGCACCACACAGTGATCAAAATGATGCCGAGCACTAAAGATTTACCCTTTTTGCCGAACGACGCCTTCTTGTGAATATCCAAGACTTCTCTAAAGCTACGAGCGTTGAACGGTTCCATCTTCAACCATCTCATCACAAAAGACCAAACCCCATTTGCAAAAATACATTCGCAAAACATATGAGTCGTCGTATCCATGTCCGATTCACATAACTTACACCGTGTGTCTTCAAAGCTCAATCCTCTTTTAACAAGAGCTTCAATCGTTGGAATTCGGTTCATTTCAGCTCGCCACGCCAATACGTTACATTTTAGCGGCACCCAGCTAACCCAAGTAAACTTGTAACAGTCTTCGAAACCTCTCGCTTCACGCAGCAAGTTCTTGACGCCTTTTACTGAAAACGAATCAGCCTTTCCATTGACAACCCAAAGCGATTTATCCTGTCCAGACCCAATAGTACTCTGTTCCAAGCTAGCAGACAGCGCGCACCATTCCTCCATCTCTTGTGAGCTGTACTATGTATTATTATTAAAATCAATTTAACTTACCAAGTCGAGCTAAAGCGGTATTGGTCGAATAACATCGGTACTGTTACAGATATTCGTTTTTATGGTTAAAAGCGTGTTAATATATGTCCTCTTCGGTGTATTTCTTTCAATTGCTATTCAAGTGTCGGTACCGTAACGAACCAAATCAATATGGATCGAATTTCCGCTGCGAAGCGCGGGTAACTCACTAGTTATACTATAATTATCAACACTGTTACATAATTTCTAAGTATTTTAATACCAAGCACGTTGTTAAACATTCATTACCACATCGAAACACTATAAACGAGTTTAGTATAAAAAAAAAAAAAGAGTTATTATAATTTGTATCCTTAGCTCATAACATGTCGACTTATCATTAAGAAGATAATCTTTTTTTTAAAAGACAACGATATTCGTCCAATATTAACCGGTATAAGATGTTGGCAGATCATTAGACATGAAAATCAAATTTAAATTAGAAATGATCCTACAAAATAATAAAATAAAAAATTATAAACAACAAAATTATCTAGATATTTAGTTTTCCATAATACTAGTACTGTTACGTAGAAAACCATGGAAGGCCCACCCAAATACCACAAGGCAACACAAGTACCTTATTTTCGACAACAAAATCTTCTTAATATAGAAAATGCATTTTCTTTGTACAATATCATCACTACCATCTTCTTTAATTCTCTAAAATTGCTTATATATATATTTTAAATTAAATTATAAATTATAAGTTTTAGTTCGATATTTCACCTTTGGTTGTTGAAAATGTCGGTGTTTGTTCTTGGTTTTGACCTGACGTATAAAAGATCTCGAAAAGATTAATTTAATGCTTAAGTTTTAAATAATAAATAAATAATAATAATGAGAATTCGGTTTGAGAACGAATCCATGGATCGAATGTTTGAGACCAAATCCATGGATCAATAAAACGATTACAGCTCGGTTTCAGACGGAGATTGGAGACGAAACAGAAATAGATGAAAACAATGTCAACACAGATTCGTATTATATCAGAAACGGTTACAGACACTGTCATCAGTAGGATAAACATCTATCGGGGCCGGGGGAGGTCGGGCATGACCTCCCCCTTGAGAGCATTCTAAGCACAAACTCACAATCTTTATAATCACCAACGCATGAGATTGCTATATATAGGCCTAGTTGGTTCAACAATTGCAGGGTTCGAACCAACTAGTTCGACCCTTCAAATATTGGTTCGACCTCACGCTGGTACGAACAAACTAGGTCACCTCTAAACAAATACGTCAGATCCATAAAATGCCCTTATGGATCACTACAATCTCATGTTATACAACACACGACTAAACCCTAGTCTATTCGACAACGACGGCCACACATAAAGTGCATCAACAATCTCCCCCTTGGACGTTGCTGGTGAATCTTGAACCCTCTTGCACATCAACAGTCAATATCACAGGTCTCCCCCTCAATACATGCACTATTGCATTAAGTAGAAATACAACATCATTCGTGGACCGACCAAGTAATGAACTACGGACCCTCAGCATCAATACGCAGGAAGTCAGCTAGACCACGTATATCATTTGCGAACTCAACCGGCACGCTCAATTGAATTACAACCAGATCACCTAGTTACGCCGATGTGAAGTCGACAATGTAATGCACTGCAGCCTCGTAGCATCAGTACCCAGGGATGTCATCTTGACCAAGTACATCACGCGCAATCCAACTAGTCTAACCTGCAGTCTAATAAGACCCCTGCTAGAAGGATTCCATATTGACCGATCAGATATTCAACGTAACATGTAGGTATTACCACTCATTTACGTCTCCTACCTGCACTTACCCTTTGCATCACCCTTCACACCAACTGGAGAAATCAAACTGTCAGTACCCAATTAAAAATCTCAAATGTGACTCTGTGCAAAACAATCCACTCGGACACTAGTACTTCTATGAAAATCTTCATCTATGCTGACTGAGATTTCATTAACACTTTATTCTCTTTGAACAAGTTCCTTCAAACATACTGGAACTGGGTTGACTGTTCACAACTTGCGGAATAAAATCTATCTGTTTAGGCCCATAATAGTCATCTGAATCGGATCATCGTACCACAGTACTCTTGATTCTTTTGACTACCCCACAATATAACGTTTCATCATCATAACCTGCCTGATCAGAAACCCATTTGTTACATCACTAGATCTGTAAATCAATATCTCAATCCAACATGCTTGAGATTTGTGTAAAGAAGCAATCCAGAAATAAACTCGTATCCTAGATGAAGTATTCCAAGTGTTTAAGCTTGAAACCTTATAAGGAAGTTTATCCCGGTCACTCACATCCCATATCAAGATCCAGAGCATATCTTCCCGAAATATCACATAATACATCAGAACCATTAATTAACAGTTGAACACACGATACCGGATCAGTTTGAGAGCCAAAGGTATAAAAGGCCAAGGGGATAAAGACATGTTGGTTTTCTGCACAAGCTTTAGCATGCTTATCTACTTTCTTTGATTCCGCCTTTCTTGATGCTTGCCCAGCTACAAACCTTGTTTCCCTTAACCCAACCAAAGGAGATACCCCTGTGAGGTCTACGCAAGCATGTTTCCCCCTCTCCCAACCAAAGACAAGCAGATCCGCTGGCAGCAGGGTGGATCTCCTTTCCGCAGGGTCTGTGATGGCAGAAATCTCAACTCTTCTCAGGATGTCCCACAAAACGTCCCTCGCCCAGTCATGCCGATATTTGAAACCAGGGAGCTCTTTGCAATGAATTGCGTGCTCCTCATATTTATCCATGCAAGCTTTACGGCAGATGGGGCATGTTTCATCTTCCGGATACATAGGGATCATCAACCGGTACTTGAGTATAGCTCTATACTACACTGCGGACATGCATTGACCCAACCCTCAATCGGGATTACGGTCGAAAATCCTGAGCACAATGTTGCAAAAGTCGCTAGGCGCTCCCTAGTCGGAGTCGGGAGTACTCGGGCCTCGAAAACCTACCTTGTAGCGATTACTCGGGGAGTACTCAGCCTCCGAGACCTTGTTTTACAATAGAGCCTGAGCATGAGGACCCTTCATGCATTCAAACACCGCCATCTGGCGGGAGGACAACTTAAAAACTTCTCCCAGGCTCTAAGCAGTTTTGCTAAACAAAGCATTCGTCAAAGTTTTTTGTGTCTTTGAGGGGGCGGTGTCCTTATTAGAAAAACCGCCAATATCAAAGTCCGGGAGATAGACATTTATTCTTGTCTAAGGTTCTCGTGGGTGTTTGGGGGAGATAAACTTCTTGATGGAGAATTAACTAAAACAAGCCATGGATTAAAAAGAAGTGTGTGTATGTTAATAACTATAAGTGAGAAGATCTATATTGAAAGTGAGTGAAACATTGGTGTTGTCGCTAATGCAAGCATTGGTGTTTCATCTATAACCCTTAAAAACTAACTAAGAATCTTGTGTTGCGTGTAGCGCGGGACATTCATGTTTTTTTATGTCTATGTAGAGTCAACCATGTTGATGCGTCGATAGGGGCTTAAAGGTTTTAGTATGGGACTTTGGGTTTGGAAGATCTTGCTTTAGTGTGGAGATAAGATCAAGGCACCAAAGGACTTGATTTATCAAGTATTAAATCTATTCATTTTTAATACTAAAACTTGGTGTTTGAATGGTTTCCCCGCTGATTATGTCTAACAAACTGGGTGAGATAAATCTCTTATGTTATTTTCTTACTTAACACTAAACCACACCGGTATATAGTTTCCCTGCTGATTCAGCAATATCGTTATGGCTTGACCCGACTTTGTGGGGAGTTTCCTTGCTGATTCAAGCCAATATGGTGAAGTGTGTGAATGTCTCTAAAAAAATAACTCCACAACTTTATGACAACTTCTCGCCTTAAAATTGAGCTATTATGATCCATAGTAACTTTTAGTTAACGAAACATCAAAAGGTAACAAGTATCCTAAACACCCATTTTCTTATCATTGATTACAACTTTTTTCTGCCGAAACAACCCATACAACTGTCCACTGTCACTGCAATACTCATCATGGCCACCTTGCTCTCTTTACCACTCAAGAAAAGGCCAATCACAATTCTCACAAGTTTGCTTTCACCCCTTTCACACACAAAATATGACTGTTGGACGCCTACGTTCGCATGCTTATCGTCTCCGCTATTTTAGAAGCCTCGTTTCAGCATGTTCAAAGAACTACGTCCACAAACATTTGGCTATCTTTGGAACATGCTTACGCACCCAACCCGACTCTTATGAATACATGTTGAAGACCCAACTACTCAAATTAACCATGAAACGTGATGAAAACCCCATTGATTACTTAAGTCATGCTCAGGGATATGCCACAACCCTTGCAAACATCGAGAATCCCATGAAGGATAAAGACATGGTTATGCTTGTAATCTAGGCTCTTTGTGGGGGGAATACAATGGCTTATAAGGTAACCTTTTGGCTTGTTCCCCACCTGTTCAGTTTGAAGAATTACATGGTCTCTTAACCGATCATGATTACAAGATTGATTTAATCCATAAAACACAACCCTCTTTTGTTCCACAAGTTTATATCACTACTACGACAAACCAACCCCTGCCATTGCCAATATCCAATCAAACTTCAAAACCTACAACTCCTAGCTACTCAACTTGGGTACCATCTAAATCCTATTCCTAAGGGGGGACGGGGTGCCACCCGAATTGTCCACGGGACCCTCTACCAGCACGGTAACACCGCCGCCACCCACGCTGGTAATGGTCCTGTGGACAGTGGCGAAGTTTGGTTTCGAAATCGGCGGGGGCCGAACTCAATTTTTTTCGGTCGTTAGTGGAAAATCGGCGGGGGCCAGACTTAACCCGGACTCAATTTACCTATGAAAATCGCAAAATTCCACTAGTGCGCCAAAAAACAGGGGGGGCCAGGGCCACCCCTGGCCCCAAATATACTTCGCCCCTGCCCGTGGACCGTTTTGCTTGTTCTATCTAACGGGATGGTACCGGTTTTCTATTTTATTTTTGAGTTTTATATATACTATTTTTTGTCTTTTACCGTTTGCTTTATAATTTTTTTTTATTATTTAACCGTTTGGTTTATAGTATTTTTACCTTATTTTAACCGTTTGTTTTAACATTTAATTAAATAAAAAAACATTAAAGATAAACATAAAAAACTAAAATTCATTACTATTAAACATTAAAAATAAAAACAAAATACATTAACATAAATAAAAAACCTAGATTTGGCGCAACATTTGCCATGCGTCGACATGGTCAAACATGTTGTCGTATCGAGCCGCATATTCCAATTGCGTGAACTCGATAGCCCACTCTTGTTCGATGCTCGGCTCCTCCCTCAACGTGTTCTCGTACAGGGTGGTCCACCGATCACACTTTATGTTGAGATCGGCCCACTTACGCTGCAGGCTCACTGTTGTCTGGTCATTAGGGCCGACATGGCGGTTGAAATCCGACAACACGCGGTCCCAAAAACCCTCCGGGTGGGAGCCCGAACCCGATGCCCTAAAGCATTGACGTTGTTGAAGAACCGGGTCGACCGAGGCGTCTTTGTGGCATATGACCAAGGCAATCTCTTCTTCGGGGGTCCAACAAGTCATCTTCGTGTGTGTTTGTTTGTATCTACGGTGGTAAAAGTGTGTTTTAACCCCACGGTTTGCTATGTTTATATATAAAAAATTCGAACGGTTTGGTGGAACGGTATCAATGCCATTTAATTCGATTGAACGATTTCCAAATTGAAATCACTGACCGTGAGGTTGTGGGACGGTTGAAATAGTAAAAGTAATTAATATTTAACCTTTAAACCGTGTGAAATAAAAATAAAAATAAAAAAAGGGTTTAGTGAAATTAAAAAAATAAATAAAATAATCAGTGGAGTGCTGCCTCCAAAAAAATGTTTCAGTAAAGTAAATCAGTATAGTGATGTGGCAATGCAGGATTGGTTAAAATCAGTGAAGGAAAAAAAAATCTAGTAGCGCCCCTTGTACCCTAATAACAATAAGCCAACTTCAACATACACCCTACAACCCCAAGCCTTCTTTGCTCTATGGTATTTCTATAACAACCACGATAATCAGCGTAGCAACTCTCATGGAAACTCACGTAGGAATTCTAATTACTATTGGGATTTTGACGCAAATGGTACCAACCGATAATTCTCATTGGCTTCTACTCATAACACTGTTTTTGGCCATTGTAACAGGTGCGACATCGGCCACCTAGCATCCTAATGCCCCAATCAAACGAGTTCTACTAGGCAACTTTCTCAGGCTAATTTTGCAAACTATTCGGATAGTGGATCGTAGTGTGAAGTTACTTGGAAACCCGACACCGGGGCTAATGGCCATGCTTCTCCGGATTTATCAAGTCTTGACAACTCTGAGGCGTATCAAGATAATGATAATCTCCATGTTGGCGACAATACATCCCTTCTAATCTTTCATATTGGTTCCACAAAAATTTATGCACATCATAAAACGTTTAATCCTTCTAATATTGTTCATGTTCCCGCACTTAAACAAAATCCACTTTTGTACAAAATAATTGTTTTAATAATGATATTCTCTTTGAATTTCACTCCCCTTTTTTGTTGTGAAACACGAGTCTACACACATTACTCTCCTTACAGGTCCAAGTGAACAAGGTCTCTATTCCATCCGTTTTCCTCAATTCAAGTCTCTTCCTAAAGTCACTTTCACTGCTACAAAAGAAGCCTCCATCATCTGGTATCATCGTCTTGGACACCCGCATCGTTGTATTTTTCAGTCACTTATTTCTAGTTGTTTTTACCTATTTCAACTAAATTATCATCATGTTTACGTACTTCATGTCAATTTGAAAAATCATCCAAACCGTCTTTAAAATATTCTACCTTTTATAGTAATATATTTTTAGACTTAATTGATTGGGATGTTTGGGATCATTCACCCACTTTATCTCTTGATGGTTATCGGTTTTTTTCTATTATCTGTTGATCATCACTCTTGGTACATGTGGTTTTATTCATTAGCACACAAATCAGACGCCTACACAACCTTTAAAAATTTTGTAACAATGATCGAACGACTATTTAATACAAAACATGTAGCGATATCCTTTTGAGTAAATTACGGCTATACTTTTTGGGTTTTGTCTTTTGATTGCTATAACGTGAATCAATACCGTATTAACCCTAACCAATACCCGACAAAAAATCCACAATGTCCAAGCCACAACGCGCGCGGGTTAAAATGCCACTAGTTAGTTTCATACGGCCCGTTATAAACTTATAAGTAGATTACGGCCCATTTGAAAACAAAGATCAAATATAACGTAAACGTATACGTTCACGGCCCGGCCCATTTAGCAAATAATAAGAGTTTTGAACAACCAGGATTCCTACGTGGCAGACCCTGATTGGTTTAATCGATGTGGCGGTCGTAAACTACCAAAAAGGCGAACTATTTAATTGACGTGCAGGCGTTATTTTCTTAGACTAAAATATCAGATCTTGAGACGCAAGAATTTCACTTCTTTTTAATCTATTCACTAATAAGGTTAGTTGATCGTCATCCTTTCATCTCATCGATTTATTATTAATTGTTTTGTTTATGATTATATTAATTTGTTGATTTAATTTTGATCTGGAGTTTGTACGACAATAAGTTGGATCTGTTTGTGATTAGATCTATATAATTGAAGTTTTCAATGGCTGTTTTGTAATATAGTCCTTGTAGGTATAATATAATCTCAACAAGATTTTGATTTCTATTAGACTAAGGTATAGTTCGTTTCGTGGAATGTAATGTGTTTGTGTAATTTGATTTTGAATTCCGTTCCATTGACCAACAAAACACCCTTTTTTTTTCGTTCCCTCGTGATGGTCCATTCCATTCCGTGTTCTACTCCTGCATATCAAACGCTACCAAGTGTTATTGCTACACCTGTACCAAATTTGAGTTTAATTTTTGTTTTGAAAGTTCAACCTGAACATTCTCATATTTGTGAATTGAGTCATTGACAGGAATTGGCGCTGTTCAATTGTTCAAGCGTAATGTTTTTGTACAAGTCATGGTTTAAAAAAAAAACGGGTGAGGCGTACGCCTCGAGGTGCGCCTTGAGGCGAAACTCTAAGAAAACGAGTCTGAGGCACCCCCTCACGGGGTTCAAATTGTACATACGCCTCTAAGGGCTGAGGCGCACTGTGCGCCTCAGGTGGTTTAGGGTGTTTTTTATGTGCTTTTTTTTTGGTGTTTTAGACTTTTTGGGTCAATTATTTTATTTTTGATGTTTTAGACTTTTCTAGGTCAAGTATTTTATTTTTATAGACACGTAATTTTTATATTTATTTTTTGACTACGCCTCGAGCTTACGCCTCGGTTCGCCTCGAGGCTTACGCCTCATGAGGCGAAGGGAAAACGCCTCGAGGCTCGTTTCCGTTGTTTTAAACTTTGGTACAGGCTGACCTAAAATATTTTTTTATCTAAGGTTTTTTAAGGATTACTAATTAGTGCCATATGATCACAAAAGTTATATCATTATATACTAATCTAATTATATGAATAAACTGATTTTGGAGGTTTTATGTATTATATACACAATTTGGACAACTTTCCAGTTTCCACCCTTTTGGGATGAAACGCAATCCAGATTGACCATAGATGTGAATCAAATGGTTTAAATGTATACACGTTTGGTACAGAATGGCTTTGAATGGGGCAGCTCCACCAAGAGGAAGTGCAGCAGCAGCTGCCGCCAACTTACGAAGGAGAAGAACGGGTGGAGCAGGTGGTGCGGCAGGTGGGACTGCTGGCAACATGCTCCAATTCTACACTGATGATGCACCTGGACTAAAGATCTCTCCAAATGTTGTTCTTGTGATGAGCATCGGGTTCATTGCGTTTGTTGCTGTACTTCATGTCATGGGTAAGCTTTACTTTGTCCGCAAGGAGTAAGGCGAGTATCATGTGTCAAAAGATGAGAACTTAAATGACTAGTTTTGGATTTCTTAGTTTAGCTTGTACTTTATGTTGGTTGAAGCGGTCAAAGATTTAGTTTTGTTTTCGTATTTTTTAAATTCCTTTAATGATTCCGTGCTGTTTCTTAAAATCGGCTTATTAATTGTATGAATGTTGAGTAATGGGTTGGTGACTTGGTGGGATTGTGTAACGGTGGAGGGGCGCCTTTCTAGCAACCCATTTGAACCCGTAAACCCAACCAATAGGAACACGCCACCTCTTTTGAACTCATAGCAACCCATTTCATCAACCCTAAAGGGAGTGGTAACCTTTCTAGTTGAACCCACTACCCTTTTCAACCCGCCATCCAATAATATTGTGCCAAATCACCAACCGATACAGCATAATAAACACAACATTTACCATACATTCATCTAGCAAGGGCTGTTGAACCTGGAATCGATCCAACTGGCCATGTGTATTGCGGTGGTGTTCCCTTGGTACTGGGTGAGCCCATGGCTTGATCCTGTGGGTGCACTGTCCAGCCTAACAAACATTTTTATTTGTTATTTTTTATGTAATTAGTTTGTAGAATAAAATTGCAAGAAGTTTTTTACTATAATTAATCTAAACTCCTATAAAAGAAACAACTCTGACTGGAGCTCGAGCTAATAATAACATGATCCAACAATGTCTTGATATATGCAATCTGGTTGCAATGTTATAGGCCTTTCGAATTTATACATACTCGGAGAATCCGCCGGGCGTGATCTCACCCGTACTCAAAGAACCCTTAGCTGAACAAACCTGTTACCGAAAACTAAATAAAGCGATGTTCTTAGGGTCGAGGTTGGTTAGACTTTTAACATCAAAAATCCGAATAACTCAAACCAATTGGCTTGAAACTCGAATACTACATGGTCAACGCCCCTAAATTGCAAATAACATTAAGGCTGGTTTTGTGATGCTCTTTTTCTTCCAACTTGAAGGTTTTGACTGGGGACAAAAAATCAGTCCAAAAACAAACAAGGAAACACAAAAAGAAGAAAACACAAGTTCTTGAATCTAATAGCTAGAAAGGATGTATATTGTTTGTAGGTTTTGTATTTTGTTTAATACATGAAACCTAACCCGAACAAACCCGTTAGCTGATACCTGAAAACTGATTGTTATTAGGATCGAATTTTGGTTAGATTAACCCGAAACCCAAATGGCAATCTTGATAAACACCCCTACACCGTTGATGCACAACCCAACCTCAACAGATCTTTTTATTAAACATGTCAACTATTTGTACTCGACCCTAAGTTCATTTATATTTGTGTTGTATTCAATGTTTTAAAAACTGGTATATATAATGTACCGGGTTGGGTTTAGAAACGACCGGTTGTACCAGATGCTTGTTCAACCAGGTATACTGGGCGGTTCTACCGGTTGTACTGGCCGGTTTGAACTGGATTTTAAAACATTGGTTATATTCATGTCATGTTGAGAAGTCACCTGAATCAAACATACATTTTCGACAAACTTGTTACGTGTGTAACAAATTGACATCTACACTTCTTAACCGTAGATCTATCACATGACTTCTTGATTTTTTTTTAAAAAATTTTTGTGTTTCTATAAACATAAACATGTCTACAAATATGAAAAACTTGATAAGAGTTCATAAGTTTTCTCAAGTCATGCTGAAAAAGTTTTCCAATTTATATATTGTTGTTGTAGTTTAGAACTTTAAGCGTAAGGTATTCGACAGTTTGACTTACATCATGTCGAAACAAAGGTAAATTCAGTGGCGGACCTACATATATCCCCAAGGTGGGCAGACGCCTCCCTTAAAAGAAAAAAATTAGTGTAATTTATAGGCTAAAATCTCGATCGCACCTCTTAAAAGTTCGGTTAAACCTCTCTATCGCACCCGCTAAAAAAAATTCTGGGTCCGCCATTGGGTGAATTAACCATGGTGGACAACATATGAAGAAAGAAGGTACATTTGTCACAACATAAAGTACAAACAAGTTCTTTAACCGCGCATTGTATCATGTTCTAGACCTTATAGACTCACTTGATGATATGAACAATAAAAACTTAAAACTGAGAAAGAAATGAAAAGACTCTTCTGTCATCGATCATCTGCATGATCAAGAACAAAAGTATATTATTAGAATAAAAAGTTAAATATTCACATAAGAAAAAAGAAATATAAGTTCATTGCTTGTAGGTTGTCCTTGATTCTAATTAAAAATCATACATACCATCAAATTCTTGTTGGATTTCAAAGCAGCATCAAAATAGGCTATAAGGCTTGGTGGTTGACATATCTAAGTCAGCAGATTGACCTGAAACTGAAAGTATATACATTTTGCTTCTGGGATTAGTTTAGAGGGATTATGTTTAGTTTCTAACTAGAAAAAATGAACCCGTGCTACGCACGGGTTGCGCGGGATATGCACCGCTTTTCCACCGCGCGTTGCGCGAAAGTTATCGGAAGTGGCTGCAATGCAACTTTAAAAAAGTTGGGTGATAAAAGCTAAAAGTTTGGTGATCAATGTTTGAAATCCTAAAAGCTAAAAGTTTGGTGGTCAAATTGGAAGAAAAGAAAGTACATAAGTTAGTGGCCAAATTGTTTAGTGGCCAAACTCTAAAAAAATAAAGTGCCAAATTGAGAATTTGATGGTCAAATTGGAAGAAAAGAAAGTACATAAGTTAGTGGCCAAACTGTAAAAAAATAAAGTGTCAAATTGGGAAAGCAGAAAGTAAGAAAGTTAGTGGCCAAAGTGCAAAGAATCATAAATGCTAAAAGTTTGGTGGTCGATTTAGAAGAAAAGGAAGTACATAAGCTAGTGATCAAATTGTTTTGTGGCCAGAACGTAAAAAAAATAAGTGCCAAATTGGGAGAACATAAAGTAAAAACGTTAGTGGCCAAAGTGCAATGATTCAAAGTATTGTGGCCAAAACGTAAAAAATTAAGTGCCAAATTGGGAAAACATAAAGTAAAAATGTTAGTGGTCAAAGTGCAAAGATTGAAAGTAGACTATTGCGAAGGTTGTTTTGAATTAGTATATATAGTAATGGGTCAAAGAGGTTAAGATAAAATGTTTAACTAAAACCGAAAAGGTGTATTCAAATGACCTAAAGCGCTTTATTAAGTTGGATTATGTTTTTAATAACATTTAACATTAGAGAATACAAAAAGAAAATATTTGCTGACAAAAAAACATGTTTTGACCCGTTATTCAAACCGTTGGACTACTTATTTTAACACATCAACGCATAGAAAGAGCCAGATCCAGACCGCGCTTAAAAGCCCATCACTAAATTATCCATCAGAAGCCCTTAACCAAGATATTTGGCCCATTTCGCGCTAACACGGTTCTAACTTCTAACCAAGCTAGGCCTTTTCAAGGTTTTTTTTTTTTTTTTTAATTAAATACTACACATACTTGAGTAGGATGCATCAAATACCTTCAAGTTGGGGGTGTTCAGGTCTTGGTGTCCTCATATTATGGGGCAATGTACCTAGAATTATATTTCGCAACTCGATGCAGTGTGGGGGAGTGACCTCATATAAACTGGAACGATAATGGCAAATGAACTCTGGGAAATCATGACTCAACACCAACAACATCCTGACTGTGCCGTTGTACAGAACAAGAATCTGAATGGTCAAGAAAGAAACATGCAACTAGTTATGAATTCTGAATCTGTAAATATTATATAAGACTAGTGTGCATGCGTGTGTGTACGTGTCTAAATATATGTATATGTATATGTTTATTGTGAGTGAAAGATACAAACCGAGTTTGTAAGTTCGCCACTCCTCAAAAGTGGTTCTATGAACCGCAATAAGTCTATCACAAGACACTTAAAATATGGCCATCCTTCATGATTTTCTACATTGAGCAGTCTTGGCATGAAATCTCCGAGACGAACTAGCTCAAGCCATGCAAAGCTGAAGAACATACATCATGTTCGAATAATAAACTATTAATACTACTGTTGCTTTGGCTTTACTCACGTCAGTGGCATATTTCTATGCGGGTCTTACCAATACTAGAAATAGTTAATGGTATCGAGTTTATTTCTCTGATAGATTATTTATAGTAATTTTCTCATCATATAATTCTTGTTACACTAATTGTTTGATATGTACACACGTGTATGCAAAAGTGAAACGTTAAGCAGTAAAAAGCATGTAACTGGATTTTACTGGCTACGTTTGTTTGTTTATATATTCCGTTTAACTGCAAGCCGCACTTACCTGAATTCAGGAACTTTTGCAGGCTGCAAGGCATGAAATGTATATGCTATAGCTGCCAAAACCTGTAGAAGCCAATGAATTTAGCCAACATAATATAGAAAAACTATAAAAATTAACTTTTATTTACAAGGAAAACAGATACCTGAAAATTTGCATCACCAAAAACCGAGTTCGCAGTATTAAGGTGATTAAAAATGTTGAGGAATATCCAGAAATATGGCTTAGGATTGAATGATCCTTTCCTTTCGCTTGCGTCTTTTACAACGAATTCCGCGATCGCTGTTAACACCTGTAGCATAAAAGGCATATTTAAAGTATAATTACCACTGACCAAACATATAATTATTTCCAAATATGTACCTTTAACATTAGAGAGAGCTTGTTTGAGATGTCATTAACAGGATAAAACTAGCCAAAACAAAAACAAATATGTCAAATTGATGAAATAAACATTGACTACGCATATATAAAAGCGAATTCCACGAGCCCTACCTTCAAGATTGAAAAGACGAGGTCTGTGTATATATCAATGGAAAGGAGAGACGCCGCATCGTCTTGTTGGTGAAATTGCATAGGGCTTGGATTGATCTCAAATGGCCGATAGCGTGATACAACAAGCTCCTAAAATATAACAGTTGATCATCAAGATTGGTTCTTTTTTCTTAAAACTTAACATGCAATAACAAGGGGAAAGAGTTATCAGAATCACCAGGAGAATGTAGAAAAAACGGTTTGGCGTATCATCAGATTTTGACAACACGCTTCGATAAACTTCTTGAACATAATGAGCATAAAATGCATCTTTTACACCAGGGAGAGTATGCACCCGGCACCATTCAGCAAGCAGCATAGAAACCTGCAAAATACACACATCTACAAGAGTGAAATGATAATAGCAGTAATGGAAAATTTGGTTAATATCATTAACACATTATGTAACCGTCGTAAAATCTCTCCTAGTCCTTTGAACAAAAATAATGAACTTTTATATTTCCTTATCAAGGACACCTCATTTACTTAACTGATTTGATAGATATAATGGTCGTATGCGTAAATCATGAACTGTCATTGGTGAAAAATGGGAAGTTGATAAGAAATCGCAAAACGTCAGATACGTTAAAAGAGTGTTATTACCTGCCCACGGAGAGGATCTGCTTCAGAAGATTTCCATGCATAGTTATCATCATTTATGGCTACGGGACGGTAAGTTACCTGTTTTTTGTTTTCAAAACAATGATCAAAGTTCAAATCAAAGTTGATATCAGCAAGAACGGTCGTAATAACCTCTCTTCAATAACATCATTTCCATCAAAAGCAAACATTATGAATTAGAATTAACATCAAACCTTGCTCAATGCATCAATGACACTACGAAGCTCAGATATTACTCCGGCATCACTAGTCTCCAGTGTCTTCACAAGGGAAATAGCAAATTCGATTGCGGTCCCTACAAATCATATAATAGTTAAAGCATAGCCGCTACGACTGTAACACTTGAAAAATTCATAGCATGGTTTACGTAAATTCTAAAATTAAAGTTACAAATTCAAAGTGAATGAAAGTGATATGGAGTATGATAAACAAAGTATATCACAAGAATAGCTCTGATTGCATTGTGCCACATGTCACACTAGACATCGATAATATTCTTTCAAGTTAACTATGATAGGCTTAGAATTAAATGTGATTAGGTTACTGTTCTTCATCATTTGTACATGCATATTCTGCCTCTATTTGCATATGTATTAAAATTAAAAAGAGGGTCTAGTTTAGACATACCGCTCTTTCCTGTATTAATAAGCCTGACCATATGAAAACTATACTCTTCAAGGTTCAGTAACCGTCTGAGAATTAGGCTAACTGTAATATCTTTGTTAAACTTCCTATCATCAGAGTTAAGTACCTGCTTGCCGAAACAGTGATTTATTAAAGTATTATATCAGGAATTAATGGTGCAACCAAATAAACACATTTATAAGTTTCAAGCAACTCTATGAAAATTAAATTATAATCCATGTGAAATTAAGAAATGGCCGTACCCAACCAGTCAGGTCCTTTCGCACATGATTGTTAACATCACAAATGACAGCTAAGATGGTAAGACGAGAATTGATATTTGCAGCGTTGGATGCATTTTCGTATAAACCTTCAAAAACCTACAAAGTTGGTAACTTTGTTATAACGATTTGGTAAGAAAGATAAATATAACCCAAAAAGAAACTGGTATACCTTTTGAGCCACAGCCAAGGCAGCCTCATCTTTGCGTATGCATTTAAGAATGGAAGCATGAACCTCTGCAGCAACAGACTGAAAACAACCATCAAGTTAATATAATTACATACAATGATACACACACACATATATATAAAAGTGTTCAAATGATAAAGTTGAAGGGGGTGGATAGAAAGGAACTACGCCTACTTAAGCTTACAGTTTAGAAATGGATTCATAATAAATAAATAATAAGCAATGAACATGAAGAAACGAAACCTGTCTTTGAGCTTCTGTAGCATCATTATTAATCAAAGCTTCAAGCTGAAACAATTGACAGGGAAACATAAGTTCTTATAAGTTCTACAACATTATTTCGTTAAGCATAGCATGTTCAAATTAATATAAAAACATGCACTGTTTCTATTCAGAAGCTTAAAAGACTTCGAGCGTATATAAGTCGACAATTTCAGACCTTTGTCAAAAGAACTTGGACTTTGTCCAATGCAGCATCTGTAGTATATGAAGGTTCAACAGTTTTGCTTATAGATCTCTTCGAATCTTCTTTTTGCTTCTTCCTAATTGAAAGTCTCTGAGTGATTTCACTTTTGACAATTGCTAGTCCCTGCAGGACACATGAACCACTATATATAAACACAAGATGCAAAGTAACATAACTATCTTGTCGTTATAATAATTTAGAAGTTAGTATTAACTGTTATTTTCAAGTAAATAGCATGTAGTTATTTAGTAGGCAATGCCATAGAATTTAGGAATATTTTTGTAAAGAAGGCAGACCCTTGGAAATCGATTTCATGCATTAGGCGAAGATTGGATTAACATTAGCGATATTAAGTTAAGAACGGATCTGAAGTATTTTATTACCATATTCTGTCATCCTATCAGCTTCTTGCTCAAATTAGCTATTCATATATCCTCAAATCTATTAATTTTTTTAAAATTTATTTGTTTATTTGATCAGCTAGCATATCCACGGACAACTTTCGCATTAAAGTTGGCGATTTAGATCAATATAGTGTCTTAAGGCAGTAAGGCTTCACCGGGGGCACAAATGTATAACATAAAAGGTGAATGATGCAAACAGAAGTGGCGAGTACCTAAATCTATTTAAAACTCAAACCAAAACTTTAATCTATTTCATCGATCACTAATAGCCAACCATGGATCTTTCATCATTAAGACTGTGTCTCCACTTATCTCTTCATTTTTATTTATTTCTCTATTTGGTTCTTCTATCCCATCGCCCCCTGCCCTTCCCTTCTAGATAGTGTAATAATATGTATGCATTTACTCATTTGTAGTTTATTCGTCGATTAATGCAACGTTGCATGAAATCTGCGAATTTTACCACTAAATTTTAGCAGTTGTCTGTATGTTTGTTAATTTTCCAAGTGTTAAGTACTTTAGTATCTAAACTTGTTGAATGTACTTATTTTAGTGCTGATTAATATCAGAACTTTAGATCAAACCTTTTCTGTTGCATCTTTTTCAATTGATGCACAACCGAGATGAAGGTTTTCATCAATTACACAATTTATGGCATCTTCAACGAATTCACTTGCAACATTCAAACCCCTTGCAGCGTTTCTTAGATGAGTTGATGTCAATATACGCAGCGGTTCCTAAAACAAAGAGGAAGCATGGTCAATAACAATATTATATAACATGGAAATTATATAACTAAATAGTTAACACAAAACCTTGCAGGTAACACATGACAGACTTCCAGCTAGAGAAGCAACCATAGAGCTTGATGCTTTGTGTATATAGATCTCATCCTGGTCGTTAATATACTCCTGTCAATTTTTATAAAAAAACTATAATAAATATATGGAAAAAATTGAAATCTTTATCATATAAGAAATTAACTTAACATAAATGACACCTTTAAGACAAGCTCAATTGTTGTTTGGGTTGCGATAGAAACACTCCTCGTAACGACAGTAGAAATTAGTTCTTCAATAGCCTTGTTCATAGCCATCGGAAGTAAACTGCAAAATAATATATTAACAACTATCGTTAAGTTATATAAAAACTAATATCAGTTTTCTATCTGCAGTGAGAAGAGGAAAGGTCGAACCCAAGGAAATGCGTTTTTAGAGCCGATGATCGAGAGTCAGGAATACTTGAGGCTGGTACAGTTGGCTGCAAATGCAATGACCATCTCAATTGAAAAGTAAAATATCTAAAGTAACGCAAAACAGCATCTATAGGTACGTAACAAACCTGGTATACTATTTGTGAATGGTCACCTTGATAAGATGGACCTGCGGCTTCAACTGGTGATTCAACTTGATTCACATCACTTCTCACTGTAGATTTAACTTCTTCAACAATATTTTGTTTAGTAAAATCAGGGTTTTCGTCGGTTATTCTAGCCTTGTCTTTAAGAATAGTTGTTGGCTTGACTTCCTTCATATCGACATTGAGATTCTTAAACAAAACCTGAAAAGTCAAGCCAACATGAGCATCCATATACATAGTAGACATCGTTACCATTACAGTTACTATTTCAACTTTTTGTGCTTACTTCAATTTCAAAAGTGAGATTTGCTTTGAGATTTGGCATTGCATAAATTTCAACTAGTAACGCAAGAATCGCCATGGTCCAAGGATTCGGTAGTTGATATGCTACGCTGCTTTGACATAACTCCATAATCTATAACAATTGAAACGAAAATTAATACCTATAACTCTATTCAAAAGGGGGTAGCGGCGCAACTTGTAGCCTGTTTACTTGCCGCGTACTTGTAAAACTTGTTGGTTTTTATAAAAAGACTGTCTTTTGATAAAAAAAAAAAAAATAGAGGATGAACATAAATTAATTGAATTAATCGCATACCTTGGAGATAAACGGAATCACGCCAATCATTAAGCCCTTTTCATAAGCCTATACAAGTTAATTATTATATGCAAAATTATTATATACCATATTGTACTTAAGAAGATCTTATACTAAATATAATAAGTTAATATACCTCAATAATTAAAGATTTTGGATCTATATGTTTCGCTAGTAGAGGTTGGTTTCTACCGATCGTAAGCTTCCCAAGCCAGCTTCCAAGATTCTTTAGTAATTTACGCTCTTCCACACTGGACTTTATGAGCTCTGACCTTAAAAGAACCTGTTACATTGAACGTAAATACATAATATTCCATACTTATACGAAACTACCTATATTAGATGAACAAACAAATAAATAAGCTAAAACAGAATACCTTGCAATTCTCGTAAGTAGCTTGAACTATCTCATTGTTCAGCTGTTTGGATTGTGTTTTCTCAAAAAAGTTTATGTATTGCATGTGAAAATTGGCTTCTATGCCCGCTCTGTCAACATGACCCATAAGCCATTCAGAAGAAAATAAAGTGAAATATGTCCGGTATACAAGGTCTATCGACACATCAGTACACATAGATCAACGATGCAAGCAAAAATTGTAGGTACAACCGTACAAGAGCTGTACTGCGGCTCACAAAAGCTATGGGAAGCATTCACATTAGTTTCTCACCTTCTCATAACAAAGTACTGTGCAAACCATGGATAATACCGTTCTTCCAGAATAGATGTAAATTCCGTTGCCTTTGCTTCAAGATTGGCCGCTGACAAATTGTTGATTATAAACCATATTTTGTCCTGAGTTTCTAATGGTGGGACGTCAATGGGGATTTCCCTTTCCCCAAACGCATCAAGCAATGTGTCGATGCTTATTGCACAACCAAACACTGCAAAGCGCAAACAATTTTCGACAACATAAACAAAAAATACGCTAAAATGTGCATGTACATGACCCACAAAGGGTTTTTTTCACAAGTACAGGATACCTACTTGCTGAGGCAACGGAAACTTTTCCTGGAGTAGATCCATTAGAAGGTGACGATGAGTTATGTATCTACACATAATTAAAAGAAAAAATAAAAGGAAATTTAGATTGATATCAATCTAATAACTTGTCCAAAAGTAAACTTAGGCACCATCATGGTTAGTGGCGAAGCTTGACCCGAAACTTCAGGGGGTCGGATCATTAGTTTCAGGGGGTCAAAACCGTATATATCAAAAAAATTCTATACGAATACTATATAATCAGAACTTCTGACCGAAAATTCAGAGGGGGGGGGGGCGCCCCTCCCCGCCCCTTAAGAGCTGCGCCAATGATCATGGTGATAGTTTGGATAAGTTGTTGTGATGTTACTTAAGACTCGAAAGGATGAGAGTTGACCTTTGTCTCTATGTTGTCTGCAAATAATTCAGATGTTGAAGAATCAAGAATATCATCAATGTTCTCCATTTTTGGACTATGTTGCATACATGTAACATACAAACTTTCCATTTGCTTGGAAAGTTCGTTGGAGGCGAGCAAGTCCGAATGCAATCGAAGAACCTAAAAAACAAATTATTATCTACACTAGTACATGGATAAAATATAACTAAAGCTAAATGAAAAAAGCAACCATGTTAATAGAGTAGACCTTTGAAATTGTGGGAGCTATCTCCTTGTAAGCATCCCACATTTCGCCGGTATTATCTTCGACCTCCTTGAGGAATTTAATGCACTCCTGAGACGATTACAATCTTACGTCACTGAGCTTCACAATCATACATTTTTAATTGAAGTATGATAGCTCCGTAACTGTCACTTACCATAAAGAAAACATCTTCGAATGCGCTTAAATTAGTGTCCAGCCACTCCACCAAAACTATAAATTCTTTTCTAGAAGCAAGAGCGGCCACTTTAATTCCGAGAGGTATGGATACCAGATCCAGTACAGATGATAGGATCTGTGACAGAGAGAAATCGAAAACTAAATATAATATGCCGATGCGTAGTAATGTGAAGATATAAGAAGTGAATATCTGACCTCTAACTCTTGAAACAAGTCAACCACTCTATTCATGCTTTCTAGATTTAAACTGAGAGAATGGTTTAATGCTCTTGATAATAACAAAGGATTAACACGCCACAAACGAAGTATTATTCCACGCTTGGAAGAATCTTCGAGTAGCATAGGTAGAACTGATTTAGAAACTTCATGTTGCAGAAGATCATATGGTGTCTGCATATTTGACCAAGATCATTGACACATACAAAAAAAAAAAAAAAAAAAAAAAAAAAAAAAAAAAAAAAACCATATATGAAAAACTAAATAGGCTTGTTAATCAACAGTGTAGAAACATTACAATAACATGGGCCATCCCAAGTAAAAGCACATCAGGGCAGTTTTTAAGAGGAAACTCCAGCATTGACCAAACCGAGGTTACATGGCCTTTTTCAGCTAACTGACATAGCACCTCGAGTAAGTCAAGGCAGAACCACGGTTGACTAGCATCGCCAGCTTGAATGTTACGATCGCCATATTCCTAAAATTAGTAAGTATTGAATATTAAATCCAACGAGTTTAATTCATAAGAACCATAGAAGATCATATTCATCTTATTATTCATACCAGTTGTCTTTTACAATGCGAAAATGTGAAAACTTCAGGTGATGAAACGGCATGCTTAAGAAATAACAACTGCGATTCAGTGTTCTCCCATACATTGCCACAAACAGCGGCAATCGGAAATGGATCCTGTATTGTTTTCCAACAAGTACAACCGAAATTACAAAAATGTCGCTTTAATGGACAAAAGTAATCAAATAACTACCTGACATGTGTGTCGATAGCAAGACATTAACAGAGAAAACACCACATCAGCATGAAGCTGAATTCCTTCCGCTTGAAGCTCTCCATAACGATACGACAGCTGATTCCAGTAGCCTATAGTTTTTGAAACGAGTTTAGTAAAAGTGTCATGTTATATTTCCATTACATGAAAAATGAAATGAGAGTCATGCCTAGCATTCTAGCGAAGAGTGAAGCGCGCATTTCCGTCGGAATTTCATTTGGGACCTCAATGTAAAAATTTATCTGGCTGAATATTCAATAACACCCTATCAATAACACTGAACACTAAAGAAAGCAAAAATCTTGGAAAGAATGTAATCATAGAAATTAGATTCACCTCAATAACACTGAATTCTGGACTTTGTCTGCTAGGATAAAACGCGAATTCGCATTTAACCAAACTTCAATGATCATCACCATAAATGAATCAACATGTTTGGAAAGTACTTCAGATTGCTCAAGAAAGTTGAGCACTTCTAGAACATCAGCCTCAACAGCGTCTAATGTGTTACGAATATCACAAAGCGCCTCACATTGCGACATACAGAATCTCCTTCCTGCAGGTAGCAATATAATTCTCATATGCATATACAATAGGAATAAAAATGAAGATAAAAACATAATCAAAAGCTCACCCTCAATTCGGATATCATTGTTTTCTGAGTTTAATAAACTAAGACCAAAACCAACTTTTTCACATGTTGATAACTTCAGCGCGGTTGATAATTTGTCAAGAAAATCTTTACTGATTAATCGGTTTCTCATTAAACAAGAGAATGTCATACTGAAGTGAGGCTGTTGCATTAAATTTCTGAAGAGTGAAGCGATTATTGGTTCTAGATCTGTACTCTCCAAGTCGTCTTCATAAACGTCAAAGTGGTCCAAGCATGTCGTAACTACCAGCATACTTTCTTCTGCTCCATTATTGAAATACTGCAACAAGAAGGATAGTTACAAAGTGATCAATGCGATCAATATGTGTTTTGTGTACGTATTAGAACCGCCATGACAAGGCCACATAAAACAGGTGGAAAACGAAACAATCAACATAAATGCGAAAACAAAATATCGCTAACACAAAAGATACATGAAGCTTGACTAGACAACTTGTTATTATGCGTTGTGTTAGTAACGTTGACTTGCTAAATTCGATCTTAGCTAGGGTTCATTCATTTATCTTCTCTAACCCATATATGATTTATAACCCGCAATTGAATACTATGTCCATACTGATTATAGCCTCTATAAGTCTATAACTCATACATTATGTTTGTTACAAGATTAGCCGCTATATATATCTCGTCTAACACTTCCTGTACAAAATATATAGAAGTCTAATTAAGCGACTGCAAGAAAACAAGAAAGCAACAAAGAAGCTAAATACTTTCTGGTTTAAATAAGCATAACTATGTATATATCTTCCTACTACACTTGAACACTCATTTCTGTTATAATTAGAAAAACAGATTTTTTTTTATTTTTTTTTTTTGTTTCTGGTGGCACAGTAGCTTTATTTTGTGCAAATGGAGTGTGTCAGACATTGATTTGTGGTTTTGGTGTAATCGCAACCTGAGGTTGCGGTTTATGCTCACGTGGACAAACCGCAACCTCAACTTGTGGGTTTATGCTCATGTGGCACGATATTGATGGAGCTTTAGATTATAATAAGATGCCTTCTTTTTGAAACCGCAACCTCAACTTGCGGGTTTCTGCCACCTTTCTGTTCAACTCAGCATAAACCGCAACCTCAGGTTGCGAGGTTGCTGTTAGACCACCCGTACTCGGGCGTTATTTTTCAAAAAAATCCAAATATAGCGCCCCAAACACCCCTACACCCGGGCGCTATATGTTAAAATTAGGGTGGGGCTTTATTTTTATAACGCTCGAAGGAATTTGTTTGGCCCAATCATGTTCAGCCACGTGGCTCGATGGCAGGATTTTTTGAACGGTCAAATTCTTGAACGGCTATTTTTTAATTCTTGAACGGCTATTTTTTTTAAAGGTATTTATATATATACCAAACCATATACAAACACACATACAAACATATACTTTCAAACTAAAAACCACACACAAACTAAAAACGCGAAAGATGTTTCCATATGGTTCACCGTTCGGGGTCCCGGGTCGACCGGGTGCTAGGCCAAACACCACTGCTCCGCTGCCACCAAACTGGGGCGAGTTTGACGCGAGTACCATGCAATACGCGCAACTTCTGGGCATGCCCGGTCAATTTTATCCGGGCCCAAACATGCCCGCCCAATTTTTTCCTCCACCAAACTATATGCAACCTTCACAAGAAACTCAAGACGAACCCGAATCGGTACCAGAAACTCAAGACGAACCCGAGGGTTCTGGGCGCGGGCGTGGGCGCGGGCGCGGGCGCGGGCGCGGGAGACGCTCGCATAAAAAGAAAGACCCGAACGCTCCTCGTGAAAAAAAGCAACAGGAGCGTTGGGAAAAAGATGAGGAGTTCAAGTTAGCGCGAGCATGGCTCGACATATCCGAGGACCCGGAAGTTGGTTAGTATTTTATTTAAGTTGTTTACATTTATATATATATTTTTTTTGTGTTTACATTTATATATATATTTTTTAAATCGTGTGTTATTTTTTTTTGCAGCTAACTATCAAAATACCCCGGTTTTTTTGGCAACGGATTCGGGAACTGTTTTTTGAGGCGGTGGGTAGAGGGGAGCATCGAGACAACGACTCCATATCTGGAAAGTGGTCGGACATTAATAACAAATGTCACGGGTTTGCCGAGGTCTACCAACGCTGCAAGGACAACAGGGCCAGCGGAGAAGGTGATGACGGTGTCTTGGCCAGGGCGTTGGAGGAGATGAGAGAGACCCGCGGGACGTTCCCGTATTTGAGGATATGGGAGATGTTGAGACATAGTCCTAAGTGGGCTGATGTCCCGCTTATGGGGTCGGGCAGTGGCCGCAAGATTAGGAGAGGGAGAGGAGCAGGAGGAGGTGGACCGTCAAAAAAAAGCAAAACCACCTCCACGTCGCGAGATCCGGATACACCGACATCCGATGCTCGCTTTGTGAGTTTAGATGATCCTGTTGACTTGGAGGATGAGGAGGAGGAGGAGGAGGAGTTTGATATTCCAAGACCACCCGGTAGACGATCAAAAAAGGGTGGCAAGGCGGAGTCGTCGTCTTCGACAGCAAGTGGTTTTGATGAAATGAATCGACGACTACAGGATCTTCAAGACCTCGGCCAAAGACGTCTACATACTATGGACCAGAGAGTGGCCCAGAATAAGAGGTTCGTCGACATTCAAGAGGCGAGGCAAAGGGAAAAGGACATCGAGTTTTTGTCCAAACCGATCGACCACCTCGAGGGAGAAGCCCTACTCCTCGCGATGCATCACAGACAACAAATCCTTGCGAAATATAACCTGCAGTAGTTTATTTAAGTTGTTTGTTTTTTTTTAATTTGGTATTGTAGTTTATTTAACTTGTTTGTTTTTTTTAATTTAATTAATATTAGTTGGTGTTTTAATTATTATTTGTAATTTTTTTATATTTATTTGCATTTTATTTTAATTATTTTGAATTAAAAGATTAAAAAAAAAATAAAAAAATCAACCAATCACAAAAAGGGGCTTTATAAATAAAGCCCCACCACTACACCCCTTTTTCAGTTTCTCTCTCCACGCTGACTCAGCAGCCACGTGGACCAATCATATTCAGGGGCTTTATAAATATAAAGCCCCACTACACATGGTCTTACACCAAAAGCCAAAATCAATGTCTGACACATACCAAATGCACAACAAAATCGTACTGTAGCACCAAAAAATAAAATAAAAAATCTAGAAAAACATGTATCTATACATAGCAATAAATCATTTCCAATTAGTTTCTTGAATTTCCCAAATGTTCGATTCTCTTACATACTGTATTTGATCATTTATAAGCATGTAAAGATGTGAACAATAAACAGTTTCCCTTTAAATATCCAAAAGATGATTTTTTTTTTATTATTAAATTTTGAATATATGTTTCCCTTTAAATATATGTTCCTTCATAAACAGGAACAAACAATATATCAACAATTAAAATAATTTCGTCTTGAATAAAAACTGATAATCTTTCTCATAGATGTTCATGGGTCTCCTGTGTTGTTATTATATATTACCTGAATACTAAGAATAAGAAAACAGTAATTGTTACTCCATATGATGTATGTAGTAATCTTACAACCTTAGGCAGTAATAAATATAGTTTCCAGAACCTCCTACCTTAGACCGGGTGTAGTGGTGACCGAATTGGGCGTGGAAAGGGGCAAAAACGCCCCATAACGTGCACACCGCCGGCGTGGAAGAGCGTGAATTAACTTTGGCGTGGAAAATTCCACGGCGTGGTTTTGACACAATCATTGAGAGCCAATCAAATTCGTCCATTTGAAGTGGAGGGCAAACGTATATTTGTCAAATCGCTTAAAGGCGCAAAACGACTATTAATAAAATGAAATACACATGAGTAGCATAATTAAAGTAGTTCTGTAATGTTACGTGATCGTATTGATATATAATAACACCAGCATCGTATCATATACATAGGTGATACTGATGATCACTGATCGAAAAACACTACTTTGCTAAACGGTAAGTTTGCTGATTACAAATTTTTGTCAAAAAATTAGAAAATAAGAACGAGACCACTTGTCATCCCTACTTTAAGGGTTAATTGGGTGAGACAAAGGCCTATACTTTTTGATTCAAAGGAGAGCCCTAATTAATAGTTATAACATTTTAATGAACACTCAAACCATGAAATTAACCAAAGTCATTAAAATAAATGACACTTTCTTTGGTGAAATTGGGGGTAGTTGGTGAAATTGGGGGAGCTATAAGCGGAGGTCATGTGAAGGTTAAGGGTTCGATTTTGGTCGGAGCCATATTTACTACATGTATGGGTTCAACTTGAGGAGACTCCAATCCAAGTGGGATGTGTAATTAATAGCCAGGATGTTAGACGAAGCTCAACTGGCTGCATCACTTGTCATTCAAAAAAAAATGGTAACGTGAAAACCCCATTTTTCATACTAAAATAAAAAATTAAAGAGACCAATTTCCACAAATAGTTTATTTTTTTGCATAATTTCTATAATAAATAAATAAAATACCCCCACCATTTTGTGAAGTGACATGGGGAAATGAAGATAAGAGTTTGAAACTATTTGGTAAGTCCGAATCCGACCCAAAGGTGTTTTACTGTAGTGGGCCTTCGGGCGGCAGGTTTTTTCTCGAATTGATGGCTTGATAGACTTGGGTTGTCCAATGGCCAGCAATTTGTCTGATGCTAACCCACTCACCAACAGTTTAGATGATATTTATTCTACATCCACATGAAAATTGTGCTCTAAGTGATCAAAACACCCAAATTAAAATTCCCAAACAATCACACTTCCATAACTTATTTTTCTCATTTCACACAATTAATTTTAACACTATAGTCAACAATTAATAAATTTGACTTTAATTCAAAAGTAAACACACGCAATTCACTAAAAAACAAAAACAAACAAAAAAAAAGTAAACCAAAAATCAAACAAATACATACACACATATTGAACTAAGCAATTAAGATCAATTAAAAAACAATAAGAACAAGAAATGTATTATGTATATACACCTGAGAGAGATCATGAACAACGGATTCATAATTGTGTTCGTTCAAGCTCTGAAGCAAGTTCCGAACATGAGTTGAAACTCTCTCAAGATCCGGATTCATGGCTACAGAAGATCCAGTGGATCGATCAGTCGGTGATCGATCGAAGTTTGGTTCGCCGATCGGGTTGACTTGCAGGGCTTGGTTAAAGCTGACGGTGTGAAAGGGATGATTTGGAGCTGTGCAAACAGCAAGAGTTAAGAGTGGTGTAATTCAATGTGGTTTGACGTGTGCTTATATATAAGAGATGATATCTAGTGCATGGATTACAAACATATGCTAGATAGTTTTCATTTTATCTCCCTTTAGTTTTAAATAATTCGCACTTTTGGTCCCTTTTTCTTTCTTTTTATATTTTAAAGTTAAAACTTAAAAGATTGTGTTTTATGAGATATTTATGTAGTGGTCTTGATATTTATAAAACAAAGCTTCAAGTACACGTGGTGAATAAATATGTGATATTGGGTATTTAATTATAGGGTTGGGTTATTTTACAAAAGCTACAAAAAATAAGAAGGGTGAGAAGCCATTAGAAAATGACATGTGTCCAAAGATTAAACAAGTAAGAGAGGTAATTTTGTCAAAAGCATATGCACATGCAAGTCACATGTCATTTCCACCTTCATTTTTAAATGTCCGTAACTTTTTTATACGTCATCTTTTTTAAAAAAAAATTATACCATAAAATTGAGCGTCTTTTTATCTTTAATATGAGTACCATATTGTTATACTTTGAAAAAAAAATTCAAAACCCACTTGCGTAAGACACAATGGAGTGTAAAACACAATGAGCACCAATTAAATATAGGGCATAAAACATAACCAAGAGTCTAGTAAAACACAATGGACAGACATACTAAAGACACAATTAATACTTTTGAAAAAAAAAAGTTGAAAACCCAGTTGCGTAAGACACAATGGATGACATACTAAAGACACAATGAATAAAAGACTAAAACACAATGAATACTTTTGAAAAAAAAAAAAGGTAAAAACCCAATTGTGTAAAACACAATGGACGACATAATAAGGAGACAATAAACAGAAGATTAAAACACAATGAATACTTTTGGAAAAAAAGTTGAAAACCCAGTTGCGTAAGACACAATGGAGATAACGTAAAACACAATGAGTACCAATTAAATATGCAATGAACAATAGAGTATAAAACACAATGAACAGTCTAATAAAACACAATGGACGACATATTAAAAACACAATGAAAAGAAGACTAAAACACAATGAATAATAGACTTAAACACAATGAACAACATAATAAAACACAATGTAAACCTAAATACAAAACTCATTTGCATAAAACACAATGAAAAGCATACTAAAAACACAATGGACAAAGTTAAATCATGTGTAGACTAAAAAAACTTAAATAACATATTTATAAAGCACACATGCATACTATAACACAATGAACGAGCAGAAGACACAACGGAGAAGAAAACCATTTAGCACGATTTTTTTTTCAATTTTAATGTAGCAATGTGGTACTCATATTAAAGATAAAAAACGCTCGTTAATATGGTGAAATTTTTTTGAAAAAAAAATGTCGTATGAAAAAGTTATAGACGTTTTAAAATGATAGGGGGAATTGGCATGTGCATTGCATGTGGAGAGAGAAAGTCAACAAATGTGGTTTTCCTTTTATGCCCTTACTCTAATTTATCATTTATCTTTTTTTCAAACAAACTAATCTCAACCCTTCAAATATATGATCAATGGATCACAATTCTTCTCACCCTTCCTAGATAAAGTGTCTTGTGTATTTGATCCTAACCCTTTAATTATATATCTATATATTCTGAATGGGCTTTTTCTCGTGTTACGTGATGAAATTTGATTGGTATCGGATTTGTTCATGTGTAGTGGGGGGCTTTATTTATAAAGCCCCCCTTCCTGATTGGTCCACGTGGCTGCTGAGTCAGCATGGAGAGAGAAACTGAAAAAGGGGTGTAAGACCATGCGTAGTGGGGGCTTTATTTATAAAGCCCCCCTTCCTGATTGGTCCACGTGGCTGCTGAGTCAGCGTGGAGAGAGAAACTGAAAAAGGGGTGTAGTGGTGGGGCTTTATTTATAAAGCCCCTGTTTGTGATTGGTTGATTTTTTTATTTTATTTTTAATCTTTTAATTCAAAATAATTAAAATAAAAGACAAATAAATATAAAAAAATTACAAATAATATTAAAAAAAATTACAAGTAATATTAAAAAAAAAGTTACAACTAATATTAATTTTCATCTTCGGATTCTTCATATTCGTCTTCGTCCTCTTCTTCTTCTTCTTCGTCACCTTCTTCTTCTTCTTCTTCTTCTTCTTCTTCTTCTTCTTCTTCTTCTTCTTCTTCTTCTTCTTCTTCTTCGTTTCCTCCTGGGTTTGGAATATACCAAACCGACCACGCTTGTTGGACCAAAACCGCAGCTAACGCGTCATGTACTTCATGGTCGCGAAGTTCATGTGCGTTGAGCACTCTTTCTTGCATATTAGCTTGCGGTAGATCCTGAACGGCTTCCGGTACGTAATTTTGGCATATCGCTTTACCTTCATCTTCTAATATCATATTATGCATGATTATACATGCATACATAGCATCTCGCAGCTTGTCTGTGGTCCATGCACGAGCAGGGTTTCTTATGTAATGCCAACGCTGTTGAAGAACCCCAAAACATCTCTCTATGTCCTTTCGCGCCGCCTCTTGGACCTTTTTAAAGTGTGCCCTTTTTTCATCGTACGGGTTACTAAACGTCTTAACGATAATGCTATACCTCGAATATATTCCGTCAGCCAAATAGTATCTGTGTGGGTAGTAGTTTCCATTAGCGTAAAAGCACGCCTTCGCTGCCCTGCCAGAAACGAAATCCTCTATAATAGGCGACTGCTCAAAAACGTTTAAGTCGTTGCATGAACCCGCAACACCAAAATAGGCCGACCAAACCCAAAGATCGACTGAAGCCACCGCTTGAAGAATAATCGGTGGTCCTTTTTGGTCACCACGCGTGTGTTGACCTCGCCAAGCGGTTGGGCAATTATACCACCGCCAGTGACGACAATCAACGCTATCCAGCATTCCTGGTGACCCATGTTCAGCCGTATGCACCTCGTAAATTTTTTGTAAGTCGTACCAAGTAGGCCTTCTAAGAATATAGCCGTTTGAAATTTAACGGTAATATTACCGTTCACCAAGACCACGTGCAACAATTTGATTGGGCCAGAATTCATCATCGAGCGTTATTTATATAACGCCAACAACCAAAAACCACAAATAGCGCCCCCCTGTTTCGGTGTTGGGGGCGCTATTTTTGCCAATTTTCGAAAAATCACGCCCCACTACGGGGGGTCTAATGGTAGGGGCTTTATTTATAAATCCCATGTTTCTGATTGGTTGTTTATTTTATTATTTTTTTAATCTTTTAACTTAAAATAATTAAAATAAAAGACAAATAAATATAAAAGAATTACAAATAATATTAAAAACACACAACTAATATTAATTAAATTAAAAAAAACAAACAACTTAAAAAAAATTACAATACCAAATTAAAAAAGAAACAAACAACTTAAAAAAATTATTGGAGGTTATATTTTGCAAGAATTTCTTGCCTATGAAGTAGTGCAAGGCGTAGGGCTTCTCCATCGAGGTGGTCGATCGATTTGGACAAAAACTCAATGTCCTTTTCCCTTTGCCTCGCCTCTTGAATGTCGACGAACCTTTTATTCTCGGCCACTCTCTGGTGCATAGTTTCCAAACGTCTTTGGCCGAGGTCGCGAATATCCTGTAGTCATCGATTCATTTCCTCAAAATCCTCCCTCGATGCACCACCTCCTGTCGAAGACGACTCCGCCTTGCCACCCTTTTTTGATCTTCTACCGGGTGGTCTTGGAATATCCTCCTCCTCCTCCTGCTCCTCCTCCTCATCCTCCAAATCAACAGGATCATCTAAACTCACAAAGCGAGCATCGGATGTCGGTGTATCCGGATCTCGCGACGTGGAGGTGGTTTTGCTTCGTTTTGATGGTCCTCCTCCTCCTGATGCTCCTCCTCTTCCTCTCCTAATCTTGCGCCCACTACCCGACCCCATAAACGGTACATTAACCCACTTAGGACTTTTTCTCAACATCTCCCAAATCCTCAAATACGGGAACGGCCCGCGGGTATCTCTCATCTCGTCCAACGCTCTTGCCAACAAACCGTCATCACCTTCCCCACTGCCCCTGTTGTCCTTACAACGTTGGTAAACCTCCGCAAACGAGTGACATTTATTATTTATGTCTGACCACTTTCCCGATATCGAATCGTGCTCTCGATACTCCCCTCTACCCATGGCGGCAAAAAATAGCTCTCGAATCCGGGCCCAAAACAACGGCTATGTTGATAGTTCGCTACAAAAAAACATATTATACGATTAGAAAGTATATAAATACAAAAAAAAAATACTAACCAACATTATAAATATATATATATATATATATATATATATATAAACACAAAAAAAAATACTAACCAACATTATATATATATATATATATAAACACAAAAAAAAATTACTAACCAACTTCGGGATCCTCCGATATGTCGAGCCAGGCCCGCGCTAAAGCATACTCCTCGTCTCTTTCCCAACGTTCTTGTTGCTTTTTTTGACGAGGAACAGTGGCATCTTTCCTTTTATGCGAGCGTCTCCCGCGCCCGCGCCCCCGTTGAGAACCCTCGGGTTGACGTGGTTCGTTGGTCTCGACTTGAGTTTCTGGCACGGACTCGGGCTCCTCTTGAGAAGCTTGGACATAGTTTGGTGGAGGAAAAAATTGACCCGCCATGTTTGGGCCCGGATAAAATTGACCGGGCATGACAAGAAGTTGCGCGTATTGCATTGTGTTCGCGTCAAAGTCGCCCCAATTGGGTGGCAGCGGAGTAGTAGTGTTTGGCCTCGCACCCGGACGACCCGGGACCCCGAATGGTGAACCATATGGAAACATGTTTTGTGTTTAGAGATGATTGTGTTGTGGTGTGTGGTTTTAGAGATGATTGTGTTTTAGTTTGTGTTTGTGTTTTATGTATATAGTGTGTGTATATATATAAAAACTAAAAAAAAATAAGTTCCCGTTCAAAAAAATTAATTGCTCAACGGTCAATTTTTTTTGACCTTTTTTTCAAAAGCCGGCCACGTGTCATCACGTTATTGGACTTCTCCCTTTTCCTTTGGCGTTATAAATATAACGCTTGCCCCAAATTTGCAAACATAGCGCCCCCATGTTTCGGTGTGGGGGCGCTATTTTTTTAAAAAAAAATTGACATATAACGCCCCACTACGGGGGGTCTTACTGTACCAACATTCACTATATAAAACCAATGAAAGAAAAAATAAAATAAATAAAGTTGTGATATGCTTAAAAGGATGTTGACACGTCTTTTACATCGATAAAAACAATAAAAATGAATGTCGATACTCATGTTGCTCGATCGTAACTGGTTTGGTTCGTCAGGGTATCAGCATGATATGGTACTCGTATAGCCTATGATATGTACCATAGTAATACTCTATTTTACATGCAACTCCGTTGTCTACAAATTTTATACTGGAACGTCGAGGAAAAAAGGTAAATACAACCACACATTTAGTTTTTTTTTTTAACTTAACGAACATGAGCTATTAATGGAAAATCAAATAAAATGAAATCAAGGAAGGAAGGTTAAAAAAATTATAATGAGTGAACTTGAAATTAAAAAGTATTATTATTATTATTAATATATAACTATGGTTTCCATTTCATGTGTTATAATATATAAAGGAGAAAATCCTTTAAAGTAATAAAAACCAAAAAAAAACCCTGTGTAACAAATTTTTTTTATTTGAAAATTTTAGTGCATGTAATATATATGTTTATAAAATTTTTGGCCTAAGAAATAAAAAAGCGCCTTGTGGACATAAAAGAAATACACCTAGCGCTTTTTTTTATTCTGATCTTAGGCTCAAAACACTTAAAACATGCCCTAAAATTTCCAGATAAAAAAAGGTTTGTTACACAAGGTTTTCTCAAATTTTTAGGTTTTCATTTTATCCTTTCCATATATAGGATTTGGATCACTTGAGAACCCTTGGCCTAATTGAGAACTGAGAAAACCATTATAGACCGCACATTATCTAAGGCAAACACTTTTTTTTGCATATATGTATATACGTGTCTAAAACTACAAAATTAGTATTGTGTGTGTGTATATATATATATATATATATATATATATATGTACATACATGTTTTGTAATGTACATATATGGGCAAATGTGTAGAAATGATTTCACATATAGACAGGAAGATTGTGGATAATAACATATTATTTTAATGTACATACGTGTTAAAATTTAAAAAATAAGTATCATATATATATATATATATATATATATATGTTTGATAATATATACATATGCATAACTAAAGATGATAATATATACAAATGTATAAATGAAAAGAAATTTAAAAAATTATTCTTGCAATAAAAGTTGCGATTTAGCAAAAAAAAATTTGTCTTAGATAAATGTGTGGTCCATATATATATATATAGATAAAAGGGAAGGTTTAATAGAAAACCTCAAAAACTTAAGAAAACTCTACTTCCTGAGCTTTTTTTATTTCAAATTTTTAGGACATGTAATATACTTGTTTTTAAGAATTCTGGGCAAAAAAATCAGAAAAACGACAAACGGTTTTTTTAAATAAATAAGTTTTGCAGTATTACATTTGTTACATGTGTAAAATATAATTTAGCACTACTTAAAATTAAATCCAAGAAGGGTATGTAATTAGAGAAAGTTATGATTTAAATCGATCCGAAATTAAATAAGTGAAACTGAATTGGGGTTGGACTTAGACTATGTGGTGTGGTTTAGGCAAGGCTTGGGCAGCCTTGTCGTCACGTCATCAAAAAGTGGGTCCCACATGGTTTTAGACAAGGTGAGGACTACCCAAGGGTGTGGGGGTAGTCCTCCTTAGGTAGTCGTCCTCCACTCTTATTGGTCACCAATTAATTTTTATTTTCTAAGTTTTTAATAACTAAATAAAATAAAAAGTCACATAACATAAAAAAAAACTTACAACGAAGTACACACCGAAACCTAAAAAAACCGACACATAAAAAAAAGAAACCGAAACATAAAAAAAAAGCCGAAGCCTGGAACATTTTAAAACAATTGAAAGCTTACAACCAAGTACACACCGAAACCTAAAAAAAAACCGACACATAAAAAAAACAAACCGAAACATAAAAAAAAAAGAAGCCGAAGCCTAGAACATTTTAAAACAACTGAAAGCTTAAAACCATCTAGCAATCAACACGAAAAAAACACAACAATTGCCATGAGAGAAGATGGGTGACGGCGAATTCGACCCTGTGAGCAGCACGATAGTCTTGTTGTGTGAGTTGGATTGCCGCTCGTTCGCTAAGACGAGGGTTCTCCTCCATTGTGGCTTGAAAGAAAGTGCTCCACCTCGTACACCTTATTTGTATACTCTGCCACTTACTAACGAGTAGATCCGCCGAGCGGTGATTTGTTCCTGGTAAACGGTTGTATTCCACCTAAATGTTGTTCCAGAAAGAAGCCGAATTGACTTGTTCATCCGTCATCCCTCTGATATTGATGTACGCCGTCACCAACTTGATCTCGTTTTTGTTAATCCAAGTCGCCATTTGAAGAGATGAGGGTTTTGTTTTTGGTTTGATTTTATAAAAAAAAGAGTATAAAGAAGAATAGAAAGAAGAATGATGGTAAAAATGAGAATGTAAAGTGGGTTTTTATAGTTGAAAAAAATGATAATTTTTTTTTTGGAAAAATTACAGAATTCGTCCTTTAAGTTTACCTCGTTTTTCAATGGATACCCTTTCGCGTTTCAGATGCTGAGATTCATCCTTAGCGATTTAAAATGTTACACTCACTGTCCTAAGGCACTAACCCAGTTAAACATTTCAGTTAACTTTGGTCATGTGCCTTCAACATGAGGGTAAGTTGGTAAATTTACTTCGGAAAAATTACAGAATTCGTCCTTTAAGTTTACCTCGTTTTTCAATGGATACCCTTTCGCGTTTCAGATGCTGAAATTCATCCTTAACGATTTAAAATGTTACACCCACTGTCCTAAGGCACTAACCCAGTTAAAATTTTAAGTTAACTTTGATCACGTGCCTTGCACATGAAGGTAGTCTAGTAATTTCACTTATATATAAAAATAAATAGACCCTCTGCTTCATTTTTTCTCTCTCTCTCTCTCTCTCTCTCTCTCTCTCTCTCTCTCTCTCTAACCCCACCACCACTCAACCGTCACCACAGCCACCAACTCCGGCAATTTGTCACCACCACCAACACTACCGTCCAGAACCATCGCCATCACCCACTCCTTCCACCACCAGCCACCCTACCCAATTACTGAGGCATCCAAAGCTTCTTCAACCGGTTCATCTTCCAGATCTAAAATAATCCCTCCAATCCAAAACAGCATCATCAGTAGCAACAAGCATACGACTCCCATACCCTTCAGAAGCAGGAGCATTAGAATCACAAGCATACTTTAGTCTTTCCTCCATAGGGAAATCTTTAAAAAAAGACAAATCCACTTTCCTAATTTCATCCAACAACAGAACAGGAACACAATGGTTAATTACATGAAACGTTGCCCAGTCTTTGCAGGCTCTTGTAATATCCTGAAGAAAGTGGTTGGGATTTGAGTCTCTAGTGAGGTCTATTGTTGGGATATTGTGATTGGATGGGTTTTGGGTAGGTGGGTTGGTTTGTTGGTTCTCTGGTGGTTGGATATATTGTGGTGGGACTAATGATTTTGCATGTTTTTAAGTAATTGATTGAACTAGGATCGGTTGGTCACCGGAAACGTCCATCGGAAATTAAGGAAAACGATGAAGGGGGTTGTTGTTCTGGCGATGAATCAATTGATATATGGAATTTTCCAGACAGGTGGTGGGGGGTTTAGGTGGCCGGATTTCATGGTAGTTGTTGGGTGGTGGTTGTTGGGTGGTGGTGGTGGAGATGGTTGAAGTTAGAGAGAGGGAGAAAGAGAAGTAAAATTACCAACTTACCCTCATGTGCAAAGCACATGACCAAAGTTAACTAAAATTTTTAACTGGGTTAGTGCCTTAGGACAGTGGGTGTAACATTTTAAATCGTTAAGGATGAATCCCAGCATCTGAAACGCGAAAGGGTATTCATTGAAAAACGAGGTAAACTTAAAGGACGAATTCTGTATATTTTCCTTTTTTTAAACTAACGTTCAAAAACTTAAATGAAAGGCCCCACACATTTTCAAACCAACCAATCAACTCGGCCCATCCATTTCATCCGGAACTAGCTGTTTTGGCCGGAGGAGCCACGGCGGGGGCGGTGTTGGCCGGCCCAAGCCGGCTTCAACGACCCAAGATCTCCCCCACACCGATCAGTCTTAAACCGAATTCACAAGTAGGTTCCCAAATTGGAACTCGATTTCAGTAACATTTATTTTGCAAAATTAAATGCATTATATCAAAAAGATATCATTTTTACTTTTAGTCTTAGAAAAAAACAAAAAAAAAAAAAAAGATTGTATTTGACTTCTTGAAACTTGGAATTTTCTATCACCTTCAAAATATTTTAATTTCAATTTTCTTTTTCTTTTTCTTGAACTCAATTTGGGTTTTAAAATAAATTAATACCGTCTCCACCGGTGGAATGGCATGAAAAGTGAAGGTTAGGCCTTAGGACTGAAAGGTCTCAGGTTCGTATCTGATCTCACCCAGGTTTTATTGACTTTCAGGCCGGTGGATGTCAGGTTTTCTATGGCTGATGGAACCAGTGGACGGAACCAGACTTTTATAACTTGAGGGTCATAATGTAAGTTTCACATATGTAAACGTATAGTAATTAATTTTTTTGTGCTCGATGTACTACAACCCCTATAACGATTTTAACTTGCTAATGTTAAGTTAGATACTTTCACCGACAGATATTTATTATGAATTTTTTTAAGTTTGCTATAAAAAGTACTTAAAAACAAAAAATAAAATTTACCATATTCACTAAATTTGGGGTTAATAGAAACGTTAATTTTAATTTAATAATTTTATTAATAGTCATATTTGTAACTGAAATCATTAATAAAAGAAAACACATGATTCTTTTTTATATAACATATTTATATTTATGTATTATTAACTTTGAATTTAAATCATGTACCTTAAATTAACCCTTTTTTTTAAATTTAATCTGTTATTCTAAGTTTAAAATTAATTTTGGTACAATATTTGACAAATGATTATTAAGTTTTATTATTTTGGTCATTGTTTTAGATGTTAAACTTCATCATCATCATCATCATCATACTCAGTTAATCCCACCTATAGCAAAGCTAAGGTAGGGTCTGAGGAGGGTAAGATGTAGACAACCTTACCTCTACCCCTAAGAATAGAGAGGCTGCTTCCGGTGAGACCCCCGGCTCGATGTGGTTTGGTATCAAGCCTTGGACATAAGGCACAAAACACTTAGCAATCGGGACAAACCCGATCCGTGCATGTACCCCTTTGTCTTTTGGCTATCCACGCCACCACATGATGCATGATTAACCGTCCGTCGTTTTTAACGTTTTAGATGTTAAACTATGTTCAGCAAATCTACATCTACATCTACATCCACGTCTACATCTACATCTACACTATCTACACTATATAATAAAAGAAAACACATGAGGGACACATGGCACTCCCTCGTGAATTCTCTCATTTTATTATTTAATACATCTACATCTACACTTCTACATCTACACTTCTACACTCTACACTATATAATAAAAGAAAACACATGAGGGACACATGGCACTCCCTCATGAATTCTCTCATTTTATTATTTAATACATTAAACTCAAATTTAATTATAATAATTGATTTGCAAAACCATGATATAAGTTTATTAAATTAAATTTTAGTAATTATATTAATAATCATAGTTGTAACTGGAATCATTAATAAAAGAAAACACATGATTCTTTTTTAAATAACATATTTATATGTATGTATTATTAACTTTGAATTATAACTATAATAATAGAGCTATGGATTTGAACAGTAATTTATTATTTTTTTATTTTTATTTTGTTTTATTAAATACCTAAATTTTAATCTTAGTTCCAAATGTGGGGTTGTGGTCCGGTGGTAAGTGCTTTTGTTTGATTCAGTGTCCACCCGGGTTCGACTCACAGTGTTCTTCTTTTTTCTTTTTTTTTATTGACTGAATGTGGGTTTCTCTAATTGGCCCATGTGGGCGGTCAAGTCTCATCACAAAACACAAACACGCGTCCCACACCCACCCTTTTCTTTCTTTTCCCACATACACGCGTCTACACAGTCACACACAAGACAAAATAGATTAGATCTGAGAGCACACCTTCACCTCCAAGTCCCACCTGCAACACCGAATTGTCGCCCCCATCCAGCCTCTATACACAGCACCTCCAACATACACCATTAACCACCACCACCGAAATCCCTAATGCGGCCAAAAACCACCAACATATCACTCCTTCAACGTTCGTTGTCGCCTTCTGAGTGTCACCTACAACTATTGTCTGCCGTACACGTAGCGTTTTCCGCATCTCCGTCACCACTAGCCGCTTATCTGCTCACATTCTCGGTGAAGCACGCCTGGTAATGCAGAGTTCTTTTTTGTTTTTTTATTTCTTGCAAAGTATATTATTCGGAAAAGTTACAAAAGATATATTAGGATTCAAACAGTTGCAATGTAGAGGGTGTGTGTTTGGTTCTTGGCTTCATGGTGTAAATGTATTAGTAAATTCTCTTCATCTATGGTTTTGTTTAAGGTTGTCATCTGAGTAGCTAACTGATTAATTGCTTTGTGTGATCAGGACTCCATTTCAATGGTAATTCCAAGGTTATTTAGATTCTTTTGTTAAATATCAGAATTTGAGTTTGTAAACTACACATTTAGTGCCTGAAACTGTAATATGCTCTTCTATTAGTCATGTATCTATCTACAGGTTCAATTAAACCTTCACATAATACTTACTTAATGCTTATTGTGCTATTTATTTAAATAAAGTAATCTGATGCCCATCTCCAACAAAATATATTTATGATCTAGGTTTTCGATTTGGAGATGTGAAATAGGATAAAGTTGACTTGCTGATTTAACCAACTAATTAACTTTTTTATAGCATTAGTTACTGGCTGCATTTTTTTGCCGGGGGTTTGGATGGCGATAGCGTCTTGGTGTGGTATTCCAAACCTATTCGCTTTCTCGACTCGTGATATTGTCACTCTTCATACAGTGGTCGGTTTCAAGGGTTTAAAGAAGGAAGCTTTTCATGGTATGATGTTCATAGCGTTGTGGAGTATATGGCGGGCTAGAAATGTTCGCATCTTTTCGAATAAAAAGCTAAAAGTGATAGAGGTGATTGTGGAGATTAAAACTCTCAGTTTCCTTTGGTTTAGATGTCGATACAATAAGGATTCCCTTGATTGGAAGTCTTGGTGTAAATTTTATATAATGTAAGTTTGGTGGTTTTGCTTTCTATGTCTCTTACTTGGAGACATAGGAGCGGTTTGGTGGCGTTTTAATAAAAGTTTTCCTGATGTTTTTTAATATATACGTTATCTGATGTTTTTGGATGGCTAGAATTTGCTTCCACTATATAGTGAGGAAGATGAAGGAAAAGGGGTTGGCCGGTTCTGTTGCAGAGGATAAAGACGACAACAGTGATGATGATTGCTGTGATATAATAAAAGGTACGTCACTATTATTATTATTATTATTATTATTATTATTATTATTATTTTTATTGTTATCCCCAAAATCAAGGGTTTTATTTTCTTTTTTAACGGCTTAATTGAACTAATCTGCAGACTTATTATAATCTGTCATTAGGATTAGATCCGGTTTTTGCTGCTCAGCTTATCCAGGTATAGCTTGGTTTCTGTTGATTCAATTTATGTAATAATTGTGTTTGTGATTGTTTATGTGTATGTTTTGTTTTTAATCGATCGATTTATTGTTTAGATTTATACAAATCTAGGTTAGAGTTTTGTGATCTTTATATGGATGATTGTTTCTTAAGAAGAATTTTGTTTATGTAAACAGAATAACTGTTAGTGTTATGTAATCTTTGATTGAATATTGGATGTAACTTAATAGATTATTGGTATGTGGATATGATTGTGGTTTAATATTGATGTTGTATGGGGTTTGATTTTGCAGTATGGAGAATTCGCAGAGCTATTGGCAGTTAGGGGATGAGCTTCGAGGGCAGTCGAAAGCGGCCGAGGATCAGAATATTCAGGCATCAGCGTCACCTGTGTTGGAAGGCATAATTGATAGCTGGAGAAAGCATTCCAGATTTGGCGAGACGATTCTGATCCCAGGCGTTCCGTGTGAAGCTTTGGAGGTGTTCATCAGGTTCCTCTATTCTAATATGTGAGTCTTGGTCACAGGCCGATGATCATCTTTGTTGTTTTAAGCGTTAAACATTGTTTTGAACAATTAGTTGCGGTTTGTGAACAGATGCAATGAAGAGGAGATGGAGAAGTTCGCGATTCATTTGTTAACATTAGATCATGTTTACATGGTACCACAGCTGAAGACGCAGTGTATCAAGGCGTTGATCAGACCACTGACAATAGAGAATGTGGTGAATATTCTTCAATTTGCAAGGCTCTGTGATACGCCTAATCTTTACCTAAAGTGCATGAAATTGATAGCCGATAGATTTAAGCCGGTTGAACAGACTGAAGGATGGAAATTCTACAAAACAACGATCCATACCTTGAACTCAAGATACTTAAGTTTATTGATGAAGCTGAATCGGTGTGTACTTAATTCTTACCTTTGAATTCGTTAGATCTGAGATTAGTGTTGTAGACAAGTCGAAATAGGAGCCAAGCTAGCTGGTTGGGCTCCCGGCTCTATGTGTATTGTGTAGTCTTACATTTAGACATAATTTCAATAAGTCCAGCAAGTCATTTTAATATATTTTGACTTCTAATTTACTGATCATATTTCCAGATAATGCGCACGTTATCGATTTTCCAAGTCTGGTTTGGATTACGAATCAAGCTTTGTAGCCATTGACTTGTCATGCTCTGGTGATAATTCAAATCTTATTATTATGGTAGAAGAAAATGCTCAAGTTGAGTTGAAGGATGAAGCTACAATGTAAGTAAATGAAATCCAAGTATGTTGTTGAAACTTTGTTTTATGAAAAGTTTATATTAATGATTTAGTACCATTTTGTTCATATATACTTACTAAACTAAATAATGGTTTATCAATGTTTGCATTATTATGCTTTTTTTGTTTTCAAAACCTTTTATTCAATAAACCTTATGTAAATCTGCACCTTTGATTTTAAGGGCAGAAAAAACTTTTGAGCTATTGGAACCAAATAATTTGTTTGATTTTAGATATATATGTAAATAAAAGTTTAATCTGTGTTGAATGCTTTTTGGGGCTTCTTTGGCGACCGTGAAGTCACCGGATGGCAAATATGTAGGTTAGTAAGTTGCCTGGGATTTAAAGCGGGCAACTTATTTTCCAAATCGGATTGATGCCGGCGCAACGCGCGGCCGATTAAAACACTAGTTTAAATTATGTACCTTAAATTGACCCATTTTTTAAAAATGTAATCTTCTATTCTAAGTTTAAAATTAATTTTGTTACAATATTTGACAAATGATTATTAAGTTTTATTATTTTGGTCATTTTTTTAGATGTTAAACTATGTTCAGCAAATACATATTAATTTTAAATGATTAAAATAGTTCAAAAGTCAAATAAACAAATTAATAATAACACAATGCAATTAGTCAAGCTTTTTTGTAAGACTTTTATATTGTTCAAAACAAATAAATAAAATAAATTAATCAACATTAATCGATTTTATCTATAGTAATAAAAGACAGCACATGGAGTACATAGAACTCCATTAAAAAGCCTCCCATTTTATTATTTCAAACAATACATTTATTTTAATTTGTTTCTTTATTTAATAATTATTACTTATTCAGTTTTTATTTGTTACAACTATAATTATTAATATAATTACTGGAATTCAGTTTAATATATATATATATATATATATATTCTATGTTTTTGTAAATCAATTAATATAGTTATATTTTAATACAAAATTAGAAATAAATTAATAGACATAATTTGAAAATATTTATGAACTAACAAAAGTAATCTTTATTAAATTTTTTTTTTTTTTAAGATAATGTATTTATATGTTATTAAATTTAAATCTACATCTACACTATAAAATAAAAGAAAACACATGAGGGACACATGGCACTCCCTCATGAATTCTCTCATTTTATTATTTAATACATCTACATCTACACTTCTACATTTACATCTACATCTACATCTACATCTACACTATATAATAAACGAAAATACATGAGGGACACATGGCACTCCCTCATGAATTCTCTCATTTTATTATTTAATACATTAAACTCAAATTTAATTATAATAATTGATTTGCAAAACCATGATATAAGTTTATTAAATTAAATTTTATGAATTATATTAATAATCATAGTTGTAACTGGAATCCTTGATAAAAGAAAACACATGATTCTTTTTTGAGTTAATAGCCATTTTCGTCCCTGAGGTTTGGGCCAGTTTGCCACTCCAGTACAAAAGTTTTTTTTTTGCAATCTCTTACTTGTGGTTTGGATTTTTTTGCCAAATTCGTCCTTTTCACTAACCCAGTTAAAAAAATCTCGTTAGTGTCAGGGGTAGGGTTGTCTTTTTACCAGTCAGGGACGAATTTGGCATTTAAAATTCAGTTAACCTTGAGACTTATACCCGTTACCAAACACCATTTATGCAGACTTATACCCGTTACCAAACACCCCCTTTATATTTTATCTCCTTTATAACCCTCTTCTTCCCTTGTACTCCTGCACAAAACCCACGAGTAAAACACAGTATGTGTGTGAGATGAGAGCTCAACCGGACAACCACCTCTGGCCGCCGCCGGCTTCCTTTCTCCGGTAAGCCATCACCGGTAAACACCACAACCTTCTCCCTATCTCTATTAATAAATCCCGATAACCCCTTGGAACCTGGTCCTCCGCCGCCTGTCACCACCACAGCCGCCGCCGTCGCTGCTGTGAACCACCACCCTCAGTCGTCGTCGTCTTTCCTTCCTCCTCTTCATCTGTCTGTCTCTCTCTCTATCTCTCTCTCTTTAGGTCTCTTGGTTCTCTCTCTTTTTGTTAGCAGATCTGTGAATGTGTGTGTGTGTTTAGATAACAGAGGACGGTGGTTGGAACCCCGCCGAGGACGGTGGTCGGAACCCCTTCTCCGGTTCCTCTCTCTCTCTCTCTCTCTCTCTCTTCCCCTCGTCTGTCTCTCTCTCCGCCAGTCTCTCTCTCTCTCTTGTCTGAGAGGATGTTTGGTAGGCAGACAAATAGGGAAGTTTGCTACAAATTGCTGATAGAAGGTGGAATTTGGTACAAAATCTTTGTTGGTGTTGTTGAAAGATGAAGTTTGCTACAAATGTGTCTGGTTTACTCCATCATTGGAGATATATGTCTTTTATTGATTGTTGTGAGGAGAGACAGAGAGACAGAGAGAGAGAGGGGGTGGGGTGGGTGGGGTAGGGTAAGATTTTAATTAAAATTTTAAATTGTAAGTAAAAAGACAAAAATACCCTTGATCTTAACGAGTTTTTTTAACTGAGTTAGTGAAAAGGACGAATTTGGCAAAAAAATCCAAACCACCGGTAAGAGATTGCAAAAAAAAAAACTTTTGTACTGGAGTGGCAAACTGGCCCAAACCTCAGGGACGAAAATGGCTATTAACTCATTCTTTTTTATATAACATATTTATATTTATGTATTATTAACTTTGAATTTAAATAATGTACCTTAAGTTGACCCATTTTTTAAAAATTTAATCTGCTATTCTAAGTTTAAAATTAATTTTGTTACAATATTTGACAAATGATTATTAAGTTTTATTATTTTGGTTATTTTTTTAGATGTTAAACTATGTTCAACAAGTACATATTAATTTTAAATGATTAAAATAGTTCAAAAGTCAAATAAACAAATTAATAATAACACAATGCAATTAGTCAAGCTTTTTTGTGAGACTTTTATATTGTTCAAAACAAATAAATAAAATAAATCAATCAACATTAATCGATTTTATCTATAGTAATAAAAGACAGCACATGGAGTACATAGAACTCCATTATAAAGCCTCCCATTTTATTATTTCAAACAATACATTTATTTTAATTTGTTTCTTTATTTAATAATTATTACTTATTCAGTTTTTATTTGTTACAACTATAATTATTAATATAATTACTGGAATTCCGTTTAATATATATATATATATTCTATGTTTTTGTAAATCAATTAATATAGTCATATTTTAATACAAAATTATATATAAATTAATAGACATAATTTGAAAATGTTTATGAACTAACAAAAGTAATCTTTATTAAAAATTATTTATTTTTTTAAGATAATGTATTTATATGTTATTAAATTTAAATCGTGTACCTTAAAAAATGTGTTTTTAATATGTGGTCTTTCACTCTAAGTTTAAAACTATATTTCTTACAATATTCTCAACAAATAAAATAAAACAAATCAAACCACATTAATTATATATTTGATTCAATACAAAACTAAATATGTTTGGCTATTTTCGTATTATAATAGCTTGATATATAAAATACATTTTATATATGAAAAATCATTAATTGAAATCTTCATTGACTTTGTTTTTTCAAGTTACTTCAATAGAGAAATGCAATATCTACACAGTCTTTGCATTACTAATTCGTTTCAATCTTTATTTTCAGGCTATTAATTCACACAATCCTTTTTTATAATAAAATCAAATTGAACCAATAAATGTCATTATGTTTAAAGACCTTGATGTTAGAAAAAAATGATTATACACTCAAGGTTAGAAATACTTTGGCTTTGAGGAAACTTGATGTCAAATTCCAAAATGAACAATACTCGATTGGGATGGTTTAACGGATGAGGAGATACTTTTAAATTAATTTTATTTTTTTTATATCTTAGCCTAAACAGATTTACCTTTATTACTTTTTTTTATTTTTGTTTTGTTTTGTTGTACCTGCTGTCTACAAGGTAATAGCTGTGTAGGGAAGATATATTTTGGAATGTTTGAAACAAGTTTTATGTGAATAAAAATGTTTTTTACAAGAAATCATTTAGGGGCTAATGAATATTTAATATTTTTTCGGTTGTACAGGAAACTTTTTTATTTTAAATAACATATGTAATCTAATTTTTCTTAATTATATTTTAAATTTATATATAATATATATAATTTAAATTGTTCAACCCGTGTATCACACGGGTACATAACCTAGTAATTAGATAACTAAAACGCTCTCAATGGGTAGTCGCCGGAGTATCATACTGGAAAAGTTTCAAGGTCGGATAACGAAGTTTTTTGTCTCAAACTTGCCGGACAATTGTAGTGGCAAAGATTTAGCGGAGTTCATTAGGTCGCTAGGGGTGATTTTTGATCTCTACATAGCAAGAAAGAGAGATAAAGGAGGAAATCGTTTCGGTTTTGTGTCGCTCTTAGATGTGAAGGATGTGAATGAAATGGTTCGAAACTTGTGTGGCATTAGGATGGGGGATTATGGGCTGGAAGTAAACGTGGAAAGGTTTACTTTGGAGGATGGTGAAATCAGACAGGACCCGAAGGAGTACAGGAAGAAGGAAAAGATGCCTGAGAGTAAAAGTGGTAATGGTATAGTGAGTTCTTCACAGTATTCACAAGGTGGATGATCGTTTCAAGAGACTTTGACAGGTATTCGTAATGTTGATAAAGAAACTCGAATGGTGAAGATTGATGACATGATTGTGGCGTTTCAAAAGACGTATGGGAAAGCATTGATCTTTCGGATGTTGGATTTAAACGTGTTAAAGAACATTAAGCCTATCCTGAAAGAACTTTCTTCGGAAACGGTCATGGTACAATACTTGGGAGGCTTATCAGTGATGGTAACATTCACTTCGAAAGAAGCGGCAAAGTCGGGTTTTGAGGCAACTAAGGAGGTACTTGGCAGGTTCTCGACGATTTCGTTTTGGGAAGGACAATCTCTTGCTTATGAACGTTTAGCTTGGCTGAAGATTAAAGGTTTACCATTGCAATTACTGAATGACGAGGCATTGGTGAAAGTAGGAGAAGTTTTTGGGAAGATTATTCATAAACCTTAGAGATCGGAGAATGATGCCGATCTTTCTTATGACTATATGGGAGTGTTAGTAGGTGAAGTAAAGAAGATTGCAGAGGAGATGGTTGTTGTGTGGCGTGATAGAAAATTCAGAATATGGGTTACAAAGGAAGCTGGCGATTGGGTGCCAGAGTTCTTTGATGCTACGAAAGATGATTGTTCGAAGGAGGATGAGGAACAAGTGAGTACAAAGGACATGAATGTTGGTGATCAGCAAGGCATGGAGGAGGATCATGCGGTTGCTAGGGAAGAAGCCTATAACATGAACAGTTGCAAAGGTGACAGAGAGGCCGGAGTTGTGCCGAAAACGAAAATCGGTGGTCAGACGGTACCAGAGATAATTTTGGAAGGAATTGATGGTGTAACATTTCGCAATGAATTCTTTGTACGTTACGTTGATTATTTAATAAAACGTCAAATTTTATCATTTATTGTCCCTTTTAAAAATGTATCGTGACACATTTGGACCCCTAGTACCCTATTATAAGCTTATGTTATATATATATATATATATATATATATATATATATATATATATATTAAAGATAAAATTGTCAAAAAAATTATTGCATGGGCCGGGATTCGAACCCGAGCCCATGGCCGGTCCTTTTACACAAAACAGCCCCACCATCTGGTCCACACAACATATCTATTTCATATCCCACGCTTTTTATTATTAATGAATGTTGATTTGTATCAGTTGACTCCAAGAGTCAACCTGCGAACCCAATCAACCATACTTAGCATATCAATCTGCGTAATTAACCTCTAATATGGTAAATTATGTAAACGTTTGACTAAAACGCGTGTTATACACGCTGAATCATCTTCAATACTTGCCTAAATCCTAACAATTACGCGTCATAGTCTTTAATGGGATCAAACCTTACCAATTCGCACCACTCGAGCCTCCCACTATAAATTGAGGCCTTCACATTATCCTACACTCGCCGATATCCCTTTCCTCACCTTCAATTTCTGCTAAAAAACATCTTTCAAGCTTCTTTGATCATACAGTTGACTTTTTCGTTGACTATCTCAAAACACACGATTTCTCTTTGTAAGTTATTAATTTGTTGTTGGGTTTTGATCTTCGGCACCCTACGAACAATAGCCCCATCATATCAGGGGCTATTGGTTGTCAATTGTGGTTATTAAGAAACTTAGGGTTTGGCCAATTCGAATTGGGGATAAACATTCTGCAGGTCTTGTTATTTATTTAAAACTGAGACAAGACAAACACAACCACTGATCTAGATCAAGTGGTTGTGCCGTCTGTTTGTATACAAGGGGACGCGGGTTCGAGTCCCGTATCCCACAATCTTTTATTTTCTTTTAAAAGGAATTATATAACTGTTTCAGGTATAAACATATATATTATTTTAAACCAAGATTAATTGTTCTCAGGGTCCAGACCAGATGGTCTGGACTTGTGATATAAAACACGAACCGGTCACCAGACCCGGGTTCGATTCCTTGCATGAGCAAAACATTTTTTTTCCTTTTTAGATTTATATATATTCACTAGTATTTTTAAAAATGGTTTTAAAATACTAAAATTGCTTTATAAATTCTACAAAAATTATTTTATAATGTTTTAATAGAAAAGTTTAACATACAATTTTTAGTTTTCCAAAAATTATTTATTTATTATATATAATAAATATTACAAATTTATTCAATTATAATTATAAAATTCTATAAAAATATCAAAACGATTATATAAATTTCCACAAAAATTATTCTGAGTTTATAAAACATTAAATATTCCAGAAATGATTTTTATTTCTGAAAAATCATTTATTTAATTTTTTTAATCGATTTTTGTTATTTTAATCATAAATAAATCATAATAAATTCATTTTTCAATATTTTTGCACCAAAATTTTATATAAATTATTTCTGTCCATTTAGAATAGAAATACAAATTTTAATTTAAAAATTCTTTAATTTTAATATTTTTAGATATTAAAGTTGTATTTTAACAAAATAGAAATAAATAGATTAAATATTCTACGTTTAAGAAAATAATTTTATAAAAATTATTTTCATACTTAAAACTTTATAATGTGACCATATTTAATCTAAAGTTTACAAAAAGACTTTTTTGTTATTTATTTATCGAATTTATTTTATTTAATAAACAATTTAATTATTAATCAAACGAATACTTATCCCCAAATTTGAAACCCTAGAAAATACTTGTAGACTAGAAAGACTTAGACTTATTTGTTACCTTATACATAGGGTAATACTTGGCAACTTTGGGCTACACATATTCTATTTCTCGAGACTTAATACTTTGCTAAGGTGAGTTTACGTAACCATGTTTATGCAATTCTTTATACTTCAAACTTTATACTTAAGCAATTCTACATACATGTCTAGTTGTAAACTTTAATGCCTCATGACTTAGACAACTACTGTTAGACTTAAACTTCAACTTACATAATCATTAGCTATGGCCAAGCCGGCGATACTCAATAATAGATCTATTGGATTGACAATCCCACCTAGATTCGTTGACCATCTTTTATGGGGAGCGCGGGTGATTGTTATCGTTTCAACGTGATATTAAGGTGAATCGTGGATGACGGGATGGACCTAAACTTGTCGGAGGTTTGATTATGTGCATATTATACTTCATGTTTATTCATGTAGACTTAAACTTACAATAGACATATGAATTGCTAAACTTTTATTCTTAAACTTAATTGCTTGACATGGCTTATGTATTCTCACCAACTTCTAGTTGACCCCCCCCCCCCCCACATTTTTCCAAACTCAACAGGAAATAACGGTGCTTGAAGTCTAGAGCTAGCATGAGGAGACAATTTGAAGTTTATGCTTTGTTTGGCTATTTGATGTATTAGAATTTCATTCAAGACTTGTTATGTATTTTCAAATTTTGGATATTTTACTTTAAATAAATTTCAATTAAAAACTTGAATACCATGTGCTACTGTATACTCATTCTTACGTGACACCTCGATGTTTCCGCCATCGGTTGGGGTGTTACAGATTGGTATCAGAGCCATGGTTATAGGGAATTAGGTTATTAGAAAAATAATCTAGTCTATAACCATAGGATTATAACCAGTATTTGCTCCTTTTACTTGCTATTCTCTATCTCACTCCTACTTCTTATCCCTACTTCAATCCCTACAAGAAGATTGCTCTCCATCACAAGATCTACTCTTAGACTAATATGGCAATTCTCAGGTTTAGCCTGAACCACCTTGAGATCTCGTCGAAGTTCTAGATTTTAATAAACGAACACGTGCAATCTGGAAGGGTGAACGCCTGTATTCTGAGTCTTCTGTCTAGGCTGGCATTGCGCATATATCCCAATCAGACGAGGGACCCGGATGCCTACCTGGGAATTCTCGGGATGAGTGTTCACCTATAGGCTAAAGCATGTCTTCACTATGTTATTAGAATGTAGAATCTTTGATAAGTCAACGTTTTCGTTTATTCGTTTTAATTAATGGATAAATGATTACATTCCTTATATTACCTCATTCATTTCATTGTGTCTCTTACGGATCATGCCTCCACGTCGCAGCACTCGCAATAACAGTGGTGGAAATCATGAGGAAGGGAGCAGCAACCACGACACTAACCACAACAACGGAGGTGATGCCCAACTGGCTGCGATCATCTTTCAACAAATGGCGCAACAGATCGCAAATCTGGTTCCTAACTTACTGGCCCAAGTCATTCAGATGAATGGGAACGGCAACGGAAATGGAAACGGCAGTGGAAATGGAAACGGCAATGGAAATGGAAACGGCACTCTAAAACCATCACACTCTAAAACCCAGATTATATATACATATCTATAAACACCTCTTAAACCCAACAAACCATCACACTCTAAAACCCAATATCCCTTAAGCCCAAACCCCTTGTTCCTTACATTTTCTGAAGCCCAACACATGTCAGGCCCATCAGTTCGGCCCAACAACCCCTTTCCCCCCCCCCCCCTTTTCTCCGTTTTAATCCAAAAAAAAAAAGGGATCCCAGCCGGGTTTCGAACCGGGGACCCTTCATACGCACACACTCGCCCACACCACCTGAGCTATAGCTGCTTCTTGTTTTACTCCCAACCTTTAAACCATAATAACACTCGCTGCCTTGTCTGCTTCTCCTTCTTTATGCTGCTACTACTCTGCGCGCTGCTGTGCATATCAAAAAATAAGGAAACACAAATCTCGCTGATTAATTGATAATAATCAAGGAAACCATTGACCATTTGATCTCGCCAACGCCTAAATACACGTTAAAACATCATTAATTCGTAGCCATTTTCCATTTTCACGCATGTACAATTGAATGTGGTCAACCTTGCCAAATCTAATGCCTAGACCCGTTCCCTATAAATTGGACACTACTAGACATCCTCACAGTGCCGAACACCCTCTTCCAATCATCAATTTTACTCAAAATTCTTCTGTTCTTGATCTATACTAGCGTGTTGACCCGAACCTTGACCAAACAATTCAGCATCGAATCAAGATTGTAAGTTTAATTATTTTTGTGGGTTTTGTTAATCGGCATCTGCACAATGTTTGCCCTATGGTTAATTAGATTAACATTGTGAAGATTGTCTGATTAGAAAAGCTAGGGCTTGTAAACTTAAATTTGGGGATAATCATGATTTCTGCATTATTATTTATTTTAAATAAAACAAGAATCAACACAACCACTGGTCTAGACCAAGTGGTTGTGTCTGGTGCCCACAAGCAAGACCACGCGGGTTCGAAACCCTGCTGTGACGTTTTGTTTTCTTTTTTTGTTGATTTTATTATAAACAAACAAATATATATATATTACATTTAAACTTATAAATTCATTTTTAAATATCAAAACCCTTTTATAAATTCTAAAAAGATTATTTTTAACAAATCTGATGTCAAAGCTTTATCTACAATTTTTATTTTTCTGAAATTCATTAATTTAATATTTATAATAATTAAATCAAGTTTATTCTATTTTATTTATAAAAATCTATAAAAATATCAAAACGATCTTATTAATTTCCACAAAAATTATCCTAAGTTTTTATGACATTAATCTTTTCAGAAATGATTTTTATTTCTGAAAAATCATTTATATAATATTTTTAATCAATTTTTGTTAGTTTTAATCATAAATAAATCATAAGAAATTCATTTTTCAATATTTTTGTACCAAAATTTTACATAAATTATTTCTATTCATTTGGAACTAAAATACAATTTTTAATTCAGAAATTCTTTGATTTTAATATTTTTAGATATTAAAGTCATATTTTGACAATTTGAAATAATTAGATTAAATATTCTATTTTCAAGAAAATAATTTTATAAAAATTATTTTCATGCTTAAAATATTATGTTATGATTATATTCAACTTAAGATTTTACAAAGAGACTTTTATTTATTTATTTATTAAATTTCATATATTTAATAAACAATTCATTAATTAATCAAATAAGCATTTATCCCCAAATTCGAAGCCCTAGAAATACATATATCCTAGAGTTTTTTCCCTTACACATTATCGAATACTTTAGGTTGATCATTTGGGAGTAATCTCAATTCATATTTCGTTGTCCAAGTCCAATTTCAAGTTATTACGTGAACTGTGAGTATTCCTATCCCCTTTTTGCTTTTATTCATTTTTGGGGTGTTACATGTACACTAATACAATTTCAAATACAAGTTTACATTTTCAAAATACAATTCTAGTACTATGTGCATTGCTTACAACGTGCTTTATGCTTAGACAATACATGTGGATTACATTTGTACTTAGTGAAATCATTAACATGGTACAAGCCGACCTTAACATTGGATAGCGCTATTTGGATTGACAACCCGCCTAGATTGATTCTCCCCCTTTTTCATCGGAGAATCCGTGGCCAGTGTTAAGTTATCATCCATTTATTGGTTGAGTACACTACAGTTCATACAGTACATTATACAGTCACAGGGTTGATTTCGCTCATTTGTATGATACATAGTTTACATATTTGCACTTTAGCTTGCACTTGAATTGTATAACTTTTTAACCTACTATATATATCAAAACTAGGAATGCTCACCAACATTTCATATGTTGACCAAATCTATTTTGTACATGTTTCAGGTGCAGTTTGATCTAGTGCTTTAGCAAGGAACATTTAGTGCTTTATTTTAATTCAGTTATTTCAATATTTACATTTCATTTAGGCAATGTATTTTCCATTTCCATGTAAGACAATTTTGACTATTCAATAATATTTACATTTTAGTACCATGAGCTTTTGAACAATCGTCACTACGTGGCACCTCGATGATTCCGCCATCGGTTGGGGTGTTACAGATTGGTATCAGAGCCATGGTTATAGGGAACTAGGTTACTAGATGAAATAGGCCTAGACTATAACCGAACTTCAACTTTCATGCATAATATTTTCTGAATTGCCTTACCCTCATTTCCCTCTACTTTCCTTCTTCTATCTTTCCCTTTTTCTCTCTCTCCATTCTATTCATCCTTCATCATGGTGCATAGAGATGGTGTCCTACAGGGAGTGGAAAGTCTACATCATCATGGAACAGGGACAGTACCTTTCATGAAGACACTCTTAGGCATAATGCCTACTCTTACTTTTGTTCCTTCAAAGTTGTTGAACTTTAATGAGTGTGATAAGGACACGTGCAATCTGGAAGGGTGGACGCCTGTACACTGGGTTTTCTGGCATAGGCAAGCATAGCGCATAAATCCATTTACGGACCTGTTATGCTTACCTGGGGATTCCTGGAGTGAGTGTCCACTTATAGGCTAAAGCACGTCTTCTTTGATCACCATTGGGTTCAATTCCTTTGAAAAGTCAACGTTCTTGTTGGGCTTTACAGTTAGACAAGAGCACTCCAAGCATTTTATGCAAGCTTTTTCAATAATACTCTCTCGGTTCATATACAATATTTTGTATTTCATGATTTTCATATATTGCTTACAAGTTCATACTTTCATAACCATCTATGGATTTCACAATCACACTTCACCTTACCCTCTTAGCCACTTTTTTTAATATTCAACACCCTACCCAAATCATATTATTTCTTTTCTCCACATGTTATTTATTTTAAAAAAAAAAAACTATAACCTCATACTTTAGCACAAACTAAAGATTTCTAAAACTAGTTGTATTACCTAGCAACTTTACAAAGTACATATTTTCCTCGAACTTAAATTCAATTGATTATTTATTGACGTAACAAACGATTTTCTATATAATGTTTTAAACTATTACAAAGCCTACTTAGCTTGTACTATCTAACAACTTTTGCCTTATGTACAAAACCAAATTTTGAGAATATTTATTTTTTTTGGAATAATATCTAGTCTCTAGATTCTCCATCAACACTCACCCATTTTCAACTTGTTCAATTTTTTACAATATTTGGCATACACCACAATCATGTTTTCTTATACACTTGATTATAACCTTTGATCCAAACCCCAAAATTTACACTACTATATAATCTCCTTACTATAAAATAAACTCTTTATCAACTATCATCACATTCACCATCTCTCACAACCTTGATTCTGCTTCAAAAAATTTCATCATCCTCTCAAGAACTAAATTTATATCCTTCACCTTCTCACACGTGAGCTAGTTACCCATGATAATCAAACTACTAAAAACCTGATACTTGATTCTACATGATTTTTTTTTCCAAAACATCATTGTTTGTGAAACTTGATTTCCCCTTAATTTGACTATTCACTGGACATTTAATTATTCATGATACTCGTGTTTTCATTTTCTTGATCTTATTATCATTTTGTACCCAATTATGTCATACTCATAGGCATATAACATCTAGAAATTTCCTTGCGTATTATTGTGTATTAACACAGATTGGAAATTTATTTTATTGATTACGTTTATTTTTAATCATACAAGACTCTACCTTACATTTATTTGAAACGTTTGGACTTGATACTTGATCTTACAGATGCTTTTCTAAGAAAACATCATTGGTTATTACATGAAACTAGATTTTTCCCTTAATTTGACTACGCATTGAGCATCTAATTATTCATGATACTCGTAAACATTTAATTATTCATGATAAACACTTACACTTAATGGTTGTAGTACTTACAAACTTGCTTGCATAAACATGCTATCAATTTGCAATTTATGTGAATAATAATTGCTGCACTTAATAAAAGTCATCATGCCTTTTTCAACAGTCGGGAGAGGCCCTACAACCTGCTCCACGACTGGTGGAGGCTATCGAACATACTCAACGATTGGTAGAGGTCACTATGCCTTTTCAAACAGTCGGGAGAGGCCCTACAACCTACTCCACGGCTGGTGGAGGCTATCAAACCTGCTCAACAATCGGTGGGGTCATAGAAGGACGCAAAACTTTAATGTAAGGTAAATTGATGATTCCGGTCCGGAACGTAATCATGAATTTACAGGTACGTTAGGGTAGTGTGAAATTCTATTAGAGTTTTTGGGAAGACGTTCAGTACATTTTCAAAGTATCAAAGGTGTGGTGGGTTAGCTGCGGTACACCCTGTATACAAACACTAATGATGCATTGAAAGTGAGACTGGGAGTCGAACCAGGAACAAACTCTGGTTGCTTGTTAGTTCATTTAGCCTATCTATAGTCAATCAACTTGTACATTCATTTTAGGACTCCTAAAACTTGAAGTTTAGTGTTACTAGATTCTTATTCTCCTTATTATTCGAGACGAACCTAATCCAATCCTTAACTCACACCTATCAAACCTCATATTCAAATCATTCAAAATTTTCCAAACCATCTTAATTTGTACCCAAGCATCCTTAACCCTATGTTTTCAATAACTTCGGGACGAAGTTTCTAAAAGTAGGGGATGCTGTGACATCCGTCACTTTTTATAATAATAATAATAATAATAATAATAATAATAATAATAATAAAAAAATCAGATTATATATACATATCTATAAACACCTCTTAAACCCAACAAACCATCACACTCTAAAACCCAATATCCCTTAAGCCCAAACCCCTTGTTCCTTACATTTTCTGAAGCCCAACACATGTCAGGCCCATCAGTTCGGCCCAACAACCCCTTTCCCCCCCCCCCCTTTTCTCCGTTTTAATCAAAAAAAAAAAGGGATCCCAGCCGGGTTTCGAACCGGGGACCCTTCATACGCACACACTCGCCCACACCACCTGAGCTATAGCTGCTTCTTGTTTTACTCCCAACCTTTAAACCATAATAACACTCGCTGCCTTGTCTGCTTCTCCTTCTTTATGCTGCTACTACTCTGCGCGCTGCTGTGCATATCAAAAAATAAGGAAACACAAATCTCGCTGATTAATTGATAATAATCAAGGAAACCATTGACCATTTGATCTCGCCAACGCCTAAATACACGTTAAAACATCATTAATTCGTAGCCATTTTCCATTTTCACGCATGTACAATTGAATGTGGTCAACCTTGCCAAATCTAATGCCTAGACCCGTTCCCTATAAATTGGACACTACTAGACATCCTCACAGTGCCGAACACCCTCTTCCAATCATCAATTTTACTCAAAATTCTTCTGTTCTTGATCTATACTAGCGTGTTGACCCGAACCTTGACCAAACAATTCAGCATCGAATCAAGATTGTAAGTTTAATTATTTTTGTGGGTTTTGTTAATCGGCATCTGCACAATGTTTGCCCTATGGTTAATTAGATTAACATTGTGAAGATTGTCTGATTAGAAAAGCTAGGGCTTGTAAACTTAAATTTGGGGATAATCATGATTTCTGCATTATTATTTATTTTAAATAAAACAAGAATCAACACAACCACTGGTCTAGACCAAGTGGTTGTGTCTGGTGCCCACAAGCAAGACCACGCGGGTTCGAAACCCTGCTGTGACGTTTTGTTTTCTTTTTTTGTTGATTTTATTATAAACAAACAAATATATATATATATATATATATATATATATATATATTACATTTAAACTTATAAATTCATTTTTATATATCAAAACCCTTTTATAAATTCTAAAAATATTATTTTTAATAAATCTGATGTCAAAGCTTTATCTACAATTTTTATTTTTCTGAAATTCATTCATTTAATATTTATAATAATTAAATCAAGTTTATTCTATTTTATTTATAAAAATCTATAAAAATATCAAAACGATCTTATTAATTTCCACAAAAATTATCCTAAGTTTTTATGACATTAATCTTTTCAGAAATGATTTTTATTTCTGAAAAATCATTTATATAATATTTTTAATCAATTTTTGTTAGTTTTAATCATAAATAAATCATAAGAAATTCATTTTTCAATATTTTTGTACCAAAATTTTACATAAATTATTTCTATTCATTTGGAACTGAAATACAATTTTTAATTCAGAAATTCTTTGATTTTAATATTTTTAGATATTAAAGTCATATTTTGACAATTTGAAATAATTAGATTAAATATTCTATTTTCAAGAAAATAATTTTATAAAAATTATTTTCATGCTTAAAATCTTATGTTATGATTATATTCAACTTAAGATTTTACAAAGAGACTTTTATTTATTTATTTATTAAATTTCATATATTTAATAAACAATTCATTAATTAATCAAATAAGCATTTATCCCCAAATTCGAAGCCCTAGAAATACATATATTCTAGAGTTTTTTCCCTTACACATTATCGAATACTTTAGGTTGATCATTTGGGAGTAATCTCAATTCATATTTCGTTGTCCAAGTCCAATTTCAAGTTATTACGTGAACTGTGAGTATTCCTATCCCCTTTTTGCTTTTATTCATTTTTGGGGTGTTACATGTACACTAATACAATTTCAAATACAAGTTTACATTTTCAAAATACAATTCTAGTACTATGTGCATTGCTTACAACGTGCTTTATGCTTAGACAATACATGTGGATTACATTTGTACTTAGTGAAATCATTAACATGGTACAAGCCGACCTTAACATTGGATAGCGCTATTTGGATTGACAACCCGCCTAGATTGATTCTCCCCCTTTTTCATCGGAGAATCCGTGGCCAGTGTTAAGTTATCATCCATTTATTGGTTGAGTACACTACAGTTCATACAGTACATTATACAGTCACAGGGTTGATTTCGCTCATTTGTATGATACATAGTTTACATATTTGCACTTTAGCTTGCACTTGAATTGTATAACTTTTTAACCTACTATATATATCAAAACTAGGAATGCTCACCAACATTTCATATGTTGACCAAATCTATTTTGTACATGTTTCAGGTGCAGTTTGATCTAGTGCTTTAGCAAGGAACATTTAGTGCTTTATTTTAATTCAGTTATTTCAATATTTACATTTCATTTAGGCAATGTATTTTCCATTTCCATGTAAGACAATTTTGACTATTCAATAATATTTACATTTTAGTACCATGAGCTTTTGAACAATCGTCACTACGTGGCACCTCGATGATTCCGCCATCGGTTGGGGTGTTACACAACTTTATTCCCGGAATTAAATTTGATTTTGAAAAAGGATATAAAGAAGGAAATGTTGAAGATTTTGGTTTCAATACAGTTAATAAGAGAAAGAAAAAACAGGGAGTTATTTTGGATGAGGGCCGGCCCAATCTAGAGTATTCCAGCAGTTTGGAAAAGGCCAAAGAAGGAAAGAAGCCCAAAGGGAGTGAAAGTCAAGTGGGCCGTGTTTTCTTTGATCAGTTGGTTCACGAACAGTTTGGTAATAATCCGAATTTCGAAGGACAGAATAGTAATTTGGAGTTTTATAATTAGGAAGACAATATTGGAGAGTCCTCTGCTCAGAACACTTCCTTTGAGAATGTCGCTGCTGTGAACAGAGATTCAGCATCGAAGACAGTCAAGAAGATGGGTCAACTGGATTTTGACAAAGAGATTGAAGAAACTATCCGGTTAGGGGTAAGATTGGGAGCTGACTTACAGGATCAAAGAAGGTTAGTTCAGGACTCTATCATGGGTGAAGGAGTACAAATAGTTCGTAAATGAATATATTAGGGGTATGAGGGTTGGGGGAAAGGCAAGTTGGTCTAGTGGCTTACGTAAAAAATTTGGTGTCGATTTCATCGGTTTACAGGAAACACACATTTCGGGTGTGTCTCTTGGTGAGGTTTCTGCTTTTTGGGGGAGTGGGGGGGGGGTTGGATTTTGATACTGTTGATGCCTATGGTCGTTCTGGGGGACTGGTTAATATGTGGAACTGTAAGGTTTTTCAGAAAATTTCATCAGCTAAAGGGAGGTATTTTTTACTTACGACTGGTATTCTTGTGTCTGATGGTACTTGTTTGAACATTTGTAACGTATATGCTCCACAAAGGGCAGAAGCGAAGAGGAGATTATGGGAATAATTGGATGGGTTAATAAGGGGATGTCAAGGAATGATTGTGCTAATGGGTGATTTTAATGCCGTTAGATGCCTGGAAGAACGAAGGAATTCAAGATTTAATCCTGTTGTAGCCTCAGACTTTAACGGTTTTATTAATGATTTGGGTCTTCAAGAATATTGGATGACGGGGTATAAGTTTACTTTCTTAGCGGGATATGGGAAAGATCATAAACTAAGCAAGATAGATAGGATGTTGGTTTGTCAGACTTTTTTCAACAGGTGGCCAGGAGCGTGTTTGAGGGCACTTAATAGGGAATTATCAGACCATTGCCCGTTATTATTGATAGTGGTTGACGCCAACTTTGCTCCAAAACCTTTTAGATGGTTCAATTCGTGGTTAAGCAGAGACGGGTGTGAAGAAGTGGTGATTAAGGCGTTGGATGCTGGTGACTTTAGAGGGCACCCTGATGAGGTTATTAATGCTAAATTGAGATTTCTAAGGAGTGTTCTTAAACAGTGGTGGAAGGAGACATTGAAGAAGGAAGGGGAGGCGGTGAAAACTCTAAAAGATGATATGGAAAATTTGGAGGCAACCATGGAATATAGAGATCTTGAGGAAGAAGAGCTGTGGGTTTGGGAAGAAAGTAGGAAAGAGGTTGATCAGTTGAACTCTTGTCATGTTAGGAACTTGAAACAAAAATCTAGAGTTAGATGGGCTGTGGATGGGGATGAGAACTCTGCTTTCTTTCATGGGATGTTAATAGTCGGAAGGCTTCAAATGCGATTCCGGGCTTGATGATGGAGGGTACATGGGTCTCGAATCCTTCTTTGGTTAAAAAAGAGGTATTGAGACACTATAGAAGTCACTTTGCTAATAAAGCTAAGTCGATGTAACATCGCGTAATTTTGTTACTTTTACATATATTTTAAACTCTATGTTTAACAAATTCCAAGTTCGCCTTTACTCGCTTTTTTTATGTTACTCCTACCACTTCTTGACGAGTCGTCAATATAATTTATCCTAATCAATTTAGAAACTCATTTAGTTAAGATCTTAATATATATATAAATATATATATATATATATATTGCTTTTAAAAAAACATATGTAATACTTTAGTTTAAAAAAAAACATAATATAATTTCCGTTTGACTTTTATCAAACACAACAACAAACAAATGTGATACTTCGTTGCTTTTGTTTTCTTTTTTTTTTCTTTTGTTTGAACTCGATAACAATATACATACATATGCAATTTGTTTATTTTTTTTTCTTTGGACTCGAGTTACAACAGCATAATTCAAACAATTGTCACCCATATTTATCAAACTTAACCCCCATTAATCTCTTCCTAACCACCCCATTAACTCTATTTAATACCCAACCAACTCACCCACTTATAAATACCACTCCTCTCCACCCTCTAATCCTTTGTTCATCCATAATATCTCTACAATCCCTCTCTAATCCTCCAAGTTTTGAGCAAACTTCCTGATTACACATCAGTAAGTTTTCCAAGCTCAAACCTTCTTTCTCCTCTATTTTTTCTTCTCTTTTCTATCCAAAACTCCTTGGAGAAACCTCTAGGATCTTCCCCATATTTATCCACAAAAGTGTGATAAGGGTCGAGCACCTAAAAGAGGTCTCAAAGGTGGTTGTTTTCTGAATTATGCTATATAATAATATAAACATATACTTTCAAGTTTCTATCTTACTAGTTTATTATTAATCTTTGGAAGGTTTGTGGTTACACCCTACCTTACCAACTCCCTTGACCCTTCTTGTGCTACGAATTTATCCACACTAGAAAGGGGAAATCCCGTGTCCAAAACCCACGTTTATTCCATAAGCGAAGTGGTTATGACATGAACCTATCAAATGGATTCACATTCCTAACTTTATACCATCCGAATCATCTATGATGGTTTTGTGCTTGGTCTAACTTAATCTCATGTCCATCCGGATTGCCCTAAAGGCAATTTGTGCTTGGTTTGCCTAAAAGGCTTGCATGACTCTCGTGAATCTATAATCTAAACTCGAACCTAAGACCCTTATTTCTCTAATTCTAGTTAACCAAGGCTAAGGAACTAATCTCCCAAGACTCGTCTTTGGAACCTTACTAAACGCACCCAACGGTGAGTTCATACTTGTCCCCCTTTTATCCTTTATTCTTTGGGGCTCAACATGTATCACTATCAAAACTCAAACGATTTTAAACTATACAATTTATTATGCTTAGTCTAAAGTCTATCATATTCTAAATTCTATCATGCGCAATCTAAAGTCTATTATATGCTTGTACGCTATGCTATGTAGAATTATTTACTCTAACATACAAATGTTCATATAGTTGACAACCCACCTTGCATGTATAGCGCTATAGGATTGGCTATCCGCCCCTACATGGGTCATGTTAAGCAAAATTCTTCGTGGCTAGTCGTCGTTTATATGGTTCTCTTGCATATGCCTATAAGCAAAACTTTATTATACTATGTATGTATGTCAAAACTAGTATGCTCACCAATGCTTTATGTGTTGACGGATATTTTATACATGTTGCAGGAAATATTTATTGCAGGACATTCAAGAAAACTACTTAGGATTGGACATAGAAACTCACTCTAGTTCAAGTTATCATATTCTTGTTGTTGTATTTTTCGTTATTTGAACTACTTGTATTTCTATTTTTAGACAATAAATGAAATTCTATCTTTAAACTATATTGTCACAAAATCTAGTGTCATGAAGTCTTTGAACAATCTATCACAAGTCGCGCCCCGATGTATTCAGCCATCGGTTGGGGTGTGACAGTCGAGACCAAAACTGCAGTGTGATAACTTGAAAAGGCTGCAAAGGAGTTATGGTGAAAAATTGATTGCGGGTTTTACTAGAGAAGAAATCAAGGAGGCTGTTTTTTACTGTGGTTCGAATATAGCACCGGGCTCGGATGATTTTAATTTCAGGTTTGTTAAACTCTTCTAGAGTTTTTTGGAAGATGATTTTGTCAACCTTATGAACCATTTTCACGATTGTGGTGTCATTAGTAGGGGCTGTAGCTCCTCGTTTATTACTTTAATCCCGAAATCTAAAACGCCTGTGGGTTTAAAAGACTATAGGCCGATTAATTTAGTCGGGATTATAAATAAGGTAATTTCAAAGGTTTTGGCTAGTCTTATTAAAAAGGTGTTGAATATGGTTATCTTGGATACTCATTCAGCTTTCATAAGCGGGAGATTTATTTTGGATGGTTCGTTAATTGTAAATGAGATGATTGGGTGGACTAAGAAAAAAGTTAAATAAGCTTTCATGTAAAAATTAAATTTTGAGAAAGCTTACGATAATGTGAATTGGGGATTTTTAATAGCTACATTGGATCAAATGGGCTTTCCGAGTCGGTGGTGTTCTTAGGTTAAAGGTATTTTGGAATCGGCGTGTTCAGCGGTTTTGGTTAACGGGTCTCCAACGTTTGAATTCAATTGTCAAAAAGGAGTTCGTCAGGGAGATCCTCTATCTCCTTTTTTGTTTTTGGTTGTTATGGAAGTGTTGCACTGTCTTCTTGAGAAGGCGGTAAATTTGGGTGATATAAAGGGGATCCGGGTGGACGGTAGTGCCAAAATTATATCACATTTATTTTATGCTGATGATGCGCTGATTGTGGGCGAGTGGTCTAAGGAGAATCTGGATAATGTTTCCAGAGTGCTTCGGGTTTTCCATCTATGTTCTGGGCTTAAAATTAACATACAAAAGTCGTATTTGTTTGGTATTGGTTTGAATGATGAAGAGGTGGAAAACATGGCGGGTGTTTTTGGATGTAGAAGGGGAGTTCTCCCTTTTGACTACTTGGGGATTAAAGTGGGAGCAAATATGACATGGGCATTGCATTGGAACCCGATTATTGAGACGATACAAAACAGGTTATCTAGGTGGAAGGCTAAAACTTTGTCTATGGGTGGGAGATTAACTCTGATTAAGTCAGTGTTATCTAGTCTACATATTTATTAATTATCGCTTTTTAAAGCTCCTGTGAAGGTGCTGGATCATATGGAGAGATTGATGCGTAATTTTTTATGGTCCGGGTCCGAGGAAGTTAAAAAAATCCATTGGATTTCTTGGGAGGTGGTGACTACTCCTAAGAAAGAAGGTGGGTTGGGCATCTCGAGATTAGAAGAGGTTAATTTAGCTTTGCTAGCTAAGTGGGCTTGGAGATGCACGGTGGAACATGGGTCGACGTGGAGAGGTGTCATTGAATCGGTTCATGGTAGAAGGGGTAATTGGTGCTTTCTCCCTCTCAAAAGATCAATAGGCGGTTGCTGGAAGTCCATTGTAAAGGCTTTCGAAGCAAAGCGGCTCCAAGGTAAGTCTATGCAACATTTAATTCGGGGAGTAGTGGGTAAAGGGGATGTTGTGTGTTTTTGGTCAGATTATTGGCTTGGTGATACGTTGTTAAAGGACCGGTGGCCGTGTTTGTACAAGTTAGACAAAGGTAAAAAAATGCAAGGTTATGGAGAGGGTTACTCGGGTGAGAGACGATTTGGTTTTTACAGGTAGATGGTATAGGTTTCCGTGTACGGGTGAGGAGCTTTCTGAGTTACAAGACCTGGAAAGTATGATGCAAGCCGCTGGTGTGTCCAATCAGACTGTTCTATCCGAAGCTGAAGATAAGTGAAGCTGGGTTGACGGGGCTGGTGGTAGTTTCTCTGTTGCAGGCTTCAAGTCATTGTTACACGCAGATAGTTACATGGGTCAATTAACTAATGTGAGATGGGAAAGTTGGGTTCCGATAAAGGTAAACTTAATCGCGTGGAGGGCGGAGCGTGATAGACTACCAACCCGGGTGGCATTAGAGAAAAGGAGAGTGCAAATTGATAATGTCTTGTGTCCGCTTTGCAATATGCAGGAAGAAGATTCAAAACATTTGCTTGTTGGTTGCGGATTTGCGTACGTGGTTTGGAGTGGAATTTGCAAATTGTGTAAGCTAGACCCATTTTTTTGCTTATGATTATGACGATTTATTGATGTTATATAAGAATTTTCATGGTGGGAAATGGAGGAAGAAGATTATTAGGGGAATAGTGATGATCACCACTTGGGTATTATGGAATACTAGAAATGCAAAGATCTTTCAAGACAAGACAATGAAGGTTATGGAGGTGGTGGCCAAAATAAAGTCAAGGTCTTTTATTTGGTTGAAAAATAGATCGAAGTTTAGTAATATTGTATGGCGGGATTGGGCCACTTATTCTTTGTATATGTGTTTGTAGTTTGTTGGCGGTTCTCGGTTTGAGAGCTTGTCGGTTTTAATGAAAGTTTATGTTCAAAAAATAATAATAATAATTAGATAACAAAAATAATTGAAAAACAAAATCCTAGTTGCCGAGGAAATTGAAAAACTTGAGTGGGGATTGTAAAGTCGTAGACATTGAGATCGGGGAAGAAGAGAGGGAAGACAGAGGAGAGAGAGGGGTAGATGTGGGCCCAGTGGGTGGCGGTGTGGTGACATGTGGTCGTGATGGTGTGGCGGCAGTGGGTGGTGGTGTGATGACAGGTGGTGGTTATGGTGGGTTGTTGGTTGTGGGTGGCAAGTGGTGAAGAAGAAAGATATGTGTGTGTATATAAAAACTAGTGTGAATGCCAGGGCGTTGCAGCGGGTGCGTCTGTTTTGCCGCCTTCTAGTTGTTGGGGTTTGTGGCACATGTGTGGGGTTTGTGGGTGAAATCTAAATATAATCACATTCCAAAAAGAATATGTATAAAAAAATAAACGGGCGTTTACACTTTACACAATCCCGATCCAGGTTATAAACTGTTGACCGAACATTGAAATTGCCAAATCCGTATCGTTATCTCAAAGCCTCAAACCATATAGACTGTCGGCTTACCATGAATGGATCATAATAGGTGAAAGCATGTGACATGGAAATAAGTCAATACCATAATTCACTTAAATGAATATAGATAGCAAGCCTAGCGGTATGAAATTATAAAATTTATGTCAAGAGAAACAATAGAGGAAAAAAATCATGTTATAAGTACATTAGATGGAACAAAATTTCATGGACGTCTCTTTAGGTAAACACCACTCTTCTCCACTATCATTGCCAAAGCCTTCCAATAGAACCTTCACCAATCAATACATTTGATCCAAAATTCTTGTTTTCTCTTTCAGTTAATCAAGCAACAGTGTGGGCGCTTCAATTATTAGTACTTCTTTTTGCCTATCAAAATTTTCTATCGGTTGTACTTTGTCCTTTTGTTGTCCTACATTACATGTAGAAAAAAAATTATAATTATTCCAATGTTCAAACCATGATAGTTATTAATTGTTATATCTGAAAACAGTATTTGTAAAATGGTCATGATACATGTAGATGTACAATTTTTACAAAGTGGACAATCTTAGGAATGACAAAGATGTTCCAAAATAGTGTTCTCCCGCTACATTTCTTATTTCTTTTTATAGTGGCTAGTTGCAACAACGACGTGTAGGTGGTGAGGTCATGGTCGTGTCGGTGGCAATGGGTTGGTGGTGGTGATGGGGGGCAATCACACAAATCTTGTAATTTTAACTGGTATTCACACAAATTCCGCTAATTTAAATTTGTAAATTTAAGTGAAACCAACCAACACATAATGCAAATTAGGAATGTTATATAATGCATAGATCAATGCTTCATTGCTTCTGAACATAAGTAATGTAACAAGCAGCTTTGTTACAACTTGAACTAAAAGAATATATAAAAGAAATTGTTAGGATATCAACAACAAAATAATAAAAAAAGTATTCAAGTCATACCATGAATACTTGATGTATTCTTCTGTTGGTGATATGCATTAGCACAAAGGGCCACCATTTTACCAAATATTCATATATTATATTTTTAACCACTTTCAAAAGAAAAAAAACATAGTGAAGGTGAAGAGCATTGTGGGATTTCAAGGATTATAACATTCAAGTGGGTGTTTATGAAGGGGTTACATCTTCATGTGGATACAAAGAGTGCATAAGAGATATATACATGTACTATTAAAGGTTGTATTAAAGGTTTTACATAAGGACATAAAAGGAAGAAAATGACAAAAAAGAAAAAAAAATTAGAGACTTGTAAAGGACCATTGGTATACCATTTTAACTTTGGACAATTTAGACATATTTACTCATGTCTCCTCATTTATAATGTAGTGTATGTATATATATGTGTGTATGTGTGTGTATAAAATATAAAATATGTGTGTGTATATATAAATAGTGGTCCCTGTTTTATTTTTGCCAACGGGACAGATTGTGCCACCTCAAATGTCACGTTGTAGTCCACGTTAGCAGATAACTAACTGAGTTAACCTCAGTTAGTTTTGACCAAATGGAATAAAATACATGATAAGTTTGGACTCCTAGTTTATTTAATTCCCCTAAAGTCAGAATTATTTAATTCTAAAGTTTGAATTATTTAATTCCATTTCCCCAATAATGATAATGACTTTTCATTTTTCAAGTGGTATTGGACAAAGCCAAACAACATTTTTATTTGGTTTCAAGTGGGCCACTAAACTAAATATTAAATAGCCCATTAATAAAAAGAAATTAGGGCATTTATCTTTATCATTGTTTCATCTTCATTATCCAAGCGAGTACCCACTGACCTCTGTAACTCCCTACACGCCGGAGAAATGGTTTATGGTGGTGTTACTTTGGGCTTCTATTTTTCTGTCAACTAGGAAGATTATTGAAGGGTCAAAAGTATTAAGAACTGTCATTTTTAAATTTTGGTTTAGTCTGAAATTTGATCGGTCGATGGGTCGCCGGAGGGTCAATGGACCATCCTGACCTGGCTGTGCTTCCGTCGCTAGGTGGAACTATTATGGGCCTTCGGCTACCCAGCGTTGTCTGCGTTCGCAGGCTTATGGAGTTTCATTGGCCATGAGTTACCTCATGTAGTTGGGGCATTATGCTTAGTTGGTCCTTAAAAAAAATAAATACCAAATTAGTTGTAATTCCTCTTATTTTTTTTCTTGAATTTGATTTGTAACTTAATTAGCAATCCAAGTATGACTTTAGTTAAGTTTTTTAATGCGGTTAAAAATTTATTTAACAACTTAAGAAAAATGATTTCGATTCGATCTATTAGACATATGTAAACTGTTAGATGTATAAACTTTCAATGTGAAACGAGGTGATTTCAGAAGCTCAATCAGCTTTTATTAGTGGGCGTTTTATTTTGGATGGTCCGTTAATCCTAAATGAAATACTCTCTTGGTCTCGGGTGTATGGTAAGAATTTTTGTTTGTTCAAAATAGATTTTGAAAAAGGCATAAGATAATGTTAATTGGGATTCTTTAATTAACATTATGAGACAAATGGGTTTTCCCGATAAATGGTGCAACTGGATTTATGGTATTCTCAGCTTGGCTCGGTCTTCAGTGCTTGTTAACGGTTCGCCAACATTTGAGTTCGATTGCACGAAAGGAATAAGACAAGGAGACCCTCTTTCTATTAGCGGATATTATTATAGTAAAGGATATTGTTTATACTTAGAGATAGATTTGATTATTATTCTAGAATTATCTCTTTCCATGTATTTAGCTAGGGTTTGTTATTCCTTGGATCTATATATAGGATCCTTTTCCATGTAATATTATTCATTTAGATAATAAACAAACCGTGAGAACTTTCATGGTATCAGAGCCTCGGCTCTTAACCCTACCGTTCCCTTTTTCTTTTTATTCCGATTAACAGCAGCTTCGGCTGCATCATCTGCACCCGCATAGCTGTCTGTATTATGGTCGTTTCTGTCAATCAGCGCAGATGGCTAAAGAAGACACATCGGATCAGCAAGGCCCCTCCGAACCCGTCACCAGATCAGCCTTACACTCCGCGTATTCTGTCACTAATATTCAAAGAAAAATACGAATATTAGATGGCAAGAAAGTTACCTAAAGTGCCTGGGTAAAGCTGTTTCGACTGCATGCCACAGCCTATCAGGTTCTGAATCACATTGATAATACCCCACCACCCGCAGCCGATTCACCCGAATATTCTTCCTGGAAAGAACTCGATGCCCTCGTTCTACAATGGATCTACAGCACAGTTACTGATGACCTGCTGCCCACTGTTTTGGAGAATGGCTCCACGGCTCGTGCTGCGTGGCTGAAGTTAGAAAAAAAAATACCTCAGTAATAAAAAGGCACGTGTAGGGGCCTTAGAAACAAAATTTTCCAACATGACCCTTTCGGCTTGCTCATCCTTGGATCACTATTGCCAACAGTTGAAGGATCTGGCGAATCAATTGGAAGATGTGGACCATCCAGTTACTAAAGACCGCCTGGTGCTACAGCTTGTACGTGGCCTACCTGCTGAGTTTGATACTACTACCTCCTTGATTAATGCTAATAATGTGGACTGGGATTTGGCAAGAAATATGCTGAATGATGAGGTAATTCGACTTGAGGTCAGACAAAAACCCACAAATTCTGTTTTAGTAGCCCAAACCAATACCCCAAACTCCTCCAATACCCACCACACCTACCCTTCCCACGGTACCAACCAACCCTCACAGAACCAAAACCAACCCACTTATTACCGTGGTGGCCGTGGCCGCGGACGTGGTCGCCCCTCTCAGGGTGGACGCGGACGCGGTTATGGCCGCGGACAAGGACAGCCTTACTACAACCAAACATGGCCTCCCCAACATCCCTCTTACCCACAATGGGCCTGGTGAAATACCCCTCCATGTCCCTACCCGACCCAATCACCAACTCCACCTTCAGCCCAATATCAGCAACCTCACAACCAACCTTCTGCCCATTACTCTGATGCCCAATACACACCAGCCCACAGTTACTCAGCTGGTTCACAGCAGCCAGCCCACTACCTGCCTCCTTCAGCTCCACCAGGCTTCGGTCCAACTCAGCACCAGTTCAGCCTATCTGGGACAGCCCCACAGGCCGCGTACAATGCTCTTTGTTCTTCGGATATTGGAGCAGCAATGAACTCTATGCATCTCAGCTATGACCCGAACACTATCATGGACTCTGGAGCAGGGGGCATGCTACTGATGATCAAGGTATGATTCAAAAACCCGATCCTTTTCCTGTTTGTAGTAAACTTTTAGTTGTCAATGGCGCGTCTTTACCAATTCATGGGTCTGGAACAGGTTACCTGCACCTACCCAATCGCACCTATGTCCTACCCAACATCTTACATTGCCCCCAAATTATTAAAAAGTTAATTTCAGTCCGCCGTTTTTCTCGTGATAACAATGTTTCTATAGAATTTGACCCATTTGGTTTCTCTTTGAAGGACCTTCGAACTGGGCGCCTCCTATCCCGCCACAATAGCACCAGGGATCTCTATCCAATCACTAAACCAAAGCTTCCTGCCCAAGCCAGCTTTCTTACCACCACATCCCGGCCATGGCATGATCGTCTAGGTCACCCCGGCACTCAAGTTTTAGATGTTCTTTTTCGTACTTTTAATTTTTCATGTAATAAAGCAAAAACCTTTTGTCATTCATGTCAACTATCTAATAGTAAGAGACAACCATTTTATGCTTACTCCTCTTTTACATTTGCACCTTTTGATATAATTCATTGTGACTTGTGGACATCCCCTGTGCTCAGTAAATCTGGGTACAAATACTACATGGTTTTAATAGATAATTACTCGCATTTTATTTGGGTTTACCCTTTAAAATATAAATCAGAAACCTTCCCCACCTTTGTTAAATTTCACCGCCTTATAGCCACACAATTTAACTGCAATATCAAAACCTTTCAGTGTGACCTCGGGGGCGAGTTTGACAATAACGCCTTCAAAACCTTTGCCACTCAACACAGCCTTTTATTCCGTTTCTCTTGCCCACAAACTTCATCCCAAAACGGCCGTGCGGAGCGCATGATTCGACGCCTCAACGACAACATTTGCTCTCTCTTGATTCATGCTCATCTCCCACCATCTTTTTGGGTTGAAGCATTGCACACCGCAGCCTACCTCCACAACATCCTACCAACAAAACGCCTTCACTTTTATACCCCTACATTTGCCCTTTATCTTCGTCATCCTACATATGACCACCTACGGGTTTTTGGGTGCGCCTGCTACCCAAACACCTCGGCAACCCAACAACATAAACTCCACACCCGCTCCATCCGATGCATCTTCCTTGGCTATCTACCGGACTTTCGGGGCTACCGTTGTTTCGACCCCACCACTGGCAAAGTTACCATCTCCCGCCACGTCACATTTGATGAGGGCACCTTCCCCTTCACTCTCCATACGCCTCTCACATCTTACACTTTCCTTGATGAAAATCCCCCCCCCCCCCGGATTCTCCTTTCATCGGTCCCCGAACCCAGTCCCAAACCTCACACCCCCATCACCACCTCCTCCTCACACCCAAGCCCCACCGTCTACCACCCCTTATCCTATAACCTACTCCCGTCGCCCTAAACCCAGTACCAACCCGGCTGCTTCACAACAGCCCTCAGCCATCCCTCCACAACAGCCTTCGGCTGCCCCCGGCTCAGTCACCACCAGTCGTCCACAGTCACATGCCCCCTCTGGCCCATCCCTAAACCGACCAGCCCCTACTCATCCAATGACCACCCGCTCTAAAACTGGTTCCCTTAAGTCCGTCCATCACACTACCCATGGCCCGCACATCTCACCCATCCCCACCGCATATACACAGGCCCTAACCGACCCGAATTGGTCGCACGCTATGCAAGCTGAATTTACTGCTTTGCAGGAAAATGAGACTTGGGAATTGGTCCCACGGCCTACCGACCAGCCAGTTATTAGATGCATGTGGTTGTTTCGTCATAAATTTAAATCAGATGGTACTTTGGAAAGATACAAGGCCCGGTTGGTCGTTAATGGGAAATCACAGACTGTGGGCATTGACTGTGATGATACTTTTAGTCCCGTAGTTAAACCAGCTACGATACAGATTGTCTTATCACTGGCTGTTTCTAACTCTTGGCCGATACATCAGTTGAATGTAAAGAATGCCTTTTTACATGGGCATCTGAATGAGACTGTTTATATGCATCAGCCTTCGGGTTTTGTGGATAGGCGTTTTCCAGGTTTTGTTTGCAGGTTGAAGAAGTCTCTTTACGGCCTCAAACAGGCCCCACGGGCTTGGTATACCCGTTTTTCCACTTACATTTTATCACAGGGGTTCCGGAGCAGTGTGTGTGACAATTCACTATTTATATATACACACGGCTCCAATACTGCATATCTACTTTTGTACGTGGATGATATTGTGTAACCGCGTCATCTGATGCATTTCTGCATGACCTCATTCAGCGGCTCTCACGAGAGTTTGCAATGACCGATTTGGGTGATTTGCACCATTTTTTGGGGATCAAAGTTACCAAACGGCCGAATGGTTTATTTTTAGACCAGACTTAATATGCTAAGGATATTCTGGCACATGCTTCTATGACAGACTGCAAACCGTGTGCCACTCCAGTTGATCTATCATCTAAGTTAAGTGCCACCGATGGCCCTCTCTTTCATGATCCGACTTTATACCGAAGTCTTGCAGGAGCTCTTCAGTATCTAACATTTACTCGGCCAGATATATCCTATGCTGTGCAACAGGTGTGTTTATTCATGCATGAGCCTCACGACTCTCATTATGCTTTCATGAAGCGTATTTTATGGTATTTGCAAGGGACATTAGATTATGGGATTCGTATGGTTCGGTCCACTACACACTCATTAACTGCCTATTCTAATGTTGATTAGGGAGGATGTCCTGACTCGCGGCGTTCGACTAGTGGCTATTGTGTATTCTTGGTGGATAACTTGATTTCATGGTCATCAAAACGTCAGCCCACAGTTTCGCGATCCAGTGCGGAGGCTGAATACAAAGGTGTAGCTAATGTAGTTGCCGAAGCAACCTGGATCCGCAATTTGTTACTTGAACTACACGTTCCCTTGCAACACGCTTCAGTTATCTATTGTGACAATGTTTCTGCAGTCTACTTGTCTGACAATCCAGTTCAGCATCAACGGGCGAAGCATATTGAGATAGATATCCACTTTGTTCGAGAAAAAGTGCGCATTGGCCATATCCGAGTTCTGCATGTTCCCTCGTCTTACCAATATGCTGATATTTTCACCAAGGGACTTTCTCGTCAGTTGTTTCAATCTTTCAGGTCCAGTTTGACCGTTTGTCCGATGGCCGATCAAACTGCAGGGGGCTATTAGCGGATATTATTATAGTAAAGGATATTGTTTATATTTAGAGATAGATTTGATTATTATTCTAGAATTATCTCTTTCCATGTATTTAGCTAGGGTTTGTTATTCCTTGGATCTATATATAGGATCCTTTTCCATGTAATATTATTCATTCAGATAATAAACAAACCGTAAGAACTTTCACTTTCTTCTTTCTTATTCGTTATTGTTATGCAAGCTTTTTCAAGTTTATTTCGGAAAGCTTCGGATATTGGGGCTTTTGAAGGGGTACAATTTCCTAATGGGGGTTTGTGTCTTTCACATCATATGTATGCAGATGATGTTATGGTGATGGGGCAGTGGAAAGTGCTATCCATTGGTGGGAGAGTTACGTTGATCAAATCGGTTTTGGAGAGCTTGCCTACATACTACTTTTCTATTTACAAGGCGCTGATAAAGGTAACAAATGAGTTGGAGTCCATTATGAATTTTTTTATGGGGTGGTCATTTTGAAGGCAAAAAGATACATTGGGTAGCTTGGGAGGTAGTGACAAAAGACCGAAAACATGGCGGGTTGGGAATAAAAAGGCTGGATGTTAGCAATAATGCGTTGATACTAAAGTGGGTTTGGAGGTATTGGAATGAGTCTAGTGCGTTATGGAAAAGGATTATTGATTCGGTGCACTTTTCAAAACGAAAGTGGGGGATGCTGCCAATTAATTGTCGTGTTACAGGTTCGTGGAAAAATATAGTCCAGTTTGTGGGTAAAACAAAAATTGAAGGTCGGAACATGTTGGATATGTTGAGGGCTACGGTGGGGAATGGGGAAATAATTCGGCTTTGGATACATATTTGGTGTGGGGAGATAGCCTTTAAAGAAAAATTCCCTAACCTCTTTAAATGTTAAGTCAATAAAGCTATTTTAGTCTCTGATCGATTGCAAGCAGTCAAGGATGGCATGGTTCGCTCGAAAGTTGGTAATGCTGTTATGCCTTTAGTTGCGAAGAATGAACTGCACGAGTACAAGAGTTTGATAGCTAATATGTTTCTTAGGGATGGACAAGACAAATGGGTTTGGTCGGGCGATGCTGCAGGCTCGTTTTCTGATTCTGCAGCAAAAAAATGGCTGCAACAGGAGTCCAATAATTCTGCAGTGGTGGTTTTAGAATGGTGTAAGTGGATACCGGCTAAGACTAATATATTTGTTTGGCGGACTAATATGGACAGGATCACGACTATAGCGGCTTTGGAAAAAAGAAATATGGTGATCCCTTCAAGGGGTTGTGTGTTCTGTGATTATAGCCCGGAGACGACGGAACATCTATTTTCAGGTTGTTTCTATTCTAATGGTATTTGGATGGCCATTGCTAATTGGTGTCGAATTCCAAATGTGTATGCTTTTTCGGTCCGTGATTTAGTTAACCTTCACAATTTGGTGGGTCTAAATGGTATGAAGAAAGTGGCGTTTCAGGGTATTGTGTATATAGCTTTATGGAGTATTTGGAGAGCTAGAAACGACAAGGTTTTTGCGGATAAGCATTTAAAGGTGATGGAAGTTATGGCCAAGATAAACGCGTTAGGTTTTCTATGGTTTAGAAGTAGATATAATAAGGGTTCTATAGATTGGAAATTGTGGTATAACTTTGATTTGTTGTAATTTGGTTCCGCCATTATGTCTCTTTCTTGGAGACATAGTGGCGTTTTGGTTGCTGTTTAATAAAGTTTGTCTTTCAAAAAAATAATTAAATAAACTTTCAATGTGTAATAACTATTCTTTTTAGATTTTTTCTGGGGTTTGACCCCTGAACCTCAAACCTCAAAAGAAGAAAAAGATATAAATTTTGTAAGAGATATTGCTAGATGTACAAACTTTCAATATGTAAGAACCATTTTTATTGTTAAAAAATAAATAAATAAATAAATGTAAGAACCATTCTTTCCACCTATTAATTCTTACAAAATTTATTAGATGTGTTTAATGAGTCTAATTAGTATAACTTTCTCCGTTTGTCTCTATTATATTTAGGGCTGCAAATGAACACGAACAGGGTTTGTTCATGTTCGTTTGTTAAGAAAAATATGTGTTTCGAAACAGTTCATGAACACTTACCAAACAAGATTTTAGTTCGCATTCGTTTGTTAATAAAACACTCATGTTCGTGTTCGTTTATTAATTTTATTCATGAATGCACACGAACACAAACATATATTAATGAACACAAACAAGTGTTCATGAACACAAATGAACATAAAGAAGTGTTCATGAAGGAAACAAACACAAATTAGCATATATTAACTTTTGAATAACATCGAATTCACATACATTAAGATATTAACTAGATCCACCCAAAATATAACCTAATTGTCCAAATATACTTAGTAACGGAGAAGGGAATTGGAGGTGGATGACAGAGGGCGTTGGATGTGGAGGGCATCAACGCTGAAACATAGAAACATATAATGAGCTTGGATACAAAAAGTAGGTTTATGATCTCATATAGTCATATATTTACCTCATAGATATCATTTATTGGGTAAAATAAATAAAAATAAAAGAATATAAAAAAGTATAAAAATTAAAAACCTTAATAAACTATCGAACATAAACGAACGAACGCGACCGCTGTTCATGTTCGTTCGTTTAACTAAATGAACAGAATGTTCTGTTCGTGTTTGTGTTCGTTCATTTATTAAATGAACGAACACAAACGAACTTCCCGCTAAACAGTCGTGAACTGTTCACTAAAAAATCAGTTCGTTTGCAGCCCTAATTATACTAAATGACCTTCCAGTGAGAAAATATATAATATTTAATAAGATAACAAAAAAAGTTATACATGATTTTATTAATTTAAGTCAAATTAATTCTTTGTTAGACTAGACAGTGTGGTCATGCCCTTGAATAGGCATAGAGCAGTATGTGATATCTACGTTAGCGAAGAGGAATTCCCTCTAGGGCTCAAAAATCGGTGGGGTGATGGTGGCGTGGAGAGTGATGTGGGTGGTGAGCCATGTGGGTTAATTTTTTTCTAATTATTATTTTAAATAGCAAATCAAGTAAATTAAAAAACAATTTTATTAAACAAAACACAAAATATTTACATATTATTTAATAAAAAAATAAAAAATAATTATCATCGTCGTCATTGTTTCGTGGAATATTGCAAATGTGATCAAGTTCAACCAAATCCACTCGAAAGTTATGATGTGTTTATCTGTTAAAATTTCACGTTGGTTTAATTCTCTCGCTTTAGCATCGACGTCTTCATAATTTGGTTGCCTATCCTCCTCATAATATTCGCAAATTGCTTTTCCTCCATCCTCCAAAATCATGTTGTGTAAAATAATGTACGCGCACATCATGTTTCTAACCCTGTGTTTTTCCATGATCCTACACGGCATGCTCAAAATGTGTCATCGTTTCTGCAAAACACCAAAAACTCGCTCGGCATCTTTTCTTTTCGCCATTTGAGTTTTGTTAAAGTTTGTTCTCTTATCATCTGACGTTTTATCCCGTGTAAATGATTTTACAAACATAGCATATTCAGGGTAAATTCAATCCGTTAGATAATATCTGTATTTGTACTCTGCCCCGTTTACAAAAAAAAAAAAAAAAAAAAAAAAAAAAAAAGAGGCCTTTGTCCAACACCGTTTGCGTAGTTATTGAAAATGGGTGATTAATTAAGTATATTTAGTTCGCTATTTGAACTGACCATACCAAAACATGCATGCCAAATCCGACGATCTTATGATGCAACTGCTTCAAGCATCATAGCCGATTTTCTATGATAGCCACTCGTGTGTTGGTCGTGCCACACAGTTGGACATAATTTCCATTCCCATTTCAGAAAATCTAGACTATCGTTCATCCTTGGTGTATATTTTGATGAGCATCCAAAATTTGATGCATGTCACTAAACATAGGTTTTCTCAAATATCTTTTTAGGTTGAGTACAATAACACACCCACAAAAATAATTAAGACTTTCCGTCATCAAAATTCCAAATGTCTTGGCATCTAGTTCGAATTTTTGAAAATCCTTCTCTGAGTAACTTGAGGGATTCTTTGGCACTTCAACATCTGGTTTCTCAGTGTTGGTGTTTTAGGACGATATGGTCCAAACACTACCAACATCCAATAATCATTGTTTTGTTGGGATAAGTGGTGAGCCATCCTTCGTTGCCAAATTTTAAATTCGTTGCGAACGAGGATTGCTAGCTTGGTTGATGATCTAGTGTTGTGAGGATCGTTTGGAATTGACATCTTCTCTTAATACAATTAAGTTTTAGAAAGCAGAGTGGTAAAAGTCTCTTTTATTAGAAATTGATCTCTTACCATTTGATTATCAATTAAACTCCGGTTTATCATCTAAATCAACTGTTAAAAATCAATTTAGAGATCCGTGGTTGTGATAGCAATTTTAGATCTAATAGAGTGTTTTGTTTGTGTTTGTAATTGAATACTTGAAGCTGATAACAGTTTAAAGTTCAAAAACAAAAATTATCAGATGTTGCAAACACACATCAAACACATAAAACAGAGCTTGGATAAAGTGAAGTCATCACATATTTGATTAATGAAATTCAAAGTACAATAATGATCTCACACTCCCCTCACCAAATTCTCTCTCTCTCTCTCATTGAAAACTCCCTTGAGTCCAGAAACCCCATGAAAACTAATGTTACAAAACTTTTTTTTCTTTTGAATTTTTTTTACAATGTAACAAACATGTTTTTAAGCATTTTGAGTAACAAACATGTTTTTAAGCACTTTGAGTAACAAAAGCGCCGAAGAATTAAAAAAAACAAACAAAATTGTTGTGTTACATATGTAACTTGTCGGTTACAAGTATGATACAACAAAGTAACAAATTTAATAAAAAACTAATTAGCATTTTTTTTAACTCAAAACACTTAAAAACATGTTTGTTACATTGTAATTTTTTTTTCAAAAGAAAAAAAGTTTTGTAACATTAGTTTTCATATATTTTCTCAACTCAAAGAGGTTTTCCTTTTATACTTTCCATGTATATGTGTGTGTGTGTTTGGTAAATCAGGCTTTCTCCTGTTGGATTCTATGATCTCAATCAGGTGCTCTGAATGCTTGCAAAATACCGATTGCACTATTCTTATTTCTAGAAAGACCAATACAGTTGGTGACGTCACCATGGAAACGACCCCTAACAACATTTAACAATGTAAAAGCCAGCAATTGTGAAACTGTTGGACTGTAACTTACAAACAACTGAAAAACATACAAAACCTAAAACAACTAGATTTGACAAACATCTGGTGTAAATCAGCAGTTTTCAAGGCAGCTACAAAAAAAATCAGTTATTGACTTGTTGACCAGCAGTTCTTCAATCTAGCTCTTTAGTCTTTAGGGTCCAGCAGTAGACTAGTCAACCAACTTTTCAACAGTTCGACTTATTGTTATTGAAGCTTTTACGAGGCGAATGAAACAATTATCAAAATGACTTTAATTCCTTATTCTTCAAGTTGATGGGTTAATGGAATTCTTGGGTTTTGACTTTCATCATAACCAATTCTTATATAACCTAACAATATGTTTGGTATAACCCGATTCGATAACCCGTTTGTCACTTTGGTTGAGTTTACTTGGCATATTTGTAGTTGGAGGAGCATCTTCCTTTCCTGATTTGTTCTTTGCAATAAACAAGTTCAAGAATTGTTGATATTGTTCCCTGTTCAAACTCGGTAGAGGGCTTTGCTCACTTTCAATGGAAGCAACCTTAGTTCACTCTTCTTGGTTTTTCTTTTGCCCCAGCCACTATTCTGGGTAACCTATTCACTTAAAACACTCATCACTACTATGACCTTCTTTACCACAGAAATCACAGTGTTCTACTTGGTTTATTTGGCGTTGGCATGTTGTTCTACCAGTAGTTGGAAGCGTGTATGTAGTACAGGGAATTATGGTTGGTGATGTTGGTTTCGCAGTTTGTTGTTTTTTGTTCCTTACCATTGTTTCCGGTCATAGTGGAGGGGTTAGAAGACAGAATCTCTCTTTAATACCATAAAAAATATGGATCAAAATATTTTGTGTCCGTCTCTATTGAAAAATCAAGGAACTAGTAGGAAGATATATAACTCCTACTATAAACCATTAAGCCTAAGAGGGTGTTTGAGATTAAGTTTGGAAATTAGTTATTGGTTTTTCGAAAAGTCAATAAGTTAATAAAAAAGCGAGGTTTTATGGCTTTTGAAATGACTTGTACAACTCAATAAGCTATTTCCAAACTCAATCTCAAACAACCTCTAAGACCATGTGGTGTGGGGGGCGGCATCGGCCCGTCGACCACGTCCAGGTTCGGCCAACACCGCCTCCGCCGCACTGAACCCGGCCTAAACGGCTATTTTCGGACGAAGTGGACGGACCTTGTGCTTGTTTGTTGATTGGTGGTTTCCCCTCAACGGTCATATATGATCGTTAGTATTAAAAAAATCTCTATTTATACCACAATAACATTTTTTTAAAAAAAAAAACAACCTACAATCAAACCAAATTCTCTTCTACTCTTCTCATTTTCTCTTAAACTTTATAAAAAACAATATGGATCTCTTCAACCAAATAACCCGAACACCCCGAACCAAACACCTAATCCAAACGCGAATCAAAACACGAACTTTCCGATAACTTTTAGTGGGTGTTATCGACCCGAAGTTTTATATTACTTGTTAATTAAAAGTTATTATATTCTTATTTCGGTTAATTAAATAGGTCGGGATAGGGCAAAAAGGGAAGTGGCCGCCAAAAAACAAAGCGGTTCGTGGCGCGGTAGCGCAACGAAGATTGACGTTTTGACGGCTCAGATCAAAGCTTTTAACTGAGTCAACGAGGAAAAGATAAAGGTGAAGAATGAAAAGCTCAAAATCGAAGCTCCATGTCGGAAGCGAGGCGTCGAGTTATTGAAAAATTACAAGGAGATATCATTAGCAAGTATAGCTAGACGCTTGTTTTTTTTTTTAAATTTAAGGTCTCGTTTATTTTGTATATGTAATGTCAACTTTAGTTTTAATATTATCCGACTTTGTTTTATTTGTAACATTTTTTTAATGTTATGTTTTTTTAAGGGTGACTTTCTATGTACTGGACCGAATTGGTCACCGGGTTTCGTCTAAGACGTTACCCGTCAGCTCCGCCCGCGAACGCGATGTTCTATCGGGCCCCGGCCGCCGCGCAAACTGACCTTCGCCCGAAAACCATACTGCCCCCACACGAGAAACTCGTTGGGGTAACAGCTGGATAAAACCGGGTTGCCCTCCGGATCAAACCATGCCTCGGTAGGAACTATCCATCATATGGTCTTTTCCAAATGCAGGCAGCAAGGATCGAAGCCAAGCCTCCCAATTGGAAGGTTGAGCCTTTCACCAATTGCTCTGCAAGTGGGGATTATTTTATTTTAATGTTATGTGATTTTTTATGTTATTTATTTTAAATATTTACTTAGATAAAAATTAGAAAATAAAAAATAAATTGTAGCCAATAGGCGTGAAGAACCTTTTACTAACGTGACGACAAGGCTTGCCTAAACCACAACCACATAGTGTGAATCAAAGGGAATGCTAAAAATAAGAACTTAAAATAGTAAAGACATACGGTTAATCATGGTCAAATAATTTTTCTTTCCTTTATTATTCTACATAGATAAGGACATAAAAGTTCAAGGACATTATAAATTCACAATTGAGATCCGAAGATACCGGATCATGTCATGACTTTAGAATATAGGGTGTTACGCATTCACTTTTGTTATGGTTAGAACTCAATCTAAGTGTCAAAGCCGCAACAGAAATCATGTTATAACAGGAAGAAAGGTTAAATGGCTACCAAAAAAATCAAGGTTGTCTGTTTCTAAGTGATCAAGTCGATCGCTTATATCCTTTTTTTTACCAATGCTTCATATATAGAAGGCTTTTTTTCATTTTTTGAATGAAAAAGACGTTCATCGAAAAACAAGCATGCAACACATGTGACTAAATGTTTTCTAGAAATTAACCATTGTGTACGTGTGGAACACATTTTTATTTATGGGTCAAAAGCGAATCTGTAACTAATATTTGATTTTTATATTTTCAAAACTTGATCTTTTAAATTGAAAACGTTTCATTATTTCAGTTACTGAAAAAGATGGTTGAGATTAACTTGGTTAACGTCGATTAATCACTGGTTTTGGATGTTAGTTGATTCAAACTAGGCCTGTAAACGAACCGAACGAACACGAACAAATGCGTGTTCGTGTTTGTTCATTTAACTTTAACCGAACACGAACACATAATCGAACACATTTTTGTGTTCGTGTTCGTTCATTAAGAAATTTGTCGTGTTAGTGTTCGTTTATGTTCGTTCATTTAAAACTTAAACGAACTGTTCATGAACATAAACGAACACAAGTGATCAATATAAATGAACACAAACAAACATAAACGAACACAAACAAAAACAAGTTAATAATGATTCATCACAATGCAACCAAAACCAAATGACGGGGATGAGAAATACGGCGGCGTTACGGTCTTTGGAGACGGGGATGGGGGAGACGATGACGCTATTGAGGCTGGAGGCTGGAGAGTGGAGGCGAGGCTGTGGAGGTGGTCGACCGAAAGTAGAAGAAGGTAGGGCTGTGGAGTGTGGAGAAGAAAGGAGGTGTGGCTGTGAAGTATGGATAGCGTCTGATAAGTGATATGGTTAGGATATTAGGTTTAAGGTTAAATTTTTAGAACATATAAATTAAGATAATTAACAAAAGAAAATAAATAATAAAAATAAAGTTAAGTTTAATTAAGCGAACATAAACGAACAAAAATAAACGAACATAAATGAACGAACATAAATGAACGAACAAAGTGTGTGTTCATGTTCGTTCGTTTAGTTAGACGAACAAAAAATTGTGTTCGTGTTCGTTCATTTATTTAAATAAATGAACACAAACGAACTTCCCACCGAACAGTTCACGAACAGTTCATAAACGTTCGGTTCGTTTACAGGCCTAATTCAAACATGTTTTAGTTTTCTTTTTAATCTAGCTACTTACATTTGGAGATGTTAATCTATAAAGGAGAATGCGTGTCAAATTAATTATATGTTAATTTAAAGAAAAGCATAAATGCTGGTTTTAAGGGTAATTTGGCTCTAGCCCCATCTCTTGTGGTGTGGTGGTAAAGGTGATGGAGTTCTAAAGGTGAGATTGGGAGTTCAAGCCTTATAAGAAACAAAAAAAATGGTGTATTTAAAAAGGTGATGTGAAAACAGGGGGAGGAAATTAGCCGATAAAAAAAGGGTAATCTGGCTCTCGTTAATTCAGTTATTTATTTGCATATACCTGACCGAACTATAATCATCGATTATAAAGAACCAAAACCGAATCATCTTTGTGTTAGTTTTTTTTTTTTTTTTTTTTTTTTTTGGACAAGCCAAGCGAAACTATTATTCCAACCACAAAAACGACCAGCAAGGAGCTAAAAGGGGTAGGATGTTGCTGTAGAGATAAAAAGGGAATAAATGTTTTCGGTTAAGAAGACGTATTCAAATCCTTTTATATATAAAACATAGGTTTATGTCCTTCAAAAGTTATTAGATTATAGCATGTTATTAGGTACTTTATAATTTAGGGTGAAAACCATATAGAAATGATGTCATATAAGGAGATAAAGTGACATGGCTACCACATGATCTAAGGGTCAGTTTTATCAAAAGATTGTAACAAAACTTTTACTAGTGATAAAGGAGTATACAAGTTGGTTTTATGAATGGTTTGGTTGGTTAATCACTTAGAACATGTGTAGTTGGGGGCTTTATTTATAAAGCCCCCCTTCCTGATTGGTCCACGTGGCTGCTGAGTCAGCGTGAAGAGAGAAACTGAAAAAGGGGTGTAGTGGTGGGGCTTTATTTATAAAGCTCCTGATTGTGATTGGTTGATTTTTTTATTTTTTATTTTAATCTTTTAATTCAAAATAATTAAAATAAAATGCAAATAAATATAAAAAAATTACAAATAATAATAAAAACACACAAGTAAATATTAAAAACACACAACTGATATTAAAAAAAATTACAACTAATATTAAAAAAAAGTTACACACTTCCTAAATTCCTAAATTACTTATTAATCCTAAATTACTTATTAATCCTAATTTTCTCCACTATGGAGAGTAGTTGTCCCATTTCCCGGGGAGGGTGATGTACTCGGGTGAGACGGAACGTGAGCTATCCCGTCCATCGGATCTCACATCCGAGGGGAAGTAGTAGTACTCACGAGGAGGGGTAGGTCGGCTTCAGTAGAGTTCCTCCTCCTCAATCTCCCTGAGGGCTTCCAAGTCCCCCTCAGTTGGGGAAGTCTCGTGGTAGGGGGTGGGGGTAGCCTGGTGTTGGGGGATGGGGATGGGGGTAGTCTGGTGTTGGGGGATGGTGGTGTGGGTGGGGGTGGGGGTGGGGATAGCAGTCCGGGGGGTGGGGGCCGACAACATTAGTCGGTCCATTTCGTTAACAGCCATGACATAATCCATGGCCCAGACCATTTCCTCATCCGTCCAGTCATCATCGGCTTTAGGAGGAGGAAAGGTTGGTTGTGCAGCAGCAGGAGGGGGATATAACCAATGTTGTGGAGGAGGAGGAGGAGAAATAGGAGGTTGTGCAGCAGTAGGAGGAGTAGAGGAGGTGAATGGTTGTCTCCGGGGGCGGACCCGTCCCCTGACCCGGCGAGAGTACTGCCGGATATTAGACGGTCCAACAGCTCCTGCTTGAAAACCAGCACCCATGTTATTCATTGTTTTGAGGATGAGGAATTGGAGGTGTGACTGAAAAATCAGATTTGGTGTTGTATTTATAGGGTTAGAAATATGACCGTTTGGAGGGAAACCGTTTGAAATTCAAAATTTGAAATTTAAACGTTTGGGGGGAAATTTTGAATTTCAAACGGTTTGGGGGCAAAATTTGAAATTTTATTATTTTATTTAATATAATTTTATGTTTAAATTATTATTATTATTATGTTTATTATTAGTATTATTAAAAAAAAAAACAACAATATACTTGAACTTGCCACATGGCAAGTTTTGATTGCACTACTAGAAAAATACCCTTTCTTGACACTTTTTTTATGACATACCTTATTTAATGACATGCAAAAGTGCATGTCATAAAAAAAATGTCATCTTTGATAAAAAAAGATAATTTCTTGACATTTTTTGTGCGTGTCATTAATTTTCCGTCATAAAATAAAAAACATGACGGTTTTAAAATAAGTGTGTCATGGTTTTCTGTCACATAAATCTCAAATCAATCTCCCCATAAACCTTCCTCACTCTCATCCTCTCTCTCATAACAAAATAAACACACCAGAAACCTCAAATCTCCCTAACCCTAACCCTAATCGATGATCTACTCAAATCCATAACCTTCTTTCTCAAATCAAACCCTCCAAATCACCGCCTTATGAACCTTCAATCGGATCCCACTTTTTCTTTTCTCCTCACCAAGCTTCTCCACCAGATCTCTGGCAATTAAAATCACTAATACGACGATGTCCTCATCCGACGGTTTCCGGTACATAATATGAACGGCGGTTGATGTTCACGTTACGGCCGGCTTGGCTCCTGTGTATAGTGAATGAGGATATGACCAGGTGCAAATTTAGCTAAACCCGTTCTCATCTGATAACCGTCTTCATTACCCTCTTTATGTAGAGTATGTATTTTAAAACTTACCATACTAAGATTTGGGTTTGTTTAATCACAACCCTCAATTGATTATTGTTTTCATTATTTTATTATTATATTTTATTATTATTAGTTTTGCTGAAGTGAAGGAGTATGATGCTCCACTTGCTCATGATATCCTATTTGAACCAACCGATTATTTGCCTGTTTTTTATAACGCCGCCAAATTGGCTCAGGTTTTATTTATTTTTTTATTCTTTATTTAGGGTTTTTTTTTTCTTTTATACATGTATTTTATTGTGTGAATTTGAGTGAGAAATTTGCATGTTTGGGTTTAGTTTAAATGGGTTTGAGTTAGTTTTTGGAGGCGGGCTTTGGAGGTGAGTCGAGACGGTAACGCGCGGGTGAGCTGTTGCTGAAGTTGTCGTCTCTCCGGCGAAGAGAGTCCAGCATTACTTCTAAGGAGCTCCTGGCTATTGTGGAGTGTTGTGTAAGTAACCTGTTTGTGAATGAATTTAAATCACTGTTTTAAACCCTAATTGATCAGTTGAAAACAGTTGATAGAAGAAGAAAAGAATTGTGTGTTTGTTGGAGGTATGAAATATGTACTTTGAAGTAATATGAAGGTAGGCATATACATCCGTAGGAGGTGAAGTAGATTTTTTATTTATATAAGTAATGGATTCAAGTAATGAAATCGAGTCATTGAGTTTCGGAGTGTTGATTTGATTATTGATTTGATTAGTATCAGTATTTGTTCATGGTTTTCACTACACATAAAACATGTCTCAATTGTTACCGAGTACCGATATCGTAATGATACTGTAACGAAACGAACTGAACCAATATTCTTGGCAGCAATGGAAGACTTGATGTCAAAGGGAATGCGAAATGCTGATCAAGTATACTTTCTTTTATTTCATCAAATCAACCATTGTTTTTTATAATTCTCTTTTTTCTAATAGAGATTTGTTATGAAATATAAATTTTTTGGGTTGCAGGCACTTCTTTCTGGGTGCTCAGCTGGCGGTCTGGCATCTATCTTACACTGTGATGAGTTTAGTTCTTTATTCCCTGGAAGCACTAAAGTCAAGTGTTTGGCTGATGCTGGAAAGTTTATGGACGCGTAAGTTCCATATATGTTTATGTTTCAATAAAAATAACATTTTTGTATTTTATTTTATAGTTTTGTTTTGTTTCGTTTTTATGAAATTATAGGACTGATGTTGCTGGTGGGCATACACTAAGGAACATGTATGAAGGTGTTGTTACCTTTCAGGTACTTCAAATTACGGGGTGTTTGGTGCGTGTGTTTACCAAATAATGATTATCTGATTATGACAACAGGGGGTTGCTAAAAACTTATCGCCGGCATGCACCAGCCAACTTGACCGAACTTCGGTTTGTAATCACAATCCATCATTTTATGGGCCGTCAACACTTTTTTGATACTAAAATCTCGTTTTTCTTTTATTAGTGCTTCTTCCCTCAGAACATAGTTCCCCACATCAAAACTCCTATGTTCATCCTCAATGCTGCATATGATTCTTGGTAGGTAAATGTTTTCACTTCTCGATTTTTATAGTGGAGGTGTAATACATAATCACATATAATGCTCAATTGACATCGATATAATCACGATGTACTTATTGGTTCCCACATTTTTTTGCAGTTTGACATCGAACCCTCCAATTTTGTAAATTAATAAAAAAAGTTAATAATAATAATATTATGTTTGATTAATATTGTTTTCTTTTTCAGGCTGTTTCCAGTTTATGTACATCATCCTCTGATCCTTGGTTTTAAAATGCGCGCATGATGCGCGCATAATGCGTGATGCGCCCGATGCGCTGATGAGATCGCATCAGGGGATGCGATGCGCAGCTATTACGTGATGCGAGGATGATGCGCTCTAAAGTGCATAATGCGCACCTGATGCGCTCGCATAATGCGCCCTTGTACACATAAGGGTTCAAGGCTTATTTTGGTTATAGTGAACTTTTTTCATGGTACTAAAGCTATTTTTCTTGCATTTATTTATTTGAATATCTAAATTTTTAGTGTTTAAACTCAACAAGTTAAAATGTTATCTATATATAATTTTTTAAATAACAAAAGCGTTGTATACGTGATGCGTGCGCATCACGCATTACGCATCGCGCATCGACTTTTGGGATCAAAACGCATCGGAGCGCATCGTGCATTTTAGAACCAAGCTCTGATCCTCATGGTGCTTGGAAGCCATGCAAGAACAACCCTGCCAATTGTTCACCATCTCAGATTAACTTTTTTCAAGGTATCAATATTTCATTCTTGCCATTTATTAAAAAAATATATAAGAAAAGAAACTCTGTGACTGTAGGGTATTCATGTTCCAGTTTGGCTGGTTTTGAAAAATTCTGGGCCGAATCACTAACGTCAAATTTATAAAAAAAAATGTTGCCTAAAAAGGAAACGGGTCAAGTGGTTCAAATCATTAAATAATATTACTTTTATAATAGTCTTTAACACATTTAAAGAAATAAAAAAAGGTTTCAACATTTTGGACAAAACGTGTTTCGGGTCAACCCAACTTGATTGACTTGTTTTGGATGATACAAAAAGTTAGTCAGGCTAACCATTTGTCTTTTGTATTAACATAAAACGATTTAGGAGGATCGCGGTAATTGGCTCGATGTAATACAAAAAGTTAATCTATTTTTTTAAGAGAAAATGCGTACACAAAAGTCACCTGTTATCCTTGGTTTAAAAAATAGCACTTGAGGCGTAAGGCTCTCAAGGCGATTGGGAAAACGCCTCAGAGCTTTGAGGCAACGCTTCAGGATTTCTGGGTCAAAAATGGGTTCGTCGAAGGGTAATACATAGAAACAACCAAAGGTATAAAGAGATAATAAATGTTTTACATGATAAAAAAAGGCCGAGATGTAAAAGGAATGAGACATATATAGCTTTTGACTTTACTCGAGGCTTTTTTGGTTGTACATAGAGCAACAACTCACATATGTAAGGCTCTCGCCTCACGCTTTCGATTTTGAGACCTAAACGCCTCGGAGTACTTCACGCTATTTTAAACCAAGTTGTTATCTATTGCATTAACATTATGTGATAAACATTCATCTGAATGTTTATTGCTTTGGATGCCAGATTTGTTAAAGTTTGGTTGATTGTAGAAGTTAGTAGAGTTCGTTCTAGCCTTCAAGCTAAAAGAGAGCATGCATCACTGCTTGAAGAATTTAGGGAGTTTGACAGAGCGATATTAGATACAGAAGAAGGCGGGAGGTTTCAAGAGCAGTCTCTTTTTAAAGAACGCTCCAATCTCTTGAGAAGTACATGCCAGGTGCGTATGTTTCCAGTTTCTTGAAATGTATCTATATTTACTATTGAGGTGATTACATCCCAATATTATTAGGTGTCTTGTTTCCAAGATAATAGTTAGTTTTGATTTCAGGATTACAACATCTATTGTATATAAATAGGAGTTACGTGTTCTAAAATTGGGCTCTGTTGTATATACATATACACGTTTTGATCGTCAATTCACATGATATTGTAAACCTTCTTTTATTTTGATCAGTAAAAAAAAAGAAAAGAAAAAAAAACTAGCCATATCCCAACTAGCCTGAATATAACCCATTTAGAAAGCTTATTATGATTCAATTAAGATTTGATTTGTTGATCATTTTGGTCCTATACAATGGTTTAAGTTCGATTAGTATGTCACAATATTGGTTATTCTCTAATTAGGTTTAATATTTTTCTTATTTTTTTTAATGTGTAGTGTCCATGCCAGCCGGGAATCACAGAATGTGTTTTTTACGTCATGAAATTCATGAAAGAGATAGTGCAAGAAGGAGTCGAAATATTGGGCAATGTAAGTTAAGGCAAAATAAACGTAGCGATGCGTTATGATTTATGTAAAATAATTGGCCGGTCTCGATTAATGTATTAATTTTATTGTTGTCTTAGGTTGGGGAGGAGCGGATCATTACGGGGATGAAGACATGGATGCCATTCGCGAAGAATGGTCAGGCTACGCCGCAACATTTATTTTCAAATGATCCAAACTCGTTTGTTTGAAGGCGATGTAATGTCGATGCAATATTTTTGTAAACGTTAAACGTCTCGTATTAGTTTGTAATTTGATAAATATGGCCGGATTATATAATGAAATGATGTTTTTGTTATTAGTTTGCTAATTATTTTGCATATAATAAAATGGCTATAAATTTAGAAGGGTAAATATGTAATTTTACAGGAAATATATTTTTTTTAGATTAATAAATTATGACACGCAAAAGAACGTCATAAAATTCTGTCATAATATGTGTCGAAAAATGTCAACAAAAACTGTCATAAAAATGTGTCATTAAAAAGTGTCATAATGTATGTCAATAAATGCTGTCATAAATGTGTGTCATAAACAGATGACACGCGAAAATATGTCATCTTAAATTTATGACACCGCCATCCTTGACGTTTTTTTTCTTGTCATCAGACCCCTTTCTTGACACGCAATGCGTGTCAAGAAAGGCCTTTTTTCTAGTAGTGTTGGTTGTGTTTTTGAGCACCGGCGTTATAAATATAAAGCCCAACCCACTTTTGATAAAATGGCGCCCCCTGTTCCGGTGTTGGGGGCGCTATTTTTGCTAAATTTCGAAAAATAAAGCCCCACTACGGGGGTCTTAATTGGGTTGTTAAGTTTATATAACTATAAAATTAATATAAAAGTTGGTTTTAAGAATGGTTTGGTTTGCTTAATTCGGTTGTTCATTTTATAAAGGGATATTGGATTTTATTAATCCGAACTCTGACAGATTGGCAAATATTAACCCCAACTTTAAAAATTGTCTGTGCTGGTCCCAACTTGTAAAATATTTTCCTTCTTTGGTCCTTTACTAATGGTGATCTTGATCACTTGACCAACAACAAAATGAAGCTCATTCTGTTGAAAAACAGACAATCAAGACCACCATTTGTAAAGGACCAGTGAAGGAAAATATTTTACAAGTTAGGACCAGCACAGACAATTTTTAAAGTTGGGATTAATATTGGCCAATTTGTCAAAGTTCGGATTAATAAAATCCAATATCCCTTTTATAAACTATAACGAAACTATTAAAAGCAGTTATCAAAAAACTAAAATCGAACCAGATATTTCTCAATTGATTTGATTTCTTCAGTTATTCAGCTTTCTTTTAGAAGAATTGCATTAGAGAGAGTATAGAAGGAGGCAAGGTCGAGTACCAAAGATAACATTGTTGAACTCTGGGACAATTTTATTGGTAGGCTCGCGACTACAACGGTTAGGCTAATTTCGTTGTTGAGAGTTAAGTAAAAGGGTTGGGGTGTCGCCTTTAAACATAAAATATAGAGAATAAACATCTTTCAGGTAAAAAGATTTCAAGTCCTTTTATAAAATATATGTATTTTTATCTTTAAAAAGCAAATACTAGATCTTCTTATCATCTTTTCGAATAATAAAATAAATACAAATAGTCTTAGAAAAATAAGCACCACCTAATAGTGACAAGCCACATAGGCTCCACTACTTGTTGATTAAAAATGTCCGGTCAACATTATATAGAATGTATATTACTCGCATTGCATATATATATAGCTACAAATATGTATAGTATAGGTTCACACGTGCAAGCATATATATGGTACATATTACTTCTCTTCAAGAATCTCTACAAGTCTTGTTTCTCTCTCTAAAACTAAGAAGTGTGTGTGAGAGAGAGAGATATAATGGTAGATGTTGAAAGAGTATGTTGCATGTGCGGTGACGTTGGTTTCCCTGACAAGATTTTCCGATGTATAACCTGCCACCACCGCTTCCAGCACTCGTATGTCCGATCTAATTTCATCTCTAGCTTTTCTTTTTTTAAGTAACCTGTCCACCATCTCTGACCTTAGTTGTAAAAATCCCACCTAGGCGTTGATTATGTTGAGTAATCCTCGTTTTGGCTGAGTACTTGATGAGTCATCTCCGAGTACTCTTTAACAATGGTCGAGTACTCGCAACTTCCCTGTTGACACCCTTAACGACTTTTACAACCATGTCTATGACCCACATACACTGCGGGAAGTAGTTTATATGTGATCACTAATCACATATATCACAAGATATTTGGTGTTTCCTACGCAAAAATTTAGCTAGAAGTAGAATCGGTTAGGAAACACATGTAAAACCTTATTTGGAAAAAAAAAACACCATTTTCTTGTTGTCAGAAAAACCTTATTTGGAAAAATATAACGTGTTACAAGATGTCCTCCAAAGTTCCTATGCATTTATGAGTTATGACAAAAAGTAGTTGTACGGATATTTTGTAAATAGCAATCACATACACCGGTGTTTAATACGCAAAAATAACTCAGTAATGCGTAGAAAACACGAGTTTTCTACTAGTGAATGTGATAAACAGGTAGAAAATGCATAAAGAAATATCATTTTCTGAAAATTTTCCGATAAAAATTGTTTTGTCGGAACAAATTTTTTTAGGAAAAAACTTCCAACAAGATGTGGTCGGATATTCCTACACATTTCTCACAAAAATAGTTGCACGGATCTTTTGTAATCACTTATCACATACAAACCGAGTTGAACCGCTCGATACACCCGGTTTAAACCATCCGGTATACGATCAGTAATTAGTTAAACCGTTTCTAAGCTCAATCCTGTACAATTTAGGGATGAGCATACAAGGCCGACTACCGATCTCGTCCCGTCCCGATCCCGATACTGTACCGAACCGATACCGAACCAAGGGGTTTCGGGATCAGTATGGTACCCATATTTATGGATTTTCGGTTTCAGTATTATCGGTATCGGTACGGGATCGGTATGGTATCAATATTTTAAGGCAAAATACCCATATCATACCGGTACCATACCGATACCGTACCATACCGTATGTGTTCGGTATCGGTATTGGTTTTTTGGACTTTTCGATATCGGTATTGTCGGGATCGGTATCGGTTTGGTACCAATACCGTCCCGAGCTCATCCTAATGTACATGTATTAGACTAGAAACTTATTATTATTTAAGTTGACGATACATATTTTTTTAGTGGCGACTTTGACTTTCGAGACCTAATATGATCACAAAATCCAATCTTAATTCCGGCAATCCTTGAACACATCCTTAAAACTCTTATTTTAGCAAGTGGGCATCGCACTTATAACTTATTTATTTATAACCTACTTTAACATCGTCATTACTTAATAAACAATTCATATTATAATATTCACACATTTTTTTTATAAATATATGTGTTAGGTATTGTAGCAACTATTACAACGAATCAACGGACACGCCGGAGCTCTGTGATTGGTGCCAAGCCGACGAGATTAATAAAAGAACAAAACATGGAGGTTGTTCCAAGAAACCGGCGGCTGTCGGTCGTCGGTCGGAATATTCCGGTGACAAGATCAAGTTGCATGACCGTGAAGAGGGATCGGAGAAGAGGAAGTCGTCGGTTGGAGCTCCTTCTCCGAAGGCTAGTACTCGAAGGTACAAGCTTCTTAAAGATGTCATGTGCTAGAACTAGCTAACTACTTGGTGAAAATGTTGTTAATATTTTGTATAAATAAATAAACGTAAGTTTCTTTAATGAAATAAAATGGTGTGCCAAATGTTAGGTCGTTTTACCTTATGTCATTATAACTCATTATATATAATAGACTATAGTTGACTTGTAAATATAGATAGTATTTATCATCATTATTATTGTAATTATCACTTCCCAAATATAAGGGAATGTGACTTGTATATATGGAGGATTGAATGGAATGAGATAATCATTGAAACCAAATATTCTACATGGTATCAATAGCCAAACCCTAACAACCCTTCCTCCTTTCTTTCTTTCTGCCGTCACACAACAGCCCTGCGACCACACTTCTGCCGTCGCAAACCACCATCTCACCTTCATTTTTTCTGTCATGGCTTCTTCTCTTCACCCCGCTATAACCGTAACCAACATCAAGAACTTCATCCCTATTACTCTTGATAGCCAAACGGAGCATTATAACACATGGGCCGAGCTTTTCACTATCCATTGCAAAGCATATGAAGTATTTGACCACCTTCAACCTCGCCCCGCCTCATCCTCCACAACAACTTCGACCACCGAAACTACCACCCCACCAACTCTTGCGTCATGGGAACGTATAGACGCCATTGTTTTACAATGGATATACGGTACCATCTCGCAAGACTTGGTTCACACCATCATGATCAAAAACACCACCGCCTATGATGCTTGGAGTCGGCTCCAAAATTTCTTTTTGGACAACCAAGCGGCTCGCATCATCTCTCTCCAAAACAAACTTTTTCACACCCGCCTTGAACAATTCCAAAACATCTCTGCTTATTGCCAAGCTATGAAATTGATTTATGATCAACTCATTAGTCTTGGTGCATCCACCACCGAAAACCAACTTGTGCTACAAATCTTAACCGGCTTAACCGACCAATACGAGAGCATCTCTCTCATACTACAACAAACCCACCCATGACCTGATTTCTACACCACCCGCTCTAAACTGTGTCAAGTTGAAGACAATAAAAACAACCAAGCCAAAATATCATCCCAAACGGCGGGTACCGCCCTACACACCACCACCCAATCCGCACCCTCTCCCACCACACGCAACCCAAACCCTACGGACCCCACTGATCGGGGACGTGGACGTGGCCGTGGCCGAGGCCGAGGTCGCGGACGCTTCTCCTACGGTAGGGGCCGCTACCAACAAACTCACAACTACCCTTCTTTCTGGCCGCCTAACCCTTGGACCAATTCAGCCCAGCAGCAACAGTTTATGCCCTCCACTTGGACTCCTTGGGCCTTCCCTCCGTGTCCCTACCCGTCCGGCCCATCACCCAACAAGCCCAACAGCTCCTCGGCTCATGCTGCGAACAACCAATCTGGCATCTTGGGCTCTAAGCCCGCTAATTCAGCCCAGTCCTATACCGCCGGGTATGCTCCAACGGACATCGCTCAGGCCCTCTACAACTTGGCTCTACATCAAAACGACCCATCCTGGACCATGGATACGGGCGCGTCAGGTACAATGTCTCCTCAGGCTAATATGTTTCAGTCTATTTTTAATTCTAGCATTATTCGCAACATTATTGTTGGGAATGGTAAAACCATTCCGGTTTTAGGCCAAGGCGACATAACCCTCCCTCCACCATTCCCACCATTTAAACTTAAAAATGTCCTATATGCCCCTAACTTAGTTAAAAACCTTATTTCCGTTCGTCGATTTACAACCGACAATCAATTAACTGTTGAATTTGACCCTTATGGTTTTACTGTGAAGGACCTACAGACCAGGAAACCTATCCTACGGTGCAATAGCTCGGGGGATCTCTACACACTCAGCCCGTCCAACATCACTCCTCTGCAATCAGCGTCTACTTTTGCAGCAATTTCACAAGACATCTGGCACCAACGGCTTGGTCATCCAGGCCCAGCTATTTTACAAAATTTAAAAACTTCTAGTTCAATTGCTTTTAGTTCTTTAAATAATAAAGTATGCACTGCTTGTATTTTTGGAAAACACACTAGATTGCCTTTTATTTCTTCTAATACAAGTACGTCTTTGCCATTTGATCTTGTACACAGTGATGTTTGGACCTCCCCCATCATCTCTAATGGGGGTCACCGTTATTATGTGCTATTTCTAGATGATTTCACCAATTTCCTATGGACCTACCCTATTGCCCACAAGTCTGATGTTTTTCCCATGTTTGTCAAATTTACCAATTTCATCCAAACCCAATTTAATACCAAAATTAAACAATTGCAATGTGATAACGGACGTGAATATGCCAACAATCAATTCCATAATTATTGTACTCAAAATGGCATGCACTTCCGTTTCTCTTGCCCCCACACCTCTTCCCAAAATGGCAAGGCAGAGCGCAAAATTAGAACTATTAATAATCTTATGCGCACCATACTTGCCCACTCATCCACACCCAACACATATTGGCACCATGCCCTTGAAACCGCAACTTACCTACAAAACATTATTCCCACCAAAATTCACAACTTTCAAACACCCACCCAAAGACTATACAACCGTCTACCCACTTACGACCACCTTCGTGTGTTCGGTTGCTTATGCTATCCACTCATACCACATACCACAATTCACAAATTAGCTTACCGGTCATACCCTTGTGTATTTATAGGATACCCATCCAATCACCGGGGGTATAAATGCCTTGACCTCAAGACCCGCACCATCACCATAAACCGCCATGTCCTTTTTGATGAATCCATCTTCCCATTCGCTAAACCCAACAAACCTACCCCAAATGCCTACACTTTCCTTGACGATCCAGCCCACCCATTCATATATACCCAACCCACTACTCCCCCACCGGCCCCACACTCGCCTCCAGCCCACACGGCCCAAAACCCAAACCTGCCCACGGCCCACTCCCCTTCATCCACATCCACATCGACCAGCCCACCTCCACACCTCACTCCCTCCACAGCCCACTCCCACACACAATCGCCCACATCATCCAGCCCGATACCAACCTCTCCTCCGCCACCGGCCCCGGCTCCCCCAGCTCGCACCATGACTACCCGTTCCATGTCGGGTATCACCAAACCTAAAACTATCTTTAACCTTTCCACCACAACCATTGTCCCAATTCCCAAAAATCCCAAAGACGCCTTGACTAATCCGGAGTGGCATAATGCCATGAAAAACGAATTTAATGCTTTAATTAAAAACAAGACTTGGGAACTTGTCCACCGATACTTTACGTGCTGAGATGTGCTACCAATAGACCAACACAGTTTCCGTAGGGTTTTGTTCCGGAACCTCCCGCTGAAATTGCTTCTGATGTGACGCAGACAGTAACGATGGTAGGCGTTGGGTTCCTTCCACTGTGGAAGATTTTCCATAGCATTAATTATGCCGTTGTGTCTGTCTGATATCACACACAAAGGCCCCATTCTATTAAGGGTAACGTATTCGGAAAGGTTTTGGAAAAACCAACACCAACTGTGTACAGTCTCTTCGTCAACGACGGCATACGCCACAGGCAGGATGTAGTTGTTTGCATTTTTTGTTACCGCAAGCATCAGCTTACCTCGGTAGGGTCCTTTCAGATGAGTCGCGTCCACCGAAATGACAGGCATGCATCGATGGAAAGCACGGATAGAAGGAGCGAACGCCCAAAAAATATATTTAAACGTGGGGTAATTCGGATCTCCGTTCGGATGATTAAAGAACGTAACAACGGTGCCTGGGTTCCTCGTCTGCAGCCGCATACGATATGTGGGGAGCTCCTTAAAATTGCTGTCCCAGTCACCATAGATAGTTTCTATAGCCTTTCTTCTTGCTCGCCACGCCTTGGAATACGAAACATCAACATTCAGCACCTGCTTGACATGGGTTTGGATATGTTTTACCTTAATCTTGATGTCTGTTCGAATTTGCGGTAAAATGTGTTGTGCAATATCCTTTGCCTTTAAAGTTCTGTTGCTATTACGTATGGCAGAAGAATAACAGCTGTGTTTTGTAGCCCATACAGTAATTCGCCAGTAATGTGAGTCAGACCGTATTGATGCCGTGCAACGCCACTCACACTTGCGGCCAACAGAGAAAGGATTTACAAACTTTGGGTGTCTGGTGTAACATACGACCGTGTATACCTTTGGTTTGCTTAACTTGACATACATCTCCCGTCCACGACGGATGTTCCACTGTCTAACCGCACGGTCTACCTCTTCTTTTGATTTGAAATACATACCAAGACGGATATTGTCCCCTGCTTTTGGGTTCCATAACACGAAGTCATCCTCTTCGTATTCTTGAACCATGTAATCTGTTAGCTCCGGATCATCTTGAGGATCATAGTCTTGACGTGGACCTAACTGGAGGGCCAGGTTGTGATTTGGTGGTGTCTGTTGGGTCATCGGTTGATCGGCCTCCGCCTCGTTTGCGGAGTCTTCAGAGTCTTCTGCTGCTGGTTGTTCGTCATCACTGTCTCTCGTCTCTTCAGAGTCTCCGCTTCCGGATTCATCAAACCCGTCATTATTGTCATTACCGACAACATATTGACGTTCTTGGAAAGATTCTTCGTCCATATTAGGGGATCATGCCTCGTCATTTTCTTCGTTATCGGCAACATGCTGAGACCCGAAGGGTGCTACAACATTTACGTTCGACACGTCACGTAGCAGGTTCATAAAAGTAACCTGTTGTAACGGAGGGTCTTGTTGCCATTCAACGTAGATATCCGCAACGAAATCACCACGTCTCTCAGCGGCTAGATAATCCATCATTTCAACCCCGTCATTGTTGAAAATTTTGCTAGTTTGAGAGTGCCCAGCATAAGTGTATCCGAGCAGCAGTTTGACAGTAACAGCTTCTTTGTTAATATTAACATGAGCACATACACATTCAAGCAGTTGTTCAAATGACATCTTCTCTCGCATAACAAAGCTGGATGATAGCAACGAGTTATCATCTTGAACAACCCCGTTTACGTATGAAAACTGACCACCCCAGTATAATCTAACCAGGTATGGAACGAAATAAGCCATTTGCTTTGAATGTTATTTTTTTGGGTGGTGGGGGGGGGGAGAAGAAGGTTTTTGAAAGATGTTTAGTTTTTTGGGAAGAAAGTTTGGTGTGGGGATGGATTGGGGTGAGTATCCCTTAAATAGGCTTCAACGTTTTATGATGCCGCCAAACCATTCTGAGGCATCAATGCCGCTGTCCCATTCTAAGGCATCAATGCCGCCAAACCATTCGGAGGCTTTATGTAGATGCCGCCAAACCATTCTGAGGCATCAATGCCGCCAAACCATTATTAGGCATCAACTATTATAAATACCATGTTAAGACACAATTTCAGTCAGAACTGCCTCTCTTCAAAGGGTTTATAAACTATGGGTGGAGGTTATCACGAATGTGACGGATCTTCAAATGTCCGGAGATACTCTCGCCGGGGACGGCGACTACCATTTTCATCTCCTCCTACTCCTCCTCAAATAACTCCTCCTCTTGCTCCTACTCATATAACTCCTCCTCCTGCACCTACTCAAATAACTTCTCCTCCTGCTCCTACTCAAACCACTCCTCCTCCCCCAGCAGATGATGAGTTCATTGTAGATGAGTTGGTATGGGTTGTGGATTATGCCATGGCTATAAGGGATTTGGACCGTTTAAGGTTATCAGCACCCACCCCCCGGATGCAAGAAATTACACAGATCCCCCAAAACCAGGGTCCAGCCACCCCCCCCCCCCCCACCAGCAGGCTACAGCCGCCCCAAACCCTCCTCCTCGGGATCCATATGAGGAGGAGTACCTAGTAATTTAGGATTAAATAAGTAAATTAGGATTATGATTTATGTATTATGTGTTTATGTATTGGTCGTTATGTATTATGTGTTTATGTAATATGTGTTTACGTATTAATGTGTTTATGCACTTGTTTAAATTTGACTGGGTGGCCCAAAAATGGGAGCCTGGGCCGTTTTAAACATAGTGAGTTTTTTGCAAAATGACCTCCTAGCCGTTTTCGGGCCCCCATTCCGAGGCCCCGGAGACCCGAAGACGGCCCGGACTTCTTGGGACACCGATGTATTAGCCAAGGACAAGGCGTCCGAAATTCCGGTTACCTGACTGGGAGGCCCTGCCAGACTGTACAGAGGCCCAAAAATGGCAGCCTGGGCCGTTTTAAACATAGTGAGTTTTTTTGAAAATGACCTCCTAGCCGTTTTCGGGCCCCCATTCCGAGGCCCCGGAGACCCGAAGATGGCCCGGACTTCTTGGGACACCCATGTATTAGCCAAGGACAAGGCGTCCGAAAGTCCGGTTACCTGACTGGGAGGCCCTGCCAGACTGTACAGAGGCCCAAAAATAGCAGCCTGGGCCGTTTTAAACATAGTGAGTTTTTTGAAAAATGACCTAGCCGTTTTCGGGCCCCCATTCCGAGGCCCCGGAGACCCGAAGACGGCCCGGACTTCTTGGGACACCCATGTATTAGCCAAGGACAAGGCGTCCGAAAGTCCGGTTACCTGACTGGGAGGCCCTACCAGACTGTACAGAGGCCCAAAAATGGCAGCCTGGGCCGTTTTCAACATAGTGAGTTTTTTTTTTTTTTTGAAAAATGACCATACCTTTATGAGGCTTCATCTAGATGCCGCCAAACCATTATCAGGCTTCATCCCGCCTTCATGTAGAAGCCGCCAAACCATTATGAGGCATCAATGCCGTTGTCCCATTGTGAGGCATCAATGCCGTTGTCCCATTGTGAGGCATCAATGCCGCTGTCCCATTATAAGGCTTCATGTAGATGCCGCCAAACCATTACGAGGCTTCACCTCTTTAAAAGCAGCTGATTCACAAACATGACTCACTCAACTTCTTTCTCTCTTTACCAACTCGTATTTGAAACCTCTAAGAATGGAAAACAATGGAGATGGCTTTTACTGTTCACAACCAGCTCCTAAAACGGTTAAATCGACCGAGCAAATTTGGAGGCGTTTACGCAAGCCATCAAAACCTTCCACGGGTGGTTCGTCTTCAAGTAACCCACAAGTGAAACCAGCCGAAAACGACAAAGACAAGCCCAGAGAAAACCCACAAGAAAACCAACAATGCAGAAACAACTGGTCTGCTGATGTTGTCAACTTTTATACAAACGGGGATGCCCCATTTTGCTACACTCGCTTCATTTCCGCCAAACTAGACAGAAATTTTTGGGGTACACTTCTAGGGTGCCAACCCAACAGGGCGCTATCCGCAACGGTAATTTTCACGTTAATTTATCTTGAAAGTAAATTGATTTGCTTAACTCAATAACGAACCTTACGCATTAACATGATTTCAGCACGTTGAGGCGTGGATGGTAAGACTGATGCGACTTAGACAAGCAAAGCTTTTAAGAGATCCTACTTCACAGCTACGTTGGACAGTGTTACCCCCTGCCTTCTATGATGAAATGAAGGACTCGAATTCTTCAGTCGCCCTCGACATGGCTGGAAGAATGGAACCCTACCCGCCATTCTGGGAGGTTGACCGCGTTTACCTTCCTTTATCGATCGGGATGGGAGACTGGCTGCTTATCCTAATTGATCTGAGAAACATGGTAATTACCCAGTATTGGACTGATAAGAGATGGAGAAACGAAAGGTGACGCCAAGTTGCTCACTATATGGAGATGATTAGGCTTTTTTTCGAATGGTTTCTAAAACGTATTCGTTACTGGCTGAAGTCTAATCGTGTGGACAAAACACCAATTTCTGTTGGTTTAGTTGAATTAGATGTGCCCCAAGACAACGGAAAGGTTGATAATGCAGGTGTGTTGGTTTGTATGATGATGGAGAGGCTTGTGAAAAAAAAAATCGTTGTCGTTAGAAATCGACGTCGAAGACGCTTGTGTGAATTATCGACGACACATGGCAGATGAGCTATACAAATGCCGTTGTGAAGCAACTTCTCGTCATGTTATATGATTATGTAATGTTGTCTTAATGTTTACCGCTTCTATTTCGATTTTAATATTAGTGTTTGTTTCTCCTATCAATGTTTGAATCACATGTGGCTTAACTATTCATATATTCATATACATTTATTTAAAACAAATAATAACACACAGACTTTCCATTTTTGGAATGTCTCAAACAAATAATACAAATTTGATAGATTTATTTAAAACAAATAATACAAATTTATTTAACAACTATTTTTCAAAACTAGTCACTCAAACTATACAATCTACCGATTTACAAGACAATATATTTTCCGAGATCACCTATTCCAATATTCTACCACCGTTTCTTGTTGCATAGTTCATTCAGTTTCTGTTTCGCACCTTCAATCACAATTGCTTTGTTGAAGTAAACAATTGCTTTATTGAAGTCAACAATAGCTTGTGTTGTGCACCCAGAAACTTGTCTCTTCCAGTCAGCGGGGAACTCAGGACCGCATTCAGATTCAAACATCTGAATTTGATCTAGGAGAACATGGTTCTACCTGTTGAACATGTGTACCAAATCTACAGGTACACAATGTTCAAACCAAGCTGCCATACCAAAGTAGTACGGTGAAGAATCGCATCATCCGTTGTCGCCAACGTCGCTAATGACGTGATGTGATTCATCAACACCGGATGGTGTGGGTTTGCCTGGAATGTTCAGCTTTGGTAGACTAGAGGTTCAGACTACCAACGACAACCAACTCTCTAATATTTTAAACTACAGTATCAATGTTGCATTCTACACGTGTTATATCACGTGTGGATGTAACATCGATCCAAGTAGTTTCATGTGGATGTAACACCGATCCAAAGACACCGCTTTTTTGGACCCCAGAAAAGCGATGCCAAGCAGGGGATGAAACGGGAGAGGATGCTTTTAAGCATGGCTCATCCCCGCCGAAAACAGTTAAAACTCCAATATCAATAAAAAGTCGTACCCTCCAGAACAATTGCAGGAAAAGTATTATATCTCATATTGGTATTTTGTTTAGTTTTTTACAATGTGTTGTAAATGGGGGTTTATTGTGGTTATAATGTATTTGTATAGGTGTGGAATGGGATGGAGAGAATGGGCAGAGGCCTCGCCTTATATAAGAAATGAAAGTTAGAAATGAATTGGCGGCATCAATGCCTTGAAATGCAATGGCGGCATCAATGCCATGAAATGAAATGGCGGCTTCAAATACATCATCTCAATTGGCGGCATCAAGGTTTGGTTAATTAGATGCCGCCAAATGAGACCCATACATCACCAATTTTGATTTTTCCCCCAATACCCCCAAATGTAATTTGTAAAATGATAAGTCTACTATTTATGTAAAGGATTCGCATGTTGAACATAGTGGCGTATGATAGAACTTCAAATATTCATATCTATGATTTGGAATATAAATTAACAACAACATAATTCAATAAAACATTATAATAAAAGTAAATATAAGGAATAATAATATATTACACGTTGAAGGCAAGATAAATTCATGTAAGGAAAATCGACTACACAAGTTGCTTATCTATCTATATAAAGAAACGTATATTCTGACGTGGCGTGTAAAGGAGGCCTCAATCTCCTCTTGAGAGTGCCACGTGGCATCATAATTGAAAGATTTTAGTGTTTTTGAATTATTTCTTTTTTTAATTAAAAAAAGATAAACATAAAACCCTAAATTCTCAATTACTAAAATTAAATTGAGTTATTTTAAGAGAAAATAATTTAAAAATAAATTTAAAATTTTCTCTCTCATGTTTCTTCCCATAATTTTTAAACGTTTATATCTTTTATATACGAGATTTTTTAAAGAAAAAAATTACACCAAATTAACGAGTGTTTTATTATCTTTCCAACGAGTACCATAGTGCTAATAAAAAACGGAGAAAAAATCGACTATTTTTTGTGGAGTTTCGTTTATACAGAAAAAAACACACAAAGTGTTCATGTTATTCATTAATCATGTTTTTTTATTTTAAACCAGGTTCTTATCTACGATGATGAAAATCGGCTCAATCGCCATGTTGTCATTTAAAATACTATGAAAATGCAATGATTGAGAAATTTTGTGGTTAGTTAACTTAAGCCATTTGCAATAGGTTATCACGTAAAATTAGATTTTTCAACCCCGGGACCCTCCCGGGGTAATCAGCTAGTCTATTAAAAATATATAAAAGAATTGAACATTGCTGACGTGGCGTGCAATGGTGCCTTCAACCTCTCCATGAAACTGCCACGTGGCATCATAATTTAAATATTTTAGTGTTTTTGAATTATTTCCTTTTTTAATTAAAAAAAAAGATAAACATAAAACCCTAAATTTATTTCGTCATCTATCTCTCAATTCTCAATTACTAAAATTAAATTGAGTTATTTTAAGAGAAAATAATTTAAAAATAAATTTAAAATTTTCTCTCTCATGTTTCCTCCCATAATTTTTAAACGTTTATATCTTTTATATACGGGATTTTTTAGAGAAAAAAATTGCACCAAATTAACGAGCGTTTTATTATCTTTCCAACGAGTACCATAGTGCAATATAAAAAACAGAGAAAAAATTGACTATTTTTTGTGGGGTTTTGTTCATACAGAAAAAAAACACACAAAGTGTTCATGTTATTCATAAATCATGTTTCTTCTTTTAAGCCAGGTTCTTATCTACGATGTTGAAAATCGGCCCAATCGCTATGTTATCATTGGAATTTTACTAGGTATACTTCATCAAGAGAAGTTAGGAGAAAGAATCGCGCAACACTGTAACACATGGTGTCACGTTATAGCAAGGTTATTTTTTTATTTATTTAATTACACGAGTAATAATTATTAGTATTAGTATTATTAGAATGGTTATATTTTTCAACCCCAGGACGCTTCCGGGAAGAATTGATAGTTGCTGACGTGGCGTTCAATGGAGGCCTCAACCATCTCTTGATTATGCCACGTGGCATAATGAGATGCAATGGTTAAAACTTCCAACTTAAGTGTTTGTTTAGTTGATTAGGTTAGGAATTATAAGAGCCATTAGAATGTGAGAAATTGGAGAGATGTGATGAGCTTTTGAATAGTTGCAGCTTACATAAGTGATTCTTTAGATGATTACTGATTAGGTTTTAGATTAGGGAATATGAGTTATTACTTATTAGAATACTATGAACATGCAATGTTTGAGAGATTTTGTGGTTAGTTAATTTGAGCCATTTGCAATAGGTTATCACGTAAAATTAGATTTTTCAACCCTGGGACCCTCCCGGGATAATCAGCTAGTAGGCTTATATAGATGTTGTGCCATACGTTCATTAAGACCATTATGAATTTTTCTACCACAGAAAAGAGCATTCACATCCCCTTTTATCATTTTATACCATATAATATAACATCAGGGGTTAGAGGGTCGACAGTTCTCTGTTACTTCTTTGCTTTTACCTGTTCAAAACCTTGACCATTGTCCATGGACTTGTATCTTTTGATTAAGAAATTACAAATAAAATGGGTTATGGGCTATAGACTTCTATCTTTTTTTATGTTTTGGCTTATATTAAAAACTTTGACCATGTGTGATTTAAAAAAAATGAATGGTAACGTTATATAATTTTTAGAGGTGACGTAATAAAAAATAAGAAAAAATAACATAAAATTGCACTATGAGATGAGGGGTAGCGCACGCTACCCTTCCTATACCATATGTCCGCCACTGGTTTTAGGTCGGCAATTCGAATTCGGGTAGGGTTAAACAATAATAAATCTAAATATATGTTTATCTTCAATTATTCAAATTGCAAAACGATTAGAGATTAAAGGTGGACGCTGAACGACTCTGTTTTGTTCACATTATTAGGCTTTAGGTTATGTTACTAGATTATTGATTACACTTGTTATATTCTCCATAAAGAATATGATGTTAAATCAAAATATATTAGATCAAGAGGAAAGGTTTTAGAATCAACGAACTGATAGACTACCGTTGGTATAATACTCACACTTTTACTTTGAAACTAATGAATGATTAAAGTGCTTTAAATAAGCTACAAAGCCAACGGAAACAAAATAACAACCTACTAGAAAATGGGAAATAAACATAAGACTCGGTAAGTCAAAACAAACGTTCACCCACTATGTTGACAACTTCAACTTATTCAAAATACTTTAACGGCTACCATAAAACCCTCCCTCAAACTTGAAAGTTCTCAATCTAAACTTTGTCTTTAATGGAACAAACTACCCAAACTATGTTGTCTGAACTGGGTCCACGCTGGTACGGTAAGGATTACGATGTTCGCCCGGAAACTGTACTGCCTCCACACGAGTTTCATCGCTGAAGTAACATTTTTTTTCATTTACGCAGCTTTATTTCATATTATATATAATTGGGTTGGGAATAACAGAAAAATTAGGTTGGTGGTGTAGTGGTTTCAGGTGCATTTCCCTAAGATGATGTCACAAGTTCTAAACATGGTTTGTGCAATTGTTTTTCTAGCTTTTTTTTATTGCCTAGGCTATTATTTTCAAGATTAACCTAAAAATTATTAACTTCCATATGATTAAATTATTTTTGTTGTCTCTTTGATTTTTTCTTACATATACCGCAACTCATCATCATCATCATCATCATCATCATACTCAGTTAATCCCACCTATAACAAAGCTAAGGTAGGGTCTGAGGAGGGTAAGATGTAGACAACCTTACCTCTACCCCTAAGAATAGAGAGGCTGCTTCCAGTGAGACCCCCGGCTCGATGTGGTTTGGTATCAAGCCTTGGACATAAGGCACAGAACACTTAGCAATCGGGACAAACCCGATCGGTGCATGTACCCCTTTGTCTTTTGGCTATCCACGCCACCACATGATGCATGATTAACCGTCCGTCGTTTTTAACGTTATTTTCACGAAATTAGTAAAATAACGTTAAAACTAGTGCAACTTTACTTTTGCCCCCCAAGGGCCACACATATATACATTATATGCGCACACTGTAACGGTATATACATTATATACTGCAACTCATAAAACAAAAACCATGATATCAAAAGTCTTTTTAAAACATATTGCCTTTTGTTTGGGTTGGTAGTGTAGTAGTTTCAGGTGCATTTCCCTAAGGTGGGGTCACAAGTTCTAAACCTGGTTTGTGTAATTGTTTTTCTAGCTATTTTTTTTATTGCCTAAGCCATCATTTTCAAGATTAACCTAAAAATTATTAACTTTCATATGATTGAATTATTTTTGTTGTCTCTTTGATTTTTTTCTTACATGTACCGCAACTCATAAAACAGAAACCATGATATCGAAAGTCTTGATAAAACATATTGCCTTTTGTTGTTAAAAATTTCAATTATAAACGTCGGATGTACACGATACAATTCTTAATAAGTTCTGCGTAGCTTAACCGAGTAAAGACAAAGTTCAAGATGAAGAATTACAGTTTAACCCGTCAACCTTTAACATTTTTGAATTCTTCAATTATGGATAGGGTTGCAAACGAGCCGAGCTAAGCCCGAGCTCGACCATGCTCGAGCTCGAAAAACTTATTAGAGCTTGAGCTCGGCTCTTTTACTATCTATCTATTTGTTAATATTTTAAATAAAAATAATATAAATAATAGGCTCGGAGCTCGATAAATGAAGTTCAGCTCGGGCTCGTTTAGTAAACAAGCTTAAATGAAGTCGTAAATATTATTAAATATTAATAAACCTAATACTATACTAAGGCTCGATAAGGCTCGACGAGCTTCACATGCTAGGCTGAGCTCGGGCTCGATTAGTAAGCGAGCTATGTTTTAAGCTCAAGCTCGGGCTCGATAAGGTTTGGCTCGGCTCGTTTCGAGCTTTTTACCAAGCCTAGCTCGAGTAGCTAAGAGATAACAACTCAATCGCTTGCTCATTGAATCTATTATCCCGCTCATGTAGTTGTTGGGCTTAGAACTTTAGGATTTGGGCTTTACATTTACTTTGTTTTGGGTTAAAGTTTTGGTTTATATAACTATTTTTTTAAAACGGGGGGTCGAAATCATATATATCAAAAAAATTCATACAGAGACTATATACTCGAAACTTCTGAGCAAAAATTCGAAGGAGAGGGTCGGTCGCCCCTCCCGTCCCTTGAAAGATGTGCCCCTGATTATATTATGATAAGTGTAATATTAGGCCAACCATAAGAGTGGGTTCGGTGGTCGACGGCTCCAGGCCCAACCCTCATGTGGGCTCGAATTTTTTTTTTATTATATATAGAGGAATGTTAATTCGAGAGCACATAAATATATCGTGTGAACAATGAGAACAAGGATAGTGGAGCAGGGCAAATACCAAACATTTTCTTGAAAAGCTGACAACACAACATTTACCAAAGAGTTGCAAGATAAATGTATATAAAATTATAATAATAAAAAATTAGAAATCAAAACAAATATATAAAATGTCAAAATACCTTTAAGTTAACATTAGTTTTTAACATAGTTAAATGGATGGATCCGACAACAAAATGTAAAGCTCAATGGTTTAGTTTAGGGAAAAAAATTATTTTGGATGGATATGACAAAATTGGCTAAACATCATAGACGAATTTGGCTATTCACTCTTTTATAAAGTTTGACTCTAAAAAATATATATATATTTCTTTGAAAAAATGTTTGTTTTTTTAACGGCAAGGAACGACGTGCCAACCACCGTGACACTTGGGTTGTGGCAATGATCGACTACTCGACCACCACCAGCCCCTTGGCTCTCCGAGATGCGCGAAAACCCGACCTCCACCCGCCCAAAGGCATGATAGTGGAATAATTGGTAAAACTTCGCCTCCCATCCGAGTCGAACCGGCGTCAGTCGTATTCGCTATTCACCTAGATGCCATAGAAAATAATGGGGAGAGTGAGAATCAAACCTGAATAAAAAAAAAAAAAAGTATTTTTCAGACCACTCCACCACTACCTTATTGGTGAAAAAAGTGCTTGATTATTAGATAAGTTTAAGGGTCTGTCTATTGGCACCCCCTCAACTTCTATTTTAACCCCCCTCCGAAACGCCTCGCTTAGGCCTAAGCGAGGCGCTTCGGCCACATTAATTACAAATCAGTACGAGGTTGCATGGGAGTTTGAAAAAATGGGGGGGCCAAGCGCCTCGCTTAGGCCTAAGCGAGGTGCTTGGCAACAGGGGGGATGAATCTGGACATTTTGATGTTGGGAAGGTTTTGTTTGGATTTTTTTTGTTTTTTTGTTTGTTTTGAAGTGTTTTTTTTTAAGTGTTTTTTTTTTGTTTTTAACTTTTTTATCTATTTAGCGTTTTTATCTATTGTAATTTTTTTAAATTTAAAAATTTTAAAAACACCGAAATAACCCGTGTTTTTTTTTTAAATCTTTTTTATTGATTTAGGGTCTTTATCTATTGTAATTTTTTAAAATTTAAAAAACAACGTAATAACCCTAATCAAACTATAATTAATCAAGTAATCCCAACTTTAACCTTTTTTTTAGTATTAGTTTAAAAAAACAGGGGCACATTTGTAATTCCTAGGATTTTTAGGCCTACTTTGGTATTTATACCCTCTGTCTCCTCGCTCTCTCTCTAAACGAACACATTTGGTCACTTCATTTATACCAAAAACAGGGGCATATTTTGGTATCTACACGTTTCTCTGTTTCTCTCTAACCATTCATCTTCTCTGTTACAAAATATAAAATAAAACCCTTGTCTTGTTTGATTGTTCCTTACAACACAATGAACATTTATAATCTTTCTGTACCTGTGGCCAAACGAACTCGGCTTCAAACACTACTTTATGCTCAAAGTAATATTACTACTTTATCATGCATAAACTGGTCACATATATATATATATATATATATATATATATATATATATATTTGTTTTTATTTTCCAACACATTTATTTTTGCTGTAACATTGTTATGATGACTGATATTATGTTTGATGATCGTGTGTTTATGTTTTAATGAAACCAATCAAGGGTTGTTCGGTTCTCGAAAGCGGAACAGAGAACCAGGGATTATTCAGTGTGATGTTGATGATGATAATGAAGTTATTGTTGTTGATGATCATGATGATGATTGCAGTGCTTCTGAACCAACTAGTCAACATGGTAATAATGTCTACTAACGTTTATAATCGAATGTTTACTGTTTGGATCTCATTGGTTTTACTGGCTTGCAATTTATAATTTGGTTTTAGTTCGTTTATTATTTATGGGTTTAGTATTTATTAGACAATTAAACATTCAAAACACACAACATATATATATATAAACAAACGATCAAAATGCATAATAATAATAAGAGTAATAAGTTTGTCCATACACATCATAAAAAAAAATACAAGTAAAATGAGTCTACTGCGGCGGTGGTGGTGGGGCCCCCCTGTGCTGGTCCACGGTGTGGTGGTGGGCGTAACTCTACCTGCCAATGCCTCGCCATCGCCTGCATCGCGTCGACCGTCCACTCCTGAACCTCCCGGAGCTCACCGATGCGGCGATCCATGTCCTCTGCCACGAAACGCGCAGCAGGAGTGAGGTCATCATAAATATGACGGGGGTACTGCTGCTGTGGTGGCGGCGGAGGAGGTGGGGGGGGTCATCGTCGTCAGCCTCGTCGTCCTGACCCGCCATCTCTACCAGGAGAGGCTCTCCCGGACGCACCTCAACGTAGGGCGGTATATCCTGGAGAGTAGGAAGGGGGGCCGGCGGAAAAGGCCTCCTGGTTTCGATAGCTCGGAACCGATGCACACCCTTCGAGACCTCGAAGAGGATCCCCATGCTCCGGGCATTGGCCTCACCGAGCTCTACCAATGGGATCGAGGGCAGCAAGTGATGGTCGGTATCTGGCGAGAGCCCCAGATGACGCGCGATGTAAGTGATGAACGCCCCGCCAAAGAGATGTGCGCGAGCCTGGCGCAGGTGGCAGCACTTAAAGTAGTCGACCAGGGACGCGGCTAGGTTGCACGGCTGCCGCATAATCAAACAGTACAAAAAGAAAAGGTCAGTCTGGTTGACCTTCTCCCGACTGTTCCCCCGTGCTGCGATAGAGGTGGCAATCGCATGCTGAAAGTAATAGTACAG